>JALJVW010002597.1:21737500-22937500 GCA_024865655.1 Emberiza elegans
CTGGCTTGGTGCTGAGCCTGATGCTGGCCATCTTCAGCACAGCACAGCGTGTAGCAAAGAGGAACATGGTAATTTCCATTGTCAGAAGAGTATTTTCCTCCATGTCCTCCAGCCTTTTGCTGGAGGAAATATTTTTTATTTCCTCAGCGTCTCCAGATCAAAAGGACTATTTCCCCTCCTACCAAACAGACCATCTTAGTACACGTGCATGTGGTCTCAAAAGCCACCTCCCTGAGCAGCCTGTCCTGGTGAGTCTCCCTCTTTCAGCACAGGACAATGAGAACAGAAGAGACCTGGGCTGTATCTAGTCCCTTTCTGTCACAGGCAAAGGCCAAAACTTGTCCATAAAGTCCTCTGCAGAGACTCAGCTCTGCAGAGCTGTTCTGGGGAAGGTTTGGTTAGCAGGAGTAATATTTATGTTAAGCATGAATGAGAATCAAACATCAAGCACAGGTTTCAGTTCTGGTTTGGCATTTCCGGAGCAAAACCCCAACAACATATGAAATCTTTAAACCTTCAGGTCTGCATTTCACACTCTCTCTCATGTGAGTGTGTGCCTCCAAGCAGGCTATCTTGGTATTCTGCTGCGTGGCAATAACAAGCTGGCATTTAGCTGAAAGACCCTGCTCCCCTGTTTGACCCACTGAGCGTGTCCCAAGGTGCACAACAGGCTGTGAAAAGGTTTCTAGAAATCACTTGGGGTCCTGCTGAGAAGCTGCCACCTCTGAGCATATTGCAGCACTCACTGAATGGCTTCCAACAATGTGAGAGCTCCATTTGTGAGACTCCGAAGGAAATTGCATCCAGTTGTCATTGCAAAAGAGGGAATTTAAGGCATGCACAATGTAATTATTCCCACTGGGAACTGCCAAAAACAACAGGGTGGCACCCCATTGCTGGGGAGGAGGGGGCAGAGGACAGGGGGGAGAAGCTGTAGCCTATCTCCTGCTGTGTGTGGCCAGGACTTTGATGTCCTGAGTCCTCTGAGCACAAGCCCATCTCCACAGCATCTCAGGCCCTCCCATGCCACAGGGGAGCACCAACAGGGCTGGAGGCAGAGGGGAGCCCCACAAGGAGCCACAAGCTCTTTGGCTGCCTCGTGTGGGAGCAGGAACCTGTACTCTGGAGAAACAGATGCCTTGGGGTAAGGCCACCAGCAAACAGTTTAGAAGGTCAAAATTTCATTTACAACATATTATCAGCCAATCTGATAACCTAGGTCCAAGTAGGCATTTAGGTACTGAGTTCTCAATTTAGCAGGAAATTGGATATCTAAACATTTTTGAGGATCTGTATGTAAAAATGAGAATAACAGCACCTCAAATTTTAAGGAAGGTATTTCTGAGGTGACAGAAGCTCTTCCTGGTGAGGTGGGCAGCACTGGCAGACAGAGAGGGGCACTGCTGTCCTTCGGTGGGCTCTCCCCAGCCAGGACTCACTCTGTGGCACCACCTCTGCCGCCCAGAGCATTTCCTGGCAGTGCCCACAAGCCACAAGGGCTCTGCCTCGGGGAGCTCGCTGCCTTTGCAGAGGTCCTGGTGCAGGGAGCCCAGGACAGCCACGGCTGGCTTGTCAGCCTGGAAAGGCCAGGGAAAGCACACATCTGTAAGCTGTCCCAGGCTTCCCCACCACCCTCTGGGCCCTGCAAAACATCCTCAGTTGTCACCAGGGTTTGAAAAGACCCGGGAAACAACACCTGGATCAAATCTAGGCTTCATTAACCTGTAAAATGTCCTTTCTTCTCTACCCAAGCTCTTCTTCTCCCAGTGTACAAAGCAAAACATGGCAAAGAGGTCTGGTGGAGGCTGGGCCTGGAAGAGGCTCAAAAGAACCTAATCTCCTTCTTCTGTGTATGTTTTTGCTCTGTAAAGGCTTTGTATATGTTGCTGCTCCAGATGTGAGCAGCAGAAGGGAGCAGCCCAGCTGCAGACAAGCACCAGCCATGGGAGAGGGATGTGATGGACACACTGCCCAGCCAGGGGACATCCTGACAAAGGGGGCACTGCCCTCCTGTGCCCACAGCAGCACCCTGCTCCACCGGCATTCACAAACCCATTCCCAGTGCTGGTCCTGCTGGTAGGAAAGACAGCCTGGCTGCTGTCATTAAGAGCAGCAATGTCTCAGCTGCTCTCCCATGAGGAGGACAGCTCAAGGGAAGGCCTGGATGGGTCTGAGCAATGGCTGGAGCTGGATGTTGTGGGCAGGACAGCGTTGTACCAGCTGCCAAAAGGCAGGAAGTGTCCCACAAATAACCAGTTGCACATGAAATGGCCAAAGCCTGCTGATTAATCTCCAGCCTCAGCTCTAGATTTCAGTAGTTGTTTTGATCTGTGTGTTAAATATTCCCAGTGCCTTCCTGAAAGTACATTTGCAGAGGTTTAACAGCAATTAAATTCATATGTATCTCTTGCATGGGAGCTCAGCTTCACTGAATATGGTTTCAATAATCGAGTGGTATTTTGTTTACATGCTGTAATTATGATATTAAAATCTATTCCTAAACCTCACTGCAGACAGAGATTTTTTAATGTATGGCAGCCTTTGCAATGGACAGCATGATGCAGAGGTAAAAGGTGACAAGATAGGTGTGGGGTGAGTACTCATAAGCTTACCCAACACCACAAACACAGCTGAGTGGGGTTCCTGGCATCCAGCAAGCCAGGGCTCCCAGCTCTTCAGCTGAAAGCTACTGGATGGCTAGCTGGAATCCCTGAGAGACAGGCATTAGCAGGGGACTTACGCTCTGTCTCCTAAGAGGGTCACCACATGGATGAAGTATTTCTGCTTGTAGCTGTGGCTTTAAGATTCACACAGCTAGGGCTCACACTTAGCATGAAGACTGTGCTCCCCTCAAGTGATAGGATGTAGGACCCCAAATCTTAGCCCTTTAAATTTACCCAGGCCTTCTAGGAAGGGCTCAGAGTTGCAAGGGGAATTTACCATTTGGAGTAAAGCTTTATGGAGAACCAGAACCATAAATCAAACACAAGGTACTTGATACCATCTCTGGCTCAAAAGCCTTCAGCACTTTCCCTCTCTGGATTTGTATCTCCTTCCTTGTGGCTGTCTTCTCAACCTGTGGTGTAAGCTTTTGGAGAAAGGTGCTCTGTTGGTGCTGAATGCTTGATACCCAGAGATTTTGCCTTACAAGCCATAGCCAGTGCCCCAGTGAGGACATATCCAGCCCATTTAGCCCAGGAGATAATCAGTTAGAGGTGGTGAGGAGAAGTATTTGAGATCTTGTATTTTCTCTCAGTTGTGAATGTGGACAACCCTGCCCCATTCCATGGCAAAGTCAGATCATGATGGTGTGAACAAACCTCCATCAGCCCACTGGAACTTGGAGAATGAGCTCAATGCAGGCGAGTAAAGGTGAAAAGAAGTTGTGTTTTATGCTTCCCGTCTCTCCACCTCACAGCACGCGCTTTTCCCTGCTGCTTCCCACCATCACCCCAGCTACACTGCAGAACGGAGTGACTGGAGACTGGTTTGGTGGGAAGGTTAGTAAATAAGGACTAAGTGAGGGCAGAAGCTCTGGACAAGCCCCTGCCTGGGCCCAGACAGTGTAGGTGCATTCTGTGCCTGCCCACAGCACCATCACAGCTGGTGCCTGGTCAGATCCTGCCAGGGCCATGCCAACCTTGCCATGCCAACCTTGCCTCAATAAGCTGGACAGCACGGCCCAGGCTCTCTGGGCTGCATTACATGACCAGCTGAGCAGGATCCAAGTGACTGCTCTTCTCTTTAAAATCTGTGGCCACAAAAGAGAGTTAATTTGTTTGTCATGTGTTGAGTTGATGACTTTCCTCCAAGCAGAGGAGCTGTGGGAAGAGAAACAGTCAGGGGCTGAGATGAAACGGTACCTCCAGTACTAAAAGCGAAGCAGATTTGCCTGCAGTGAGTTTTCCTTTCCAAAACCATGCCTGGATAATCTCAGTTTCTACCTAAGAGATAGCAGAGCTGTCAGGACATACTGCGTGCGGCCACACAAGGAAACACAGACGTGACCCCTTGGCTCTCAGGAACAAATGTAAGGGGGAGGGGAAGAAGAATTAGCAGGGGAAGAAAGCAACAAAACCCAAATTCATACAGCAAACAAATGTGAGAGCTTCTATTTTTACTCAGTAATCTACATGCCTGGCCCCCTTCCTATTTCTTCCATTTTTAATCTATAACAAATATCTCTGAACTGTGCTGAGACAATAAATCTGGGGCCCTTTGAAGGCCTTGGGCGGCAGTGCAACAACAATGCACTTTATAAACTAAACATTTTGGAGATTCATTTTCCCTTTGATCTGAAGTGGTACCCCTACTGCACGCGTGTGCACACCCCGATGCACTTGCACATCCTGCTGAATCCACCATGCCAGGGGAGGTTGGGCTGTTCTCCACCACTGGTGATGGACACGAGGGAGGTCATGGATGGCTGTAACACACAACGTGCTCCCACTCAGGGATGCACATGTGAGCAAAACTCTTTTGGTAAAAGGACACTGTCAGAGATGTGACCACTCCAACACTGGTAAACAGCAGAATTTAAAAGGTCACAGTGGCAGAATTAATTTTTCAATGGTAGGGGCAGGAAGTGGTTATAAGCAATAGGGTTTGTTTCTTTTTAAAGCAAAGTGAGAGAAGAGGAAAGGAACTTTATTGCATGATATCTTCCTTGTACCCGCAGGAACCTCAGCAAGGCCACGTCCATGAGATCTACTATGCAGCCTTCAGCCCTGAACTGGCAGAGTAAGTGAGGGCAATAGCTATTTGTCATCCTTTGTGCAAGCCTGCTCTGGACACTTCGCCTGTGGGGTTCACAGACAATTGTTGACAGTGGAAAAATAATGATGTGATCACTTCACCACTCTAGTGGCTGTATAGCTGAGCCCACCATGGCCTCCCACAGCCACTGAGCTGAAGGGATGCAGAGCATTTAAGAACTGCACGTTAATCACCAGTGCATCACTCACTTAATTCCCAAATACAGCTCCCCTGGGCCAGTGAAATTGCTTTAGATTAGCAAGTAAATGGGATCTCTAAGCACAGCAATTTGGGACAAGAAATAAAAAAAAAATCCATAGCTCAAAGGAAGAGAGTGAAATCTGGCTGTGAGAGGCATGTGTGGTCCAGGTTCATATTTCCTGGTCACAGAAATGTGAAGGCCCTGTTTCATCAGCTCAGTCTCCAGGAGTCAATACTCACAGAGCCCTGTCACAGCAGGCTACAGAGATCAATCCTACTGAGCCAGAAAAGAAGTGGTCACGTCTGGAGACACCCTGGCCTCTTCTCCAAGGACTCTCAGCCAAGAGCCAGCCTGGATCAAACCTCTTTGGCTTACAGGAACTGACACGATCACGGTAGGAGTGAGGAGATCCATGGGTTTGTCCCCTACACTGCAAACAGATCAGCTGCAGCACTGCTGTGTGATGGAGATGTTACATCCTGAGGAACAGACAGAAGGCTGCTGCCTGTCATTCTTACTCATTTTCTGGATAATCCAGCCACTTGCTACCCTGCTATTGTGCAAGCATCAATTGAAACTCCAGAATAACAACTTCTACTGCTTTTTTTGGGCTCATTCCTGATAACCATGCCCCGAATGGTTGAGCTGTCACCAGAAGGTTGCCCCTAACTTAGTTGATTCTGGGGAAGAGCTGCACCAGGCACACACAGCTGTGGGGCCAGAAGAGCAGGGCAGTAGCTGCAACATTTTGAACCAACAGCATCCTCCAGCCCCTGCCCTCCAGAAACCAGAGAGAGGACAAAACCCAGTCGTTTGACACAAATTAATTTCCTGCGAAGGCTTCAGAGTGAGTTAAAAGCACAGGCGAGTGCACACACAGAGCCCAGAGCCTGAAACCCGAGCCGGAGCAGGCGGCAGCGAGCCAGCCTGATGGAGCGGGGAGCTCTCCATCCATCCCTGCGGGAGGCGGATGCGAACCACGCTGCCCCTAGAGCAGCTGGAGCCGGCAGGCGGAGGGGAGCGCCGGTGTTTGGACAGATGCAGGTCTGTGTCACGGGCAGAAGGGCAGAGCAAAATGCTGACCCTCTGCTGCCCACCATGGATCCCTCCATAATAATTCTCCAGGCTCCTTTTAGCCATCTTAAGAAGGTCTCGTTCTCCAGCTGCTTCTCAGGTCCCTCTCCCACTAGGTCTTCTAACCATGAGGATTGTCAAAGCCAAGCTTCAGGCAATTCTCCCTACCAAAATCAGAAGATCCTTCTCAAAATGTAAGATTTCTTTTTAAAGGATTGAGGTCTTTGGTTTGCTTTCTTGCTGTGAAAGCTACACAAAAGCTTTCCTCTCCCCTCAGGAGCCCTGTTGTCATTGCTTTGAGGATGAGGGAGATGAGAGCCACGTTGAGCACAGCACTCCAGGAGCTGCAGCTTCAAGAGTATTCAGAGGGCAAACCCCGAGGAGAGGGGTTAAGTTTGTCTCTGGTGTCTCAGGTCACGCACAGGGGAAGGTTGTACAGTGCCTGGGAGCAGCTGGGGGTGGCTGGGATGTTCCCCCAGACAATTCATTCTGCTTTCAGACAGTGCACAGGGAGAATAAGTATGGGACTAAACACTGGCTACATGTTCTGTACAGCACAGAATTTAGGGGTCAGAGGAGGTCAGAAAATAGGGATGGAAAAGACTTTGGGAGGTTGTTTAGTCCACCACAATCCCAAGAGTGCATCAGCTATCCCTGCAGTGCTTCTGACATGTTTTTCCAACCCCTCCTTTGAGACATGTCCACCAATGGACTTCCACCACTCTTTTATCCATTAGCAGGGGTGACCCAGGACATGTTTAACAACTTGGGCAGGGAACAGAGAAAGTAAACACTGGAGTGACTTCACTCTCCAGGATGAGAAAAGAGAAGAAAGTCAAACAGAAGTAAGGAGGTGGATGGGAAAGCTGAGAAGAGCCACAAAAGACTGCCAAGATTTGAAATTTTGTCTCCTTCTACCCTCCAAGAGCTACACAAACCCTAATCCTCCTCTCACCACATCTGGGGGCCCAAAAGGCTTCCAGATGGTCTACAAAAGAAGAGTCAGGGCCATGTCAGCCCCCCATGAGGTCACATCACTGCTGGGAGGTGATGTGTGAGACCGTGACTGTAAAACCCTCATCTTCATCAGGAGCCAGAGCTGAGCCCAGGAGCAAGGTCGTGCTGGGGAGGACACATCCTCCCCATCCCTGGTGAGTGACACTGCTCCTCTCCAATCCAAACAGCCTTTCCGGTTGTTGTCAGGAGTTGGTGGTGCCCATGCCAGGGCCTCTCTGCTGCAGCAGCTCTCCAGCAGCTGGCTCATCGCAGAGCAAGGCTCCAAGCCTGTTACAGCCCTGTAATAGCAGAGCAACTCCACTCGGTACAATTCAGCATTACCACTGCTGTTGATCTTGGCATATTATTTATCCATCTCCCAAGCCATAAATTTCCTTCCTGGACTCCGTGACTTGCTTTATAACCACACTTTTTGTGCTGAGACTGCAAAGCCCTGGGGGCAAGACCTTTGCCTCCACACTTTCTATTTAGGGCCATGCAGTTTTATGACACTAACAGAAAGAGTAACTTCCCACATGACTTTGCAGCCATCACAGAATTTTTTTTTTTTAATGCTACTTTTTTGGCTACTCAGAAGGTCACTGATAAGAGCAGGGATAAGCCTCAAGCCCAAGCTGCTACCACATGGAGATGAGGAGATCCTGGTAGTTCACTCGCAAATATGACCTACAACAAATCATAAAATCTTTCCCCTGTTCTCCCAAATGTATCAACATTAAATCCCCCCCCAGGATCTCATTAGTTTGCCTTTGTTTCTCAAGTCTGAAGCCTTTAAGGAGGTGAGCAGCCCCACCACATTATCACTGCAGGCTCAGCTGCCTGCATGATCTCTGCATCAAGCTTTGGGAGCTGAAGCAAAAGCAGTGTTTGCACTGTTGCACACATTCATGTGTGACTCTCAGAGAGGCCCCGAGCTTGTCAGCCTCCCAGCTTGTGCACCAGGACCAGCATCAGTTGGCTCCTGCTCCAATCCCCATCCCAAAGTCAGTCACCCCCACCAACCTTCTTGCTCTGGACCTCTGCAAGGGTCACTTTTCATTGGGGTGAGGGAACCTCAGCAACACTTTCCATCCCTGCCTGCCTCAGCTTGGAGGGGTCCCTTGAGTGTGCCATGGAAGGAGGGGCACATCTGGGCTGGATCACAGGGTGGTGCAGTGGCTTTTACAGCTACAGACGGCTGCATATGTTTCTGAGCAGGACATGTGTGCTCACAGATCGAGATGCACAGAGCCCCCAGGGCTGAGGGCCCTCAGTTACACAAGCCATCCCAGGCTGCCCCCTCTTTGGAAGACTCAGCTGTGGACACCTTGGCAACCTGGGGGTGGTGGGAGGAGATGTTCTGGCTGATGCTGTGGCTGATGCTTTCCCACTGAGCATGGAGAATTGCTTTCTTCTGAGAACAGAGGCAAAACGGAGGGAATCGTTTACACCATTGAGAAGTGGGTGTAACACTGCAATTTACTGGCATATTGCAGCCGCAGAGGCAGGGACTTTGCATGGATAAAGAGAGCTGTGAAGAAAACAAGGGAGGAGGCAGTGAGGCTGAGAGTAAATCCACAGAGATCAATAATGTTACATTAGATTTATGCCAGTTAGTAAACCAAAGGTTGTGGTCTGCTCTCTGCAGCACTGGTTTATCACAGCTCCAGATTTTATGCCACGGTCACTGCAAGCAGGATCCGTCCCCTGAGGTTTTAGGAATATCCTCTTTCTCTCAAAACTCTTTTCTTTAGCTGTCTGTGGGTTGAGAGAAAGAGACAATGATGTGTGGATGGAAAAACAACAAAAAAAGAGAACTAAATTAAAATTAAAACGCAGCAAGACTCCAAAGAATTTACAGATGTCTCTCCTCTCCTTCCCCCCCCTGCTTCTCCGTGGTCAGCTGTAAATATTTATCTGGCAGGCTGCAGTGAAAGGCATGGCCCAAAACACTTAATCACAATTCCAGCATGGCTGCCCTCCAGAGCACCCCAAACCTGGGGGACGGTGGTTTTTTCTGCAGCATTGTTAGAGGAAGGCACTTGTGTCCTTCTGCAGGCAAACAAGCAACTTCAAAAGCAATTCATAACATCTCCAACATGGGCTGCTGGGTGCTTTGTTTGTTTTCTTCCCTGGATGTTTTTCTTTTTAAAGGGTCTGGTTTTCTTTTTAAACCTGAGTGGTGAAGGTGGGCAAACCCTGTCACCCCCCTGTCAGTAGCAGCCTGGTGCTGACTGACAGGCAGAAATGGAGTTGAAGTTGGACTAGATCAGTGAGGAGGTTTGGGAAATCTTCCCCAGAATCAAAGGAATCATTATATTTTTGTAATTCACCCCAAACTGTTCTACAAGTATTGATGGAATCTGACCCCATCTTCCCTATGAAGGGTGGCTGTCTCTGGGCTGGAGCCTTTGCAGCTTCCATGGGTCTCTCAGCAGAAATCTGGGACAAGTGGAAGCACTGCTAGAGGCTGGCAATTGCAGGGGCTTTGCTTTTGAGGATGCTCAGCAAGAAGAACCATGGGCACAGGGATTGCTGTGCAGCAATGGGTACCTGCAAAATCAGGAGCAAAAACCATGGGACCAGGGACTTGCGAGCCTCGCCCCCTGGTTTTCAATTTCATGGTGAGTCTGGCCTTCTGATGTATCTCCCTGCAAGGATTCTGGGAAGATTTCCCTATCTTCAGTTGTACTGTTCCTCCCCACACACAATCATTACATCAGATCTAAACCCTGTATATTTATATTTTTCCATCTTCTGATGGCTCACTCTCCAGTTTGATATGGAGAAGCTGGGAGAGGAGAAAGGACCATAACACACAAGGCTGTGGGTCCTCTGGAACACACCCTCAGGGCCTCCCTCTGCATTTGCTCCAGCCCCAGAGGCTAGAGCACATAAAGAGGCAGCCAATGTTCACTTTGTGTCCCAGCTTCCAGCCTCCCCAGCCAATGTGTGGCAGAGTCTTCCTTGGGAGAAGAAGTCAAATGTCCCACCAAAACCTTGGTTGCTACTTCACCATAGTGATTATTGCCTCCGTTTCCAGATGAAACACAAACATATTTTGTTTTTACAGTTCTTTGCTATTTTCTGCAGGGAGTGGCACACTTTGGCCAAGTAGAGCCATGCATGACATCATATTTTCTTATTGGCCTTTACTGCACTGCAATTGCCTCACCAGTTATTGCCACTTTCTGCCAAGTAGCTGTTTCACCACCTGATTATTTATCAGCCTGCCTTTATGCTTTCCTGGGCACTGAGATTCACTTCACTTTCTCCCTCCTCCTTGCCAATATTTCCAGTGGAAATGATGCTCTGTCAGCACATCTGCAAACATGCAGATTTCCTTGAAAAGACAAGCCCACTACTTGCTCATTTAGAGCAGGTGATCAGTAACCACACAGATAAATTGGTCTGAGGTTAATCTATTATCCTGTCAGGGGCTGTTGCAATTTTTAACAGACTCAGAGCCTAGAGAACTGTTAAAGCCTGTCCTCCTTCTAAATATAAATATATGATAATCTCAACATCCTTCAAGAAACAAACTCCCTTCTCTGCTGTAATTATTGTGACCTTGCCACTGCAATGCAAAGGGTACCTAAAAATGCAGACCAGCTAAATCCAAAAGTTTTCAAAACCCAGAGCAGCCAGACTTCAAACTGCAGAGTTTTAAATCTATTTCTAAAGCCAGTGCTGTGAGATTTGAGGCCTTCTTTGAGATTTTATAATCTCTGGGGCTGCAAATACTGCAGCAGTTCACTGTGAGCACTGACCCCAACTGCAGCACCATCAGGGGGCTGTAGGATGCTCTGGGTAAGGCAGGCTTCTCCAAAGGGCTCTCTTTGCTGTGACCACAATGGGCTGCTAGGTTTTTATTGCACACAGGGCACTGTACCATGGGAGGTTTGCAGTCTCCCTAGTGCTGGTGTTCTCTGATTCCACCCCACTGAACACACAGCATCACATCCCAAAATCCCAGAAAGTGCCAGGCCCAACTTTTCCCCTTGCAGTGTAATAAATGGCAAGGTGCAGGGGTACATGGGGAAAGGCTGCTTTTATGGCAGGGTGCATGGTGACAATGGGGGAGGTGAGGGGTGGCTTTGCATGACCATCCCTGGGGACAGCCCCAGCAGTGCCAGGCCCTGCCTTGGCAGAGGATGGGGCAGAGCTGTGCTCTGAGTGTCCCTGCTCCATGGATCCCTGCTGAGATTACCCAGCTGCAGTTCCCAGCACCTGCTCTGTGGCTGCTCCTCATGCCCAGCAGCCAGGCCCTTGGGGTGGCTGCTTCATCCCTCACTCCCTGCTCCCCTGGGACAGCCAGCTGCTGCTGCCTTCATACAGCTGAGGCAGACGTGGCAGGGAGGGGAGGGCACGTGGGCAGAGGAATCATTACATCAGATCTAAACCCTGTATATTTATATTTTTTCCATCTTCTGATGGCTCACTCTCCAGTTTGATATGGAGAAGCTGGGAGAGGAGAAAGGACCATAACACACAAGGCTGTGGGTCCTCTGGAACATACCCTCAGGGCCTCCCTCTGTGTTTGCTCCAGCCCCAGAGGCTAGAGCACATAAAGAGGCAGCCAATGTTCACTTTGTGTCCCAGCTTCCAGCCTCCCCAGCCAATGTGTGGCAGAGTCTTCCTTGGGAGAAGAAGTCAAATGTCCCACCAAAACCTTGGTTGCTACTTCACCATAGTGATTATTGCCTCAGTTTCCAGATGAAACACAAACATATTTTGTTTTTACAGTTCTTTGCTATTTTCTGCAGGGAGTGGCACACTTTGGCCAAGCAGAGCCATGCATGACATCATATTTTCTTATTGGCCTTTACTGCACTGCAATTGCCTCACCAGTTATTGCCACTTTCTGCCAAGTAGCTGTTTCACCACCTGATTATTTATCAGCCTGCCTTTATGCTTTCCTGGGCACTGAGATTCACTTCACTTTCTCCCTCCTCCTTGCCAATATTTCCAGTGGAAATGATGCTCTGTCAGCACATCTGCAAACATGCAGATTTCCTTGAAAAGACAAGCCCACTACTTGCTCATTTAGAGCAGGTGATCAGTAACCACACAGATAAATTGGTCTGTGGTTAATCTATTATTCTGTCAGGGGCTGTTGCAATTTTTAACAGACTCAGAGCCTAGAGAACTGTTAAAGCCCCCTCTCCTTCTAAATATAAATATATGATAATCGCAACATCCTTCAAGAAACAAACTCCCTTCTCTGCTGTAATTATTGTGACCTTGCCACTGCAATGCAAAGGGTACCTAAAAATGCAGACCAGCTAAATCCAAAAGTTTTCAAAACCCAGAGCAGCCGGACTTCAAACTGCAGAGTTTTAAATCTATTTCTAAAGCCAGTGCTGTGAGATTTGAGGCCTTCTTTGAGATTTTATAATCTCTGAGGCTGCAAATACTGCAGCAGTTCACTGTGAGCACTGACCCCAGCTGCAGCACCATCAGGGGGCTGTAGGATGCTCTGGGTAAGGCAGGCTTCTCCAAAGGGCTCTCTTTGCTGTGACCACAATGGGCTGCTAGGTTTTTATTGCACACAGGGCACTGTACCATGGGAGGTTTGCAGTCTCCCTAGTGCTGGTGTTCTCTGATTCCACCCCACTGAACACACAGCATCACATCCCAAAATCCCAGAAAGTGCCAGGCCCAACTTTTCCCCTTGCAGTGTAATAAATGGCAAGGTGCAGGGGTACATGGGGAAAGGCTGCTTTTATGGCAGGGTGCATGGTGACAATGGGGGAGGTGAGGGGTGGCTCTGCATGATCACCCCTGGGGACAGCCCCAGCAGTGCCAGGCCCTGCCTTGGCAGAGGATGGGGCAGAGCTGTGCTCTGAGTGTCCCTGCTCCATGGATCCCTGCTGAGATTACCCAGCTGCAGTTCCCAGCACCTGCTCTGTGGCTGCTCCTCATGCCCAGCAGCCAGGCCCTTGGGGTGGCTGCTTCATCCCTCACTCCCTGCTCCCCTGGGACAGCCAGCTGCTGCTGCCTTCATACAGCTGAGGCAGACGTGGCAGGGAGGGGAGGGCACGTGGGCAGAGGAATGTTCTCCATACTGCAGCTGCTGCCAGGCTGACAGCAGCAGCCAGAGCTGGGCTTTCCCACGGTTCCTCCACCTTCCCATCAGTGCTGGGGGTGAGGTGCCAGCCTGGCCCCTGGCTGCTGCCCAGCTCTCAAGCGGGGGGAAGTGGAAGGGGCTGCCTGGGCTCAGCTGGAGCTTCTCTGCCCCAGACATTAAGCATGATGCCGTTTTGGCAATGCACTTTGTCCTCCTGTTTTGTGAGCCAAGAGATTATAGACCCACAGGGAGAAGAACCTCTTCTTCCTCTTGGGCACTACCAGTCCTGCTTTTGGCTGCAGGCACCTTTGCTGCACACCCCTGAGCTGCAAATGGGTCTCTGCTGCCACTCGTTCTCTTGGCTTATAAAAGAAAAAAAAAAAGAAAAGAGAAATCAAGCAGATATTTGCTGCTTGCTTTTCCTCTTCAGGAACTGATTGAGAACAGCAGTTTGTCAGCCTAGCCAGTGCCACCCTCCTGCCTGCCCCTATTTTGCCCCAGAATCAGCAAAGTGGCTGCTCCAGGTAAGTCCCTGAGACGCAGGAGGCTCGTGTTGCCTGCAGGCCCCATAGGGATCTGCTGACTGGAAGGCAGCTCCACATGTTCCACCATCTTCAAGGGACATCTTGGGTTCAGGGTCACATCAGCTCAGGCACATCCCCATCTGCCTGACGTTGGTCTCAGGGTCTTTCTGCTGTTCAGAGATATGGGGGCAAGTCTGTGCTGGCAGCTGTGGTGGGACACCTGGACACAGCATCAAAGAAAAATGGAACCTTCCCTCTGTCCTCACCAGGAAGGGAGTCCCCACCAAAGCTGCACATCCCCAACAGCCTGGCCCAGCCAAGACCATGACATGAAAGGATGACTTGAGCTACACCCTGTTTATTTCCATCCCTGCTCTTTCTGTCACAAGCCCAGGAAGCCCAAATTATTTACTTGATACAGAGGGAAGCAACAGAGTGATTCAGAAATCAAGAAACTTTTCATTTCTCGGAGGGAAGATGAATACTGTTCCTTTGCGGTAAGTGAATTGTTTGGTAGTGCCAGCACCAGGACAAAAAGTGTTGCTCTCCTGGTTGATGTAGGATTGTCAAGGCCAGACCACCCGTGAGCTGAGCCATCAGGCAGAGGCAATGCTGGCATCTCCAAAGCCTGATGGGGGTTTCCAACCTGTACAGGTCTTGGAAGAATAATTTCTGAGTGGCTGCTGTAAGGAAAGGGCTAAGACTTTGCCAGGCAGCTGCAAGATGCCATGGCCATGGTACCCAGCCTCTTACAGTGGCAAGCAACCAGGCAGCAGATGACCCCAGCTGAGAAGCCCAAAGTCTCTGGTTCATGTCCAGAGCATTTCCAGACACACTGCAAAGAGTCCTGGCCAGCCTCAGCTCCACAGAGCAGCAGCATCACTCACAGAGCAAAGGCCTGGCCATGCAGGAAGCCTTGGCAGCATCCCCAGCTCAGCACCAGGAGGTGCCTTGGGTGAGCTACCCTGAAGTCCTGGGTCCAGAACAAAGGAGCTTGATGGAGCAGTGTTCCCTCATGAGTGGGGCTGGAGAGGCACAGAGGGACTCACAGATCTCACCCTGCACATCCCAGACAGGGATGAGGCCTGGTTCCTATAGCCCAGCCCAACTGGGCAAAGGCACTCAGCTGCCCCTGCTCCCCACTCTCCTGAAGAACAGCTGTAACATCCTTTGGCACATGGAAAAAGCTCACTGAAGGAGCAATGGGAAGTGTGAAGCGCCTCTGAATACCTTGTTCATGGTGTTTAGCCAGCACTGCCTAAGACACAAAGAGATTGGATTCCCATGGCCACGAATGATAGAACATGTTCTTCTTTTAACTGGTGCTTCAGATGATCCCAGGCACGTGGGATCAATTGTGGTGGTTAACCACTGTGCAGAACCACCTCAAGCACTCCAGTTAGTGCCAACACTTCTGCCACCTGCTTCCCTTCCCAGCCACAGCTGAAAGTCGTTGTGCAACCAATGATTTCCCTAAGGACCCGAACTCTTTGCTTACTCTGTTCTGCATTTCAGCTCCAAAGGGAGGATCTTTGTGCAGAACCAGTGGGGTTAAAAATCACCCAGAAAATTCGGTATTTTGGTGTGCACAAGTAAAAGCCTATTTACCTCAAATATTGTGCTGTCTCCCAGGGGCAAGCATAAGGCTCCACAGTTTGAAACAGAAATGAAAGTCCCAGAAATACCACTGGAGATAGAAAGGTCAGGTGATTTAATAGGAACCATATGTGCTGCTCCAAGTTTTCTGAGTAATCCAGCTTCTGCATGTCCTCGCTGCATTACAGACATGATGCATCATCTCCCCTTTCCTTGGCTTCATTACGGGGACTGAATCTCCCCCGAGACCCTAATTGCTTCAAATGCTCTCTGCTCTATTTATATTTGATTTTACCCAGTGGTTTCAAGCAATACTGATCCTGAATGATTGTTGATCTAGGGCTGCACCCTGACTGACATCTGCTTTGAAGGAGTTGTGTGCAGGTCTGTTTGAGTAACATTACACAGGGCAGAGAGGACTCTGCTCTTCAATTAGAAGCTTTATAATGATCCAGCCAATACAATGGTTTTCTTCACAGACAGAGCCATGTGACCATGACGGTTTTCATATCTGTGGACTTAGCTTCAGGCTGATGTGTATCTTTCCCCTTTCTTTGTGTTGGGTCCTTGCCTCGGTTTCCCCCTCACAAACTGGTCGTAGCTCGCCTCACTCGGCCCAAAGTGCCGCCAAACCTTGATAACCCACCCTGCCCTGTCTGAAAAGGGATCTTTCCAGCCCTGCCTGGAGGAAATAACTGCAGCAGGCCCCACTGCTGGCAGCCCTCTCATCTAGAGGTCAGCAGAGAGGGGGAAAGGAGCAATTGTTCCCATCTCGGTGGGCACAGACCTGCCTCACGGCCCGGGCACAGCGGCGCCTTCCCTGCGCCGCCACAAGGGCTGTGTGGTGGCGGAGGGCGGGGGCAGCAGGAGCACGGAGAGCAGACAGATGGCTACACAGCCAACCCGGTTATTACCGGAATAAATTGGGTAAATCACAGGCTAAGCAGTTGCTCTCCCTGCGGTAGAAGAGGATCTGACACTGTGATTGAAAATTAGCAGCGTCTCAGAGGCAATCATGGCTGGGAAGCTTGCTGTGCTGGGAAGCTCCGCTCCGCCGGGTGTTGCGCTCGGACTGTGTTATTACTGCACCTTAAACCACGAGAACAAAGTGTTTGGGACATGCTAATGACACCAGGAGAAACAGAAGCATTTTGATTTGGTAGTAATTGTAGTAATTATCTGCTACCGGGGCAGATATGAATATAATGGGTCTGATTATTTATCAGCATTCAACACCAGAAAGAAAACAATGCTGGTAAATAGCAGAGGGTTTATTTTGGGGAACTGTTTAAAGCCAAGAAAGGACAAAACATCTCTGTTCAAAACAGGGCCTGTGGAGGCCCCGTGGCAAAGATCTGAAAAAGGTTTTCAGGCTTCACACGAGCTATATATGATTGAGGTTTGGCCCTGATGTGTTTGGCTTAGTGGCACTGCCAAGGCCGGGTCTGCTGAGCAGCCTGCCCTTGGGCAAGACCCTGACCACCATATTGCCAAATGTCACCCCTGGCAAAGAAACCACCCAGGGTAGAGCACTTTGGCAACCCATTTTGGAAAAACTTAGCAAAGATGCTTTAAACACTTGCAGGAGCTCACAAACAGGAGAGCTGCAGGCACACCAGGGCAGCAGCAGCACTCGCCATCCCTCAGTGGGGAGCAAAGGCCTGTGTCACACACGCTCCCAGGCCACTAGAACAAGGACAGAGGCTGACCAGCCTGCCTTGGAGTGTTGCAGGACATGCCAGGGCAAGGCAGGCATTGCTCCTACGGGACCCTTTGGTAGAAAGTAACTTTTCTCCCACTGCAGATGGCAACCACTTTCCTTTCAAAGGGGCTTTGTTGTCCCCATTCACCTTCCTAGCTGGCATCCAGCTCCCACTGCACTTTCAGTTCCTCCACTCATCCAACCTCGGAGCTGCTCTGCTGTGAGCATTCAGCCAGAGAGGAACATCAGTTCTCTCTGCAATCAGTTCTGGCCAACCTACCAACAGACCCAGCTGTTGCTACAGCAGGCACTGATGTGAGCAGCCACAAAAGCAAACAGATCTTTAGGCTCCTCATGTGTCGGGAGCTGCCTGCACATCCTGCCCCATGCTAGCTGAAAACGTGTGGTCAGCTCCTGCCAGGCTGGTGTGCAGCTACAGCCAGAGTGAGCTCTCAAAGCATCTACAGCTTCTGCTTCCTCACCCCCTTGCTTGAATAAGCCCACTGAAGTCTAGCTCAGGAAATGGTGCAATACCAACACACTTAAACATTCTCATCATCACTGATGTTACTTCTGCAGAGCCTTGCTGCTTCAGCTGCATCCTCTCTGGCTTGCTGGCTTGAAGTTCACCATGTAAGGGTTACCCATCAGTGGAGGATGCTTGTCCTTGCTTTCCTAACACGTTCCTCAATTCCAAAAGATAATTCCTTGCATAACATACCCACCATAAGCCTGCAGCAGTGCTCAAATCAAACTCACTTTGTTCCTATGACACATGAACACTGGCCTGCCACTGAGGACAGATGTGACACACTTCAGAAACCTGAGCTATTGCTTTGTGACCAACCTCTGCACACAGCCACTGTGGATGATTCAGGCTCAGCCTGGCTGTGCCAAGGGATGTGATGAATGCCAGACAACCCTGATGAGCCAGGGTTCTCCTGGCAGAGCCCAGCACCCCCACACTGAGGGCAGAGAGGATCTGTAGGATGCCCATTTGCAGCCATGCAGGTAAATCAGTGAGTGGATCAGGTTTCATGTACTCCCTGAGGAGCAGTGCAGGAGGTGAATGGGGTCACTCACGGCCTCACCATCAAACATGAGGGCCTAGTCACCACTGAGGCCTCTCCATGGAGGAATTCTTGCAAGTGCAAAGGCAATGAACATGCATACAAGGTGGTGCTGACATGGCAGGGTCGGTTGCTGGTGCATGTGCCTGTTTGGAGCTACTGGCCCACCTGGAACCCTGGCAGGAGCAGACCCTGCCACTGAGGAAGGGGCAGAGATGGGACTGGCACACAGTAACCTACCCCAGAAAATGCCCCTATGTCACCACCCTCCTCAGCCAGAGGTGGCATTTGTGCATGTAGTTTCCTAGGTAGTATTTTTTTCTTCTTTCTTTCTTTTCAAGTCTGTAGCAGTGTAAAAACCATGCAGCCACAGCATCCTGTGGCAAAGGGTTCCCCAGTGCAACCCCACACTGTGTGCAGATCTGCCTCTGGTTGTTTGCTTTGAACCTGCCACCTGCTACTTTTATTTGATGTTCCTGAAGTTCTTGTCTGAGAAGCAACAGCATACAATCACACTCTAATTTGTATTGAGATCAGATAGTCTTGAGTCACTGGTGTCCACGTGCCTGCTTCTTTCAGTTCAATGGTGAAAGCTCCCAAGTGCCTCAAGAGCACAGACCAGGCATTTGTAAATTTTTCTTCACTTTTCCAGTCATTACTGGTGTGATACTCTGCAAAAGTCTGCCGGTTATTACCATAATGGATGAGATTGCAGAAACAGGAAAGAAACACCACCCTTGCCTTGGCATATACAACCCATCTGTATGTCCTCAATGCACCACTGCCTGCAGCCACCTGGGAACACACAGCCTCATTCATGCCCTCCCCTGCACAGGCTCTTCCGCTCATGTTCCAGGTGCACATCCACCAGCATCCATCCTTCCAGTACCACACTTGCACGCATGCATGCCCTTTTATCTTTACTCCTCCAATACATCCTTCTGATTAAAATATAACTAATATGCCATAAACACAAACACCACAGGCAGTGGTGCCACTGTAAATGCACTGTGTCTGTATACCCACACTTTATCAGCACATGCACCATTCAATCCTAACTTGATACACACCCTTGAATGCATTCTTCCACCCCATAGCTTGCCTCAACATGCTAAGCAGCTTCAGGAAGAACAAGGGAAGGCCCAAAGTGGTTTGAATGAGATGGTCTGTCCAGCTGGAAATTCTGCTTCTCAGTTTTTACTGTGCCAAGCCATGTTTCAGTGGCCTCCATGGAGCCTGAGGTGAGAGCCCTGGCCCCAGCAGCACTGCCAGTTTTGCCCATTTTCCTAGTTGATCCCATAGGTAGGCAGATGGGTGAACACTCAGCATGTAGCTGGAAAGAGGGTGGTGGGTGGGTTTTCCAAGCAGCACTGCTCTTTGCTAACAGAGGGGTGAGTGTGCCACACATGGGCTTCACATGGAGCCCTGCCACAGACTGAGCCAGGCAGGTGAGCACAGGGCACCCTGCTCGTGGGTGACTGTCAGAGGACAGAGATTTCTGCACAAATGAAACACAATGAGACAGAAATATATATATATATCACATGTGTGCATGAATGTACATACAAATATGTCAGAAAATGTTTGGCCAACACCAAGAAGAGACAAACCTGTGTGCTGGCTGCCAAGGGACTCACTGAGGCTCAGGGTATACATGGAACAATCCATTTTGCCACTGCTGTGATCTTCGTTCTTCTCTACTATTTTATAAAGGCCATAGCATAAACCTAATTAGTTTACTTTAACTGGAGAACATTACTCGCTTAAATGGTCCTGCTCAAATCGTAGAGAAGCCGTAGCCAAGCTCTTCAAACAGCCGCTTGTCCCCATTCACCTTCCTGCAGATGGTCCACACAGCTGAGCTGCACTTTGGCACAAGCCCTGCTCTGAAGGGAAACACCTGCACGTCTCCAAGCAAGATGGCTCAGAGCAGAGAAAGGACTCAGATTAGAAGTTACAGGCTCCCCTGCTGAGCCAGGACCCAAACCTGGTGGGAAGCCAGGAGCTCCAGCAAAGTAGAGGTCTTGGGGGACCCCCACCAACCTGACCATGCTGACAGTGCTCAGACCTCAGCCAGCATCCCTGCCCGCTCAGGCAGAGGAGGAAGTGTTTGCACAAGCAGGTTTGGAACCCACAGAGGGGATCAGCCCTGCAGGATGGATGCCAGAGGCAGCAACAGGGGGCAGTGGCTACAGCAAGGACCGTGGCTCAAAGACCACAGCTCAGCTCTCATTTCCCTGGTTTCTGCTGATACCTCCTGCAGTGGGCTTTGGGAAACTGTTCCCACATGACAGAGTCTGGCATCCAAAGGAGGCCAGCATCCCCACTCTCCTTTGTCAGTAGCAGTGGTAGCTACAGCTGAAAGTATCCTGTAAGATCTTCACAAATACCCCTAACCTGCCTTCCTTGAGCTTCAGAGTTGTTGCCACATTGCAGTTTACCACCATGTTCCATCACAAAAACTGCCCTGTTCTGTTGTTAACCCAGGGGCCCAGCTTGCAGGGAGATGATGGGTGGGCACAATTGAACTAAATCCAAACAGATGCTGGGGGCCCAGACAAGAGCCCAGGGGCAACAGCAGCAGCTCTACCCCATCTCACCCTGGCCACTGGGCTGGCTGTGCAATGCCAAGCTGTATGCCAGCTTCCTGCCCTTCACTGGCTGTACCCTGGCTTCAGAGTGCATACTCCAGCCTAGCAGACACAAGGGCAATGCATCCCTCTCTCTGAATGCACAAAACAGACCTACAGCAAGCTTGAACTGGCAGAGGCCTACAGATCATCAGGGTTTGTGGAGCCACAGCCACCACCATGGTTTTGAACAGCCTCCGGGGCTCCAAGGGTGGCTGTGCTGGAAGAAACATCCCAGAGGAAAGCATTCTGTAAGGGAGGTACAAGAGCAAGGGCTCAGGGGAGCCAGCAAGGCACCGTACAACCCTTGCAAAATTGGCCAAGGCCAATTAACAAGCTGCAGCTGACAGAGAGGGGAGGATTTCAAGATAAGAGAGATGGCAAGAAGCCTAGAGGAGATCAGAGCTTGGAGGGAAGAATGGAAAAGGCCTCCTGGGAATGAATCTAAGTAGGACTGCTAAGGGAATTTATGCTAATATCTCTCAGGAGGCCTTGGAAAAGGGGACATAGGTAATAGTCTTGTGAGATGCTGGTGAAGATACAAAGTGAGGAGTGGGGGAGAGACAGGAATTAGCTCAAGTAAATAACAAGGGGTGGGGAATGCACATTACAAGTACCCGAGATGGAGTATTTAGAGCAAAATCCAGAGGAAAGGATGAACTACGGCTAAATTATGGAGAAGGAAAAGTATGGCTGTAAACAAAAGGGCTGTGAAGACTCTCAGGACAGACATGCAAGACTTGCTTAAGTTAAAATTACAATCCAAAGACCATTTGGGTAGTTACTCAAAAGCCAAAGCCCTGTCTTGGTGAGGGAAGCACCAGTGAGGGACAATACACCATACCTCAAATGGAGCAGGCAGACATACAAAGAACCTGGCATTCATTTTGTACAAGCTCTCCGTTTCCAAAGCCATGTATTTGCAGGCATGGCCTCCTTGCGCTGTGGAGTGCTTAGGACTGGCTGCACCGTGTCATAGCTCACTCTACTCCACTCCCTCCATACCCCTACCCACAAACACCCAGAAGATGGCAAATGCACCCAGAGGTGTGAATATAGCAGCTGTTACACTTTATTTCACTGTGGGGTTTTAATTTTTTTTTATTATTTTTTCTTCTGATTGAAAAAGAAAAGACAGAAAAGTTACAAAAGTAGTAAAAGGCAACAATATCTGCAGGACATCCCTGCTCCCTGCTCCCACCTGGGGCAGGGCAGCCTGCCCCACCTGCTGGCTGGCAGAACACACCTCTGGGCCCCTGCACCTTGGCAGCTCTTGCTGAGCAAAGCCTGAGGCTGCAGGGCCACACAGAAGGCTGCCACCCCAGCCATTTGCACAAGGAATGTGCTTCTTAGATGGGTACCAGGCTATGGCTGTCCCATCCCCTGAGCACAGGGATTTGGTCCAAAGGAGCAACACTTCCTGTCCTGCACTGGGCAGCTTGATCTGGCAGCAGTTAAAAAGCTGAGGTGTGCCATCAAAACAAGATAAGCAGAATTTCTACAGGAGCAGGAGGAATCAGCAGAGGAACTGCGCTCTCTGGGAAACAGGGACTTGCAGGGAACCATGATGGTCTGCCAGAGGTCCCTCACCAGTAAACACAAGGGACCTCTTGGAGGTGGTGCTGGTGCAGAGGGTGGCCCAGCTGTCACAGTCTGGAGCCAAACAGCAGGCAGAGCTGGGACAGCATCAGGACAGAGATCCCCTCACCACCCTGCCCAGCTGCTCTGCCTGCCTGAATGACAGGAGTTAGGGAGAAGAGTGGGGGTGGGGGATTCAGGTCCCCAAGCCTACAGCCCTTGGACTTTCCCCAGGGGTCTCACTGTGAAGGGCCCAACCCAGTCACTGGATAGCCTCCTACTGGCAGCTGGACTGACCCTTGGTCTCAACCAGAGAGCAGCATCAAAGACTCTACACTGAGGCAGATTTAAAAAAATAAAAATTATTTTGTATTAATCACAGTTGCTCCTCCTGATCTGGACAAACTACTTGCTTCCCCTTGCACTCAGGTACAAACTCATGGTGGGCAATGCCTACACCAAGAGGTTACTCTCTCTCTACCAGGTGCAGCCAGAGGAAAGGCCTTGTTCCTCTGCCTCAAGAGGAGAGGCAAGAGCTTGTCCTGTTAACTGCTGCCTTTGGCACAAAACACACACATGCCTCGAGGACAGATCCCAGCCAAACACCAGTGGCAGCAAGGCCTGGCATGGCCCCAACAGCCTCAGAACTGTCTGTGGAGAAACGTCCCCCACCTTCACCCAAACTCCTCTCCTGTTTCTTCCACCAACAGTCACAAATTGACTTTTTCACACTTGTTGCTTCATCTGGGAACATTGTCCCATTGATACCAGAGGAGTGTACCTGAATTTAACAAGGGAAGTAGAAAGTTTGCTGGAGGCAATAAATTGGTTTGAGTTTGGTGGTACCAGTTACCTCCACCATCATGTTAGTGGGACAATACTATGGAGAAGTGTGACATACCCCAGAACACACGCTGCCTCAGCAGAGAGGAGATCCATGAGCACACAGTCACCCCCAAGTTCTTCTATTTGATGATGCTGAGAGGACTGAAGGGGGGTGCTGCATTTTCCTGGGTGGCTCAACACAGACCTTCCAATTCTAAAATTTTATTCTAACCCCAGATCTACATATGGATGTCTCACTCTCCCATTTCAATCTCTTTTTGGGCAGTATCACTGAACTGCCAGCAGATCATCTGGAATGCACAGCTAAATGTGCCAGTTACTCCTCCACACACCTCCCTCCCAGGTTTTCCACTTGAGAGAGCTTGATGTGAATGCAATTATAACCATCTCAGAGAGGGATCTTCTTGTTTTGCAAGCAGCTCTGTATAGCCTCTTTCTCCAATCCTGAGCTCACTTCTGAGTGGGAGAAGTGTCAGGTCTATAGCAAAGCACTGCAGACCCAGGTGTCCTTGGGAAACTGACTGGATTTGGTTTCAGAGCTTGATCACTCACCCCTGCTGCCATGCAGGTCACACTAACCCCTGAACACCTCCTGGATATCTTCAGTTGCCACCACCATCCTCACGTTTGACACTGCCTTGGTGGCAGTTCTTGCAGTTTGTGGACCTGACTGGTTTGCTTTGCCCTGAGAGACAAAACTCACTCCCTGTGCCACTGCTCGGATCCGTCAGTGGTACGAGAACAGGCTCTGCTGCCAAGCCATTCGCTTCCTCCTGCCGGAGCAGCTGCGTTGCAAAGACGTCTCATTGCCCCTTCTTCTCCCACCCCTCCCCTTGGGTATCACCACCTCCCCTTCTCCCTGCCAGGCAGGACACTGGGTGATAGTTCCTGAGGTTTTTTGGAGAAACTCCTTCAGTAGGCACATGACGGTTCTTCCACTGGAGCTATGGGGCTCAGCGGCTTCAAGGTGCTGAGGGAACGGAAGGCAAAAGTGGAGGGATCGTACAGGAAGTGGGGCGGCGGGCGGCCTCCGTTGGTGCTCTGCAGGGGAACAGAAACAGGCATGAAGTCAGTGCTCATGTCAGCTGCAAATGGTGAAATTCCTGCCTTGAGCGCTCTGCCATCCCCCTCTCTGATACAATTACTCTTCCTGTATGGTCATGCTTGCACCTGCAGCAAATGGCACTAACATAAGCAGTGGGAGCACTTGGCTCACATCCTTGCTCTTACTCTTCAAGATAAAAAGCAGGCACACCTCTCTTCCTCCACGACTGAGGTCCCTAGGATCCACCTGACTAGGGCACATGGTACCTGCAGCCACTAAGTGAAACAGGATATCCATGATGCATTTAGAGTACCAGAGTCAGAAAAGCATCACTACCAAAAGGTATCACATCAAAAAGCTAAATTCATTTGAAGTACTATCTGGTACACTTTTAGAGCATGGAGACAAACCAAGTTATCTCTGGAAACATTCTTCAGCCCCATTTTTCAACAGCTCTCCAATAAGGATTTACAAACCACTCTTTCTTAAAGTGCCAGGCATGCTGAAACTCTCCAGGGTTTTGGTTCCAGACTCCACAGTTTGATGAGGAATATGTGAGAATTGCTTGGAGGAAAAGATCCAACCCCCAAGGCCTTACAGACTGGTTTTACCATGGGCAATAAAGACCATTCTCTCCCCTTTTGCTCCCAGTGTTCAGAGCAGGCCAGAGTAAGGAGGCCAGAAATAGCCATGTATGCCCTGCACTGTGTGACAGAACATGCTGTTCTCCAAATGCTGTGTGAGGATATGTAGATCCCAGAGGAATGATGGTACCAAAGAAGTAATTCCACTCTTTTAGATGTGAAGAGCTTTCCTTTAACTTTTCAGGAACTTTGGTTTGTTTCTTTCCTTCTGCAAGCAGAAACACTAGTGGGACAGCTATTTCACTGATACTTTCTGGCCAGGAGAGGAGGTTTCACTTCTCCAGGGTCCAGGAGAGTGTTTTTAATCATGATTCTGTAGAGTTCATTCCCAAGGAATATGTGGAAAGTTCAGCAGCTCAGAAACTCATGCAAATGTCCCCTACTCTCATTGCACTTCCATCACTCTTGGGAAGGGCTTTGCCACTATTTTCACTGAAGTCAGGAAAAAACCCAAACAGGTTGGGCAGAGAAGCGATTGAGAGCAGCCCTGCAGGAAAGGACTTGGGGGTGGTGGTTGATGAAAAACTCAAGGTGGGCCAGCACTGTGCACTCACAGCTCAGAAAGCCAGTGAAATCCTGGGCTGCATCAAAAGCAAAACAGCCAGCAGGTCAAAGGAAGTGATTCTCCCCCTCTATTCTGCTCTTGGTGAGACCCCACCTGGACTACTATATTCAGCTGTGGAGTCCCCAACAGAAGGGGGATGTGAAATTGTTGGAGCAAGTCCAGAGGAAGACACGAAGTTGTTGAGAGGACTGGAGCACCTCCCCAGTGAGGACAGGCTGAGAAAGTTGGAGCTGTTTAGCCTGGAGGAAAAAAGGTAGCATGGAGACCTCACAGGAACCTTCCAGTGTCTGGAAAGGGTCTACAAGGAAGCCAGAGAGAGACTCTTCCTCAAGAACTGTAGTGACAGGATAAGGAGTTATGGATACAAATTGGAAGAGGTGAAATTTAGTCAAGACATTAGGAAGAAATTCTTTCCTGTGGGGGTGGTGAGACACTGGAACAGGTTGCCCAGGGAGGTTGTGAATGCCCCAACCCTGGCAGTGCTCAAGGTGAGGCTGGATAAGGCCTTGAGCAGCCTGGTCTGATGGGAGGTGTCCCTGCCCATGGCAGGTGGGATTAGAACCAGATGATCTTTAGGGTCAATTCCAACTCTTAACATTCTATGTGATTCAGACTGGGGTCTGGTGTTCTGTGACTCCCTGTTCCTTTTCTAGTCCTTTCCTGACTAGAACTATGGTCTCCTTTGCTTAGCCTGCACTGTGGGACTGTTCCTCAAAGAATTAGGCTTTTTAGGAACATTTACCAACTCTGTCTAACAGAAGACAGAGGTTCATTTTAGCACTTCAGATTCAGGTCTATCACACACCTAACAGCATGTGATGTTTTGATGCCTCCACCTCTCCTCTGCCTGGGTTTTAACTTGTCATCATGAGGCAGCAACACACAAATATCCCCAAAAAGCTGCTCAGATGGTTTGTATCACCCAAACACACACAGAAAATCAGAATGAGCTAAAGAAGTGTCCAAACCAGGCCCTGAGTGCTGCAATAAGTGCAGCAGGATCTGGAAGGCTCACGTCTCCAAGGCTCTTGGTCACAGCTCAGCCCCACTGGGCAGCAGCCTTTATGTCAGGAAAGGCCTCTAAAAGCCAGTGTGGGCAGAATGTTCCTGCCTAGCTGGTATCTCTTCTGCAATTAAGATGGGCACTCGAGAATGGAAAATGCCAACATGGTGCTTGGCATCAGCTGTGCCTGGAGTTTCAGCCAGCAAATCATGCCCTGCTACATCCCCCTGACACCTTGGCCAGCAGCATAAGGAACAAGAGAGGCAGATTTAAGGGCCTTTACTCAATAGCCACCTGCTGTGGGGTTATATATGGTGTATGCTCTGGGAGGCCTCAGAGCTGGAATGTAACATAGCAACCCCCATTCAAAGCTAAGGGGCAGAATAAATCAGCACATTTGTCCTTCTCCAGAGCAGAGAAGGTCCCCTGCCAGTGCCAAGAGGGAATGGGAACAAAGAACCTGGCAGTCCCCTCCATTTTGAAATGCCAGACAGGATTAGGGAAGGCAGCTGAATCCGTTCATTTTTGGCAGACGGCAGATGAAGAAGCCAAGGAAAGATAGCTCCAAAGGACAGACAAAAGTCATCTACAAAACTCACCAGGCTTTGGGTGAAAAGTTGTGCTGTTTCTCTCTGGGTTTCTCTCTGGGTCTTCTTCTGGGGCCAATATGTGGGGCAGAGAGCCTTCCCAGATGCAGGAGGCTGAGATTCACAGTTAGTCATGCAGCTAACATGCAGCTGCAAGTGAGGCTCAAAATGTGCCCAATCCTGCCTCTTCATCCTGGCACCTCTCACGCAGCCACAAGATGACCACTGGCTTTCAACAACCACAGACAAGGGCAGAGTGAGAATGGGCCTGTGCCCAACTGCAGGCAGTAACAGGAGAGGCAGTAACATGACTGCCCTCATCCACAGCAACATCCTGACCAATCTGCACTCCTTTATAACCCTGAGCCACACAGGATTCTTGTGCACCTGCTCCCTGACTGACAGGGCAGTACCTCAGGTACTGACTTTGCTGGATGTAAGAAGCCTCCAAATCCCTCAACTCTCTTCTTGCAGAGGAGCATTTTTAGATTGGAGTTCATATCCAGCTCTAGGGATGACCAGGCCTGATCTGGCTTAGTCCAAGACACCATTTGGGATCACAGCATGTGGTGGTCTGGTCCTGATGAGTAGCACAAGGCAAAGCTCTGTAGATGTATTTCCAGAACAAAAACAGATAGAGCCAGCTGCCAGAGAGGGAAACATGTTCCTGCCACCCGGTGGCTTGGGCCAGCTGCCTCCCTGTAGTCTGGGCAAGCATCCTAGCCAGCCTGCCCTTCTCCTTGGGCACACCATGCCTGGGACTTTGCTTTGACTAGGGAAGGGTGTTAAGAGTTGTTGCCACTGCAGCAGATCCTCAAGGAGCTTGCCATAATCCTGCATGACAGCCCCTGGTGAGCAACCCCAGGCAGCTCCTGCAGAGGCTCCTGCAGAGGCTCCTGCAGAGGCTCCTCAGAGCACAAACAATACACACTTGACATTGAAGGCTCATGTGTTCACTCCAATGGCATTCGGACAGCTGGGTACTGCTCAGAGAACGGAGCCTAATATGGGCCCTGTGCTCATGGAAATCATTAACCAGAGCCCTCGATTTGCTCAGCAATGTATTTACACAGCTGGAGAATGGCCCGAGTCAGACTCACACGGCTGCCACAGGAGAGCACACAGGCTCAGACATATACTGTCACACACACATGCTCACTTGCACATACTCACCTGCCTCCGGTTGTCCCCAGTACACAGGTCCTTCCCCGGTCACTTGTGCACATCCCTCTGTGCACACACAGACTCCTGACTCAGAAATCACAAGGAGGGCTGTTCCACTCATACAAACCTTGCCTGCTTGTAAAGTAATTCAAGCCATGCAGAGCCGGAACTTCAGAGCATCCAGGGGATGGTCTAAGGCACCACAGCTCATCACTGGCTCGTACACCTGCTCAGAACACAAGGTCGTTCCAGCACCTGAACATAACCACACTGCCCCACTGCACACCTGATTTGGGTTAGATGAGCTCCTAAGGGAAGCAAACTCATCTTACACATGTTTCAAGCAACTATGCACAAACCAGCTTGGTCAAGGATGCCTCTTCACCCATGTACACGAGCCTACACGTACACTCCTGCCAACATGTACTGTTCTCACCAATACATTATCACCTTTAAATACAGGGGGGCAAATAAACAACCAGGCTTGAAACATATCTGAAGTGTATTAACAAAGAAGCACACCTAAATATAGTGAGTGAAGGGAGGTGCCTCGAAGGCCAGCAAGATGAAACATCACAGAAGAAATGCTGATTTCAATCATATTAGCAGCTCTCAGAAAACAGACAAATGCACAACTGTTCCATAAACCCATCTGTAACATAATTGTACATTTCAGCAAGGAAAGAGTAGAGAGGAAGAAGACAAACATGTAAAGCTAAATCTATTAATATGAAGCCATATTCCTCCTCAAAACAGGTCACTTACTTCTATGAAGTCTGGGAAAATATCTCAAATGCAGACAGTAACACGATTTTGGTCTCATGATTCCACAGAATCATGGTTCTCCTCTCTGGACAAAGGCAAAGTGAGCACAGGTCCAAGTGAGCTTTCATCTATGGGAATGACAATCCCCATAGGAGTGGGGAAATGCAGCTACCCAACACAACAACATCTTTGAAGGGAGTGGTGTGCTAGGAAAGATGGAACATTAAGAGGACTCTTTGGTCCTCTTTATTAAGAGCTCTAGTATCCAGGTGGGATTCAAAACCAGATCAGCTTGTGCACTCTGCCAACCCATCCCTACTCAAGGCCAATACAGCACAGGAGTCTCTTCTTTCCTACTCTTGGACCCCAGCGGCTGGGAAGTGCTGCTGAGCTCCATTTAAAGGATGCTGCCTTCCAGTAGTGGGTGAATGATCCCTTTGCAGTCTGTAGACTCATTTGTTAGAATTCCTTTGGGATGAAAGGCACCATGTAATTGCAAGCTGTAAAGGCACATCCGATTTCCACCACCACCCTGTGTGGAAAGGAATAAATCCCCAGAACAGCTTTGGCAAGGACAGATGCCTGCCTGGGATGCTGCCTGTGAGACAGCTGCCTTGCCCAGGAATGGGCAGAGCCAGAGGTAGCACCAGGCAGGGCATAGAAAGAGTAAAAATGTTCCACAGAGGAACATTTATGGGTACACTGATTTAACTTCACTTTGTCCTTCTTCCTCTCACCCCTGCTAAGTGTTAGAAAACAAACTTCTTCACTCTTCAACTTTGATGTGTGAAGCCATCAGCTGTGAGCAAGGGAAGGGGACCCACATGCCTACTCCTAGTCACATCTGTAATTCCAAACATGGTTCTGCCCAGGCCACTTCCCAACATCTCTGCCTCAGTTTCTTCAAGGCATAATACATACATGTCCTGGTTTCTGCTGGGATGAAATTAATATTCTGCCTAGTAGCTGGTGTATCCTGTGGCTTAGATTTAGGATGAGAATAATGGTGACAGCAATAACTAAACTATCAGTCTGTAAAGTTGTGTTTATACTAAGTTCAGGACTTAAACCCTCTTTGACCCAAACTGGACAAAGGACTTTTCCATACTATATGATGGCATTCAGCTGGTGTTTTGCCTTCCCAAGTAGCCATGATGCAGTCCTGCTTTCCTGGAGATGGCTGAACACCTGCCCTGCCCATGGGAAGCAGTGAATGAATTCCTTGTTTTGCTTTGCTTGCATGCACAGTTTTTGTTTTCCCTGTCAAATCATCTTTCTCTCACCCCACAAGCCATCTCACATTTACCCTCCCAATTCTCTCTCCCAACCCACCAGGGTAGCAAGTTAGCAACTTCATCATGGGGTTAAGCCACAACAGTACACTACAGCCAGGATGAATTAATTAACTTTTAGGTGTTTCAACCTTCTGATGAGAGGCGATTTCTTTTCAATTACAGTCTTGCTTCAGGCAGTTTTCAAGAAATAGTCGCTGGGAAGCAGGACCAGCTTCTCCAGTGGCACAACAATTCACATTTAACTGCTTATTCATTAACTCCGATAGGGCCTCTAACAATTTATTCCAGTCACAGACCCAGAGCAGCTCAAGGAGGAAATTTTCACAGGCAAATCCTTTCCTCCTGAAAGTCTGTCCTACACTCCCAGGTTCATACAGAATTGTATTTCAAGGAATAGTTGAAAAATAGACCATGCCAGAACTTAATTTTATGACTACCCTTTTCCTTTCTCTTCCAAAAAAAAAAAAGTCATCTCCAAATGTTGTTCTGACAAGGAACCCAAAACTTTGCAGTAGGCACTGTTTTCTTATGATTTTCATCACCCTCCTCTAAAAGACCTGTCTGCCATCACCAACATAAGGCTGCCTAACACCTTTTTCTTTCCATACCACTACATTGCAAAGAGCAGCTCAACAGTTTACAAACACATCACTGTTCCTCTTAGAAAGTTTTAAAAAAGTTTTTTTAAAAAAAATCAAACATTTGCAAATGTGTGTGCAGAGTTGTGAGGTGGCAACTACCAGACTTACAGAGGTGCCACCAGACAGACAGCACTGAACCTTTTTGGAAGGTACTTCAAAGGGCCTAGCAGATGCTTGTTGGTCACTTGCCCAAAAGCAGAAATAGCCAGTTTCAGCTCTGGGTCCTTGCTGGCACAAACATGATAAGCCTTTCTTCTCCTCTCTCACACATCTTTAGATAGGTCTTTGACAAAGCTGACTGCAAGCTTTGATTTTGCCTGCCTGACAACCTGAAGGAAAGAGGCAGCACAAAGAAAAAGGGACAGATGGGTCATTCAGAGGGGCAGTCTGTCAGTGGTCCCTGGCCAAGCTGGGGAACCCACCATGCCAGGATCCCAGTAAAGATCATGCTCTGAAGACAAAACAAATCTCTTAGGACCAAGTGAATGAACCCATATTTCCCTACTAGTGAGCCATATCTTGTACCCACTTTTTTTCCTTCTGATAAGAATTTGCCTGTGCTTCCTGCATACCTGCAGCAGTTCCTGCAAATACTACAGCATCTGCATGAGCAGGAGAAAAGGCAAGCACAAGAGTAGCTCTAAGCAAACACAGACACAGGCAAGGCAAAATCTAGCCCTAAATCTCCAAGTGCATCTGAGTAGAGTCCTTAGTTTTGGTCTGTACACCAGTGACACTACCTCACCCTCTCCTTCCTCTGCACCCTCCCCATTCCAGCCCTTGCTGTGCAGCAGGAACACCCTCCTCTCAGAGGGATCCCAGCAGCTGCCTCCCAGTCCTCCTTCCTCAGGGCCAGGAAGCCCAGGTACTGTGCTTCCCACAGAGCCGGCACGCGGTGCGCGCTTGGGCGTGTGTGGCTTCCAGTTTGCATGAGGCCAGGGCAAGCAGATTCCCTCTGGCCAGGCAGGCTGGCACAGAGCTGCTCTCAACTTGAAGAGTACCCAAATTAAACCTGCAAAGTGAGGATTAATTAGCTTGGCATGAGCAGGCTGCAAACGCATGCTGACATGGTGCACTTGCCTCTGGACAAACCAGCCCAGCTGTGGAAGCCAAGCACAGGAAGTGGGTGTATTATGGGAGAGGTGTGTGGGAAAAGAGGATCACAGCTCCAGGGACTGGGAGAGGCAATGGGTGCCAGGTTCCCACAGCCACAGGAACAAAAAGGGAGCAGAACAACTGCAGTGGGCCTGGACACAGTGAGCAGACGTGCCTAATCAGCCATCTTGGACTTGAAGCTCTGCCACAGAGCAGTGGCTCTCTGTGACCCTGTGCCCTCCCCTACATCTCTCTCTCTGCTCCATCACCCAGACATGACCCAGAAGTCATTAAATCTGACCCCCTCTCTGCAAAACACAACTTGCCACTTTCCATTCCCTTGAACCACAGTGCCACCAGCCATAGCCACCACTGACACACAAGGCTGTCCCAGAAGCAATTGGGCTGCACTCTGTTTCTACCACTCCCCACCTCCCCGTATCCTTAAACCAGACCCACAGCCCACATCAGACCACAAAGCAGGAACAGTGCTGAAAATAGGAAGTCAGCCTCCTCACTCACCAGCCACTTGCTACTTACATGGTGCTGTGTGGATTACAGAGCTCTTGGTTATTCCACAAAGTCTGTTCTGTGGGGATTACATGGTTCAAGAGGTGTGAGGGCATACATGATAGGAATTTATGAAAAGCAGGAAGCAAAAAAAGTTCTTATGCTTACAGAAACAGAAGAGAGACATGACAGTCTCATTTTTACCTGCATGGGCAGGTTAAAGGCTGGTTAGGCTTTGCCATGAAATCCAATAAAAATCAGATATTTTGAGTGTTTTTTTAAAGATAGAGGCATTACCCCCTTGGCTACACAGGACCCTTTCTCACACTGAGGAAACCCTGGACAAAGTCTTTTGTCAGGAATTATCCAGAACAAGGGCTGGTGTTCTCCAGGACCAACTATTATCTTCAGCAGGCAGTTCAGTTGCTGGGTTGGGAGGAGTGTAGGATACCCAAAGGGATATTCATGCTCCCACTTAGCAGAGGGCCTTCTACATTCTGCTCAGCAGAGGCATGCCCATCAACTGGAGCCAAGACACCACAGGGAAAACTGGAACATCAAAATCTCCATGAGGGCCTTCTGACCATAAAGTCATGCAAGGCTGTGACTGGCCAGGGAGGCAAGTCTCTCTTGCTGATTCTAAGATCAGGGTCACGTTTAGACAGTCACGTACTAGAAACAACCAGGAAGGTTTGAGAAATTGTTTGTAAGCTGCAGTTTGGGATTTCTGCTGCCTGAGATGATGCCCTAGGTGTTTATACTCATGGTATGGTATGAACAAAGACCCAGCTCTAGGAATATGGCCTAAAGTTCTCACCACCCTGTCCCTCTTCAGGTGAGTTACACTTTCTGCTGGTTTCTCAGTGTAACTCGCTCTGAAATTGCAATCATCCTTGGGAGCCTGTGATGGATGGAAGGAGCAACATCTGTGGGGTATATATATATGTGTATATATATGTATGTGTGTGTGTGTGTGTGTGTACATATGTATGTATACAAACACTGAACCTTCTGATTTTTTAGAAAATTTTACTTAGTGCTGCACAGCCAGAACCAGAGGTTCTGGTTGCATCAACACTGCTCTATCACCTGGTATGCCTTGCACATGTGAATAGCTCAGGCATCTGCCCAGAATGCTCTGGCCAGCATATCTCCTGTTCAGCTCCAAGCTGAAAAGGTCCCTTGTTTTAGAAGAAGAAAAGCCAGCATGTTTCTGCAGTGGCCTTTTAGGATGCAGAGTAAGAGATAAGAGACAGGGAAGTCATTCGAGGGATCTGGCCCCTGCCCAAGCAGAGGGCGTTCTCAACATTGATAAGATCAAGGCAAGAGCACAAGAGGTTTATGTTCCCATTTAAAATTCTTATTTTTACATAGCAGAAAACATCTCTCTGATCAGCTAGGTTATCAGATTGGCCTTGAAATCCTTCCTTCCTTTCTGCCAGCCCCAACAAGATCCTTGAGACGCAACTGGTAAGCCCCTGGGTGTCTTCTACCCACCTACTGCTGTTAAGACAAGCTCAGCTCTACTAATCCCATTCAGAGACTACATGTAGAAGTTTGTCAAGGAAGAACAAAAACAGGAATAAATGACAGACTTTTAACCCTCATCCCAAGATGGCCTGGAGAACTGAAGACTGGTGATATTATAGATACACTAGAAGACAGGTCTCTGCATTCAGAGCTGGCCAAGCCTGGTCTAGGGCAGAGCTGCACCCCACAAGCACATGGCCACCCAGTCATTCTCCTTCCAGCACCAAGGAATCGTCTCCACTGCACAACACCTCACCGTGCAAACACACTCTGGATGCCAAAACAGCCACAACATGTGTGTGCCCCTCTCCCAGCGCCTTGCTTCCAGTTACAGACATGACCCTGGCTGACACTTTGGGGGACCAGGGACCAGGTCTGTACACTCACACTGCCCGTGTGCCACACCCGCAAAGGCCAACACCTGCCCCTGACCTTGCAGTATCATGTGCTTTGTACAAATCCACAGCTCATGTACATGCTGTCACCTCTAATTTATCTCTGCTCGCCTGCCCACAGGGGATGATTCTTCTTTTCCATTATCCTTTACTGTGTGGGAACAGAAGCAAGATTTTTTTCCTTTTTAATACTATTTGCTCTTCACTGTAGGCTGCTACCTCTCACAGGTGCTATTCCTGAAAACATTTCAAACTGAGCTGCTGCACATTAGAAAAGGTTACCAATCCCTCTTCCATAACTGTTAGGTTCTTAGAGTAGACACATCACTACCCCATTATTCCACTTAAGAACCACTGAGTGAGTGGAAAGGCCATAGGTCATCACCACCTGAGCTGGCCCCTGGGAAACTTAAGCACAGGAAACAAGAGCAAGGTGACACCTTAGTGTTAAAACAGCAGCAAAACCTACTTAGCAGCAGGTCACCTGCTTAAGAAAGACTACCAAGGACCACAAACATTTCCAAAGGCTGGTAGCTGTGTTTCCATGCCAGAGGGCAGAGACACTGCCCCTCCATTTCACCTTCCCATGGGAGACTCTTCCAGCAGAAGACAGAGGAAGGAACAGCTGTAATGATGCATGAGAAAACAATGCCTTGCACCCTGACACACCAGCAGAGTATCAGCAAGGAGGAAGGTTTTTCTAAAAGCAGGCATCATCTCACAACCACATGAGACACTGATCTCAGCAAGAACAGGATGAAAATGCTTCACTGCTGATATTAGAAGATCACTGTCATCATTGTCCTCACACAAGATGGAATAAGCACAATCCTTTCTCCTACAAGTTATTCAGCAGCAGGAAATCTGAACAAATCAAGAAATCAAGGATCCCTGCTTCAAATCCCTGGCATAAGCCACTAGATATCCTGCCTGCTCCTCAGATCAGTTCACACACTGCCTGTTCATCCAGCTGTACGCTGTCTGGACATCTGTGACCAGCTCAGCTCAGAAAGAGACGCTACCTGATTTGAAACAGGAACACTTGTGCATCAGTGCTACAGTGACACAAGCAAAGTGGTTCACATGGTGATGTTTCCTGTTCAGACACACAGACAGCTGCCTGGTTCCTCCTGTAACAGCTCATCAACCCATCACTATGAGATCTGTCTTCATTTCTTCTACCCTCACCACAATGGACAGGTTCCAACAATGAACCTGTGCCACCAGACCCTCAGCAACAGAGAGCCAAGCCTCTCACCTTGCCTCCTGCTATCACTCTTGGCAAAATGCCACATTCACTAGGGCCTCAGAATATCCCTTCCAATAAAACTTAGGTCCCTAGTGTGCTCTGACTCTATTACTGAATGCTGGACAAGACCCAGAAATCACAGAAGGGTTGAGGTTGTTCTAGAGATAGCTGAGTACAAACCCCCTCCTCTGAGCAGGGTCAGCAGGAGCCTGTTGCCCAGGACTGCATCCTGGGACACCATGGCTCTTTCCACGGACAGAAATTTCACAATTTCCCTGGGCAGCATGAATACCTTACATGTCTACTTGTGCCCATTACCTCTTCTTCTGCTGCTGGGCAACACTGAGAAGGAATACCACACCAAGCATGTCCTGCTGGCTGGATTGAGGTTTCCCTTTATATGATGAGAGCATGGCACTGTCTTCCAGAAGTACTGACCTCTCTCAGCTGTTTCCAGAGCTGAGGCACTTCAGCAAAGAGTTCTGCCAGGGACCTGCTGCTTCCTTTCTCAGCTGGGTACACAAAAGTGGGCATTCACAATCCCTTGAAAAATGGAGGCAAAAATGCACCTTTACTTAACAGCTCTGCCACCACAACAGACCAGCAAGAGGCTGTGAAGTATCACATGCTATTACCATGGAAGCCACAAGTGCCTCAGGTGGAAAGGGACTGTCCCAGCTTGGCAAGGTTGGCCAGAGAAGAGTGGATTTTGTGCCATCTGTCCGAAAAGCGTGCTCTCAGTTTCTGCTGTTTATTTTACTGCAAGCTGACTTGGGCTCAAGGAGCAAAGGGATAATTGTCCTTTCAAATTCTCCAGGGCCACAATAGTAAGCCCCAATAATGAGCTTAAGATGTCAGGAAACAACCTCACTGAGGCATCACTGAAACCCAAGGGACTAGAGAACCATCACCAAGCACCACTGGAAATAGCTGGTGTCCAGGGACAGACACGCAGAAAAACCCACTGAAAGAGCATGGGGCAGGCATAAAGGAAGGTGATAAACAAGATGTGCTAAAACACTGCAGCAGGATTAGACAGCTGGTGTGTCTGAAGGACAGGCACAGCCTGGGAGAGTTCATGGGGCACAGAAGGACACAACCATATTGAAAACAATACAGGCAGAAGCTGATGAAAGCACATAAGAGATCAAGATTCTGTGCAATCAGAAGTACTGAGTCACTGTGGGGTTGCTGGAAGACAGGACTGAAAAGCCCTGACAGAAGGTGTTTGAGAAGTCAGAAAAATACCACCCCCAGCTGTGCACCAGGCTTCAGCCAGCTCTACCTGCTCCTCCTCCTCTCAGATACCAAATTCATTTCCAGAGCACTGATGGGCAAGGACATCCAACAGCATGCTTATCAACTGCAGCACTTCTGGGTACACAAAGGCAGCATTCCTACTGCCTGCTGGGCAAGGTAAAAACCTTGAAAGGATCCTGGTCTGTCATTCATCCCTCTTACAAGGCAACTGTCTTTTCATATAAAAAACACTGCAGTGAAAACAGCAGCTTCATAATGAAGGATATTTGTTTTCTTCCTCCTAATCTGTTTTTGTCTGTGTATCACAAACAGAGGATCATGTGGACTGAGGTACACCTGCTTTGGTGACAACATGCAAGGTCACAAACAGAATCTTAGAATGTTTTGGGTTGGAAGGGACCTTCAAGATCATCTAGTTCCAATATCCCTGCCATGACAAGGACACCTTCTACTAGACCAAATTGCTCAGAACCCCATCCAACCTGGCCACAATTCTTCCAGGGATGGGGCAGCCACAACTTCTCTGTTCCAGTGCATCTATCACCCTCACTGTGAAGAATTTCTCCACAAAATCTAATCTAAATCTACTGTCCTTCAGTTTAAAGCCACTCCCCCTTGTTTTATCACTACACACCCCTGTGAAAAGTCCCTCTCCAGCTCCCTTGTACCCTTCCAGTACCCTTTGGATACTGGAAGGTGATACAAGGTCTCCTAGGAGTCTTTATCTTCTCCAGGCAGAGCAGACCCTGCTTTCTCAGCCTGTCTTTGTAGGGAAGATGCTGCAGTCCTCTTAACAACTTCACAGCCCTCCTCTGGAATTGCTCCAACAGTTACTTGTCTTTCTTTGTTCAGGGACTCCAGAGCTGGATGCAGCACGCCAGGTGGGGTCTCACCAGAGCAGAGCAGAGGGGGAGAATCACCTCTCTCAATCTACTTGTCGCATTTCTCTTTGATTCAGCCCAAGACACATCTCCCACATGACCATACAGCAATAACCGAAGACATACAAGATACCCACAAAGGAAGCAGGGGGTGGCTGATGACTCTAGGAATGCACTGCTAAAGACAAAACTCTCAGAGGCACAGATAACAAAATCTACAAGGATGAGACTTGAGCATATCTGATAGGGATGCAGGCTGTCAAGCATGGAGAGGCTCAGGACACTGCAGCTTCATCCCAGCTACAAAGTCATCCAAGCAATGCAGCTCTTAGCTGTCATCACCCAGCCCCATATCCCACCTGGTTCTGCAAACACTAGTGCATCATGCAGGTACAGTCCCTCTTCCCCAGCTATCTACCAGACCTCTCACCCCTACCAAACACCACTTGGTGAATAAGGATCCCAAGGACACCCTACCAGACAGCTATGCTGTATGAGCTCACAGCATGGGATGTAGACTTTGACACCAAGGAAGCTCTGAAACCACGGTCTCCAACATGGAAAAGACGATGTATTATTAGCCTTGCCAGCACCTAACCTAAATTGCAACTACATTCTATACTCCATACTAGCAACTTCTGTTATGCAGCTGATCAAGCCACAAGAAATATCCAGAAATCATCTTCTGGACACAGATGTTCAGTGAGAACCACCACATCAGGTATATGTGGAAAGATGAAGGAACTGCACCAGAAAAGGGCAACTTACACGAATTTTAATTACTCTAGTCTTCGCTCCACAATTCTTCCTGAGCAGCATCTTCTGAAAGAGAAGTAGAATCCAGGGATTAGTAGAAATACCATGAATGAACAGAAAGAGGGATATTGTAAGGAGTCCCTTTCAATCAACACTTCATTAAAACAAGATGGATGGATGGTTAAGTGGGATATGAAAGATTAAGAATTACCAAAGGTGGCCAGCAAGTAAATCAGCCTAATCTGAGACTGTCTCACATAGCCTGCACAGAGTCCTCTGGCCTAGGTTTTGAAAGAACATACAAGAAATTTCACAAGGAAAAAGATAGAACAACTGCCTGAAAGGAAATTTCTTCTTAATTTCCATCAATTAGTGGTTAAACTTTGCCCTGAAGCAGGTGAATTTATCTTCCTTTGCAAAGGAAAAAATGGTCTATTTAATGTAAATGTGGATGTTCCCATTATTAAACAGATATTTTCATTATGCTTATTTATGTAGAAAGAAAAGGCAAAAAGCACCTGCCTGCAGTTCTAAATCTCTTTGCCATATACTGCAAGAGTCATTAAAATTGTCATAACATGAACCACACAACTTAAGCAAACAGGATATACTTGAACCAGCAATTATTCTGGGAAATTACAGAAATAAACAGGTGAGTTGAAGTTCTATCCCAGTTTTGAGGCAGTGTTTTGAAAGCTGGAAAGTGAATAAAATCATTCTTTCCCCTCAAAAAATTGTCACGAAACAACTCCCAAGTGGAAAAACAAGGCTTCAAGAGAACAGTTCTTTCATTTAAAAAAAATGTTTTAACTGTATTTACTGAAAAACTGGGTGAGGGAAGCATGTCAGGAAGAATCTTCTACATCAGCTTTCAAAAGAAATAAAATATTTTCTTCGCTTCTGTTTTTAACACTTCTCCAGTTGGAAAGCTGTGTGAAGTATGGGAAAGCACTCCCCACAATCACATGGCTTTTACAAAGCAACTGAAGTGGTTTTCAGCTGAAGCTCTTAAAGGCTGTAGAAAGACATCCCACCATTTTACCAATATGAGTGGTAAATAGTGATACCTTTCTATTTTCTCTCTTTTTTTTTTTGCTTGTTATCCCTTCTGCTTTCTCTAGCACAAAGCAAGATAAAAAGCAACACAGTACAGGGAGGCTTGGAAACTCAAAAAGCTTAAAAAAATCCAAAACATACAAACAACCTCCAAAAATATTCAGAAGTAAAAGCACCACCCCAAAACTGAACTCAGTGCTTAGGTGAAAGTATTTATTATTTTTCCAGTAGAAAGCACTGTTGGGAGGTGGGAAGTAGTCCCATTCCTCCACCACCCTCTGTCACTCTACATCCCATAAGCACGTCTTTGCAGTCCCAATCCACATTACTGCCCAGAACTTGGAGAGGGAGTTAGAGATCCACCCAGCATTTCTAAGCACATCAGCCTCTTTGATCTAAAATCCAGAACTTGGCACACACACTCCCCACTTTGAAACTTTCACATGAATAGTTTGGGGCTCAAGGACAGTGTTTTTTATTATCCAAGCATGCATGGGGGGAGAAGGGAGGTGCTGCAAGGATTTTGAGCTTTTTCTGTTAATCCTTTAAAAGGTGAATCCTACTGCTGTCTCCATTACTCAAAAGACTCAACAGCAGCCATGCCTGACTGCTCTGGTCCCAGGTCTGACCTGGCAGCACAGCTCCAAGGTTTCTAAACCAAAAGGATACAACACTTTTTTGCACAAACCAGGCAGGAGAAAAAGGGAACTGCTGAACTGAACTAGCCTAGCCCACAGCTGTCCAACTAAACAAGTAATCCTGGGAATTCATATAAAATACTGCAGGACTCAGCTCCCAGCCAGGCTGCAAGACACTATGGTAAGGCTGTGAGGTTTCTTTCTTCTGCCTTTTTAAGCCCTCTTCCTTAAGAGAAGGAAGGAGACCTTGGTAGGGCTGACAAAACCCAGGGTGCAAGGAAGGAAAAAAGTGAGGAGCTGTGAGGTCTTGCCAAGTTTTGGTCTTTCCTTCAGTTTTTCTTCCAGGTGCTGTGAAATGTTGGCTGGTGGGATAAGGAAGGGTAGGCTAGATAGCTCAAGCCACAGGTGGGATAAAATGTGCAAGACAAAGTAAGGTTGAGCAATGAAAACTAGAATAAGGACTTCATGATTTTGAGCCCCATCCTTTAGAGGAAGAATGCTGTTAGAGCAGAACATACCCTGCTGCATCCCATATGAGTTCAAGCTTTTTGACTTTGAGTGAGACCCTCAGCTTCCAGAGGCTACTGTAAAGCTGAGCTTTATAGTGGTACTTGGCTGAACAGCCAGGATGAAGTGAGGCTGTGACACAAAATTCTACATTGCCTCAGTAGCACCACCGAATCATCTGCTGAAAGGGGAAAAACAGAGTTCTGCTGGCCAAGGAGCAAGTGAAACACCTTCCAGAACAGTCCAGTGGGATGAAATGCCTAGCATGGTCACACTGACAGGTCCCCCAATGACTTCATCAAGGTGCAACAAAAGAATTTATTTCCCAACTAAAATCAGAGAGGCAGCAAGATATTTACCCACCCTGGCCTTATATTAAACCATACAGGGAGGACCAACAGAGACAGAAATAACAAGATGACACCAAAGAGTAAGTGAAAGGTTTGAGCTAGCCTGTAGGTAGATGGGACAACCAGCCAGACTCTTCCAAGAGAAATTCAAGTGCTCAGCTGTATCCCAAGTCCTACTCTTCTGGCAGAAAACAGAAGTATTCTTTCAGTGATGCTGTTGTGATAAGCTTTAATTATATGAGACTTCACCACTGGTTACACTACTGCTATGGTTTGCATAGGTCTCATTGTGCAGCAACAGCAAGATACCCTTCATAATTTTTGTTCCTCTTGTGTTTCCTCTTTGTTCCTGGCACTCCTCTTGATGAACTAAGTAGAAAAATAACATCATGACATCTCCTCATCCACAGGCTGTTAAACTGGAGCATAAACCTCAGCATATGAAGCTCCCTGGAGCTCTCTTATTTCCACTTAGACTGAAACCAGAGCAAGACCACTTTTGCTGCACTCTCACAGCTTCCAGATCTCAAATCATAGTAAAATCTGAAACAGAGAGCTGGAGAGAGAGAGCAAGCCAGCCACATGATCCTGCAGATGAGAATGAATACATGGAAGGCAAGTTATCAAATGCTATTCTATTTAATCAAATTGCTTCCACCTCACTTGCAGCCACACGCTTTCTGCACCCAGCACAGCAGAGCCATGCTTTAGAAAAAGTAAGTCAAGCCATCTTTGAATGGTTTTCCATCCCTCAGCCTTCCCTTTTCTTGCCAAACCTGAGCGCAGACTTTCGGACAGGGAAGCTAAAATGCAGTGCTGCCTAGCAACAGCCAGGGACTTTCCACAGCAGCCTCTCCTCATCCTCCCTCTGGAGACCTCCACGTCACAAGCCAACCACGAGATGCAGCAACTCATTAACTCCCATTTACATAGATACAAGGCAGAGCTGAAATAACATTTATTTGGCTCCATGACTTGCAAGTAGCCTAAAGCAGGGGAAACAGCCTATAAGAAAGGTGACATATTCAATTTAGTAACCCTGGGATCATTTCTAACTACTACACCAATGCGAAAGTGCAGTTTTATTTCCTCAAGCTATTTTCTGGGAGTTATGACAATGAGCAGAGCAGAGATTTGTCAAAGGTCACAGAGGATATTAGTAGCACAGCTGAGAATAAAACCAAGGGTATGGTCTCCAAAACTTTCTTCCACCTGCAGAAAATGAAATGGAAGAAAAAGAGACAGTGTCTCTATTTCAATTAAAACGTCCTTCCTGCAGGTCTCTGACAGAACTGCTAGCATCAGAACTGAAAAATACATCTTGGGAGCACTATTATTTGCATGAAGGGAAGTTTATTTTGCTATCTACTGTGACTTCTACTAAAAGGAGGAAATGACATGTCTAAGGAAATGTTAAAGCCTTTTTGAGGACACAAGAGTTGTGCCTCGCTCTAAAAACAAAGCTAAATTTAAACACTTCAGGGTTAACCCTCCAGAAAGCAGCAGAATCAGCTCAGCCCAAGAACCCACCCACCAATCTCACCTCCTGCTCATAACTCAGAGACTCTCTCAGTCCTGAGCCTGGATTCAAAAGAAAGTTGCAGGGACTGGAAATAACAGAATCCCATACTCACTGAATGAAATGTAATGAACCCCTGATCTGCCACACGTGTGGCTCTGCTGCACATCACTGTCACATCAAAATATCCCCATTAGAGCAGAGATGGGCCACCAGCCCTGCTTCTCTTGGGGCACAGCTCTCCAGTCCAGCCTTGCTTCAGGAAATACCTCCAACTGCTTAAGCAGCAGTGCTCCAAGTCCTCCAACACTGACCTGAGCAGTTCTGAACTAACCCAGAAGGAAATGGTGAATGCCTGCATTTGCTTATGCACAAAAGCTACCACAGAACTATTCTATACAAACTGCACAGCCCAGATGACTGTAATATATATTAACAATCAAAATACAGGCATTCTTATTGCAACATCACTCTAGGAATACTGACATCCCCAAGATGAACAAATTTATATCACACAGCTGCAACAGTTCAAAACTAAGTATTTAAAATTCTGTCAATGCACAGTTTAAAGACAGGCATCACAACTTAATTTTCAAATGTTTAAAAGTTTGTTCAAACTCCCAAACCAGCATACAATGCAAAATATTTTACATTAATATAGATTAATAAACACTTTTCATCTTACATCTGCTTTTTATATAGACAACTCTGGTTTTAGAATAGTTTCATTTTCACTACCTCCACAAGACAAAACAACTCTTTTGTTCATTAGTGTTGCAGGGGGGTGTAAACTGCTATTATTTATTTCATTATCTGGTCACAGTTTTAAACTTAGATGCCTGTCCAGAGTTGGTCACAGTTCAACTATTACTGTTTTTTTCAGACTAGTTTAGCCTATTTCAAGCAAAAGAGCACAGGAACTCTCAATTTCTCAACATAACTCATCATTTAATGACACACTTCATCAAATGCTACATACTCATATACAATCAGCTTGTTACAATATAAGAATGCTGCAGGGATTTTAACTAGCTTAATGAAAGAGATTTCAAAGTTTGGTTTTTTAATCTGTATTCAGTAACTGTGCTTTCATTTGACTCAAAGATCAGACTTTCCAAAGAACATCAAAGCAGGCCAGAAGTCTGACTTTCTTTAGTTTGGCTAATGACCCTCCACAGGACAAGTGCATTTTAAAGGTATGGACATTTCTGTTTCTTGTTGACATCTTAAGGCTACAAAGTTTAAACAGTCCAAATTTTCAGAAAAAGACTCCTCAGCTCCATGACCCCTGTTTACTTCTATGCTGTTAACCCTACCAGCCAGCTTCCCAGTTGTCCAGAGTCTTCCAGGAACAAGAAGGTAGACCAAGCTTGAATGTCTAGCACAGAAACAGAGAAACAGACCAATGATGTTGCTAGCTGTGTTTGCTTTGTTCAAACAAACAAACAAAAAAAAATAACTGAAAGAAGAAACAGTACAGTGTGAGGAGAAATTGCACTCTAAGCCACAGCAGAGGGCTGATGAAAAGAGAAAAACCATGCCCAGTGATGCAATGTGCACAGAGAAAATTGCCTCACAGCAAGGCAGGGAGGCAGCTCCATGGCCCATTAAGCAGAAGACTGAAGGGGCCTCAACAAGACAATCTTGGGACAGCGAGGTGAAGAGGATGCTGGTGCAGAGGCAATGCTTACATGTGAGCTCCAGCCCAACACCAATCCCACTACACCCAGTGAGCCAGCCAGGGAGGCACAGCCCGACACCCCTCCTCCCCTGGGAAGGCATTTCAGAGCAATGAGCCTGCCCCATTCCTTTCCTGGCAGCCCTCAGAGCCAGCTCTGGGCCAGCGGGAACAGCTTTCCCCCCTGCTGCAAGCCCATCCCCTAACCCAGCACTGCTGGGGCAGGAGAGCAGCAGAGGGTTAAGGCAGGGCAGGGTGCAGCTGCAGAGCAGTGGGCAGAGGAGGTCAGGGTGCTGCACAAAGTGGCCATTGTGCTGCACACCGTGTCTGTGGGCTTCTGCTTCAGCAGGTCCCACCTCCGTCCCACCGCGTGGCACCGGGACAGCACTGGGGCACACAGCCGCCTCCCCAGCAGGACACGCTGCTGCTGATGAACAGCAATCCAGCAATGTGGAAACCCAGGGCACCAGGAATATTTCCCTGTCTGCTCTGGGGTGCCCTGACCCCCAGGGGAACACTGACTTTGACCCTCATTCATGGAGAAAGTTTCCTAAACTCCAGAATAGACTAGAATCCACTAGGGTGTGAAGTAGATTGTAGAAAGTAGTGTAATCACTTAGGTGGGAAACTTAGGTTTTAGGATTTTTAGTATGTTGTGGAGGGAAGCAAGATGGAGGGCACAGGGTGTCATCCTGAGCTTCTTCCTCATGCTTCTTCTTCCTTCTTCAAGGGTTTGGGCGGCATTTTGTAATCGGGCAGAAAAGTCCACATTGTGGGCTTTCGGGGATCAGTTATTGGTTAAAAGGGAAAATAATCTAGGTGTAGTTCTTAATTAGATAGTTTAGCTTTAAAAGAGCTTGTAACAATAGATTGTTAGCCATTTTTGCAGTGTGCTGAGCCTTGTGTGGACAGCGTGCAAAACTCTAGCTAAGATTACAATAAACAAGAACCCGAAGACTGAAAAGATCCAGTTCATCTCTCTTTCCTGACACAAGACTCCTCCAGGAGGATCTGCCCCAACAGGGGAGCCCCCTGGGAGGGCCCAGCCAGAGCCCCAGAATTCAGGGAATTGGCAACAGTTACCCCGGCACAGCAAGGCCCTTCCTAGAGGACAGGCTGAGCTAAAGCAGAGGGAAGCAGTTACCCCCAAAGGCAGCACTTACACAGGCCAGATGTGAAAGCCCAACACAGCCCCAGGTCAGCAGCAAGGCTGAGGCTTTCAGTGTTTTCCCAACACAACAGCTCTGTGCACCTTCAGGCTCAAACATCACAGCCCCTGCCCTCTGCTTTAGAGAAATCCTCCAGCCAGGAGAGCAGTGCTCCATGCCCGCGTGGCAGGGCACGAGGGAGCAGGGCCATGGCTCCTGTCCTCTGGCCAACACAGTGATGAGTCTTCTACAAGGAGTACAGCCAGGTCTGCTGTCCTAATGAGTCTAGGAGAATAACAGGCGAAAAAACCCTACAGTTGTTTTTTTTTTTGGACTGTAGGTTGATTTGAGACTGGGTTTTTTAATTCCTTGGCACTGAGAAGTGTTGCTAAGACATGGGCATCACCTCTTAGCCCTGCAATGCAAAAACTGTACAGAAAAACCAGTAAGTCACAGGCTTCTCCCTGCTGCTTTCAAGCTGAAGCAACTCCAGCTGACACCAACCCCATCCAGGCTCAGGCTCCCAGGCAGACATGACTTAAACTGGCAGACAAACCACAGGGCCAAGCCTTCCTAGCAGGCACCTGAGGGTACTCTGCATTTGCATCACCAGGGATGCCCTGTGCCAGGGAATCACCCACTGTCTGGGCCCAGGGGTGCAAAGCCACTACACACAGACATAAGCTCACTGCCCAGCCCCCGAAGCAGCACAGCAACAGGAAGGCTGTAGTTCAGCCATAGCTTTAAATTACAATTATCATTAGTTACAGTCTCCAGACTTCTCCATCAGAAGTTCAACAGCCTCACATCATTTTAAAATACAGGCCAACTCAAATGGTTTGGCCAGCAATCCCCTCCTACAAAAACAAACCCCAGCATCCAAACACTGTGGTGATAGTGTGGAACATCCTGAAAAGCCTCTTAACTCTTTTGAAAGTTATTTCTAGTTAAATATTCAGTTGAATTAATCATTCATGCTTTTTTACCACATTTATCCTCAGTCATCTGAGGCTCTTTCAAAACACCAACACTTGTTGAGTCCCTTAACATTGTCACAAAGAGCTCCCATCTCCACCTAGATGAGAGTCCCAGTTATCCAGGCAGCACCTCTGCCAGAAGGGCCAAAAATCCACAGCCTCCAAATAGTGCATCTGGACAAGGCAGCAGAGGAAATGCTGATTAAGTGATCGTTGAGAACAAATTCCAATTAAAAAAAAAAAGCCAGGCAAGGCCTTACAAATAAAGATGTACTGCAAGGACTTGCACTCAGCAAACAGTGGACCATGAAAACCAAAACAAAGTAATTCCTGTGGTCACCAAAATCCTTTCCAACATATTTACCATTAATCACCCCATTTTGTGCACTACTGGGAAGGGCTCAGCTATCACTGCTCAAGAGGAGGGGGTGAGAGCCTACAGCAAATACCAACTGGCAGAACAGCAAGTCAGTCTGACCATAACTGCTCTCTAAATAAGCACAGCCCAGCTGCACTACAGTCCTAGAAAGGTGATGTGCAAGTGACCACTGCAGAGGGGCACCAGGCTCCTGGCCTGGTCAATGCCTGCTGCAGAAGAGAGTGAGCCAAAGTCTGGCCAGCAAGGTCTGCCACTTGGCAGAACTTCTGAATTCCCACTCTTCCCAAATCCCAGAGAACAGATTAAATTATTCAAATTACAGGCTGCTTTTTGAAGTTTTCTCTGTATATCACATTAGAGCCACAGCTAACAAACACAGCTACCTACTCACACAGTTGTGGTCTAAGCAAATGGACTGGCTGCCTGTCTGTAGGTGACTCTGCCTTTCTACTGCTCCTCTGTCTTCTTTGTGGCACACAGTCTCCAGATATACTCTGGACCTGTACAGAAGCCCTTTCTCTTTAGGAATAGTCCTGTATTTGCCCTGGCACTTTTACCACTAGCCCTTTGATTGGAATTTGGGGATGGAGAAAGTGAACGCTCTCCATGGAGCATCTCTGGCTTAGCAGCCACTTTCCCTGCTGGTCTGGCAGAGTCTTGAGTCTGCTGATCTGCAGGGTACATCAGATGGTTCATCTATTCACTCCATGCCAACCCCAAATCCCTCACTGAGTTTTCTTTGAGGCCTGGAAAAAACCCAAAGCTCCATTTGTGCAGGAAACAGACCTGACCAAAAACTCCAGCACCTGTGGAGCAACAAAAATGTAAAGAAAGGGCGGGATTCATTAATTCCCTATCACTCAGCTGCACATGCCAAAGCTACCAAAGTTCAAATGTCAGGCTTGCCTGTCCTGCTCACTGGAGTCTGAGAAAGGAGGAGGGGTGCAAAGGGACTGGGGGGTCTGGTTTCACAGCTGGCAGGCATGGTAGCAGCTCCTGAGAAAAAGCTTACAAAGCTTTTAATTCAGGGCGGCCAACATAACTGTTTCCTCCCTTCCTTCCTGGCCTTGGCTCCAAAGCTGTCCACAGGGAATGTCCAGTCTAGTCTAACATATCATCTGATGTCTCTATAGTTTATCTCACTTCTGACTGAGGCCTTGGCTCGGACATGACTCCAAAGCCCTCCCTCCCCACAGACTTTTCAGACAGAGCTAAGCAGAAGGGACGCTGCCTCCTGCAGCTTTATCCCAGTCCCCTCTGCCCTGCTACAGCAGCACATGGGAGATGGCAGTCCTGGGGGATTGAAACAAGCAGCCCCCAGACTCTTTCACCTTTTGCTGTTTAAATGCTGTCCCCAAGTGCCCCAAGAAGGGGTTAAGACATCAGCACAAGTCAGGCAATACAGTAAACACAGTTCCCCTTTAAGCAGGGAGATGCAGAGAGCTCTGAAAATCACACAGCTGTACACGCTGGGAAAGAAGAATAAAAATACTAAAATAACTGAAAGGTACCAACTCTTGTCAGCTGTGACATTACAGGGACATGGAGAGGAAGAAAATCCACAGACAGCTGCTTCAAACCCAGAGGACACTGAGACAAAAGTGTATGCCTTTATGCTATCCTTGGGTAGCTGAAAAAAACAAGATATTCCAAATGCTCCATGCATGCCACAGGGCCTCTTGCACACCAGCCACAAAGTGAACAGCCAGGCATACAAAAACCAGATTTCCAGAGGAGACTGCATGCTCACATAGGTTTGCCAAATGAAAGGATAGATGTGTGTGTGGATGGCAAAAGGAAAAAATAGGCTAAAACAACTAGCTCAGAATGGTTTTATTTCTAGATTTTTAAGCCAATTTCTTCCTGGTTTTGACACAACTAGAACATTTTAGATGTTCATATGAAGTATTTATGTTTAAAGGTAAAAATTTTTGGACTTAAATGCTTGTTTGTCAGTCCAAAACCCTGCCCTAAAGTTAGCACAAGGAACTTTTCAGGAGGCATAAAACCCACACAAAATCTACCTAATCCACCACAGAAAATATCCAGTGGAGTTTAGTGGGTTTTTTCTGAGGAGAACCTGGAATTTGTACCTTTTCATGAGATTTTTAGCCAGAGGATTTGTCTTAGTGGAGCTTCTCAAAAATAGGGCAACATGAGATATACCCATTGCCCTAAATGAAGAAAGGATTTGTCAGTGGCCTGGATCTTCACAATAGGAACCTCAAAAGGTGGCTCTGAATTGCCTCCCACGCTCTCCAGCTAGTGCAGAGGACATTACCCTGTGGGAACCCTTGCCTTGGGTTCATCTGGTGCTGCTGGGAGCACTCAAGTAGAACTTAAAAGCAGAAAACACATAAGATCACATCTTCAGATGAGAACTTGGATTCATGGACAGCAGGGAAACTTTGAAAAACCCAAATGCAGACTGACTATATAAACAGCTTTGAAAAGCCAAAACAAGCCTGTCTTACAGAAGCAAACATTCCAAGCCATGGGGCTTGCTCAGGCTCTGAACACAGGGCAACAGAGTTCCTCTTCTCCTTGCAAGTCACACACATGTATCATATCTCCACTGCCCTGCAAAATATTTGAGCATATTCTGCTTTCACATGACTATGCCTGTTGGGGAAATCTCACGTGTTTGCGTGAGCACATGAAAATAAAAAATACTGAATTAGAAATTGGAGACCAGAAGATGATTAACAAACCTAAGACACCATTTTTACCTACAAACAGACATCCATGTAGTGGGAGTAGTACAACACTAATCACCACAGAGAGAAATGATGACGTAAGCCAACTGTTCCCACATTCCCCACCCAATCTCCTACCCATCCCCTGCTCCTCTTCCCCACTGAACCTCACACACTAGCAACAAGGGAACATGCTGAAGCAGCTATGCAGCTAATAGGATAAAGGCCTCTTACTCCAGGGAGCTAATCCATTTATGCAGAACATAACTAATGACTGCAATTGGAGACTGCTCTGCCATGGCCACATGCAGCAGGGCCTGCCCACACGCGCCTCACAGCACAACACTGCACAGCACACAGGGTCTTGCTCAGTGGTGCTTGAGTGTTGAAACTCAGAACTTGTGATGGGGTTTGACCTACCAGCTGTGAAAGGGCTGGCCTAGGCCTGTACCCATGTGAAATGCTTGCAAATATTCCAGAGGAGCCAGTATCTCCTGCCTGGTGCATTGTCCTTCCTCTAAAGGAGGCGTATGTTTCCCTCCAGTGCTCTGATCAGCACTTGCAGATTCTGATACCATTCTGCATCCTTTTGTTCACATCCTCACAGTGCACATACCTTGAGGTGGTGTAAACCTGGTCCAGGGAACCATCTCCAGTGCAAGAAACAAAACAACCAATTCAGCAATCAGTGTTTGCCCCTGGACACTCCAATGAGCTGAGTGAGCTTCAGCATCTCTACTTGTCCATGGATACCAGCACAGGGTACACATTACTCGGCCAACATTTTGAGACTCCTCTATGTGAGGGCAGAGTTGGAAGCAGATCATTGCCCTTCTAAACAGGTGTTAGCAGAGCACAGCACCCTCAGAGCCATGCATGAAGTATTTGTTGGAGAACTGCTGCCCTCAGGCATGCCACTCCATTGTCTGCATCAAGAACCACTTTCCAAATATTTAGAAATGAACCATCCACTCAATAGCTTGCAAGATCATATCAGAGCCGGTATAACACATGTCATTGTTCATAACACATGCATCAGTTTTAATGCACAAATCATATCAGTGTTTCCTCCTTTACATAAAGCTCAGGATTTTGGTCCATCTCACACTTACAAAACAGTCATGCCCTAGGACCAAGAGGGCTCCTTCACTCACAGACTGCAGAAGATTAACACATTAAAAATTAATTAAATTCAGATTAAATTCAGATTTAAAAATTAAATTCAGATTAACACATTAAAAAGTGACCAGAATGTTGCAAGGCAAGGTTCATTAGGATCCTCTGCAAAGGTTGGTAACAAAGACAAAAGTTTACATCCATTTAAATGAATAGTTTTGAGGGTGTTTGAATAATTTGGATGCTTGCATCTGGAAAGCAAATGAACCAGTGCCTCAGCTCAGTACAGAGTTTTATACACTGGACTAAGCAACACAGGCAAGTGTCACAGTTGCAGCAGTAGTTACAGCTGCTTTCTATCTCTAACTCTAGCAGCAGCCCCATCATGAGATACAATCTGGCTTTTTTCAGCTTCTTGTGGTTTTACTGTTTCACTCAGCCCTAGAGAGTCCATGGGCTGCTTAGCACAACTGCCCATGGTAAGATTCTGCAAAATGCAAGCAGGACAAATTAGCACAGCAAAAATGTCTTTCACACTTCTTGTAGCAGTCAGGCTTGAATAGAACATTGGTGTACCATGAAAGAAAAGAGGTAAGAATGCTAAATAGTTGTACTATAAGTCCTTCTGCTTACAAAATATTTTCCAAGAGCACCACTTCCAGTGCTCATAATTGCACTCATTCTGCTAACAATAATTTGAAACTAATAGGGTTGGTTCTGTCATTCAGAGGACAACAAGAAGTTATATTAAGTTGAAAATTAGTTAAGAGCTGGACAGCACACCAAATTCAGTACCACAATGAAAATAAGCATACCATGAACTCGCTGTGCTATTTCTACCAGAGCTCTGAACAAAGCACTGCAACTTAAAAGACTCACTTGAAAGTATGATCAATATAAAGTCTTAACATCCAGTCAGGTACACTATGTTCTTGTGTGAGGTCTGTCTGTCTTTCTGGCACATACAGCAAACAGTAGCAGTAACAAACTTTCCTGAACAAACTCAGGGCATTCCCTGACCTATGGTGGCTCTCCCAGCTGCAAACCACATTACCTGGAACATAACAAGGAACAGGTTTACAGAAGTGAGAAAAATCAGACATCTGACTAACTCTATTTTAAAGATATTTCTACCTGTATTACGAATTACACAGATCCACTAGATTTGAAATTTGGAAAATGATTTTTTAAAAACTGTTTCTTGTTTCTTAATCACAACATGCCCACATACCATCATGGCAGAGCCTGTAGGATTGTTTAATGAGTCTCTGAAGTCACAGGCAAGATAGGGAGTTTCTAAAGCCTCCACAGGTAGACAAATTTTTATTTTGTTTATGCTGTCAAAAAGAGCACACTTACAATAACACTGCAAAGTAACTTCCAAAGCATTTGAGACCTTTATCCTTTGTACAGCAGATCAACCTGGTTTTTCCATAATCAAACATGTGAAGGTGAAATTATAGCTTGCAAGCATATGCCAGGATTTTAAAGCACAAGCATGTTTTTGAATTAAAAATACAGGTTTTCTTAGTATAGACATGACCACAGACTTCATTTACATTAAGTTCCTAACACCCTAGACAAAGCTCAGTTTTACAAATTCATTCCTATGAAAATTGCTTTGCATAAGCAGGTAAAGTCTAGCAGGAAACTAAAAAGGTTGCTTGCAATGAGGAAAACCAGCAAGTTCCATAGGGTTTCTCTTAAGTGTCTTCATTTGTGTTTCATTTTCAATTTACCTGTGGCCCCCAGGACACCTATGCTTTTGAAATCTTTAATTTAGAAAAAGCGTGGTTACATGTTTTTTTGGCTTGAAGAGGGAGGGTTTGTCTCTCCCTTTTTGGTCAGCACTTCTTCAAAACAAATTGCAGCTCAACGAGAAGTGTATCTGGGCTCACAGCTCTGGAAAAGGGCAGGGAGTTTTACAAGGGAATCTGCTCTGCTTTAACTCAGTCTCCATCTACATGAGAACTAGATGCCTCTATTGAGTGCCCCCCTCCGTGAGATGAGCTGTGGACCAATGCCCAAAACTGCCATTGACATCAACAGGCTGAAAGAAAGCGCGAGCAGAACCCAGCCGTGCGGTTCTCATGTGAGCCAACAATGGAGAGGTTATTCAGAGCTAAGGCAGAAAATCAGAGCTAAACCCCAGCCCACGCCAAGGACAGCTGTGTTGTTGACAGCCAGGCTGGCTATTCTATCACTCCAAAGCTTGTCTCAAATACAGCATTTCCTAGAGTGTTTACTCTAGTCACAGGCTTGGCCTTGAAAGCTCAGCCAGCTTCTGCCTATTGAGCAGTAATGGCTGCTGCGCTTTCAAGACTCAGACAAGCTCTGGACAAGCTGCTTGCTCTCCATGTGTGGTGACAAAGTGGAGCACAAACACCCAGTATTAAGAGTTAATCAGCACCATCACATGACTGCCCTGTTACCGCTCATACTACCACCCCCCTCCTTCCTTCTCACTCATGGGCAGTGCCCCATGGGAGACCACTGGGTGCAAAGCACACCCGTGTCACCTCCCAGACACCAGTGCCCAGCCACGCTGGGCAAGGATGGTGTTCTGCTTCACAGACACAGAGCTAAACAATGCCAGGGAAAAGCTAAGCAAAGCCAAGCTCTTGTTTTCCATTCCTTGCTACCATCTCTTCTGTTTAGTGCTTTGAACAAGTCTATAACCATCTGAATTCTAAGCAACAGCAGCCCCTGTTATCCTGTGGCTGCTGAATTCTAAGGGAATTCAACACTTAGTGGTGGTAAAGTAGGAACAAAGAGCAAAAACCAAACTAATCTATCTCTACGGCTTATTTCAGTTTCTTAACCTATACAACACAGCCAGAAAAGCAAGCAGAAAACTGCCACCACCATCAGATGCCCTCTGGACTATATAAGGAGTAACCGTATTGGTTCTAAACAGCCATTCACCCTCTCCAGTTTCCTCAAGCCACTTCACTGACCCTCCAAAGAACCAAACTGTAAGGCTCCCTCCTTTTCAGAGGTTGCTACCACAAACAAAAGATGCAACTCATTACGCCTGAAGAGAGATCCATTCACCCGCAGACCAAACACAGCTTGGGCAGTGACAGCATATGGTGGAGCCACCCGCAGACTCCTTCCCTCCCCAGGCAAGGATGAGATATTTGTATCACAGGGAGCCACATGCTGAGGGAGGAGTGGGCAGGGACAGGTGTCTCGCCAACTCAACAGCCACACTGGGACCCAGCCCAGGCAGCCCCTCCAGTCCAGACACATCAAGGCTGGGTGAGGTGAGGACAATCCAGCGCTACTGCAGAAGAGGAGAGCACTGCAGAGAAAGTCCTGACCTTCCCTTCCAAGCAGCATCTGCAAGCTGGTATTTTTGAAATATACACACAGGTTGCAGCAAAACTTCTTAATCTGTCAGGCTCTTGAGATTACTTGGGCTGAACTCAGGGACTGGGAAACAACATGCCAACATTATCCTCCTACATAGTACTGTGTCAAAACAAAAAATCCTTCAGAAAACCTTATTTGAAAAGGACGAGAAGTCAACACAAAAGAGACAGAGGACTCAATCCAGCATTCACTCAGTGACTGCTGCTCACCCCATATCCAATCATATTTTAACCAGATGCGTTGTTACTCCAGTTAGGAGCTCTTGGTTTTGCTGAGTGATGTTTCCTGTGGCCAGCTGGCAGCCCATCATAAAACACAGCTAGCAGATATGGGAGACTGGGCTCTTCCTTCTATTAGCTCAGTAGGTATCATTCTATGTGATGCTTTGAGAGCAAAATGCTAGAGGTCAGAACGCCAACCTTGTCCATTCACATGCAGAACTTCTGGCAGATGCTCCAGATGGAAGTGCTTTACCTCTTTCCCAATTTGTTCCTCCCAGGCCTACCTAACCAGCAGAGTCAGACGAAGAGTTCAAGTCCTACACAACATCACCAGCATCACTCAGGACTTCTCCCTGAGTCACATCCCAAGGCCCCATGCCAGTGGTGCCATATGCCCATTTGATCTCCTCTCTTTGGACTGCAGCCAAAGACTCAGCTCTAGTCTAATACCTTCTTACCAGGCTTTAGAGCTTTGAGGAAAAAAAAGACAGCAGGGTTGGGAAGGTAGCCAGCAAGCCTGCCAATCTAAATGATAAGCCCTTGGCTTGAACCTCAGGCTCATAATTTTCTGCCACTGGTGCCAGGTGCTATTATTGTCCCTTTGGGAATCTTAATGCAACAAAAATACTCTCTCTAGCTCTGTCTCTTCCATTCTTAACCTTCCTATTCTACAGATCTCTGCTGTTTCTCAAACTTCAGCCACATCAAATTTCCTTCCCTCATCTTCCTTTTGCTCAGTCAAGCTCTGTGGTGTTATCCAAGTAACCCCTGACCAACCTAATCCCTGCTCTTTTTCATGATTCACTGTAGCACCTCAAGGAACCACATTTCAGATGTCTCAGCATATATTCTACCTATTGGCTCACCCTCCCTTGGTAGTCCAGATGGATATATTCACCAGCATGCAAGCCTCCAGGAAAAGGCAGCAAAATTACACAGCCACATACCCCAGGAACAAGAGACCGGTAAGTATTTCCAGACAGCAGCTCATTTGTCCATCTCCCTCTTGAACTGTTGTCCCTTTGCACATGTTACAAAAACAGAACAAAAATGCACTGAGACAAAACAAGGAAGGAAAACATCAAGGGAGAAGAACAGAAGCATTTGGCTTAGGAATGGACTACACATTCTGTGCCAGGGCTCACACAACAGTGGAAGAGGTGCAAAGAGAGGTGTGTGCTCAGGATGAAAGTCTGCTAGCAGCACACCTGAAAGGTGAACACAGCATCAGCAGATGCCATGGAGTGGACTTGCACTAAAGTTAATTCTGTGTTTCAACAAAGCACAGAGAACACAGATCCTCATGGAGAAGCTGTTGACATACAGGCTGTATAACTTCCAGAGGGTCTCTGCAACCTCAACCATTTTGTGAGAACGCTCTAATCTCTGGTACACTGGTTGATGCCGAGAGTTTAGGAACAGGACTAGGTTATCCTGCCTGCCTTGCCTTTAGCATTTACAAGCTGGCAGGAAGATGAACCTTACCATCAGTGAAAAGACAACACAGTCAACTTACTTGCCGGTTCCAGGAGGAAATCATTATGCTTTTTAAGAAGCAGCTATGCCAAGTTGTACATGGGTTATTCTTCTCTTACATTCCGATTCATCCAGCTGCAGCTGTACACAGGCACTTCCTAATGTTTTTGCATGAATTAGATAACCATCCAGGGAACACTTATGAGACACAGAGACAGAGGTATCTGCTGCCTGGCAGAGTCATAATCACCTCCTTGGGGCTAGGTGGAGTTCCTTGTGATTTCCCCTGCTATTGAGTCTCTCTCCACCTCCCAGACAGCATGTTTTTCCCCCCACCACTGTCAGACTATCAATGTCTGATGTCAGCAAACTGAACATCAGCTAGCCAGCACTGAGCCAGTCTTTACAACAGAGATCAAACCACAGGGGAACATCTCCTCAGCGCCTCCAAAGATGCAAAGAACAAGACACCTGTACCATGCCCCATCTCCCACTCATATGGTACATGTCTAGAGTCCCAGATCATGGAACTACATCCTCACAGGCAAGCAGACCAGACAATGTCATCGATCATGTTCAGCCTCAAATTCCCTCATGCTAGGGCTGCCTTGCAGCAGCCACACACAGCATTTGTTGGCTGGCCACTTCAGTGCCAAACACTGTCAGGGCTGAGACAGACAGGCACTGCTGCACTGGAAAAACAGCTGCTGCAGCATATTTCTGGGGGTGAAAAATTAAAGCAAAATTGCAGGAGGTTACCAGAAGCAGAATTTCTCATGATCTACTGATGCAACCAGTTTCTGCAACACTTTCTTTACTATGTTGCTTCAGCAAGCCTCCAGACAAAGAACTGCTATGGCCCAACTTCCCACACCTGGGAGACAAGTTCTGGTACTGGGCCCCTTAAGAATTATGCTCAGCACAGGCCCCTGAACTCCACTCAGTCGCTCTGGAGAGTGAGGCCCAGGGCAGAGACTGTGCTGAAACTACCACCAGCACCAGCAGTAGATTTCCCAGCACCCTCTCACCACAGAGAGAAGCTCAGATGGGCAAACAGATGGTAACAATTCTGAAAAGGCCTGGATTCAAATGGGAGGCCAAGAGGTGAAAAGGACTCATGAGCTCACACGTGGAAGCTATCTGGAAGCTATTTGTCAAGTCCTGAAGAGACAGGAAAGGGCAAAACCCAGCTGTGCCAAGGATATGGAAAGCTCACACTGGAGCCATTAGCAGCTCAAAGCCAGACCCCAGTGAACCAGGGTCGCACCCTGGGGCCTTGGTCACTTGTGGTGAGTGCTGTTCTGCAGCCTCTGTGCAATCAGTATGGACTCAAAGGAAGTTTTTGGTGCTGATCACCCCACCAAAATGCTCAAGTCCAACCAAAATGCCAGTACTGAAACACACAGCAGAAGGAAGATGCTCTTGATATCACACAGCTAAGCCCAAATCAGGATTCTCCTCAGGCACTTTATCCAGGCTATTCCAGTGTCAAGTCAAGATGCAGAGCCACTCATGTCTTGCACTGAAACTAGTCACCCACCAAAGAGGGTGCAGAGACTGCAATGAACAATCCAATTGTTAGCCTAGGATGCATTTTTCTCTTATCTGATAGCATTTTTCATCCTAGCACCTCATTGCATTTCAAAGAATGCACTAAGCCTCCAAAAGAAAATGGTATTGACACTCTGTAGAGGAAGCCAAATAAAGAGCAGCTGAGATCACTTGGCTTGCTCAGCCTGAAGGAGACTGAAAGGACAGCTCATTGCAGCCTAGAATTTCCTTAAGAGGGGAAGCAGAGGGGCAGGCACTGCTCTCTTCCCCGTGGTGACCAGTCACAGGACCCAAGGAAATGGCCAGAAGCTGTGTCAGGGGACATTTGGGTTGGATATAAGAAAAGGTTTTTCACCCAGAGGGTAGATGGGCACTGTAAGAGGCTCCCCAGGTTAGTGGCCATGGCACCAACCCTGCCAAGGTCCAAAAAGCATTTGGACAACACTCTCAAGCACATGGTATAATTCTTGGTTCTGCCCTGTGCAGGGACCAGGATTTGAACTTGTGGGTCCTTTCCAACTCAAGATATTCAATGAATTTCTGATTCTGTCTCTTCATACAATCAGGCAAACCACAGCAGAAAGCTCTAAGCAAGAGGTGAAACCTATCTAAATCACTTTGCAGCATACCTGGAATTATACCCATGTACCCATAATCTTTGCCTTGTACTTCAAAATTATGCTTTCCATGTCAGGCACCTACCCACACCAAGAATTTGGACTGCTTGTTGTACCACCCCAAAGCTGCTCTCCCCCCAGGAGATCTCTCTCCCTGCAAATGCTATGCTCTGACTTTCACAAGCTTCTTTAAGTAGATTTCAAAGGTGCTCCTGGCAGTCCCACCAAACAGCACAGGAGGATCCTTTACTTCCTCTCTGTATACACAACATGCCAAGACAAATTAATCCCCTGGGAATGAGCTCAGCAGCTCCAAGAAGTCTTTGTGACACCTTAGACTTCCTTATGCCTCAGGTGAACCTGGAGCCTTCAACTTTGAACCCAAGGATGTCCCTGCTCTCCCTGACCTTGTGCTCTCAGCATTGCCAAAAAAGCCAGATATGCTGAAGTGGTGGCAGCCATGCAGGGTGGCAGCAGGCTTCGTTAAATAGCAAGTGCTTGACAGCGGGGCCTGCATGCAATGCTGTGTCTGCCCAGGGACCACGATCAAGGGGTGCTGGGAGAGGGCATTCACTGCAGCAAAGTGAGTGTCTGCACAAGCCAGGGCATTTCTGCCCAATTAAGGGAAAGAATAGAAGTCTTCTGAACTCATTTTCTAGGCCTTTGGAGAAGTGAAGAAAAGCATGCATTGAAATATCCTCCCTTGGCCTCAACAGGGAGACACTGGGTGGGCCAGCTGACCAGCCAGGATGGGAAATGCATCTGCCAACAGTCCAAACTCATGTCTGGGACACAGAAGGGCTGAATTACTGTACCCTGTGAAGCTGGAAAGGCATAGCCTGGAATCTAACCAAAACAGAGTTTTTTAAACCTGCTCCTGGTACAGCCTTCCCTGCTGCAGAGGCAGAACTGAAAGTCATGGATGATGGAGATCTCCATCTATTCACAGGCCAAGAAAGGATAGCAATTCCCTAACTTTTTTTAAGCACTCTGATTGCCCCCAACCCACTTGTCTTCCAGACCAAATCACTGGAATACAGGGAGACATTTGGATACCACTTGCCACCGACACATGGGAGGAAGCAAAATCTTCTTAAACATCCCAACACAGAGCCACTCTACACCTCAAACCCCTGGACCAATATTCCATCACCATCCAACATAAACAGAATTTGATGCAAAGTACTTGGCATCTCTTCATCCACCCTTGAGTTACCCACACCACAGCACACCCCCAAAGTGTCTTCTTATCTCACAGCACATTTGCTTCAGGCACAAACTCATCTTGCCTGATACTCTGTCATCTGTCAGCTGCACAGAGCTGCAGGGATGGGAAGTAAGGCTCTGGGATAAGAGTGAAAGCCACATCTGCTGCTCAAAAAAAAGTGTAGCTGATAAACTTTTCAGCTGTGTTCTCATGGGCAAGCATATGATAGCAAGGATAAGAATCACAAAGCAAGAAAAGCTTGATGTTCAGAGCCTAGATGAAGCCTTAGAGTAGCCTGTTAAATATTAACATTCCTCATATGCATCATTTACCTGACTAAGAAACACAGGATGTCACACACTGCCCTGGCAGTTAATAAGAGCCACTTTTGTTGGAAAATGGAAACAGACCAAAAAACAAACACCCTGGTCCCATTTTATAAGTGGGGAATGGGGGCCCTGAATGATTTTCATAGGGGAGCTAAGTACAGGTAGCAAGCAAAGGCTCACCATAAAGCTTCAAGATGTTACTGGCTGAAAGTTAAGCAATTAGAGCTATAAAAATAATACAAATGACCAAATAAAATATTCAGGCTGCATCTCACTGTGCCTGTGTGTGTCATATCATGTTGTGCCCTCAGTACACTTTCTGTCTAATTAAATCCACCAGCTGACTACCCTTTCTTTATAACATGGATTCCACAACCATGGAATGTTAATGACATCCTCAGTAAAAATCTTATGTAAAACACCACTCCAGGTGGTGTTTTGCCACCTCCACTCCAGGTTTCAACTTCTTTTGCAAAAATCTTTGCCACAATTAATCCAGAAGTGTAGAGAGAAAATGGATAAGGAAGCCAATTATTCTCATAAGGTTTTCCCAGAAAAAAACAAGAGTTTGGAAAGGCCAAGAAAGGATAGCAATTCCTAACTTTTTTTAAGCACTCTGATTGCCCCCAACCCACTTGTCTTCCAGACCAAATCACTGGAATACAGGGAGACATTTGGATACCACTTGCCACCGACACATGGGAGGAAGCAAAATCTTCTTAAACATCCCAACACAGAGCCACTCTACACCTCAAACCCCTGGACCAATATTCCATCACCATCCAACATAAACAGAATTTGATGCAAAGTACTTGGCATCTCTTCATCCACCCTTGAGTTACCCACACCACAGCACACCCCCAAAGTGTCTTCTTATCTCACAGCACATTTGCTTCAGGCACAAACTCATCTTGCCTGATACTCTGTCATCTGTCAGCTGCACAGAGCTGCAGGGATGGGAAGTAAGGCTCTGGGATAAGAGTGAAAGCCACATCTGCTGCTCAAAAAAAGTGTAGCTGATAAACTTTTCAGCTGTGTTCTCATGGGCAAGCATATGATAGCAAGGATAAGAATCACAAAGCAAGAAAAGCTTGATGTTCAGAGCCTAGATGAAGCCTTAGAGTAGCCTGTTAAATATTAACATTCCTCATATGCATCATTTACCTGACTAAGAAACACAGGATGTCACACACTGCCCTGGCAGTTAATAAGAGCCACTTTTGTTGGAAAATGGAAACAGACCAAAAAACAAACACCCTGGTCCCATTTTATAAGTGGGGAATGGGGGCCCTGAATGATTTTCATAGGGGAGCTAAGTACAGGTAGCAAGCAAAGGCTCACCATAAAGCTTCAAGATGTTACTGGCTGAAAGTTAAGCAATTAGAGCTATAAAAATAATACAAATGACCAAATAAAATATTCAGGCTGCATCTCACTGTGCCTGTGTGTGTCATATCATGTTGTGCCCTCAGTACACTTTCTGTCTAATTAAATCCACCAGCTGACTACCCTTTCTTTATAACATGGATTCCACAACCATGGAATGTTAATGACATCCTCAGTAAAAATCTTATGTAAAACACCACTCCAGGTGGTGTTTTGCCACCTCCACTCCAGGTTTCAACTTCTTTTGCAAAAATCTTTGCCACAATTAATCCAGAAGTGTAGAGAGAAAATGGATAAGGAAGCCAATTATTCTCATAAGGTTTTCCCAGAAAAAAAACAAGAGTTTGGAAAGCTCATTTAAATTAGCCCTTAACCTTTATCAATACACTCCTGAAGACAGTGCTGAAAGATGCTTAAGGGAGAGCAGGCTATGCCTGGCATCCAAATCAGAGAAATCACCTAGGCCAAAAGAAACATTTTCCCATTTATTTATGCGCACTCTGAAAAACTAGAAGGCTGGGCACAGGCTTAGCAGCTTTCTTCTTCTCTTGTAAGGATGTGAGACTAATTAAAGTCTGTCAGTATCAGTGGAAGATTTGGGTGATGTGAAATGCAAGACTGGGCCTTTTGAATGTTCTGTGAGCAGAAACTTGGCTAGAAGGTTGAAAACGGGGTGAGGAAAACTGTACTGAAAGCACAAGTCTCTGCATTATGTATTCATGGGAGGTATGCTGCCAGCAGGACTGAGAAAAACCAACAATGTAATAGGGAAATAGAAATCTCACTTTTAGGGTTCTTAGAAAATAAATGCGAGTCCTTTCTTTTAGTGGGTCCATCTTGTAGGCTTAAAGGAATTGTTGCAAGCAAGGTTAAAACTAGTATGTCCAGCAAACCAGAGGCAGTGAAATTCTTTCCTAATGAGAGGAAATTCAGAACTGAAAATAATTGGTTTTAATTTACTGCAATGTACCAGGGCCAGCAGATGTCCGCAGATATCTTTTTAAACTGACACTACACCAGTGCAAATAGAAAAATAATGGAGACATGAAATACTAACTCTACAGCAAGGCCTTTTGAAAGAGAGGCGCCAGATGGGAACTGCACAGGGCAGCCTGCCCCACTTCCCAGGCTCTGCAGAGACAAGGCAAACTTCTAGCATTTCCACACCTCAGTCCAAGGCCAAACTAAAGCCCGGCAAAATCAAGAGTAACTGCATCTAGAGGAAACTGTAAGCAGTTTGTGAAATGTTAAGGTAAAAAGCACTCTTTCACATTGCTATAGAACTCCTAGGAGAGACAAAGAGATCTAGGCCCAAGGAGCTCAACAAGTGTGGAAATTCCTATCATCATCAAGTTGACAACCACTTTCACCAAAGGCTCTTTTTATACATGCTAAGCAATTAATTTATTTTGGAGTAAGTGATATAGGTCAGATCATGGAAGCAGTGGTAACCTGATGAAAGCAAATGCCAGTCATTTTGTTCCTGTGCCATGCAATGAACTGGACAGTACAAGTGCTGCCTTCCTCCTGAGGTAGCAAGAGAACAGCCCAAGTGTGGCAGGAGCCACCCAAGCAGCAGTGCCTTTCCCCCTCATCTACACTTACCCCAATTTATCCTACACAGAGAGCAGAAGTACCCTGAAAGTGTGCCCCTGCAGACATAACCACAAGAAGCAACCCTATGAATTCACTGATCCTCACCTGTAGCCCCATATTTCTCTTCATAGAGAAAAGCAAAGTACAATTCTTCACATTTCTAGGTTTCACATTCTCTGAACATCAGAGCAAGAAAACACAATTCCTACCATTTACTGCACCTGTGTTTGTACAAAAGTAGAATGCAATATGGAGATTGTTTACCCAAAACCATAGTGTTTTGTTTCCTTGGCCTATCAGGGCCAAGAGCATGTGTGTATCAGGACTGTCAAGTGACAGCCACGAGATGCTGTGCAGTGTGTGCAAAGTTGAGTGCTTAGCAGATTCAGTTTTAGATATATAAAATAATATAATAAAGTAATTAATTAGCCTTCTGATATCCATAAAGTCCTCCTCATCATTCCTCCTTTGTCGAGGCCCTCACAGCACAGCTATACTCGCCTCAATAACCCTTTCCTGTCTTTGCTTACCAGGCTTTTTCTCAAGCAATGCTGCTTTCCTCACATGAAGCTCTGCCTTACCTGCTGCATTTTTTCCAGGTCAAGGCTGGGCCTGCTGACCTTATCCCCGTATCCCTGCCGATGTCTCTTACAAGGCATGACCTGCTCAAGGCCCGCCCCGACGCTGGTGAAGATCAAAGGTCCGGAGGCCGGGCTCCGCACCAGGGGCTGCAGTCTCTTGGGAGGGGAGGCACTGAACAGCACGGGGCTGGGGCTGGCCTGGAGGCCATCGCCCCGCTCTGCCACAGGCCGGAAGGACATGGCGCACAAGTTCTTCACTTCCTCGTCGCTGGAGGAGGCGTTGTTGCCGTCGCCGCAGCAGGTGAGCCGGCTGACCTGCGACCACTTGCGCTTCTCTGCCGCAAACTCCCGGTTGATGCGCTCCAGCTCCTCCTCCGAGCTGTGCCGGTCAAGGCTGGCATGGAAGAGGGCCCGAACCTTGCAGCATTGGCTCTCCTGGTTCTGGAGCTGGTTGGTGGCCAGAGGAGTCAGGGTACAATTCCGTCTTCTCTCTGGTGGGAGGAGGAGATTGAGAAGTGGCAGAGCACATCTGGGTCCCACAGCCTATATAAAATGGGCCTGTTTTCTCCTGACCTGCTGTTTTCATCTCCTCCCAAGTAAACTTCTGAGCTGTTTCCCCACCTTCCCTTCCCCAGATAAAACACCCTCCAGCTGAATGCTTCCTTTTGGAAGTTTCCAGACCCTTTTTCAGACCAGACTGATAGATGTCATCCCCTTTCAAACCATCACCTGGAAGTCTAGTTCCAGAGAAAGAACACAGATCTGTCACCCACCTCACCTCCTCAAGGTGAAGAAGTCATGAGCTTACAAATGTGTTGCTAGGCACTTGCCTCTAGCCAAAAACATTAACTTCTAGTGACCAGCTCTCGGGGCAGAAGAGCCAAGTAAGTTACACTGTTCTAAGCATCACCTTTATGGCTCAAATAAATGAGATCTGGTTTCTGGAAATAAAAGTCCTCCATTACACGACTTGTCACACAAGACAGCCTGTCTTCAGCCACAAGCTAGGCATGCTTTATCTCCTCTGCTGAGCTCTTTTTATGCTAAACATATGGAGCAGGAATCTGAATTCTAACAGACATGTCCTGTGGGTCAGGAATTGAACTCCTGCTTCCTCTGCATAAGAATCTGCTTGAACCTGGGCACAGGGCATGCACTAATGGCAAACTTAGCATAACTTAAGAGAAGCATTTACTACAGATTTCACCTGCAGCTCTAAGTTACTTCATATCAAGTCCAAAAACAACAGCAGAGCACCTATATCTTGTCTATCTTGTCTATCTTGTACTAGATGCAAGAATACAGCTGCACAATACCAACAGTCTAGGAGGAAGGGAGAGAGATAATCAAATAATGAGTCCAGGAGAATTAATAAGCTGAAGATTAAAACTCAAAATAGCAAGGATGAGGAAACCCAGAACAAAGATGACCCAAGTGCAAGAACGTGGAATAGAAGATAAATTTTTAGTCCCAGCTCTGCTGCTGGCACAATTGTGGATCATCTCTGCCCCACGTCTGCAGCACTGGGACTTTAACACATGGTTAACAATGTCTATTTCTGGTGGTAAAAATGCAGCTGCAGCATCTGATAACACCAGCCTCTCCCTGTGAGGTCCCAAATGCTTCAAAGGTGACTGATTTAATGCATCTGATTGCGGTACACTGGGGACTGAGAAGAATGCACTTGCAAGAGCACGAGTGAAAAGAAAAACTGACTTCAGCCGTAGTATCCCGGGATCCTTCTATCTTCATCCCTTTACCTCTGTCGATCTGAGCAAGTTCCTGGTTCTCTCCCTCAGAGTCATCGCTGTCCTCATCACTTGGGGGATAGGAGATCTAGGGGACAAGGAGAGAGAAAAGGCTTCATCATGAGCACTGAATATTGCTGCCCAAGCCACTTCCCCCACCCTCCCCCTCATATCCTGGAGGGAGCCAGCCCACCTAACCACACACACCCAGCCATGGCACCTTCCTGTATGCACATCCTCCTCTCCCAGCCCCAACCTCCCATCGTATCCTCTTACTTTCACCAACACAGAACACAAACTACTGCTGCTTCCACCACAAGAGCTGCACTGCCAGCTCTTTCCCAAGTACAATGAACATATCCTGCCTTTCACTTCCCAGACATGTAGCTTACAACCATCATGGCCTACCACATCCCCATCACGTGGATAACCGAATCTCCAAAATCTCCACTGCCGAGATAAAGACACATCCTGTCAACAGCACTTGCAAGGCACCCACAAATGGAAGTGGCACGTTAGCTTTGGCCATCCTCTGTATGTACCCACACTTCCCCCTTGAAGTTCACACACAGTCCGCCACAGAAAAGACTCACCTTGCTTTTCTACAGGCCAACCCTGAAGTATTTAATGGAAATAAAAGAAACATGATTTCACAGAAACACCGACAATAGTGTTAAGCTGTCTCCTCCAGGAGATAACTTACAGCACCACTGAACACCTTTGAATGCTCTAAGATTAACAACAATTCACATATTTTGTCAATATCAAGACTTTTCAGGAACATCTGCTCTGTGTCAGCCAATGGACTTCAAGCCACTTACTGACTCAAAACATGTTTAACACTGAACAAACCTGGTAGCTGCCTCTTGAGAGGATTGAGAGACCTGAAACCAAGCTTTTATAGGCCAGATAGATCACACTGCTTCTGAGTTTCCTACACAGAGGAAATCCTACCTACCTTGCTGCAAAGAGCCTACCTGGAAGTTATTAGATCAAACCACTGAGCTACACAGCTTAGTATGTGTCTCTGGCAGCAGTCAAAACCAAATGAGTCAAAGGAAAATGTAATACTTAAAAGAAACCTTTATAAGAAACAGTTCTGGAATAACATGATCACGGCAAGATTCCTTACACCTTTTTATTCAGAATAACAAACATGGCCGTCATTCTTAGCTGCCTCAAAATACTTGCTCACAACAAAATCCAGCAGCAACAGGTTTCAAAAGGTTACATGCTATACTTCCATTTTACACCTTTGATGTGCTGTGCTTGACATTTACAAAGAGGAGGCAAGCATGCAGCCATTACACTGATAGGGACCCATTTTACCTCTACCACCCTGGGGAGATGCCTTTGTAGTGTTTCAGCCACTCAGACACAACAGAGCAGCTACACTTACCTAGGTGTCTATGAAAGACACACTGCTGATGCAGAGAAACAATAATAATAATAGTTGAGAAATTCTGATTGATACTGAATTTGACAGCTACTAAATCAACACATCTATTTTGTGACCATCTTGTTCCCCTCAAAAACATGCTGACACCTTTTTACCCCTTTCTTCTTTAAAGCTACCTTTTGCTCTTGTGTATTTACACTGCCCTTTGAGAAATCAAAATACCTTTTCCTTCCTTGCTAGTCTTTAAACTACATTCTCAACTGTCAAAAGATGAATCAGGCAAGTCAGATTTCAGATTTATCCCCGCTGCAGATATTCCTGAAGTAAACACAGGACGTTGTTTTTCCTTCTACAACTACAATTTTCTTGTATGTGTTCACACACATGCATCATTTAATAAAAGCAGCTGGCACTGAGGAACACTGCCAAACACAGAGACTTCTAGTTGTCCCCAGGGCAGGTATAATACCTTGTTTGTACCATGGCAGTTCACAGAGGGGACAGCTGACACTGAGGTGCCATTGTGTGGCTGCTGTACAGACAGACAGAGGTCCTGTCTCCCTTATAAAAGCTAAGGCTCCCATTCTAACTGGAGAGGTACTGACCTTAGGCTGTGGCTCATTCCCACATAAAAACCTTTCATTTGGACACGGCAGGGTTTTCAGTGAGGTTTAGCAGCTCTGCGTGGGAAACCTAGCAGCTCCAGTTTCTGTACAATGTGAATGAATGTCAATACACGGCATGGCACTGATTCCAAAAAAAAGCCAATGACATCTAGCACATGCAGGTCAAACAGCTACTGCACAATGTCACCGGCTTGAGATGCTTAAGATAGGAGGTGGATTTGAGTCAATGACTGACTTTTGAAGTCTGTGTCTACCAGTCCTGGACTTCCAAAATATTCACTCTTCCCTGTGCAAGTGAAATTTTGCCAGCCCTTAGCCTCCTATGGGTAAATCTTCTCTACTGAGTTCCTCAGGCAACCAAAGACCAATTCCCTTGTGAGTTGCCTTAAACACTTTGCTAGAGGCTTTCTTCAGAGCACATGAAAGAAAAATCTTTCAAACAAGACACCCTAGCTTTCATGTTCCCCAACAGAGACCCATCATTCATAGTAGGCCAACCATTAATCTTGCAGAGCTGAATTTTTTTACCTGAAACTCCTTGCCACGATACCTCACACAGGCAAAGATTAATGGAAGATCAAAAAAAAAAAAAAAGGATTCTCTGTCAGTCTGGATAACAAAACTTTCCAAAAACTAAAGATCCATGGAATCAAAGACTAACGCTCTGACTAGTTGGAGATAAATGCTCTCTCCCTTGACTCTTCCCAGTCTTTAACAGTACCCTCTCCTAAACATTCCAAAACATTTCACTAAACACAGCAGTACTGTGTTCAGGCCTCCAGCCTCCCATATATCAGCCACAGATTTACTTTTGTCCAAGGCAGTACAGCCCCATCTTCCTCAGAAATTCAGAACTGTGGCACTGCTGTAGCACAAAATTAGAAACTTCATGTCAAAAGTCCCACCAGATCATGGCTTCATTCACAGCACATCAATTGCAGAATGAATAGATTGAAAGACACCTCTTGGTATCACAACAGTCCAAGCTCTTGCTCAAGCTGGAACAACTAGAAAAGTTGCCAGGACTGTGCACAACACATTCTCTGCCTTAACATGCATAATTGAAGAGAATAGAAAAAAAATCTTCAATTCACATACATGTATGAATGTTTACAAGCTATGGCACAAAAGAAGCCAAAAACCAAATGACAGGTGGCCATCCACCCTTCAGTCTCTCTTCAGAAAATGCATCAGAAAGCAGCCTCCTGCTGATGAGGATTACCCAGTGTTACACCTGGGACCTTCAGCTCTGGCACCTGATGTGCCTTTGGTCAGGATAAGGACTCCTTCTGCTCCAGACAGAAACACAAACTAACTTCCCCATCCATTTCATTTCTCATCCATCTCTAGTAAGGAAATATGGCTTGCTGTAAAATGACCAGATGGTATTTAAGGAAAACTTAAGAGTAAAGCTTACACTTTTGAGGGAGTTTTAACATGAAAGACAAACTAGGAGATACAAGAAAAAAGCTAGACAGAAAAATATGTCTTTCTGATCACACTGCTGCTTGTCAACTGAGTAATAAACAGCAGCTGAAATTGCCCAGGTCCTAAAGGGTCACATCACTCTCAAAGTCTAAAGCTCTGAAATACTTCAGACAATTAAGAAGTCCCACTGTGTTAAAGTGGAGTTCCTCTTGGTTTGGCGTCCAGAAGAGAAATTATCCTGCTATCATACAATCAAAAGCAATGACATTAAAAATCATCTGTGAACTTACAAAGGATAAGAAATCTCACTTCTAAGGCAGACTGAAACTCTCCCACCAGGCTCCACTTAAAGGCTGCATTGTCCTAAAAACCTAAAACACTGACAGCATGGTTTGGTTCAGTGTAGGTATGCTCATGAGGAAGAGATAATACAAAGATACAACTGACCACAGGCAACCCCTTGTTCCCAGCTTGAATGAAGAATGCCCACGGGCTGGAGGGCATCATTCCCAATCTCCCTCTGGGAGCAAGGGAGGGAGGGAGGAAAGGAGGGAGTTTACCTCCAGGGAGGTGGTTTCCCTGGCAGAGGCCAATGCTGCCTGTGCTGTACATACAAGGCTGTTTGTGACCCAGGCTTGCTCACCTCAGGCCAACCACTGCAGGGAATCTCTGCAACTAAGTGAAGGCCCTTCCAAGAGCCCTGGAAAGAGACTCTGCTAAGTTGGTCTCACACCCTGGTTCCTGGCACACAGCCAGAAAGCAATGGATGAGCTCAGCAATGACTACTGGTATCTCTGTGATGGGGAACCGATTTCCATTTCTTCAGACTCCAGACTGGAGAAATGAAACCATTAGTCACCTCCCCTCTGCCACACTGCCTACAGAGCAGCTGCTACAGACATGGGCAACCTACAGCACAGGGCTCTGCTGCTGGCTCTTCTCTATTTCCATTGCTTGGCTTCAGCAAAAACATTTCACTAAATTTCCCTTGTGTTATTTTTCCAGGTCAACAACTGGTACAGCTGCCACGGGACACTGCCTGATCCTAAATGAGGGAGGTTGCATCCTACTAATTATAAGAAACTCCGAATTAGAGAGAGTTGGAAAACAAGGCAGATGATGAGACACTGAAAGGCAGTTCTGAGCCATGGAATATTAGGAAGAAGGAAGGAATGAGTCAAACAGACCTTCAAATTAACATGTAACTCCTTTCCCAAGATCTCCTTTGATTTTGAGATATTCAGTGATTATCAGGGAGAACTTATGCCAGTACATCAGGTTGGCTCTCTTCTCAAGAAAAGTTGCCAAGTTAAAGTTCAGTTCAATCTTCAAACATGCACATGTGAGATGTGACTGCCCAGGCTATTTCTGGAGTCCTTCAACAGCTAAACTCACGGTAAGAACCATCCTGGTTTGGAAAAGCTTTTCTAGAGTATTTTTTTCATGTTACTATGTTCCTTTTTAATTTTCATAGTAGGTCTGCCTTCAAACTCTATTCACCATTTCCTTGCGAATTACTACAGTCAAACCCAGGGCTCATAACCCTTGAACATGGTCCTGCTTGAGAGAGCAGCTGTTGGGTAAATGAAAGCTGGGATGGGCCAGTGGGACACAGCACTCCCTGAGGCCCTTGTTTTATAAGCCCTATCTATGCCAAGTACAGCAAAATTCCTGTTGTAGGAATGCCAGCTTCTGCACGGGCCTGGAGCGTATTAATTGTCAGTGGTTTCACAGACATGAGGGAAGCAGAGAGTCACTCCAGGTAGCCAAATCTGCAATGCTTTAACAATACAGTTATTATTTTTGTTCAGTGCTTACCCTTCTCATACACTGCCAAACATGGTCACTGGCAGCTCTCAGGATGCAAGTAGTGGCAGTCATTAATCAAAGAATATGGAAACCAAGCTTCTGTTCTGAAGAACAACGACTGAGCCGCATTTCCAGAAGCATGGGCCTAAATTGGGTTACCTAGATCTTGAAAGGAAGTCACAAGGCTTACATAGAACAGGAGGATATGAGTTGTGCATGGATGTGAGATGGCTCATGCTTGGTCCTCTTACCATTTTAAATCCTCTCCCTCAGCCACCTGCACTTCCACAAAAATACATACTGTGTGTGGAAAGAGCTGGCATGGACAAATCTGAGAGAATACACATCACCCTTGTGCAGGGGATCCTCATCTGCAAGTGAAGTAAACCAGAAAACTCTATGCAGACAAGTGCAGTGGGGCTGGCTTCAGTCCTGGAAAAGGGCTCTTGCTTTGACTGGTCAAAAAAAGGTTCAGGCCAACACAGCTGACCCACTGCACTCTCTCATCTGCCCCACATCAGTTCTCTTTGCAGCAGTCAGTGTGTGCAAACCTCTTTTTCAAAATCTACCCCTGCTCTTCCCAGGGCTCAGCTGAGATGATTTTGCAGGAGAAGACTAAAGACAAAAACACCAGAGGATTTACAAAATAGAAACCAACCAAACAAAAAACCCAAGAAACCCAGCAAGCCCTGATGTTTCACCATTAATCCAGCAAAGTATGTTTACACCACCAGTGAGCCTATGGTGCTTGAACACTTGGGAGTGCACAGGCACCATAAACTAGATACCCCATGTTCCCCAGTCCCAGGGAAGGGAATACAGCTGATGCCTGCAATTGAGACTCCTATCCACCCCTGGGCCTGTTCTCAGGAGCTCTGGGCAAATATTGTTACAAGAATAAAACTAAGATCATGCTTTTAAATTCCACCCAAAATAGAAATAATTACTTGCAAACAGATTGGAACAGACTTTGTTCTACCAATGGCATAGGCATCCATAAAGAGGCACACACTCCTCCCATCAGGCATCACCCTTTTGTGGCAGCAAAAGACACAAAAGGAACGCTATCGATTAAAAAATTAGTCTTTAAAAGGCCTCCTAGGCAAAATCCATTCAGACTCTGTTCCTTACCACACAAAATACTGCAAATCTGAGAGAACATTATCGAGTTTATTTATCCTAAAAGCCACTATGAGAACAAGAATCTCTCTGATTAAACATAGCTGCAGTCATGTTTGGAACCACGGTTTCAATGTTAAAAATTTCCCTTGTTAAAAATAGAGATAAAACAAGGTCACTACAGCCCTCACTCAGCAGGTGGATGGGGTCTGGTAACAAAGGTGTTACCACGGAAATGGAGTCTTTAATCCTTCAATTTCCTTCTTGACTTCCCAGACCACTGTGTTCCAAAGTAAGACCACTTCTGCAGCATGGGAGCCAGGGGAATGTATCACTCCTTCTGGTAGCAAGAACTTTTACAAAATTCTCAAACTATCCATATGTTGTTAGTTTTAGAGGCTAGTTAAGGTTTATAGCTCTGCTACAAGGGACAGAAACCATACACTCCTCCAGCTCCACTTCTACCTGCACATAAAGCTCCCAGGTGCGCCACTTCCCTGTAAGTGTCCCACCAATCCCCTACACTCCTCCCACACAGCTTCTGCTCCTCACTCATACCCAGGCAGCCTGGCCCCAGGTGGCAGTCACCTGCATGTGAGAGAACCACACTATGAGTTTCCCAACAGCTCTGTTACTCTACTCGTAGCTTTGCTGCTGCAATAAAGAGAGCTGTGGCTAATTCCTACACAAATTTCAAGGATTCTCATGAGGGTGGCGTTCACCTGTTAGCTTTTTCGTCCTGTGAGGGGAGACAATATAGCTCAGATGAGAGCTAACAAAGAAACATACCAGAAAGAAGCAGCAGCACAGTTGTGATGCAAAGAGTTCCCTTTGCAAAGGAGACCCACTCCCCTGACAGCCCTCAGCTTGGAGCCCTGGCAATTCCTGGCTCACACCCGGCAGGAGCAGTGTTATTCAGCAGTGCTGACACCACAAAGCACCGCAATCCAGGAAGACAAAAAGGACCCGAAGGATTAAAGACCTTCTTTACAGGGCCTCATCCACGCTGCACTAAGATACAGTAACTTAGCTCCATCTGTAATTTACAGCCCATTTGCTGCTAAACCTCAGCTCCAAATAGTCAGATTAAAAGCAACACTATTTATCAGAGGTTTAAAACCGTCTCAGACATAAGAAGAAGACAGTACAAGGGATACCTAGAACTGGAGAGGCACCTCTAATAGCTGATCTTATCTGTAATGCATTTACTCAGGGAGGGAGGATGGGAGCTGGCTGCTCACACCAGTGCCAGCCATTCCTGCCTTGGCCACAGGGATTTAAACACAGCCCTCCCGACTTATACCCCACCCCACAGGCCTAGCTCAGTTACTAGTGCTGCGATGGGAAAAGGGTTCTTTGCACAGGCCAGCTTCTCAGGCAGTTTACAGCAGCTCCTCATCATCTCATGAGTCCCCTCAACCAGGGAAGCACGGCTGATAGCTGCTGGCATAAACAACACATCTGGTAACAGTTTTTCCATTCCCTACTCAAAAGACTCAGAGGGCAAGTGCCTTTGCCCTGAGAGACTTCCTCAGCTGAGGAGAAGCTGCTTGTGTTGGGAGACCTCACTCGACACTCACCTCTGCTCAGCCATAAAGAACTACATTAGCCACATTTGCAAACACAAGGAACAATGCCTTACAGTCAGGCTGGAAAATACATTTGGAGCACATGAGACATTTCAGGCTTCTCCTCCCCTCACATTAACCCCTCTGAGTGCAAGCAGATGAGAGCTGTTTCATCTCTGTGGATTTACACCAAACTTCTTGTGTTTTATCAGAGAGCAAACGAGTAGGTTAATCCTTTCAGACCAGGTCTTTGACCCGTCTGATCAGGCACCTTCAAAGTAAGAGTTAGGAACATGTCATAACTTGTAATGTCTCTCACTGCACCAGATCCTTTCCTGGTAAATATTTTGTGATTCCAAGTGGTTCCTAGTTGGGAAAATCTGACAAATGGGCTGTCAAATCATCCCACACATGGAGGGATGACCTAGAAAAGAAGACAGAATTTGAATATTCACAAAGACAGAATTTGAATATTGACTCTCTTTTCCAATATATAGCACAGAAGGCACAAAATTAAATTAGTATGAGGCAGGTCCTAAACAAATAACAGGTGATCATTTGGCAGTGTGTAGTTAAGGTGTGAAACACTCTGCCACGGGATGTTCTGGATGTAAATAGCCCTACACAGATTTGGTGGTGTAAAATAACCAGGTTTAGGCAGAAAAAACTTACTGGGTTACTAATGCAGGAGGATAGGCTACTGGGAGAAGCTGTAGATCTAACATGGGATGGATGCTCCTAAATCCCATTTATGGAAGTGGGACACAGAGCACCATGCAATTACTTGCAATGACACAAGGTAAGGGGGATGCACAGAGCAAAGTGGAACAGTGTTCTGCCAGGTCCAACTCACCCCACCACCGAGGGCTCCCGAGACAGTGTCCAAGCACCACATACTAAATTAGCATTCCCACATATCAGTTCAGAGGCAAGATGGGAAAAGCTGCATTGCACTGCAGCCCTCTGCAAAATACCATTGAGGGGTTTCCCAAAAGTGATTGGCTCTGTCCAACCCAGAACAAAAAGGGTCTCTGAGAACAAAAAAATCTATACATGGAAGCTGCTGATTTTTCAAGCCCCTAAATTATTTCACTTTATAGGCTTCACACCAAATACCTCTGTTCTTTCCTCTTCATTAGCCTTTGGCCATAGTTATTCCCTTGGAATAACCAACTCATAGGAATAAAGAAAAAACTAAATTAAAAAAAAACACATGCACAAGAATAGTCTGGCTGCAGACAACTGTCTGGAATAACCACTTGGCTTTGTGTGTAATAACTGGGTGACAGGATATGGAAGGATTATTTTATATTTTTCCAGCTTACATCCAGACACACTCTTAGCAAACTGGAGAACTTAGCTGCCTGTCTGGCACCTTTCCTTAAGATGGGAAATTCCCCATTCAACCAAAGGAAATTTTATTCTCATCTTATGTCCATATAGAGCTTGGCAGAATGTGTTATGCCAAGAAGTAAGGACAACAGTTAAATAAAAACCAGCATGCATCATGGAAACAATGTGACCCTGTCAGGAAGGAGTAAGATGAGACAGATTGCTGAATAAAATAGGTGTGAAGGGGTAGGATCTTTGTGCTATCAACAACTCAAATTGCCTGATCTCCTTGAAATACTGGCTCAAAACCAGGTTTGCAGCCCAGAAAAATCAATTAATCAGCTACCAAGCAAGAGTTTGGTCCCTAGATATATCAGAAACTAAGACCTGCCTATTCTGATTGTGGACGTTTATGAATATTGAGGTATTTGGGCATCTCACAAATACCAGGCATCTCCCATCCTTTCATAAATCTAAATTTAGATAAGGACCATCTACCTGAAGTCAGGCAACAAACCTCAGGTGAACCTATCCATGAAACAGAGGCATGACTAATAAAAGCCTCCTCTGGAGACCTAAACTCAGGCATTGGTTTCCTTTTCCTCCTTAGAAAGCATTTCAAGCCCTGAACTCATAGTTCTTCTCACGTGGCCTGATGCTGGAGCTAGGATGGGGAGGTGAATCCAGGCAAAGCTGCAGAGGCCTTTTGCTGGGCACAAGGACCAACCAACCCAGTCATGCTGTTTGAGGGAGGCAACCCACAGCCTACCAGGCTACCATACCTTAGGAACACCTCCCCAGGTTTCACTGCATCTCCTGGCTCACAATACTCATCCAAAGGGTGCATGCCAGACACACAGACATTGATCTGCTCCCAACACCACAGCTCAGGCCTGGGCAAGCTGGAGGTTCTCTGCAGCAGGCTGAGCCTGGATAAGAGTGCTGGGGAAGGAGAGGGCTGGAAACAAAGAAACAAGGGGCTGGTCCACACCAGCTGCTTCATAAAGCCCTCACAGAATCTTCTTCGGGCTTTCAACCCTTGCCACCCTTAGATGACATTATGTGTGCTAACACAGAATAACTAGAAAGAATCGGGATTTGGATTACTGCACATGCAGCCACATGGCAGCTTCGGAGCAAATCTACCAAGCAAGATACTTTCTTACATATAAGTCCAACAAGAAGTCTCCATGGTATTTCACCTTCCATGAAGTCATCAAGGATGGTCCAGAGAAGTAATCACGTGAGTTCTTCACAAGGGTACTCTGTTGTGGCATTCCCAGTCTGCTAGAGCTGCTCAACAGGACAACAGTGAAAGTTCACCTGGCTGAGCACTTGGTGTGCTGCAGTGATTACAATGGAGATTAAAACAACAACAAAACAAAAACAGACAAAAACAAACAAACAAACAACCCCTCATCATCATGTAAGATCTGCTCCCCCTGCCTCAGCCAGCTCTTGAGATACCCCAGCCTGAAAATGGCTGTCCTACAGGAACTGAACCATTCAGTGTGACATATCGACTGAGGTACATATGGATGCCAGGTCTGTGTCCAAACAGACCGGTCCACGGCAGAGAGGAGGTTATAACAGGCACAAAAAACAAGAACATAAGAGAGGGAAGAAATGCCTAGAGACACCCTGAGCTATCCACCCCCAAGGAGTGACCATACCAAACCAGAAGAAACCTTATTTGAGCCGTGCTTCACCTGCTTGCTGCATCCCCACAGCTTGGGCAGCACTGTGCCCAGGCTGGCATGGAGACAGCTCTGCACAGGTGACACTGGGCCGTATGTCCTTTACATCGACTCCCAGGCCTGGGTCACAGCAGAGTTCACTGCACAGGGAATGCTTTCAGTGCACATAAAGGTCACAACTAATTGGCTTTTCTCTAAATCCTCGCCTGGGTGTTCCCGCTGAGCACTTGTGGGTGGTGCTGGTGCCTATTCACAAACAGCTTAGCCGGCTGGCTGCTGCTCACCGGTGGCAGGAGGACAAGGGGACAAGCAGGCGCTGCCCAGGGCCACGTCCAGCAGCTCCTGCGGCAGCACACAGCCCAGCACACACATACCTGCCGTGCCGGTTGCTAGGAAGAGCTGGATCACCCGGCAACCTGAATCCCACTCAACAGGAGAACAGGGGCTACAGATAAAGGCACGGGGGTGGGAGGGGTTGGCGCTGCCTTCAATGTGTGTGGGAGTGTTATTTCCCGCTGAAAAGGGAATACAGCCCTTGGTTCCCGTTCTGAGGAAGCCCAACAACACTGCTGTGACCTCAGGCATGCTCCAGGAACAGCCAGGGAAGCAGGCCAGGCTGACACATTACAGCAGAGTGGTGCCCTGCCCACCCACCACTCCACAGAACTCTCCTAAGCAAATGCAGGCCTTGCTTTTTAATATAAAAAAAAATGAACCCACTTTTTTGTGAAAGCCATGGAATTAAAATAAATAATGACCTTTTTCTTTCTGTTTTCACCTCAAATATGAGCTCTTTACATGCTCAAGAAGACATTTAGCATCCCAAACAGTGCTACAAATTTGGAAGTTGTAGGACAATGCATGACAGCAGGAAATTATTTTTCTTTGCTGGATAGTGCAGTTCCTAATTAGTTTTCACTGAAATCCCCAAATACATAGCACTGACTTTTCAGAATCTAGTTTTTCATTCAAATAAAAACCAAGAATTGGGAAATACAGGGAAAAATAATGAGATTTCTTTGTGCCTTTGGGAGGTGGAGTTTTTTAAGCTACTCCATAGTTTCTTATCCGTCATAAGGGCCAGCTGAGAACAAACTACCTCAATTTCCATGAATGCCCCATCATGCTGTATATGCAGCATCTGCAATTTGTCTGAAGTATCACTCTTCGGAATTAAGTCATTACAGGAGATTATCAGTGCTGAATGCCTGCACAGAAAAGATGACAACCCTTAAAGATTCAGATCTTCAAAGCCAAGTAGAAAGAATCACAAACCCATTATTTACAATGCCTCAGGCAGAAGTCTCAAAAACCTAAGGCTTAAAGTGGCTGGGATTGCCTGTTTTACTTTGCCTTAGCTAAGTATCTATCACAGCACTTACCTTACTTAGCTAAGTATCTATCTAACCACTAACATACATATTTTCAGTCCAAATTATCACAAGCCTAACCTCAGGCATATTCATAGGTACTCCAAAAGTCAAAATTGTGCTTGCACACTTAGATTGACGCATGTGTGTCTTTCCTGTGATTGCAACAAACCAGAAGCATCTAACGTAGCCAGCTGGTGTAACAGGGAAAAAAAAAACAAAGTTACAATGTAAAATAGAGTCCTCCTGCTCTAGAGGAATGAACCTGTGGCATCTGCTGAAAAACCCACAAAGGAGAGAAAACCTGCATGCACCACAGCAGACAAAGCTAAAATTTCCCTGTGCCAAGCTGAAGACCTGTGACACACGACAAGCAGTCGGCCCAAAGGAAGGCAGAAATCAGTCTGTCCTCACCCATAGTAAGCCTGAGCACTTATGCAGATCTTTGAGAGCATACCCACTGTGCATCAATAATGCTTCTCCAGTCTTTTTTTTTGGTCTAAGGAGAAAAAAAATAATGCTCCCAGCTCCACAGAGTAACAAGCTACCACAGGGACACTGACTGCAGGAGTCACTGCCTGCAGCCTTGAGGTTCACTTTGCACAGCCAGCTGAATCCCCTTCACACAAGGAGGATGAAGATGATTCCCAATTGCCTGTCAGGGCTGGCCAGCCAGACCAGAGTCTTACAGCTGATTCCAGATACAGATGCCAGTAGAAAATAACTGAGAGGACTTTCTGGCCCCCAGAGCTGTGTATGCTCACGTATAAGCTGCAAGAGTACATGAAGAGAACTGACACAGTGGCTTGGCTAGCCCCTAGCACACAATTCCCTTTAAGCAATTATAAGACTAAAGTTATGTAGAAGAGAAATGCAGTTCCCTGTCACCAGAACACTCATATCTGACATTGTATCACTGATCAACATTAAGGAAGTGACAAACATGTCTGTATTATCTCTGTCCAAGACCAAAGTGAATATGCCAAGTACATAAGTAATTTAACAACTTTTGTTGATTAGAACATCAGTTGTATCACCTCCAAAGTTGTTTGTGTCAACAGCAAGTTGGAATGAAATTGCCACCTTTTAAAGTGCTCAGTCTTCTTTAGCTGCATGTTCCAGCCAGTTAATTTTTTAACACACCACAATCCAACTGTTTCATTCTGATAACACCTAGGGCCACTAATTAAGGGCTTAGTTTGACTGGCAATGCACAGACTTGTTCCAGCCAGATGCTCTCTGCCCGAAGGAGCTTGCTTGCAAGCAAAGCTCAGAAAACATACACCCACACTTGCGCCACTACATCAATAGCAAGGCCCCAAGAGTTAAAGAGAAACTTGGAAGAAACACATTAGTGTGAGAAACCCCTACCCCAAATTGTGGGGATGAATGAGACATTTGATTTGCAGAAAGCTCATGGAGTTGGTTAGAGAACACTTCCAAGGGCTCAATATCTATAAAATATCACAAACCCACATGCAAGCCCAAGATATGCATTTTAAAAGCTCCTTGATCAGCCTGACTTAATAGTTGAGCAAGTGTTCTCAGGGCTACAAGTCTAAAACTAGGAAAGAAAATAATAAAAAACTATACTAAGACTGCAATACTGGACAACTAACACAAAAAAAAATTAAAATCAGGCACTGAGTTACAAGCCCCTCTCACCTTCCTGGTTTTGAAGCATTTCACTACCATATGGGACACTCCCCTGACTTCACTTTTTCTCCTGTCTCAACTGCTCTAGAACAGACCCAGCTGCCAGCAGTTACCAAAGATGATCCCTAACCTGTAAAGTCAGGTCTACTTCTGGCTCAAAAGCAGCCAAAAAGGTTCCCAAATCTGTCCTACTATCTCACCAATAATACCAGACCATTGAAGCAAGTGGTGGACCAAAGACCAAGGCACAGGCAATGACCTCTCCTTTCTTGGATTGAGCCACGGCAGCTGAAGGTTGAAGAGCTAGAGCTCTTAAGCTAACAGGCCGTGCCACGAGCTCAGGAGTGGACATGCTGCCCCTGCTACAGGGGCACAAGTACCCAACAGAAAGACACCCCAGAAAACTCAACATCCACAAGTCCACAGACTCTGATGAGATGCTTCCACAAATGTTGAGAAAGCTGGCAAATACCATGGCTAGGCCATTCAGGATCATCTTTGGAAGGTCGTGGCAGTCAGAGAGAGGTGCCTGAGAACTGGAAAAAAGCAAATGTTATCCTGGTCTTCAAAAAAGGCAAGAATTAGGAGTCAGGGAACTACCAGCCAGTCTGCCTTGCCTCAATCCCTGGAAATGTGATGGAATACCTCATCTGGAGGTATTCCATCCAATACCACCTTCTGGAGGCCATGTCTATCCACATGGATGACAAGGAGTAGTCAACATGAATTTACCAATGTCATGCCTGACACACCCAATTGCCTTCTAAAATGAAACAGCTGCCTGGCTGGATAAAGGGAAAGCAGTGGATACTGTCTACATTGACTTCAGCAAGACTCTCAACAGTCTCAACAGTCTCTCACAACATCCTCACAGGCAAACTCAGGAAGTGGGGACTGGATGAGTGGACAGTGAGGTGGATTGAGAACTGGCTGATGGTCATAATCAACAGCAGACAGTCTGGATGAAGGCCTGTCATTGGTGGATCCCCCAAGGTTCAATACTGGGCCCAATATTGTTTAACACACATTCGTCAATGACTTGGATGAAGGGGCAGATGCCTCCTCATCAAGTTCACTGATGTCACAAATTTGGGAAGAGTGGCTGATACCCCAGAGGGCTGAGCAGCCCTTCAGAAGGACAGGTTGGAGAGATGGGCACAGAGGAACCTTCTGAAAATTCAAGAACGGTAAGTGCAAAGTCCTGCACCTGGGGAAGAATAACCCCATAGACCAGCACAGGCTCAGGTGCTGGAAAGCAGCTCTGTGGAGAAGGACCTGGGAGTCCTGGTACACAACAAGCCATCCATGAGCCAGCAGTGTGTCCTGTGGCCAAGGAGGCCCGTGGTATCTTGGGGTACATTAGGAAGAGCACTGCCAGCAGGTCGAGGAGGTGATCCTGCCCCTCTGCTCAGCCCTGATGAGGCACATCTGGAGTGCTGTGTCCAGTTCTGGGCTCCCAAGTACAAGAGAGATATGGAGCTCCTGAGTGGGTCCAGTGGAGGGTAACAAAGATGATTAAGGGACTGGAACATCTCTCTTCCTAAGGAAGGCTGAAGGAGGTGGGCCTGGTCAGTTTCAAACAGAGGCAACAGAGGAAGCTCATCAATGTATACAGACACCTAAAGAGCGGGTGTCAAACAAATGGAACCAGGCTCTTCTCAGTGGTGCTGAGCAATAGGACAAGGGGCAACAGGCAGGAACAGACAGATGTATGGGAAATTCCACCTGAACATGAGGAAGAACTTCTTTAATGTGTGAGTGACCAAGTCCAGAGAGGTTGTGGAGTCTTCCTCACTGGAGTTATTAAAGAGCTCCCTGGACACAATCCTGTGCCACATGCTCTAGCATGACACTGCTTGAGCAGGGAGCCTGGAACAGATGATCCCTTCCAACCCTACCCATTCTGGGATTCTGTGAAGCAAGGTCAGCAGTCTTCCAAGGCGAGGCACTCCAATTTGAACCCTAACTATCACACTTGACAGCCCAGACACCCTTATCAGAAACTGCTGGCTGAGCAACAACAGGAGAAGTGTCAGTCAGTCCCTCCCTTCCCACCATGGTGGCTTCTGGTGAAAGCGAAATGGAGGGACACTTTCTGAGAGACACCAGCACATCTCGAGTCAAAGCCCTCTGAGCAGCCCCAGCTGCCAAGTGCCTAAAGGCCAGCTTTAGAATGGAAAAAGAGAAGTTCATTACATCAACACCCAAAGATTGCACAGTTTTTGGTTTCACTTACAGAAGGCCATGGCATCCTCTTAGCTTCTCCAAGTGGGGAAAGACTAGGAGGACCTATCACAGCCACACTAAACCAATTCAGGACACATCATACAAAACTAAAACCTTTACAATGGGCAGAAATTTCATCCTGAAAAGATTCCCAAGGCTTGGATGCCAATCCAAGATTAGCCAAATCTTCCAGACTTGTAAAAATGAGTTGACAATTTACCCAAGGACAGTCTCCTGGGATTTTGGCTAATTTCAGTACAGTTGTAATCTAGAAGCACAACAGCAGCTTGCTTTTCCTTCAATTTGGGAACTTCCCAAAAAAGTCATAAAGTGCTAAAGTGAGTGGGCAATGAAGGAGATGAGCAGCTAAGCACACTGTGCTTATTAAAGCTCAGAAAGTACTTGGTTTGGGCGGCCAATGTAGGTCAATCCTTACTCTATCCAAACCTGATGCTCATTCTCCACTTACAGGGCTACTTACAGACCTGATTCTGTGCTCTCACCTAACTTTTCACTAGGTTTCAATGACAGCACACAGGACCTTTTAAATAATGCATTTACCATACAGTGCCAGGATACATACAGACCTGCACAGACACACACCAAGGCCAAGAAGGCTGGCTCTGGTCAGTGCCTGGCAGCCCCACATCACGAGGGCAGTAGAGCAAAATGGTACAGGACATTTGGCCTTGACACAGGCTCCATGCACAGCACAGCCACCAGAAGCTTCCACACTGCTCACCCCCTGTGACACCTACCCAGGGTCCATACCTGCAAGGAGCTCTGGTCCAACACCTAAGACAGAGCACTGCACACTCCATTAAGCAATTAGTATGCTGCTGCAAGGCTCAACCAAGACCAGGCAGCTGCACATGGTCCCCAAAGGCCCACAAAACAGATTTAAACCCAGAGTTTGCACATCTGGCTTTCTGCCCATACACATGTGTACCAGTCATTGCAGCACTCCCCACTGCAGGCTGCAAAGACAGCTCTGATGGGCTATGCAACAGCCTTGCAAGCAAGGCACAGGGCAAGCTGAACTGTCTCTACTGAGCCTGCAAAAATGCAGACCACCTGTCTGCAGCACAAAAGCACTAACATGAACAAAATGGCTGCAGATGCCCACTCATGCACATTTTCCTGCATGCCTCCAAGCATCCTGAAGGCTGTATCCACCTCTGAGAGCTCCTTCCAAAGATTCTCACGGTTTCACAGCCTGAGGGTCCAAGAGACAAACAATGAAGCTAAAGGAGGAGATTGCAGCCGTAAGGCCCAGAAACAGTGTTAAGAAAACCCTCACTGCCTCTGCAAATACTCTGCACTGAATCAATCCACCACAACCTAAAGCACTGCCCTTACTTTACTTTCAAAAATAAAGTCTAACCCTGTCTCCCCTGAGAGCCACAGAATGTGCAATCCCCAGAGAAAGACGTAGAGCAAACTTTGTTAGAAACAGTGCTGATGTTTCATCAAAGTTGCCATCAGCCTGTCCAGAGTGGCTGCGCAGAAGTGCAGCCACACGGCAATGAGCCTCTGTGTAACACATACAAAAGACTCCACTAGAGTCTGGTATACAGATCCCCAGCCCCCAACTCAGGCAACAAGGGCTGCTACTTTTCCCAGATCCCTTCTTTTATTTGGGACCAGGTGCTGCACTTCCCACAGTACTGGTGCCAATCCAGAATAACTCTGCTGATTTCACGGGATATCCCTTGGTTCATGATAATTTTGCCAAATCAGGATTCGGTATTTTTTTCTCATTCGTCATGGCTCCATTTTTATCCTGCGGTATATGGCTCAAAAATTCCTCTTTATATTTGGCAGGAAGGGCTTAGACAGTTCTCATCCTGAATCTGTGGTCCTCAGTTTTATTTTAAACATTAAAAACGGATGTAAGAAGAATCTGGAAAGCTATGGGTCAAAGCAATAATCCAGCCTGCAAACTTCAGCTCAGATTCTGGCCTTGAGGACCAGAAGAAAGAGAAATGCAAATAACGAGCTGAAAGGTGTTTTAGGTAAATCATGTTTGTATAGTACCTAGCACAGTGGGGCTCTAGCCTGGAAAAGGCTGAGAGGCTACGGATTGCCCACGCACAAAGGTATCTAGGCAAATGCCTACACAGTTAAACGTGAATCCCATCAAAAGGAAAACATTCTAAAGAACAGACAGATACATCTGTCTCTATACACCTTTCTGTATTATCTGAATTGTGCAGGGTAACTCTAAGTGCAAAAGGAACGGGACTTTTAAGTAACAGGAATACAGCCTAGGCCAGTTCCTCCTGAGCACACTGGCTGAGAGGAAACTGACCCAGCATAATAAACACTGCAAGTTTCCAGCTTCCCAAGGCCCTCTTAGTAGTTACCTGAAAGGGACAAAAAAAAACAACCGAGACAAAACCGGCTTTCCTTACCTTTAGCTGGAAAGGTTGAATTTCGTTCAAACTCTGGTTCCTGAGCTTTTTGGTGAGGATCTTCAGCATGGTACAAATCCGAGGAGCCAAGAAAGGGTTAAGCATACACACACGCACGCATCAGCATCTGCCGCGCCGCTGCCGCTACGCCCGGCGGAGCTGCGCGGAGCTCGCATCCAGCGCCGCAGGTACCCGGCGGGGCACGGCTCCGCACAGCCCCGGCTCCCGGCCGTGCCCCTGCCCCTCCGCACCCTGTCCTGCAGCCCTCCGCGCTGCCACGCAAAGGGAATCCCTCTCCAAAGCCTACAGAAAAAAACTGAGCACCAAACTTCCTCTGCCTTCCACCCCCTCCTCAGTTACGCTTCAGAAAGGAGGGAGGTACCAGCGGGCAGCGTGCAGCAGGGGACGAGAGACACTCGGCGCAGAGCGCTCACTGCGGGACGGCAGAGCTCCCTGGGCGAGGCGCCGGGCTCCGCTCATGGCAGCGCTGCCGCCCGGTCAGCCCCGGGCGGGCGGCGGGCATCGCGCCCCGCTGCTGCCGCGGCCCATCGCCGCCACCCGGGGCTCCCTCCGGCACCGCCGCCACGGGAAACTTGTACCGAGCGGCGCGGCAGCCGCGGCGCACATTGGCCCGACGGGGCGGGACGGGGCGGCACGGGGCGGGGACTCCGCTTAAAGGGTCACCGGCCCTTCCCGGCCGCCGGCGTTCCTTGAGTCCCCCGAGCTGCTCGGGATGTGGGGGACTGTAGCTGCCTGTGCGCTACCGCATCCTGGCTCGCAGCCCGCTCAGTCCAGGGATCCTACAACGGGATGCTGTGACCTATCTGTCCTGTCCTCCGATTCAGAGCACAGATCCATAGGGAGGGCTCGGGGGTCCGGTTTCGAGTCCCTTGAGCCACCCCGGGAACTCGCACGGCGCCTGCAGCAGCAGGAAGTCGCCACAGCCTTTCCCCACAGAAACGCAGGCGCGGGGCCAGGCCGGCACCAGCTCCTGCTGCACCAGCTATCCTCGGGCACAAGCAAGGTGCCCCGTTTCCATGGCAGTCCCCCAGCACCTCCCTGGCAAAACAGTCGGGAAAGTTATCAAGGGCTGACTGATAGGCTCTCGGCCGCTCCGAACCCACAGGAAGCCGCCGACACGTTTGGCAGCAGCAACAACAAAGGGCTTTCACCCACTGCCAGCTCCGTGCCAGCGATGAACTCCCCGTGTCTGGGTGAAAGGTCCCTTTTGCCCATTACCAGTCCCTGGGGGCCAGCAGAGCCTTTTGTCCCAACCTTCCTCCTGGGACAAGCTAGGGAGCATTGCAGAGGTCTCTGCTTGTGTACAAATTCCAGAGGAGCGCAGGCTGGTTAACTGTGGGTTCCCAGTTCTCAGGCAGCAGGCCTGTAACAAGATAAGAGCACTCCTAAAGTGCTGACTGTGGAAAAGAGAGAGCCCATCTTTGCTGCGGGGGAAAGGGCCTCGGTTCAGCTCCACTTAGCACAGTATTTTTTCTTGAAGGAGTACAACAAGCACAGAGTCTGAGCCAGAAAGCAAAATTTTTGCTTTTCAGATAGTGCCTTCTTAGAAGATGTCTGCAGTAGGAAACGGTCTCAGCTGTTAAACCATACTTGATCTGTGTGTTCTGCATTCACACCATGGACTTGTTTTCACCTATTTTTCCCTGAGTTCACACCAAATCCAACCTTATGACTCTAAGCCACCATGTATTGCTATAGGTACATCTGCTTTTCTTATTGCATGGATTAAAAAAAAAAACACGGAATAGTGCACACGAGCAGATTGCTAATCTGGCATCCTGTATCCAACAAGAGGGAGTAAAATGCCAACTGAAACCAGAAATCCTCCATAGAGATATGTAATACTATATTTTGCTAGATAAGAATTATTCCTGGGACATAACCAATAACCAATGTATATCCCAAAGTCCAACAACTGAGATTCTCTTATAATTTTTTCCTTTTTTTTTTTTTCCATATAAAGCAAAATTCCCCAAGACTTTATTCATTCCTTATTTCAACTCTGGAGACACTGGCTGTCCTTATAATGGACTGTAAGATATAACCCATAAACCACAGTCAGCTTGAACTACTGTGTATGATTGCTTTCCCATTCAGAGATCAAGCAGGAGCAGGCACATGCCAGGGCCCAGTTGTTTGTTTCAGAAGAGATGGAGCTGAAAAAGCTCCCTGAAACAGGGAAAAGCAGAACCTGCCATCCCAACTGTAACACATCACAGGCTCTACCTGAGCTCACCCACCCCACTACACTGCAGGACAGCAGTGGGGAGCCCAGCCTGGGAAGGGGTTGTGCTAGGCATCCTAACCTGCTGCAGGACCAGGCCTTTCAGGGCAAGCAGCAAAATCAAGTGCTGAGAAGTGCTGATGAAGCTTTCTTGGGGCACTTGCAATTTGAGAGAAACTAATTCTACAAATCCTGCTTCTGCAACCTTTACCTATGCATTTCAGCAAATACCTGCAGAGCAGCTGCTTCTTTCTTGCTTGGTATTTCATATGACCAGAATCATCAATCCACAGCATCCAGCATCTCCTCTGAGTGAGGCACAGTGACACACCGCTGCAACCAGTGACAAGCAATTTAGCAGGCCCCCAGAGGAAAAGAAACCCTCACAGAAAGCAGAGCTACAGCCTACTGCTGCAACCCTTGTCGTAGTTGATCTGTGCCCTGAGGATGAGGCTCAATGTGCTGAATGGGTTCCCAGGAGATGGCAAGTCACACTGCTGCATCACACAGTGGAAAGCAAGCTTCCTGAGCGGGCTGGAGACATTGCTCCTCCACATACAGGTTGCAGAAAACTACTGAGTAACTTCTATCTGAGGATAGCAAAATATTTTTCAGGGGTAAGTCATAGTATTATTCCCAAAGAAAAACCCAAGTCAGAGAAGGTTTCTTGACTTTCTGAAGGCCACTGAGAAAAGCTGTGAAAGATCCAAGAATATAAGTGGTACCCCCCTGGCCCCTAGCTGTATGTGCCCAGACTGTAATCTAGCCTGTCACTAGATCACACTGCTGGAGCTGTGCAAAATTCAGTGGTTTCTGTTCCCAAGCATCTCATGTGATCACTCTGCTCTGTTCTTGGTTCCTGTGGGTTTCTCACCCCTGGAGTTTTGATCTGCCTACTGGGTTCAAACCAAATCTCAAATCTCAAACCTAGTCCAAGCTTCCTCTAGTTGCATGATAAAAGCAGGAAAAATGCATCACACAACAATTAGGGTAGACCCACATGCCCGCTCCAGCATTTCTTCAAGAGCTCTTTAGGTTCCTCGTGGCCAGACCAGGAGCAGAACGGAGGCAAGTGGCAAGTTTTCCCTGCAAGAGCACATGGCCCTGAGGTGACAGGGAGAGGGCAGGGGACTGGGAGCTGAGGCAGGGTGGTGGTTCAATTCCATGTGTTCCTGCCCACTGCTGCCATGGGGAAAACACCGCTGCATGTCTGCTGTGCCTCATCTTACTTTCCCCTGGAGACATTCCTCTGTGGGAATCCTGACCAAACAGTGCAATGGGGAGACAGGCAGTAGGGGTGAAGACAATGCAGTGAGGATTAGTTTAATGCACAGATTCCCTCTGGGCTGTGTTTCCTGTTGTGCTCAGAGGACAAGCTAATGCCTTCTGCAGTTTATCCTGCCCAAGGTGTACTACTGACACTGCCAGGTGCAAGAACAGGAATGTGTGTGGGTGCAGAAACCTCATTAGGCAGGCCTGGCCAAGCCTTCTCAAAAGGAGAGAGATGCTTTTTTCACCCTTTGAAGTCACCTGGAGATTTGCTCGCCCCTTGTTACACAGTGAACCGCTTTTTGGTCTCCTCTTTCCACACACCTTGCCGTAACAGGCTCATGCTGCATCTGTGCACCCACGGGTCTGAACATCGCCAGGCTGGAGGGAAAAAACAGCCAGGGAAGAGCTTCAAGTGCCATCTGTTGGGGATCTCCCCTCATTACACCGAGGGAGACAAGGCTGAGCTGGAAAAACTCCATCCGTTCCTGCTTGCTTATGACCCTAACTGGGTGGTGTCCAAGACAGACACTGGAGGTACTGCCAGCGCCAGGCAGGGAAGGAGCATCTGCCAAGGAAAATGCTAAAAGAGAATAGGAGGGCAAGAGCAGAATGAAAGCTGAGCCTGGAGCTTGCTTGGAGGAAGATGTGGACCCAAAGCCAGGCACATCTTGAATGGTGCTCCACAGCAGGGCCATCCACCAACAGATTCAAACACAGTCCAGTGTACATAGATAAAAGCAGAAGACAAGGACAATCCACAAAAAATAATGAGAATTGTTCCCAGAATAGTATGACTGACAAAACAGACAAAGGGCACCAAGCCTTGTGCCTAGCCAGCCACCAATCACTGCTAGCAGGAACCACAGGGCATTCCTCCTGCTGGTGTGGGAGCTGCTGAGCCTGTGGGCTCCTCCAGTGAGGACCATCTCTGGCTCGGCCCCTGCACAATGTCTGCCTTAGCACAGGCCAAACTAAGCTGAGTCCCCACCACACAAGGCACAAACACCCCATGGCCCAGCTGCAGGGGTGAGGCTGCAGCACACACAAGGGCTCTCAAAGCTCTGACTGTGTGGTTTTATACCAGGAGGATGGGACAGGCACTTGGGAAACAGATCCCACACACAAAGGAGCCCTTCACTAAAGCTGTAAGCAACCAAACGTGAGAACTGCCCACCGTTATCTTAAAGCCTACAAACTGTCCCAGAACTGAGCCAGCTGCTGCCATGCAAACACTTTGGACATTCAGGGAGAATCAAGAAGGGCTGCTCAAAGGTGGCTGAGGGTAACAGCTACTTGTCCTCTTTTACATACATATCCTTTAGACTCATCTGAGCAATGAAATACCTAGGATACATGTTTTGGCATACGCAGGTTTTGGCTGCCATAAAAGAGAAAAGAAGGAAAAAGGAAATTGAAGAGAAGCTTTTTGATAGAGAAACAGTGACTGTTCCAGCATAGCTCCGTGACATACATAATAAGAAGAGACAATCCTATCAACAGCACTGCTGGGCAGCCCCATCTCTGTTATAATTCCCTTGCTGCCCATTCTCTCCCTGCAAATTGCTTGGGCCAATTGGAAAGTCAGCATGTGGCTGATACAACGAGAGCCTGAGAGAGCAAGCATTTACACTGTGCTTCCCCTGCTGGTACTGCAGACATGTGCTCCTCTGCAAGAGGGCCTGGAAGGGCCCCCTGACACCCACTCAGCAACAGGCTGCTGGGGCAGCACTCACAGCTTAGCTCAGCCAGCCAGAAACTCCAGGGCAGCAGGGCAGCCTGGCTCCTCAGAAACACAAGCAAAGAGAAGCAATGATTTCTGCTTTGGATACCTTCTTTCTAATCCCTGGAGAAGAGGAATTGTCTCACCTGACCTTCTCTCCCTCAAATACAGTCACTGCAACTCACATCTCTTCCTTTTCAAATGCTTTCTCAAAACCAGTCCTCAGCTGGGATCACAGAGTGCTTCCGAGCCCTGCCATGTAGTCAGGAGCAGTCAGTCCAAATATGAAAGAAACATCCAGTCTATCCCCACAGAAAGAGCTTACCAGCTCATCAACTGCCTCAGACCTGAGGTCTTTAGGTCAAAGACATGAAACCTCAAACTATAATGCTTAGAAGGGCAGCAGAGAAAAAGGTCCTAGGGTCCTGCAAAAATGAGAAACTTCTACAGCAAAAATGTTAGGAAATGAGCACACACAGTCTCTGAAGAGGAAGGGGGGAAATATTATTGTGGTTCCTGGTCTGATGGGGGGAAATTCCTTTCTGGAACTTCCTGGCTGCCCAGACAGCCTCTGGGCCTATCCCAAGTGTATAAATAAAAAACAGCTTTCAACATCAAAGAGGTTTCCCAGTTCCTCTAGCTGGGCACCCCATCTAGATATGTATTTGTGAGCAGCTTCAGTGCTTCTAAGGGAAATGGAAAAAAGAGCCAGGTTAGTATCACTAGGGAGAGAAATTCTAGGAAGTATTTTCAGGACGAGCAAGTTTGAACTTGATGCCTTAATGCGGGCACAATGCACCCATGAGGAGAGCAACAGCCAAGCCACACCCATGCTGTACCCTGGCTGGGCCATCCCAGGCAACTCCTGGTCACAGGGCTCCACTTTGAGTCTGGCCAGACCTCTCAGACTGCCATCTGGTGAGCAGAAAACCCAGCCAGCACTGGTGATATTTCACAGAACTGTTAGGACCCCCATCTGCTCCTTGCAGGGCAAGGAAGACAGTTTTGGGTCTGCTGAAGTCAGTGTGTGTGAACCTGTGCTGCTGAGCAGCTCAGCATGGCAGGGAAGGCTGGGAGAGGAGCAGGAGCAGCGCCTGAGGCCTCTGCTGGAGTGACAGCACAGCAGAATCCTCAGAGAAAGGCTGGCAGGTAAAATACATGGCCCTTAAAATAACTGCAGAACTGCAGATGACTGAGGATTTGTGGCCACAAACCAGCCAGAAGCAAACGGAAGGGGTACAAGAATCCAATAAAACTGCACTGTGAGGAACAGAAAAAGATAACTTGTCTTCACAAGCCTCTGCCTCAAAAGCTCAGATTGGTACACTGGCCAAGGAAGGAGGGGCCTTAGAAGATTTTCTAATGAGAATAAATCACAAGCATGGTATTTATTCCTTGCTTTCTAAACTCTGTGATTGCACATTGCACCTGTACCTCCTCCCCAACTCTTCTAGAGGCCAAGACCAAGCGATTAAACCTTTATCACTTTCCCACAGCTAAGGACAGTTATTTGCAAGCAACTCACCAGAAATTCCACTTGAAACAGCTCTCTAGGCTGTGTAAACAAGGATGAAAACAGCCTTGGGAGGGAGGAAATGAGATCTGGCATCAGAAACCATGAGCTCTGCATGCAGTCACGCTAACATTACAAATGGTCAAAAAAAGTGGGGGGGAGCTGGCAAGAAAAGATGGGCTAAGACAAAGGGCTGATAAGGGGCGGGGGGGGTGAGATCTTTTCATGGAGATCTTATCGTCCATCACTCTCTCGTTTCTCTTTGCTTCCACTCTCGTGAAAAGCCTCTCCCGCCTTGTCCCCGACTCCTTCCGTGCCTGCATTGCCGCCAGGCGACCCCAGGGGGCGCAGCAGACCGCGGCACGGCGCTGTCCCGGTTCCTTCTGCCCGGCCGCTCCGCCGGGAGCCGCGGGATGCAGGGCGTGCAGGGGATGCAGGGAATTCAGGAGATGCAGGGCATGCAGGGGGTGCAGGGCGTGCGGGGGGTGCAGGACATGCAGGAGATGCAGGAGATGCAGGGGGCATGAAGAGGATGCAGGGCTGCCGGGCTTCCCCAGCTCTGCGGCCGTGCGTGTTGTCCCGGCTGGGCCGAGGGCACAAGTGGCAGCAGCAAGGAGCTCCTTTATGTCGGCGGGCACACGCTCGGGCAGGAAATTGCACTTCAGTAACCAAAGGTCTGGGTGTCTCATGCAGCCAGCCAGGTTGCTGCTCCAAGTCTTCACACACAGCCAGCCAGGCTGCTGCTCCCAGGCTCTGCCAGCCCTCTTGGCGCAGAAGGTCAGAGTGAAAGGATCAGGCTTGCCTCCAAATCCCACCCTAGGATGACCTCTCTTCATTGGAGTGCACGAGAAGTAGGCATCAGAGCCTGACACAAGTTACAGCCCCACACCAGGCTCCTAGCCCTCAAAGGGACACCAAAGTCTGGTCACACACCTGACTCCACTCAGAGGAGACAATGCAGAGTAAAACTCTTCATCTTAGTTTCCACACCACAGGCAGTATTCCTAGAGGTATTAATGAGTCATTTTCTGGAGCCTGTTTTTGAAAAAACTCTCCTCTTTCTCATCCAGATCTATTCAGATGTGTTCTGGTTGCCCTCTAGATGGGAAATGGGCCCAGATAACACAGCATCAAATCCCCTGAATAAACCTGCTCATGTACCCCAGAGCCACGCATGTAGCAGGTGTGTGGGACTCCATCTCTGGGAGGCATACATAGCAAATGGCAAGAAAAACAGGACAGACAGATCCTGTCTAAAGGATCAGATGTTCATCTCATCAGTTCCTAGCCCTCCTCTTTTCACCCTCGTAAACCCAAGGGATGACTGCTGAAGAGCCAGATTAATTTGGTTATATATGGCAGACACTCATCACACCCACAGATAAACAGAATTTCAGTATATTTTGCCCACTTCCTTGCTGCTAACATCACCACAGTGCACCATCACTGCAATATCAGAGCCGTCCCAACACAGCCTGTGGGTGGATACCCAGGTCATATACTGCACAGGAGAGCAGCACTCCCACCAGATGGACCAGAGCTGCACAGATAAGAAAGGACTCTCGTTATGTCAGTGTTGATCTCAGCCCTGGCCGTGTGTCCTGACACTAATGCGGTGGCTGCATTGACAGAAATGAAACTCAGGTTATGGTAAGAGTCAGGCTAAGGAGGTGACAGACACAAAGAGTTAGGAGGAAGAGCTATGATTAGACCAGACAGATGGGTCAGGAAAAGTATGTGACTGGGAGCACTGCAATTAGCATCCTGACCAAAGGAGTTTTGTCCCTGCGTTTCAGTGCAGGTTTGCTACTGTCAGTCAGATGCCTTTCTGTGCTGTTCTTCAGCGAACATAGAAAAGCTCAAATACGCGCTAGAAACTTAATAGCACCATTCCCAAGAGGTGTAGCACCCCAAGGATCAGTGTAACTGAATACACCTGCAGGGGTGTTCCTTTCAAAATGGAATCAGTCCCCTCATAATTTCATGCAGCAATACAAGTGTAATCTTCAGATCTCCAGGTTTTATCTGAAGACAAAAGAAGTTATTTTCTATGAAGTCTGATGAAAATTAGCCGGGCCTTGAAACATTACTGGTTTGTATGGTTTCATTTTTATCTCCTCGGTTTTATGTGACTTTCTCCTTAAAAATATTTAAAAAGTGTTAATTAAACAGAGCTCACTATTGTTATATGCCACTGTCATGAAGACAGCGATAATAAAACTGCATACTTACAACCCACTTTATCTTCCAGCAGATTTTTGCTATTTAGGGAAAATACTAAAGGGTCATGAACACAAGCAAGGCTTTTTAACTGAGGTGATAGATGATTTAAAGGCTCAAGGCCCATGTCCACAAAAAAACCCCAAGGTTCCCTAAAATGGATCTTGGGAGAAATCAGCTACCTAAGTCCAGGCATGCAATCCTTAAAACCCTGCCTAATCCCCTGGGCTCACAGACTATGTCTATACCAGTAAATTAAACGTGCCCAGGACTGTTCTCTGGCACCGAGAGCCCTGGCACAGGATGGCTTGCACCAATAACATTAAACTCTTTTATCCTTCAAGCAAGGCATTTGGATCCAAGTGGTTGTTGGGAATGGCCCCTGGCCCACAGTAACTCCCTCAGTTGTGCCTGGGAATTGTCTGGAAATTGTTAACTGGCACAGGCCAAAGCCATGGCAAGAATAAATTAAATGGAATCAGCTATTAATTTCTGGAAGATGGAGTCGTGCTGCCCCAGATTTACTGATACAGACATAGCCCTAAAATCCCACTGTGTGGACATGTATAATCTAAATATACTTACATACTGTCTATATAATATACATTTATGTAGAATATTTTGCATTCATATAGTATACTTACAGGCATCAAGTTTGGTCTGCATAGGAAGGATTTCTTGGCAAAAGTGTGACAGATGGGTGTTTGCTGGTTGACCAGCCACCAGCAGTATTTCCTTTCAAGTGTCTCCATTCCAAGGGTCCCCATTCCAAGTGTCCCTTCCAGATAATGGGAATTTCTAGCTTCTCAGACACTGCAATTTTATTGTGAATAATTGGAAACCTTGGGGGGAAATTTTCACAACTAGTGTCTATTTATCCATGCTTAGAGGTGTTTGCCTGGAGATTACCTTTGCTTTTTGAGACTTCTGAGGCTGTGAATCTCTAACATTGTTTAATGTCTCTCTTGTACATAACTTGACAATTCCCAGTGTAAGGCCCAGGACTCTGCTGTGACTGAGCACCTTATGTCCACCTTGACAGACAGGAACCTGAACCACCAGCTCTACCTGCTCCTCGTGGTAAACAACCCTGCAGCTCTTCAGAGCCTGAAAGCCCTTGCTCTGTTCTGTCTGCCTGACATCAGGCACAGGATGTCCTTTTGCAGAGACAACTGGGACATCCAGGGATGATGGGATTGGCACAGCAATCATGGGACCATTCCTGTTGCACATATAGGTCCTTCAGTGTGTCCCAAATTACAAAGTACACTTTGATTTCCCCTGGCATTAATAGCTAGTTTTCCCTAAAACTAGTCCAGCCAAGTCATGTGGAGGAATAGGCTATTTATTTACAGGCTTAGCTTTCAAACCACTCATCTGTACATAGGATGGCATCCTCTGTCCATGCAGTGATTTTGCTTCAGCAGTGCTACATAAGCAGCAGCCAGTCTTGACTTTTACAGGAAGGAGCTTCAGCTACATAGTCAAAAGCCCATGCTGCTTAAAAGAAAACCTTTCATTCATGTCAACTTGTCCATTAAATTTAATCATGTGCTTGTTCATATAAAACGATATACTGTACACATGTTAGGTGCAGAGCACAGCCTCTGAAGGGTTTGGACAATATCCAGATGTAGGCTATGTTTCACTGTGCCAGAACTGTCTGAATCACCATGAGCTAAAACTCGCAGCCTTAAGACCTGACTGCCCACAGTGTGCAATGCTGGGGCACTCGAAGAAGGCTGCTGCTCTATGCAGTGGATCTGCCACGCTGGCATGGCAGTCTGAGCTTGGAAAGCCCGCTCAGCAGGACCCTGGAGGTGACCTGCCAGGCCCTCCAGCCACACCAATGCCCTTCAACCAGCACATATATAATGGATATATGACCATCCCAGCAGGTACATGGGGCTGTATAGTGGTCAGGCTGGGGAACAGCAGCCTTCCAGCCGCACTTGGTGCCTCTGAGGGACCCGCGGAAGCAAAGCCCGGGGCTTTGTCTCCCACAGCCCACAGTGAGTGGGAGAGGGAGAGCACATCCTCACAGCTGGAGACCTGAGCCAAACGCCGGAGCAATACGCTCCGTGACTGATGCCGCTGAGTCAGAAGGAAATGACCCAGGCGAGGTGTCCCTGCAGGAAGTGCCGCAGGGCAGAGCGGCAGGCGGGCGGGCCGGGCCGGGCCGGGCGCCGTGCCGAGCCGAGCCGAGCCGCGCCCGTGGCCGCCCGCCAGGGGGCAGCCGCGCCGCGCGGCCCGCGGGAAGGAGCGAGCGGCAGGCAGGGCCCTGTGGCCACAGCCGGGAATGACCGAGGGGCAGGCAGGGAGGGCCCTGTGGCCACAGCCGGGAAGGACCGAGGGGCAGGCAGGGCCCTGTGGCCACAGCCGGGAATGACCGGGCGGCAGGCAGGCAGGGCCCTGTGGCCGCAGCCGGGAATGACCGGGCGGCAGGCAGGGCCCTGTGGCCACAGCCGGGAATGACCGGGCGGCAGGCAGGGCCCTGTGGCCGCAGCCGGGCCCTGGCACCGAGCCCCGGGGAGCGTGGCCTCGGCCGCCTCCTCCGCCCAACATACGGATGCAGGGCTCGGGTTTGTGGCTGCCTTCACACACCCTGTTCTGAGCTTTCCTCATCCCGACGCAATCCCTTCTGGTAACAGCTGGGACATTGAGGCCGATTGCAAGACGCGTGTGGGGTCCCTGCCAACATTTTCCCATTGTCGCAGCTCGCTGAGTTCCTTCCCCTTCCTCCACCCACCAAATCCTGCTGGGTTACTGGAAAAGCTGCAGTCCAAATGTACCAGTGTCTTCAGGCCACCTATCGCATAAAGGGATTTTTCCAGGAAAGGCACATAACACAATCACAGCCATTCCCGACTTCTTTGCCATTTGAAATGTCTTCTTTTCCACTCCTGCAAAGGGGTAGTAACCTATTTCAACAGCACGAGTTACTAGAAAGGCAGTAAATGAATAAATAAAATAAATGAATAAAGTTTGGTGGATCTATATTCTTTAAGCTCCAGGATACAGCTGAACCAGCCAACCCAGTCCATATAAAACCCACTCCGGTCACTAATTCTGTCACTTCATGGTGACAGCCAGCAGGTGTGTAGATTGCCTAGACAGTGTCTCCTCCTCCCCACAAACCTTAAGTTTGGGGGATGCACCCAACAGGATGGGACAGCACCAACCAAACAAAGCAAAATAAAAACTCCACACACACACAAAAAAAACAAAACAAAAAACCAAACAAACAAAAAACCAAACAAACAAAAAACCAAACAAACAAAAAAAAAACCCACAAAAACACCACCCACTAAAAAACCTGGGAAGACAACATTCTCAAGGACTCTGAATAGTAAGAATCAAAATTTCTGTATTACAGGGTGAGTTTTCATTTTCCAAATCCTTGGTCACTTTTCTTAATCTCTCTGAGCCTCAAAGTTTTCATTATAGTACCATTTACCCACCTGCACAGTGGCTGGTGCATTCTGGTGAAGGTCATTATAAAGGCAGGCACTTTAATTACATGTTTAAAGTGACAATTGGATCTTTTGATGATCGTGACCTGAAGGAAAACCAGACTGCCTATTAACTAGAGGTGGAGAACATTCCATTACTGAAGGCACGGAAGGGAGGACTGTGAAGTTATTATTCTCTTTCTTAAGGACAGATTATTCTGTACTTCTTCATAAGCCAATTAATTTTAACTGCCTAGGCTCCCCAAACTGCAAAATGGAGGAAAATGCATATTGCACAGAAGCAACATGAGATTTATTTATTTATATAAATAACACTGTCAGGGTTCTTGGAAATTGCCAGATAAAGCATGTCACATAAGAACAAAGTAAATAGGACCAGGAGCTTTTATCGTGAAGCAAGTAGGAAATATTTTTGTCTTTATGATGCTGAGAAATACAAGGAATGAACAACCTTTTCACACTGTGCTTTTCACTCTCTTGCTGAGCATTCCCTGCTAGATAGAACTCAGGACTCACATGTTTTTGTCTTAGCACATCAGACACAACCTTACGGAGAGCAAAATGCAAACAGAGAAACAACCAGAAGCTTTCTTGTACCATCAAAGATGTAGAAAAAGAGGCAAGAAAAGGTGGCAAACCACAAAGTTTGCCCAACAGAGAGGCCAAAACAGGGAAGAGAAGTATCAAAAGCAGCCACAGGCATCTGAGAGGAAAGCACAAGTGAGTAGGAGGAAGACAATGCAATAATACAAAAATAAAGCCCCTGGCCCATTTGGGCATGTTCAGATTAAAGGGCAGGGGCAAGCCAGACTGACAACTATCTTGGAGCTCTTCCCCAGGGAGCAAGGCATTGGGTGGTTTTTGTACATAATAAGAAAGCTTTAGGCATTTCTGTTCATGCCAGCTCCCTTTATTGAGCTGGCATCTTCCCCCAGGATGGCTTTCCCCAGCAGCCTTACCTGAACCCTGGAGGCAAGGGCTGCTTTTTCCCTGCCCACAACAGCAGTGAGAGACAATCCACTACTCACACCTTCCCCCACCATCGCCTGCCCCATTAGACCTACCAAGATTTCTCTGGTTTTGGCCATTTTGAGGACAAAAGTCACAGTGTTTAGTCACATCTCAGGCAGTCTCTCTCTCCCCCCACTGACCCAACACACGAGAACCATTAAGTGATGCTGGCCAGCTGCACTGTATCCTCACAAAAGAGCTCTCCAGGAGCCAGCTCTGCACACAGTACCTGTAGTGGTGCAAACTGGAAAGGCAATTAGGAAATCTCCCTTCTGTCTCTAACTGCAGCAAAGATGCACACATGGGAATATCCTGACACACTTTTTTAATGGCTCTTAGAACACTCAGTTCTTTCTCTGCAATTCAGAGTCCTCTGCATCCCCGTAGCACAGCACCCATAACGCAGGTGGATTCAAAGCCGCTACCCCCCCCTAAAACTTTACTACAATAAGTCATCCTCACAGCCCCACTCATCACCCCTAAGTGAATTCTGCTCCAGTTTTGGCATCTTCCATGCACTTCTGGAACCTCAGGATTCCTCCTTGTCTGAGACCTCACAATTTAAGAACAGTCCCTGTAGCTTTGCTTTTCTCCACTGTATTTGTGAGTTACGGAGAGCTGGACTAGTGGGAGCCCCTGGACTCCACACTTGAATGGTTGGGAGAAGCAGAGCAACCCAGAAAACATGAGAAAAGCTGATAGCACTTCAGGCTTTTTGATGCCTCCAGGTAGCAGGAGTGTGATCTGACCCCATCCTGCATGAAGAACCTCCAGCCAAACTGCCCACTATTCTTTAATGAGATGCACGAGGCAGAAAGGGCACAGCCTGGTTTCTCCCAGAAGCTCACCAGGTTGATGGCAGAGTGCCTTTAGTGTAAAATGATGGGAAAAGCCTGAGAATCACAGCTGTTATTTCTCATGGCTCAAAGATTCACTAGGAAAAACTGGTCCCTTTGCTTTCCTAGATCTGAGGAGCTTAGTTTTGACTCCAGAGAGATTAAAGGTGCTGAAATGGGAGGGAGGGAAGGATCTTACCATTAACAAAGGGCTGGTTGCAAGTCTGGGGAAGGAGTATAGTCCATCATTAGGATATCTGGGAAAGGTTTCCCTCTGGGAAACCTTTGACCTGAAGTAAGGATCTGAGTTCAATGTCATTCTTCAGGCAGTAATTAAGCAAAAGGCTGGTGGAGGAAGCAATCTCTTCCATCTCTCTCTCTCGCTCATGTCTCCATAGACATCTTGCACCATGAAACAAAAATCTTTACCTATGCACAACCCTTACCTATTGCCAAGTGTTGGGAAAGCTGTGACTTCAGGAACTGTTAAGAAAAGGTCACTGAATTGCTAAAATCTGACAGCATTTCCATCACATCCAAAGCACAGCAGCCAGTTTGCTCTCTGCACATCCTTCCCTAGCTACAATAAAGTGGGCAGCCCAGCAGTTAATGCTGGCAACTCAGAGTAATTGAATTTGCACAGGGCCCATTTCCAGCCCTGCTATTGTGCAAGTCTGGGAAAGGCACCAATTCTCCCTGTGCTCTCTCCCCCACCCCCCGAGTGAAACAAAGCACCCATCAAGCAGCAGGCTTGCTTGTCTGAATGAATTAATAGCTGTAGAACAACCTGAGTTCTACACAGGTCCGTCAAAGCCATTATTAGGACGGATGCTGGCTATCACCCCCTGGTTCAGAGAAAAAAAACAAAACACACAGAGGCTGCATCAGGCAACTGCAGAATGACCCAGCCTCAGGGAAAAATTTGACATCATGCAGATACCTAACAGTAAAATTTTTCATTCAGGACTTACATAGACTTGACTTGAACCAGGCAATCTGGAGTTTGTAGCCATCCTCTTAGCTCCCAAGGCCCAGAGCCTTAAAGGATTTAAGCATCTAAATAACATTGGCAGCCTGAAACCTAAATACCTTTGAAGAGCAGGGCCTCAGGATTAGCCTGCTAACCAGAAGAGTCTAGCTTCATGCCACTGGGAACACGAGCCCTGATGGTTCACCTGATACTTGCAAAGAGGCAATTGAGGATTGAGAACCCACCTTGTTAATTAAAGCAGGGTAGTATCTTGCCTCTTAATAGGGAGATATAATCGATGTTAATCTTCTGGGCGTGCTACTAAATATCCAAAGGGGATGTTTGTTTTGCAATTTTCCTCTTCCTTAATGGCAGGCAATGGTAGGCTTTTCCCTGCCCTGCACAATCAGCCACCCTGCAAATCACAGCTATAAATATTTTTGCTTGTTTGATAGCTGTAGCATTTCAGCATCTTTCAACTCGAGCTTCCCCTCAACCATTATTTGTTGGTTCTTTGTTTTGAGCTGATGTCCTCCTGTTGAGCTACACATGCTGTGAGCTCTCGGTAGACTTTTCCTCATGCTCTGGATTTCAGGCTGATCCATACCACATACCTGAAGGAGTAGCAGCAAAGGAGAGCAAGTTCCTGCCTTGGGCAACTCAGAGAAGATGCAAACCATTTGCCTGAACCACCAGGCAGTGCAGAGAGGTCCAACTCTGGCTGAGGAAGATACATTGGATGGGGAGGCAGGGGAGGCTGAAAAAGCAAGTGGGGAAGGAAGGGGATAGGATGGGTAGTCAGGAGAAGGACAAGGGCAACAGGGCAGGGGAAGGTGGAAACAAGAAAGGCAGGATGTCTAGGAAGAAGCATGGTTTGAAATGAAAGAGTGGGATGACTGACAGAGTGGGCATGGCCTAGAGTCAAATGTGAAGTCTATCTGAGGAGCCAGTGTATATGGAAGAGTGAAGATCATGTGGACAAAGGCAGTTGTGGCTATGGATAGAAAATTGAGTTATTGATACAATTAGATTCCTGCCAGCCAAGTCCTAGCTATGGAAGCAGTTCTGGAGTTGCCTTAGCAAGGAAAAAAAAAAATCTGCTTTTTACAACGTGATTTGAGAAATCTCAGATACATGTCTGGAGAGAACATGTCTAAGGTGACTGGAGAGGATGAAACGTTGTAACCTGGAGACTTCTCCTACACATAATGTCTGGGAGACTTGAGGATAGTTTGTTAGTATAACAGCAGCAGATGGTGCCATTAGTATTTCTGGAGGAAGAAGGGTGTGCAGAGAGTATGGATGGATTGAAGGAAAAGCAAAGCTGGTACTGTTGTTCCTGACCTCTTGGGCAACCATGGGCAAGTGGCCCAGATGAAGGCAGATTTGCTGCAGGCATTACAGCTAATGCCATTTTAATTTCTGACATGTCTGACTTATGGAAAAAGATTTAACATGTATTTGTTCAATGTCACTAACAATACTCCAGCAGATGTGGGGTAAGGAGGATAGGGCTGATCAATGGGGGAGGGTGGAGAGGACCTGCACTTTTGTAGGGACTGAAATGTGATGCTTACAAGCGGAAAGACTCTCTCCCTGTAACTGCTAAGTATCCTCTGCCACGAAAACCTGCTGTCACGTGTCATGTCAAGTCAAGGATACTATAGGCAGAGACTGAGAGAGATCTTTTTCCTAAGAGTAGCCCAGTGGATGGAAAGTAATTGCACTGCTCTGGCATTGCCTGAACTTGACAGGTTCTCACTAAGAATAAATATCCTTTTTCTGGTAATGAAGGAAAGGTTTAATCTCATTTCACTCCAGGTGAGTATGTTCAGTACAGTGAGTCCCTTTGCCACTGTTAGCACTTCTGTGTTAGCCATGGGTGATCTTCTGGCAGGTTTTAATCTATTTCACAAAGTCTGTAGGAAATGTGAGGCAGTAGGTCAGATGAGAGAGCAACTGGGTGCATCACTTTCTTCTCCCTCCTCCTACGTGTTGCAAAGCAGGTCACTGGCTCCTGTCTTGTGCTTATCCCTTGTCCCTGCATGGGGAGGCTTGGATCTGCAGAGAGGGGTGGCAGAGGACCTTCTTGCCCCCAGGGTGGATGCAGCCTTGGTGTACAGACTGTACAGATCTGCCCTGCTTCCACACTGTGTGATATGGAAGATAGGAAATACACCATGGCTCCCTGCCCTGCCTTGGTGAACCTGCTCTGCCTTCTGCCAAAATAACAGAGAGGATTTAACGCTCCCTGGGCCAGGGGTGACCATGAAGTCCTGACTTCTCCAACCCAAAGGGGATTCTGGTCAGTAAATCATGAAACAATAGGAGGCTTTTTTGCTCACAGTATGCAGCTCTGTCCCTATGCTTGCTAGAGATAGGCTCACACAAAATGCTAAGGTTCAAGCATCCATGAGCACCAAGGGAATTCAGATCCAGATTAGACAGTGCTTGGGTGCTTTGGTGATTGGCACCTTAGAAATTACATAGATAGAGCACAGTGGAAATAGATGGGACTTTGCAGCTTTGGCTCTTCTCTGCTAGTTATAATTATTTAAGATGATGTTTCACATCACATTCAAGCTCCTGTGCAGATAGCAGCGGCAGAGAACAAGAGATCTCTGCCACCTAGGAGAGGATTATGTGGATATGACAATGTTCAAACCCACTGGGCTCTGCCACGCTGCATTATTTAAGCCCAGTAACCAAATTTAGTAACCAGCCCCTGAGGCGCTGAGAGAAAAACACAGCTTCCAGAGCGCCTTCTCTGCAGCCCTGTTGGCTTCCTCCCTTAAAGGAGCCACCAGCTTTTCTCTGCCTCCCTCAGCCCCACCAGCCAGGCCTGACCTCCCGGAGTGTTCCCACAGGAGTCCCTTGCACAGGTGTAATACATGGCCCAGGTACAAGCTGTGACACACAGTGTGAAGCCTTGGGAGCTCAGTGCAGAGGTGCCTGCATGGGGAAGATGAGCCATCCCCGCTCCAGGCCTTCAGGATGCAGGGCACAGAGGCTTTATCTGTGCAGTGAGGTGTGAGCTCAGGTATAGACAGGACAACCCTACAGTCAATGCTCAGCCTGTCTGGACCACTGTCTGCTTCCCAGCTGTAGTTGTGTTTTCTATATCTGTGTGTACTCAGGCTCCTAGTGCTACCCACTCTGCCCAGAACTGGCTTTCACCTTTTCAGGAGTTGTGCATAAGCATGCCTGCTGGTAAAGTATCTGGACAGAAGCAATTCTGGACATACAAACAGGCTCAGACTTGTACTTGGGTGAAGACCTCTCCTTGCCTCCCTTGCCCATCAAGTGCTGCAGATGATGGAGAGAGGTGAGCACAGCTCTAACTCTCTCTAGCTCTAGCCTCCCTTCAACAGCAGAGCTTTGTCACTGCTCCACAATGTCACAATGACAAACAATGGCACTTGTTAACCAATTTTCAAAAGGACTAAAGCCAAGGGAGACAGGGAGGCTTGGGCAGAGCCCCTGCCAGCATCTTGGATTGTAGGTCACTGTCTGTGTTCAGTGTTCAGTGAGCCCTTGACTGCCCAATTAGATGGGAGTGCCCCAGTCCATGCATGTGGCCAAGCTCTGTGGAGCAATCTAAGGGAAGGAGAGGTTGAACAGAGTAAATATTTAACTTGTGCTGTGCCAAATGCCAACACATGTCCACTGTGGTGTTTGTAATCACAGGGCCCTGATCTTGTATGTACACTTGAGGAAATACAGCTTAACTCTCCACTGATTCTAGCAGAGCTGGCTTGAGAGATGCAGAATTACCTTGGCATGTGAAGGGGTCATTTCAGTAAAACCCGAGCTCAGCCTCAGGGAGCCATGAAATAGTGTTGAGACCTGCTGGTACTGTAGGTGACTCCTGCCACCATGGCTATTAACTGCAAGGCGTATCCTCTCCACCCCAGCAATCGGACGCCACTGCCTCTTAAAACTGTCTGCTGTCTCTTAGATCCCTCCCTGGCCTTCTGCCCAGAGCCCCAGAGGCAGAGACTGGTGTTTACAAACAGTCTTTTAAACCGTGTGTGGAATGAGAAAAAGGAGCAAGCCCAGCTGAATGGCCCTGGGAGGGACAGATCTCATCAGAGCTTGCACGGAATGTCTTCCAGAGCTGTCTTTCTTCACTTAGAAGAAAGTTCTTCACCCAGCTCTGTCTGAGCTGCAAGGACAGGGAACAGCAGCAGTAGTAAGAGGGCTCTCCAGGCAGTCAGGGCACCTGCCAGATGCATCTCCTGTGAGCTGGGCCTCTCAGGTTGCTACCATGCCAGGAAGCTTACAGCAATGCTGATCATAAAGACCAGCTTTGCAAGGAAAGGAAGATTTTGGGGTAACAGCTAGTCCACAGGGCACGAAATCTCTGCCATCCTGTGCCATTCCCAGACACCAGATTGTGGGTATTGAGGATTTTTCAGGCTTTTTGATTTCTGTGGTGGCGTTGTTGTTGTTTATGCAACTCTCAGCCTGACCAAGCTCAAAAATGGGTTATTTATCACATACCTCGAATGCCATAACACATATGGCCTCATTGCACCAGTGCCCCTAAGCTGCCCCTACCCCATAGCCATTTTATCTGTAAACCACAAGCTCTTTCCCGGTATTCCTATTGTTCAAGTGACCAGCAGGGCCTGTACCAGCACTGGCCTCTGGCAGATGGTCCCGGCAAGCAGGCGACACCCAGTGTAAACTGAATTCTTCTCCCTCTGTGAGCCCCTGTGCCCAGTCAGCTCTTCCCTGCACTGCACAGACCCCCAGCAAGATGCTGTGAGTCTGTGCCAGCAAAGATGGCAGTAGTGGCTGCTGTGTGGACATTGGTCCTTGGAGAGCCGTCCTCATCCAGCACAGGACACCAGATGCCTGTCAGCTGCTGGCTGGCTCGTGCTGCGCAGTGCTGGGTGTGACACCCAAGAGCGGGGTCATTTTCTGTAAAGCCAATTTATTCCAGTCCTTCTTCTCCCCCTCTCGAGGGGGAAACTCTCCAGCAGTGCTGCTGTGGGAGAAGTTACTCTGCCAGAACTTTTTAAACAGTTGCCCATGGGGACATAGTATGCTGGAAAAACAGTCATTTAATTCTGGTGTGATCACTTCAGTTCTTGAGCCTGGCTTTTTGCCTCCTTCCCACCCTTCCATCCACTGGAAATTAGCTTGCTCAATTCAATTGCAAGCTCTTTGCAGCAAGGATGAGAGGGCTGTGGTGTGCCCTGCGATAGCCCAGTGCTCCTCACTGCTTTAAACCAGTGGGAAAATGTGCAAAGCCAGCGTGTGGCCTGCTCTTGGGAAGGGATGTGACTCCCCAGCCCTTTCTGTGGACCCACATGGAAACACCATTGTGAAAATAAAAATAACAGTTCTGGTGAGAGCACAGCAAAGACTTTCAGCAGCCGTGTGACTAACATTAAACCACTTGGCAAAGCGCTTCTCACTCTCTGCCTTTCCTACTCTCCAGGAACCTCAGGAGGGGCATAACTGGAATCCCTGTCTGGGAAAGGGAGGACAAAGAACATGTAGATGCCCAGCCTGGGATTTCCTACAGCTACTGCTCACACCAGGCAGACAAGAGCCACGTGCAGCAGCTCCAAAAGCAACTACAGGAAGGGAAAGGCGTGAGATTGTTTGTGTGAAATGTATACATCAGGACTGGCTGAGGGCAGCCCAGACCTCTGTTTCCCTGGAAGTAGAAGCAAGGCCTGGGGTTTTGCCAGCAGCCTGCTGCCACCCAGCCTGTCTTATGCTAGGAGGATTTGTCTGCAGCAGCAAACATCCAGTCAGAGGAGATTTTCAGGATGGGTTGCTTGGCAGGGAGGGAAGGGGTGAGTGGGTATAGAAGAGGATAAACCTGTAATGTTCCTCAACTGCGGTACAGAAGCAGCCTCAGATTTCCTCCTAGGGCTCAAACTTACCTTGGCAGAGCTCTTATCTGTGCTCAGCCACGCTCACACACAGGGGAAGAGCCACCGCTGCCTGGTGCACCAAGCCCTTCCTGGGACTGCAGGCTCCATTCTTCCTCTGCCCTGATGCAGTTACAGCCTTCCTCAGGGCTGAGGTGGTGGCAGCTGAAAGCCACAGCAGACACGTGGATGCAGCAGATCCAGACAGAAAGAAGCTGCGCTCTGGCACAGGCAACATGAGGTGGTTGCCAGTGGGGGAAACTACATAGGGGTTAGAAATCTGCTGATTGCCTTTTCACAGAAGCAGGCTCAGGAGACAGAGCCCTTGTTGAGTAGTTGAGCTCTGTCCTGTCTCCTCTATTCCACAGAGCACGTGCAACTGGTGTACAACCATTCATTATATGGCTACACCAGCCATGGCCAGTCATCAGCTGCTGGGCAGCAGCCTTCCTTCCCAGCCAGGTATCCTCTCAACAACACTAAACTCCCTGAGAAGGAGGGAGCAGGGGAATAGCACTCTTAAAGCAGACTGCCCTGTAAATCATGACCTCAAATATTGTTTGTACTTAAATCCAAAAGCAGGAAGAAGATCTTCCTCTTCATATTTTTTTGTGGGCAGTCAATAACTAACCTCTGGGACCCGGCTGCTTACGAGAGAGAAAATTTCTGAGAGACAGCAATAAAGAGGACGTGGGTGCAGGGGGAGGAGGAAGGCAGGGAGGGGGAGAGGAGGGGTATGTATGTCACAGCTTACCTCAGAGCCAGAATTAGAAGCTGGGTAAAAAAAATAAAATCACAGCAGGAAATAATGTGTGGCTTAAAATAGCAACATCAAATGGGAGCTAGAATGGGGAGTGGGTGGCATTTGAGGTTGCTGCTCTGTTCCTCCCTCAATGGCAGGGTGATTAATATGTCTACTCTACTTGTATTTATGTAACAAAGGGCACTAAAGGCCAAAGCTGCATTTTCACCAACACTGCAGGGGAGTCTGAATCTTTTCTTCTCCCCATAGCATTAAAAGGGAGGACATGCACTTGTGCTTCCTGCCTCAGAAACAAAAAAAAAACCAGTCTTAAAAAAAATCCATGCTTCAGCACTGTACACACAGTTACATTTCCACTGCTTGGCATGGTGGCACAGAGACCTTTAGGGCTTTGAAGGCATTCCTGCTGTCTTTCATGGCTCCCCACAGAAAAAGCCTGTTCCCAGAGAACACCTGTGAACTTGTTTGGGTTGTCTCTGGCTGGAGGCTGCGCTGTAATAGCAGGCAAGGTACCACTACATGTTACTACACATTTTCGTGCTCGTTCTCTGCATTTGCAGTGAATCATAGATCTCTGAGATGGGTCATGCAGTCCATTTCCTTGCCAGCACAGGATTGTTCCCAGCCACGTACTTCAAACCCTCACGTTTCTCTTGGGAGACAGTGATTCAGACTGATCACTCTTCTCTTCACGCTTTGTATCCTGAGAACTGCATTAAAGACTTGAAAGCACTCATGTGTTTTGATAAGAAAGGGATGTTGTTCTCGGGTGCTTCAAGAACTGTTCAACCCACCACATAACTGTTCAGTGATGAGTGGCTGCAGGATGTATCACACTTGTTTTTTAGACTCCTCTGGACTAATAAGCAATGCAGAGGCCTGCACGGAACTTGCAGTGAAAAGCAGGAAAGCATCCCAAGGGGTGCAGGAGGCTTGTGTCTCAGCTGGCCATATTCAGCACCTCCCACTCATCTGAAAGGCCATGAATTGCCTTTTCTCAGTGTCTGGTCCCCTCAGAGAACAAAGGCAAGAGCAAAGGCCTTCCTTCATCTCCACACACACACAAGCCTCCAGTTGCTACTATCCAAATGCCTGCTCGCAAGTATCTGTACGTGCAAATAGCTTAAGACCAAGTTTGTAGTGTGATAAAAACCTGCTGCACGGGCCTGATCCTGATATTCCCTGACATCAGCAAATATCTTTGACATAAGCTGGGCCATGCTGCTGTTGGAGGAAGGAGAATCTGGCCCAGATCTAATGCAAATCTTCCCACAGGCAAGCAGAGCAGCACGATTTGTTTAAACATGGCATGCTGGTGGCTGCAGACACAGATCACTCCCAGCAACTCCATCAACATGAATAATATCCTGCTAGTTAAATCCAGCCATGGTAAATATCTCCACCATGTTATCCCTCCAAGCAAATATAGTACCTGCATGGAAGAAATTCCTCAGAATGTTTCCTGTCTGGAACTGAAGCTTGCCAGGGACTGAATTTCCTGTGAGGCTACAGTTGGGAATGCAAAGCAAAGAAGCTAAGAAGAAAATGAGATGATACATATTTGGACCTGCTTTGCACAGATCCTCCTAAACAAGTACATATCCCGCCACCCCCAGTTATATAAAAACGAAGCACTTGGATTTTCATATATGGGCTAGGTTATTTTTCATTAAGCATTCTTATTTTTACCCCACTGACTCCCTCTCTACTAATTTTTTTCCAGCTGCAATCCTGTGACTTACACATCCTGAAAATGAAAGAGGTTGTTTTTGCCAATAGCAAAGTGCTATGCATCCTTTCAACCATCTGGAAATGGATTTTTTATTCTTCCCCTCTCCCAGCCACACACGCACGTGCACACACACAACCAAGTCTTTGTCTCTTGGAATCACTTCCCACACCAAAGCTGATGGCCACTAAAAGAATTCAATAAAAACGTTCCACAGGCATTAAGAGGCCGAGAGAGGATAAACAGGGTGACTTCCTGGGCACTTGTTCTCATCCAAACTGCCACCTCATGAGGAAGTGATGAATGCAATGGAGCGTATGGTTCAGTTGTCAGAGATTAGGAGGTAGTTTAAGGCTTTTGCGGTTTTGTCCTGCTTCTGCTACAAACCTCCTTTTCACTGAGAGCAAGCTACCTACCTGCTTAGTGCCTCAGCCCCCCCTAGCTGAAAATAGGGGTAGACTTTTTAACTCTGTGTGATGATCAATGAGTTTGTGTTTGTAACGTGAGCTGATCTCCAGAGATGAAAGAAGTAATCGGAAGTGAAAATTGCCATGATAACTCTGTGCTGAGCCTAATAGAGTCAAGCAGGACACTTTGGGAGCCAGAGACTAGACTTGATCATCCCTTGCCCAGAGGCAAATGTTAAGTGAGACGTGTCACTATGCTATCCAGATGACTTCAGGTCTGCAGGAGGAAGCAAAGAAGAGCCCAAGCCACACTGACTGGTACAAACATGCTTATAGTGTCCAGCTGAGAATGAGTAACAGCTGCTTGCTCATCATCCTGATTTCTGTCACTACTAGTGTTTCTGAATGCTGAAGTGTCCCAATGCTGTGACTCAGGGCTGTGAGTCATGGGGCTGTATGTCTCCACCGCCTGGAATCACTCACTTGCTCTCTGATGAGATTGCAGAAATCACAGATCATCTTGGGTCTCTTACAGTGGTAAGTCTTAAAAATATAGACAGATATTTACAAACACATCCAGAACAAAGTCATTCTGTCTCAAATACTGTCTACAGGGGATTTGTAGTAAAGCTCAATTTCACATACACATCCCACCCAATAAATCTAGGAAAAGTATAAGTCTTTTTTTTCCTTCTGTAGACATTTAATTCCTATATCCCCAGAGCTCTAGCAAATCTAGGCTAAACAGGATGCAGTGCAGGTAGCACTCAACCTTTTGCTTCCCCTGCTTTTGCCAGTCACATTTTTAGACCTGAAATTTTGACACTGTGGTGACACAATGTTCTTTGGCATTGTATCTGCCTGTCCAGGCTCTCTAGCATCCCTGGTAAGGGAGCTTTGATCTAATGGCATTCTCTTAACCTCAGTGATAGGCACTAGTTGCACACAGGGCTGCAGTGTCAGCCCTCTCTGAGCCGGCTGTCATGACCTCAGAGAAGACACCAGAAACCCCCAAGGTATCACCAGATCTGTACTGACCACAGATACAGCGCAGGGACAACTTTCTCATCTACAGACTGCAACACCAACCAGCTGCACGTTCCAGAGCTCACCTCCAGTTTCTATAAATTCTCTGTTGACACAGGTGCAGTGAAATGGCCACCACTTCCTCTTGAGATGAGGGAGCAGGGGCTCACCTCAGCGCTGACCTCACTGGCTGGGAACCTCCTGCGCTGTCCACCTGTACCGCACCTAATCAGTGAAGCTGAGTCCCCACACTGACAAGAGTGGGATTGCTGACACTCCTCTGGTGGCAGCACAGTTTGTGTTGGCAAAAGAGTGTTTCTGTTGGCATATGCGTCTTCCCAGAATTGATTAAGTCATGCCTGTTTTTGCAAAAATCTCTGCAGCAAGGTGTTTTACTGGTGTAAAGATATGTAAAGCATAGCTCTGTTTGCTCACAGCCAGTCTGAATCCTTCCCACAAAAGTAGATAAAAGACTGCACTGGCAATCTCCCCAAGTGGGATTCTGTGTGCTGGGACAGGCTGAGTGCACTTCTATGTCTGAACTAATGCAGACAACCAACGAGACCCATACTAGGAAAGCAAACACAATGCTCTGAGCACAGGGACTCCCAAGTGATAGGAAGTGACTTCAGCACACCAATTCCTCTATTCCCGTAACTCTCTGTGGGTTTGCCAACAATCCTTATCGTCCTTGCTGAGAAAGGAGAGCTCTGCTAACTGATTACATCCTGGCTTCCTTACTGTGGTCAGTCAGTTGCTGCATGCCAGAAACAGCTGGTATGATTGATAGATAACCACATGTCTTGATGGCTGTGTCTGCTCTAACCACATCCATCCCTGCGACTACGAGACAGGCAGCTCTAAGAAGGAGTGAAACAACACACAACAGTTTTGTTACCAGGACTAGTTTTCTACAAACACTAATCCAGGAAATATTGACTTTTCCCATATTTCCTACAAAATACTGTAGGTCTCCATGAAGGGAGCCAGGATGGTCCCAACCCTCCCCATCAGCCCCCCAAAGCAGGACATCCCACAGCAGGACAACCCCAGCAAGAAAAGGCAGTTCAAGTGCTGGACCAAGAAGATGCAGGCCTCAAGACCCCAAGTTGTCAGGGCCCCTGAGATACCATCTCTAAACAAGGATACGTGCCCTGAGCTGACAGGGTTGGGTCTAACACCACCCCCTGAGACCAGCCAAGAAATGTGCAAGACTGGGCTCTTTAAGGACAAGCATGAATGCATTTGGAATTTTACCCCATTTTGATTAAAGCTCTCTGCACCTTGAGTTCAGCTTTTTTGGATAGCCTGAAGGCATTCTTCAAATGCAATAGCACAGTTAAGTAATAAAATGCTTCAGGATCACCTCTACTCCCAGCACACTGCCCTCTTTTAAGCAGCAGATCATGGCAAAAGTCATCTCAGGCCAAATTTCTCTTCAGTTTGAGTCACAGGAATGTCATCAGGGATGGAGTTAGCTCAGTTTGTTAAGTGACTAGAAGATGGGCAATTTTATTTTGGCTTTTGTCTATTTTTTCTGTTCTGGTTCCTGGAATCTGGTTTGTAGAAGTGGCCCTTCCCTTGCTGTGAGCTCACGCTTTGAGGTGGGCAGAAATGTTCAAATAGCATCTTCTTTGACCTTTCTGGTACTGAGATGCTTGTTGCTGCTTTTTTTGTAAGTTTCTGAGAAGCTCCCCCAAGCCTCTGTCCCCCCCATCTCCTGAACTGCATCTGCAGCATCCAACAACAGTCCCTCTGGAGGGCAGCGTGGCTCTCACAGTGACGACACCACACTCTTAATTTGTTCCAGCCTGTTTCACACTGACATTTTAGCACTGACGTCATCAGCTGCTGAAATTTCACTGCTGCTGCTAAGAATAACAGCCCTCTTCATCCTCCACCTTACACCAAATAATTATTTTAATACTGTAGGGATCTAAGCTTATCATTTCTGACACAAATCAGGCTCTGGTGGTTAAAAGAAGTAGTAAGAGCAAAGCATTGCAGATGCTTTTATGTTCTGTCAGCCTAGGACAGAAAAAAAACCCAACACAAAAATAAAAAGTGTATTGCTAAGTTGTAGGAGTGCTGTAAAAAACGAACAGGAAAAGTTCAGAGTGATTTGTTTCAAAGCTTCTTTGTCAGACAGTCCTAGGCATTGTGAATTGCTTAAGTAGCCTAGGCTATGGTCAGCCCCCTACAACACCCCTTCCAAATTCTCCAAGGCTTTGTACCTTGAATATTTGCTTATCCTGGTGCAGTGTGAGCATGAAGTACTGCCAAATCAGAATTTCCCATTGACTTTGGGGCCTGAACCAAATCCCATCGATTTCTGTGGGAGGATTTCTATTAACTTGAATGGGCATTGAATCAAACCTAAATTGGCAGTGCTCTGCACCCATTTGGCACAGTGTAGCTCTCTGCATAAGGTAGAGAATCAGGTCCAAAGACACTCAGAAACGTTTTAATTAGGAGCATTATTGAGGAGAGCAAGCTTTTCCATCATTAAGCCGATGAACTGAGTTTGTTCTATACTTTTAATAGCAAGGGGTCAGATTTTCAAAGACACTTGGTCTAAAGATGAAGCTGAATGCTTACAGATTTCCAAGAAATGTTTGAAGGCAAATCAGATGCTGAGAAGCCTTTCAAATCAAAAATTCTCTACACTTATTTATACACTTTCAGAAATCCTAGGAGCTACCAATTGGCCTTTCTTGTAGGCTTATAAATCTAATCAGAAGTTTTGAGATATGCATTACATGCAGCCAAGTCTGTTCACTAGTTCCTGGTCAGGGCTGGGCCCTTGCAGGCACAGGGAGCAGCAGCTGCAGTAACTGCACCAATTATTCCCTATTGCCCCCAATGTTCCCCATCCCTCACAGAGGGAGAATGGCACCTCTGCCAGGCACAGCAAGCCATGCAGAGTCCCTTCTGGGCAGGGGTGACAAAGGCCTCTAAAAACCAGACACACAGAGGTCCTGGAGATGTTATTTTCAACCCCTCCCGGGGAAGTCGGTGGCTAGCACAGCTTCCGCTCCAGAGGCAGAGCTGAACCTAGACAGACCAGCATCCTGGTTGAGATGGAGAAAATGCTCACAACTGCTTTGTTACGGCTTCCCCAACAACTCTGGGGTCCAGCATCATTTCCTACACTGCTGCTGACCCTCTCAGGCACCTTCCTCTACTGCTTGATCTTCAGCAACTGCTGCCTTCATCATCTCTGCTTCTCCCTTTACTGCAGAATAAGGGAAGTTTTAGGAGCTGGCATTTCTGATGGATCTTCTGGTTACTTGGTTGGAGTTATTTTGGCTGGCTATTATTTTTAATATGGACTTGAGTGTTTGGCATATTCTTTTTCTGGGAAGTACAGGGAGATAGATCATAAGACATGACAGAAAGACATCCCTGCTTCAAAATGCTGGAGGCTGCAAGAGAGAGAAGATGAGAGCAGCATTCTCACACTAAGAAGCCTTCCCATGAAATGCTGCTGGAAAGAGACCCAGAAAAGGTTGATGCTAGAGAGGAAAGCAAAGAGAAAGTGAAAGTGGTGTCAAAGCCGAGGCTCAAAGCACGAAGCACAGAACTGGGGATGTCTGCTCCGACCCCTGGCAGCCCTTCTTGCCCGGCCTGGATGGGCCAGCAGGGTCACATGCCGACGGGCTGACAGGAGCATATCTCTGGGCTGACGTGCCTCTTCCGGCACACGTCAGGATGGGCTTGGCTGGAAGCCTGGGGGATAGCTGCGGACACCTGATTTCCTCAGCCCCCGTGCTAACCTCTTCCTCTCTTCCTCCCCATGACTAATTTCCCTCCACCTCCTCCCCTGCACACCCCCAGATCCTCACCCCGTGCATTTTTATGCACAAAAGACACTTGTTAAATTGCGCCACCTGCTATTGGAATAAGTACCAGGTAAGAGATAGGAATGTACTGAGGAACGTGATTCCTCCAAACCAAGGGAACAAAGAAAAAATTCTGCCCTGCACTGGCCTGCACAGAAGCAGCTCTCAAACCATCTCCTGATAAGAGCCCTTCTTCTGAGTTGGGGTGCTCTTAGAAAAACACATTTAAGTTTCTGAAGAAGTTGCTCACTATAAACAGTAAGGCCTCAGATATGCTTGTGTCTGTCTGAGGAGTCAGCGGGCCAGGGCATACCTGAGCTGGTTCAGCTCCAAGAGGGTAAGCCATGACTTGGAGCCCTGCACTGAAAGCAAAGCTGTGCCCAGCAGCATTCCTGCGTGTGAGTGGGAATGGTGCTGCCCCACCATATACTTTCTGCTTTCTTTTGCTGACATCCACAAAACTGCTCCCAGCTTCGGGCTGTGGCTCTGGTTCTGTTCCCTACTACTTTTACTGGGATGCTGCTGTCCCAGTTTTGAGTCTAAGCTTCCCCAGGGCGAGCAAGCGGGGGAAAGGGCCTACGGGGTTTTTTGTTGCTTACACCAAAAAGAATTATCTAATTAAAAATCATTGGAAACCACATGCATTTGCAGAAATGGCTCTGCTTCAGAGGAATCTCTCGAGGCAAATAAGTGGGTAATTCTTCAAGGGTTTATGAAAATAGCCCGTATAGTTACACTCGCTGGGATAAAATTACAAGTGTTTTCAATCCTCATACTTCGGGGCATAAGTTGATCCTCAGCTGGGGGCTAGGGAGGAATTTCCTCCCAGAGGATATTATTGTTCTGAGATGTATCTCATGGGAGATTCACATCCTCCAGAGTATCTGGCATTAACCACTGGAAGAAAAAAAAAAAAAAAAAAAAAAAAAAGAGCGGAGCCCGTGCCCTGTTCTCCTCGCAGCACACCTCGGGGCCGGGGCCGGGGCCGGGGCCGGGGCCGGGGCCGGAGCCGGGGCCCCCCGCTGTTGCACAAGCTGCCCTGTCCGATGTTGTAAGGGTCCCGGAGGTGCGGGAAGCGCCGGGCCAGCCCCGCTCCTTCTGGGAAGCGCCGTGACTCACCCGGCGGGCCGGCCCCGCCCCCCGCAGGAACAGCCAATCACCGCCCGCCTATTTGCATCAGCGCCCGGGGGCCGCTGGGATGGCGGCGGGGGCCGTCCCGGCCGCCCCTCGCGCCCTCGCCGCGCCCTGCGCTCCGTGAGGGCGCATTTCCATGGGGAAAAGGCTGAGGGACCGTGTCTGCGGGAAAACACCGCTCGCCATCACCATGGAGCCAAAGGGATCGGGGAATTCTTATAGGGAGGTGGAGGGGCTATCTCAGTTGCCCGGATGACCCTCAGTGGTCTGGGGTGCAGGCTTCAAACCTGTAGCTGTCTAGCGACAGAGTGGTTCAATTCCACCTTTCGGGCGGGGCGGCCGGGCCGTGATCCTGCCTGGCCCACGCCTTTTGTCGCGACAGTGCCAAGCCCGACCATCGTCAGGGGAAAAGGACAGCGATCGCCCCGCTGTCCCGAAGTGTCACCACACGTTCCGTTTCTCTTCTCCCACTTTATTCCCACTGCACTGAACTGCTGGAATGGCAGCATGCCAGGAACAGCCGAAGGACAATTCAGGTTTTAATTGGATTTTTCTGCTAAGCAGATCTTTGTTAAACTGTGTCACATGTCCTACAAGAACAGAGAAGTAAATAACAGAAGTCATTCTCTAGATCTGCTCCATATTGACGATAACCCATCTCCCACCCACGCTACAACAAAGATGCTTCACTTCAGCAGTAAGCACGGGTGCTAATAATGTCACCCAGCCCCACGAAAAATAAAGGTTAGCGTCAAGCTAAAAAACATATTCTTCAAACAGAAGGCATTTATTTTGTGATATCCTGTTGCAACAGCCCTCCAGTCAGTGATTTGTGGAGCCTCTAGTTAGGATGAGACCCCAACCTGCCCCACTGCAGGGGACAGCAAGGATCGGAAGGGCATTTTCACATTATCTCCTGGCCCCACAAGCAGGAAGGGCGATTCTGCCTGGTGAATTACAGAATACTGAGTGAATTATCAGATCTCTGGCGTTCCTGGGTGTTTTTTGAGGGGCGCGGTGCCATCCGGAGTTAAGTAGGTAAGCACCCCTGAGGATCTAAGCCGGAATGACTGTGCTTTCTTTACATGGATTGAGTCACTCCAGCTGAAGGCCTGGGAGGAGAAGGGAAGGGCACAGGAGCCCTGAGACCATTGCTGACGGCTGCTACTGCTTCGAGCCTGCAGACCCCTGAGCTGGTTGGGGAGGAGCAGCCTTGGTGCCAGCAAGGCATGTTGCTCCAGGAATACACGGTCCTGTGGTGGGAAATCTGAGGGGACAAGCCCCTCTGAAGCTCCCACAGTGTATGCCAACTTCTCCGTGGCCTTGCAGATGTGCGTGCACAGCTGGGAGCACTCCCAGTCCCAGATGGCCATCTCTGTGCTCCACACCACTCTGCCTGCCAGCCAGACTGCTCTGCCCATAATGAACTTTCTATGTGGAATTTCTCTGCGGCCCCAGAAATTGGTATCTGCTCTGCAGTTTGGCTGGGGGGGTTGTTTTGGGGGTGGGGGGGAGAGTTGGAAAGGCCTTTGCCCAGTAGTGGGCAGCTGAGAATGTTAGTGCTCCATGTCAGTTACCAAGCAGAACATAATACGGCTCTTTCATGTGGTGTTTATAACTGAACATGCTGTTTTGTGTCAGCCTGATTTTTTTTTTCCTTCCAAGAAGTAGTTTTGGATTAAATTATGACAATTACATTCTTATATTCACACACACACACCCCCGCCAGCTCCCACCCTTGCCCTGCGTGCACACAAACACAAACGGGAATTATGTGCTCTGAGCGTGATTTGAACTCCACAGCCTGGGATCTGTGCCTGGCATTGAGTTCACTTTTTTCCTCCACAACAAAAAGCCACATCTACTCTGTACTCTTTCATTGCCTCAGGAAAAAGTAGGATGGTCAGATTGCTAGTGTGGGTGATTTGTCCCTCACAGAGCTGATGGGCATGAGACTTTCAGGCATGAGAGAGGAGGCTGGGGAGCCTTGCCTGGGGAGATTGTGGCAAGCAGTGCAGGGACCTGGCTTTGTGAAATGCCCTGTGAATCCCTACTCGGAGCTGCCTACACTCCCCCAGCCTGGCTCCCCACCTGGGCAGTGCCTCATCTGGTGGGTAACACAGGCACACGACAGGAAGCGATCCTGCTTTTTTTGGTGCTGTGCCTGGCAGGGCTGCACCTCTGGCACTTGGCTGAATGCAGGGGAACACAGGTGTTCACTGGGACAAGGGACATGGCAAGGCTGCTCTTGCAGCCTTTAGCTGACACAGTGGGTGGGACAAGGCCTTTGGGAACAGGGCACCCTATATTTCAGTGCTGTTTTTTAAACACTGGTTGGAGGAGAACACCAGTGTGGAGACCCGAGTAGATGATCTGTCCGTAGGAGGGACATTTTGTGCAATGCCATCCATGTCCTGTCTGAGTCAGCTTTGCTGGGAGTCACTATTAGTCAGGCAAAGCTTCCAGTGTTTCAACCTGAATGTCACTTTCTTCCCTGACAAAGGGCCAAATTAAGAGGAGCCAAAGCCCTCAGCACTGGTTAAAAGGCAATCCAGGGGTTACTCAGAGCCAAAATGCACGAGAGCCTGGCTCCTTAGTCAAACGTAATCTGCCTCCTGTTGTTTCCCCCATGGAGTCAGAGCACGGTGAGGAGGATGTGCTGGTGACAGATGGCTGACGTGACTCGCTAAGCGTACGGGTGACTGGGCTGTGACTCAGCAAGTGTTTGGTTACAGGAGACTGGGAGCATGTGCTTTTGCACTGGGAACAGTGGTCCTAGCTGGATCTCCTCCTGGGAGGATCAGGCATGGGCTATCCTGTGAAGCCTGTGACTGCCATCTTCCATGGGAGGAAAGCAGGCACACGTGGCCTATTAGAACAGAAAGTCAGGCTCCTAAATTACTGTTTACACTTGCAGTGGATAATGTCTGAGTGTGTACAAACACATGACCTGCCAGTGGTGCTCAGATGTCCTACTGGCCTTCAGAAAGGAAACATCCTGGCCTAAATTACCATCTCGCTCAGAGGGAGTAGGACTCGGAATTGCAATTGAGTCACTAGAGGGGGACAAAGACCTAGCCAGGGTATGCATCCATCTACCATTTCCCCCAGCTGCAGCTGTCGGAGAAACCTTGGAGAGGCAGCTGCAGAGATGGCCCTGGTCCTTATGAGGTGCGCAATTGCAGGAACAGTTTTCCGGAGGCTGAGCATGCAGCTGGGGACCAGCAATGCTTTGTGGAAATGGAGCCACTCCTTTTCCCCCAGAAGCATGATGGCACATGAATGTGCATGAGTAGGTCAGCAGCCTTTATGTTGGCTCTTCCAGCATTTCTCCCTACCTAGAGCCAGTTGGTCCATAGATAGCCTGGGCTTTCAAAGGCTAAATTCCAGGCATTGCACAGGACAAGACAGTGTCACCTGGGCAGAGGACACAGACAATCATGCATGGTGACAGGCACATGCCATTTTTCTCCTCTCTCCTCTTTCATGAATGGAGGCGAGCTGAATTCCCAGGTCTGGATGGGCGCCAGGTGTTATTGCTGTCTCTGGGAGCTAAAGACGTCATGGAAATATTGGAGGACTTGAGCAGAGCGTACCTGTGCGCATCCCACACGTGCACAGAGAGCCCAAGTGGCCCTGGCAAGCAACAGGGCACTGCTTGCAAGTGACACATTGTCCTGGAGTGCTTAAAAGCTATCCCACACAGTGTCCCGGGGAAGTGGAGACCTTAATGACTCACAGGAATGGATCTGATAGGAGCCCTCAGCCCAGCCAGGCTGTGTGTGGAACCAAGACACTCCTGTTTTCTCCCCTCCAGCATACTTCCCTGACCAAACCCAGGACTGAGCCATTTGGCTCTGATTGGAGCTGGTCAGAACATGTTTTTCTTTTCTTCTCTTCTCTTTTCCCCTCCTTCACCCTTTGGAAAATGTTGACATTTCAGCAAAGGGCTGAAAAACCAAACCCTGAATATTTTCCATTGGAAAACGCTGGGGGAAAGGGAGAGGAATAATCCCCAAACTGCCAACAATCAAATCTCTTTTGCTTTTAAGGCTTTTGGGTTTCTGCAAGGGAGGCATATTTGGAGGTCAGTGAACACTTTTTATGAAAATATCTGTTCTCTTAAAACCAAATTTTTCACTGAAATGTTCCAACTGGCATCATTTTCACTGGTGATGGTTTGGACACTCACTACATCTAATTTTGGAAAGGACCTGAAGAAAATTTAATTCATTTTATTGGAATATAAGGCACAAATAATAATAATATAAGACACTCCCACACAACACCACAGCACAATTGATACTGAGAATTTGTACTCTCAGTATCATGACACCATACCCTGATATTCTTTCTTTTTAAAGAGTGCTGTTCACATGAACATCTCAAGCAAGTTTGGAACCTGCTCTCTGGAAGCACCAGGCTTCCAGAGCTCCAGCTGACTTTCCTCAGACCTCAGAGCACATTCCTGAAGGGAACCTACCTTTCACAAGGTAATATCAAAGGAAGCAATGTGCATGAAAGGTGTATTACCTGAAACTATCCCTTGAGTAACTGATAGCACAGAACACTTACAAAGTGTTTTGTTCTGATGTCTTCAGCTGACTTACATTTCTGTTTGAATTGTAATGTAGACCTGAAACATGTTTCATCTTGGTTTTGCATATTATTCTGCTTTTCTGTAAGCTAAAAATAAAAAAGAAAAGGGACAATGTTAGCATAACAGAACACACATATTTGTAGGAGATGAATTATGCCCTAAAACCTTCACTAAATGTGGCTAATAGCAGGTTAGAGTTTATAAAAGGAAAGATCTTAAAATGGGCACACACTGGTCATAAATAAATTGAGGCTGCAGACTTGCAGAAACTTTCAAAACAGCAGCAGAGTGAAGTTCAGAATAACCTCCAAAGAAAAGTAATAGGAATAAAACGCTCAACTGTTTGAGGACAGATTTTTATCATTTGTGGGATATCATGACAGCACAGGAATAGATTCAATCACACAGACAGTCCTTTTAATTTGTCATGCCCCTTACCCCATTATTTTCCATGCTGAAGCTTTTCAGTTACTATTTACATTTTCTCTGGTATGATTTAGCAATTGCACTGCTGCACTTCATTCTGATTTAATACAGGTCCCTGTCTCCTGTCACTCCCAGGTTTTTCTGAACTAACCACACCTGTGTTTGAATTCAGTCAGCACCAAAAATGAGGCATATTTGACTTCATCAAATCCCTGTTTTTATTCTTTTCAGTTTAGGAACATGTCATTGTAATTGTTAAAGCTCATAAAACAGTGGGTTTAGAAACATGATGCAAAATCTGTTTTAGACCTCACCTTTGTTGGTTGGGGACAACTAAAATTGCATGTTGATAAAAGAAACAGGTACTGAATGTCTCTGATAACTTAGTGGCACAGAGAACCTGCACTGGTGCTGCCCATGCTTTGTCATAATTTTTCAAGAGGTAACTTTTCACTTAAAGAACCTTACTCTTGAATTAATAAAGTCAAAAGATCAAGACTTTTAACCCCTGGCCTTGGAAACACAACTGCATGTCAGAAGCCTGAGGAAGTGCCATCTGGAGCTGCAGAGCTGTTAAGTAGCCTTTGGAAAGCCATACACACAGAGCTGAGATGTAGCTATGAGCTGTCCTTGCTCCCATCAGTACTGCAGGGGCAGATGCAGAAACAAGGAGATCCCAAGTAAGAAGAGTCAAATGAATCACCCTGTCACTGTGTGAAATGCACTGACTGGGAGAGCAAACAGATTAAGCCAGGGCTCACGACTGTTAACATTCACAGAAACATGTTCCACAAATTCTGCTTTCAGAGAAAAACTGGATTCTAGCTTCCTTCTGGTAACTTAAAGAGGCAACAATCTGTTCATATGACCTTCAGATCGGGCTGGTACAGTGACTGAATCCTACAGTAAAAATTCAAGAATAGCCTTTGGGGCAGAGCAATGGTTCCCCCCACCCAGCACTCTGCTCCCAACTAGGACAAGGTCCAGGGAGCACACACACCTGGACATTTTCCTCTCCCATCTGTTCTCTCAGTATTCACCTTTGTTGGATTGGGATGTTCTATTACACATTTGCCTGTTCCTTTTAGTGTCATTTTATGGGCCTGTTGCCTGCAAATTTGTCTAATCCCATTTTGATCCCACTGATGCTCTCTGTCTCTGCAGCCTTCTGGGCCAGTGACTTCCAGAAGTCCTCTACCATTATTGTGATGTAATTTCTTTAAATTGTTTTAAACTCATCTCCTACTGGTTTCATTGAGTACTCCCTGTTCTGCTGTTGATGGATTTGGCTACTAATGGCTCCGCATTCATCTCAGCCACCCTGATTTAGTGAATCCAGTCCTTAGCCACCAGAAAAAATAGGGAAGCAACGCAATACTGGTTGCTCAGCTCACTTCAGTCCCTGACACTTGCTGACCTGCACAGAGTGGTTTTGTGCCTGGGGCACTCTGGCTATTACCAAACTCAGGGGAGAAAAATGATGGCAAAGCAAACGGAGCGCAACTTCCTCCCGGGGCTGTGCTCCCCCGCAGCTGCTCACCGCTGACGCAACAGGTCCCCTTTGCGGTTCGGAGCTGGATGCTGATGGCCCCGTCCTTCTCCAGGGGCTCTGCAGTTCCGGGCCCAGCAGGGGGCTGCAAAGCAGCAAGCAGGATTTCAGGGAGGGTAGGCTGGCAGCCCTGGCGGGGGTGTCCGGGGCATCTTCCAAAGTGGCTTTAATTAATGAGCACATGTGCAGCGAGGAGAGTTACAGCATCCCACTCAAATTGTTGACTTGGAGCCGCTTCTGGAGACAGCCGTATTCTGCTCATTAGGAAAGAGCTTTTTTGCAATGCCCTTGGATTGGACAGCTCTTGGATTGCACCACGAGATCAAGTCCACGTACGGGCTGCCTGCCTTTCGGCTGCCAGCTCCAAGAGGGTTGTTTTTCTTGTCTTCTCATTCTCAAGGAGTGCTCAGCCAGATGGCCTGTTTTCGAATGCACTGTGCGTTGGTTGGATGTGTGTTTGGAGAGTCTGCCAGCTTCATGAGAAGGAAGAAAGAGCAAAAGAAAGGGAAAAAAGCACCATTTGGTATCTATCTCTGGGACCCAGCCAGAGTTGAGGCTCTGTTTGAAGAAGGGGGGAGTCTTAAGAAGGAAACTCTAGACAAAATTGAAAGCTGGAAAAACTTTCAAGCTTGACAGACTGGGAGACTGAAGTTCTGTACAACATCCATCCACTACCTGGCTCCATTGCAAACGTGTAGCAGACTTCCTCAAAAACAACAATGAGAACAAGAACAAGCACCAAGTGTCTGTCTCTCTGCTCCCCCAGCGTACCTCACTGTGTGGGTTGGGATGCAGAGAGGTGACCCAGCTAGCTGCCCACCAAGGCTGGGTGATGCTGCCTGTGGGTTTTGGGGATTTTGCTCTCCATCCACCAAAACCAGAAATTATAGCATGCAGCCTGAACATCAGCTCAGGAAGAGGAATGCAATGGAGTAGTACAAAATACCCATCACCGTGGCCCAATACTTGAAGAAGCTAGCCTTAGTTAGTAAATTAAGCCAGGCCAATGTCATTTTCTTGTACCCTCTTATGTTCATTTCCCAGAAACACCTTCTGTTAGTTTGGTGCAGCAAATAAAGACAGGCCAAACCAGAGCAACGGTTTTTTCCACCACTTATTGGCAAATAATTTGAACCTGACAAGAAAAATCTGTTGTTGAAGGAAAGGGGGAAGTTTTGAAGTTTGGGTGGATTGTGCTTGGCTTTGTTTTCTTAACTAGATGTCATGTTGTGGTAACCACATATTGTTCCAAGCAGCAGGAGGAGGTCTTGCTGAGCAGAGCTGGAGAAAGCCACATTTGTAGCTGTCCCCGCTGGCTGACACGCCACTGTGACTTACAAGCAGGCTTTTCTGCTTGCTCACTGAAACCATGGCACAAAGATGGTTGCAGGAGCACGTGTGTCTGTGCAGGTGGCTGTGGTAGCTGCAAACCTCCCTTCTCTGCTGATTGCACCAAATTATTTTCATTGAAGTGATCAGAAATCATGGGTCCTGGGTGGGCAGTGTGTTGCGGACACTCTGCTGACGGCCAGGGCAAAAGGGGCTCTTCTCACTCCTGGTGTGGGACACATCTCAGGCCAAGCCTGCTGGTGTCCACAGCATGTCAAAGGCCCTGTGGCTTCCCAGGAGTCCTAGCCTGTCACTACTCCAGGTCCAAGAGGTGCTTCACAGCAGTCACAAGGGCAGCACTTGCAGGCCCCACCATGTAAAGAGCAGGACCTTTCCCCACACGCAGGGAAACATCCTCAGCTGTTGGCAAAACAATGTCTCTGACCTAGAGGTGCAGATGCCATCCTAGAAGGGAAGGAGGTTTAGCTGGTTCAAGAGTGATTACATCACACAAGTACATTCTTGCATGGGAAGGAAGGCTGCACAAAGAGATTGCCTCCCTTCTTACTCCAAGAGTACTCAATTTTGGTAAATAACCCTGGCATAAAAAAAACAGGCTGCGGTACCTACATTCACAGTTAAGATCATCACAAGGGAATGGATTTTATGTGGGCCAGAAAACAAAGTGCAAAAGTCTAACAGTAAATTCAGCCATTCCATCCAGGTCTTTAGAGGGGTCATTCCACCATTCTGGCAATTGTCTGATTGTTATCAATGCCGTGTTATAAACCTGATAAAGGAATCGCACCAAAAATTCAGGGGACTAGGAGTCACTGGGTTGGGTTTTACCACAGTTATGCTAGTTGGCTAGTTATTGCACCTCTTGGCAAATGGAAATAATGATTACCACAAGATTCACATGAGTATTGTTGGAAGGAGGTAGCTCCCAAAGAAGGGTCATCAGTACTTTGGGTGGGAGATCAGCCAGAAAAAACATCCAGCCATACGCTCACCCAAGCTGCACTGGCTGTGTCAGACACAAACAGCAGCCTCTGCATTTTTCACATATGCTAGTTTCCCCTGCTTTGTTTCGTTGCTCTAGTGCTGCCTGACCTGTGCATCTCCATCACACTGTCCAACATGGCATGAGCTGACAAGCCAGTCTGAAAAACAAGTCCCTGTAAGTTATCTGGGCTAAGGTACCATTACATACCTAGTATTGTCCAAGGAGGGGAAGCTAGAAGTATTGCCCAAACATGGAATTTTGGAAATTTGTTTACTGTACAGAGAGGTGAGGCCTGCCTTTTGGCACCAGACCTGGCTGCTTTGCCACCAGCCTTTGTGTTTAACTTTTTTAGCTACTCAGTACTTGGATGGGAGATCTCCAACAGAGGAACCAGAGGTTCAGAAAGTCTCCTCTCCAGCTAGGGATAGGTCAGTACACGGCAAAAGTACATGGCATAAGCAACATTGCACTGTCCATTATGAACAAGGGTCTTGAGTGTGGCTGCACTCGAGTTCAGCAGCACCCACTGAGGGACTGCAGAGGATGGCTCTGATTTTGCATCTGAGCAGCTCATTTAGGCAACATCCTCCTTCAATAGCTCAAGATTTTCAAAGGGACTGAACTCCCCAACCCAGTTAAAAAGTGGCAATATCTCCCTCAATGCGTGGCCTCACTTTGCACCCTGAAGCTCTCAGAGCATATTCTTAATTTAATTAAGAAAAGCATATTTCTAGCAAGAAGAGATTATGATGATCACATACAGCTTCCATTTCTCAGCTGTGGGGGAAAACTCCCTATGCTACAACTCCAAGCAACAGGAGATGAGATGATGGACACAGGACAGAGATGAACATCAATAGCAAGGATGTGATGACTGAAGCTGAAGATCTGGTTTAAAGCCTAGGTATACACAAAGTGAACAGTGCCCGAGATCCATGCTGCTTAGGTTGACAAGCCTACACAGGCTTGGAGTACATGGAGTATGTGGAGTCAATCCCATTCTCACAGAGTGTCTCGCATGCATTCTCTCAGTCCATGAGCTTCCCATGGTTTTAGTAGTGGTCCATATTTTCTGCAGACCATGTGTTTGACATTACTGGGGAATGCAGAGGTTGAAAAGATTGGAACTCCTTTTGGAGTTACGGGAAGGAAAAACTTTAGAGAATGAAGTTAGTTAGTTTACGGTTAGAAGTAGCCAATCATTCAAATGCAGAGACCCATTTGACTCACAGCTGGAATTGGATGTAAGGACAAGGATGGTTGCTTTAAAAATTCCCAGTAAAAGGTAAGACAAAAAACCATAAAGTGGAAAACAACAGAGCACATTTTAAGAAGTTGAATTCTAAGACACAAATTCAATTCACTACCATGCTGACTAACTCTTAAACTGTGACTACACAGTAGTTCACAAGCCTGTTTTCAAAAAGGGACTGCACATGCACACACATACAGGTAAATATAATAGATGCAGCTCTTATTCATACGTGATTTCCTGGCAGACATCTTACCATGAATTTAGCAAGGCTTTAGGCTATCTACCACAACATTCTTGTATTCAAGTTTGAATGTTATGGTCTGGGTGAGTGGACTAACAGACAGTAAAAAACTGGTTTAGATGGTCAGACTTGGAGAAGAGCAAACAGAAGTCATGCCCTATTTGGAGGCTAGTAACAAGCTGGGTACTGTGGGTCTCCCATGGTGCCTGTCCTGTTTAAACATCTTTAGCAGTTGTCTAGATGAGACCATGGAGTGCTTGCTCACCAAGCTTGGAGACAACACCAAAGTATTAGAGGGCAGTTGATATGCTTGAGTGCAGAGCTGCCATTCAGAGGGCCCTGGACAGGCTGGAGCAATGGGCTGAGAGGGACTTTATGAAATTCAACAAGGATAAATGCAAAATCCTGCACTTGGGAAGGAAGAGCCCCTGCAGCAGTACAGGCTAGGACTGACAGGGAGAGGAGCAGCTCTCCAGAAAAGGATCTGGGTATCCAGGCAAAGAGCAGGCTGGGCCTGAGCCAGGAGTGTGCCTTGGCAGCAAAAGAAGCCGAAGGCTGAACAGCCAGGAGGGTGACAGATGTGTTTATCCAGCTTCCCTAGGTACTCGGATGGCACTGGAGCACCAGACCCACTTTTAGATCCCTAATGCAAGAAAAACATGGACACACTGGAGCCAGTTCAGCAGTCACCACCAAGAGTTTTGAGGGCAAGAGCCCTTTGAGGAGAGGCTGAGGGAACTGGGCTTGTTTGGCCTCAGAAGAGATGGCTTTGTAGGAGACAACCAGCAGCTTGAACAGCTTCTCCAAGGGAATTATCAAGAAGATGGAGCCAGGCTTTTCACCATAGGGTGAGTGGGAGGATGAGAGACAATGGACCCATACTAAAATGGAAGATGTTTAGTCTGGCTTTAAGGAAAGGCATTTTCACCATGAGAATAGCCAAATACTGCCCAAAGAGGTTGTGCAGACACCATCCTTGTAGGCTTTCAGTACCCAACTGTTCATAAGCCCTGAGCAACCTCTCCTCATTCTTTATTTGATCTTCTCATTCTTTGAACCAGAGGTTAATCTGAAGGCCTCTCAAAGTCCCTTCCAACCAGAGGAACCTGAGTATTTGTAAGGTTTTGTAAGGTATTTGGGAGCTTGAGCATTATCCACTTAAGAAGCAGACACAATACTATGTGAGCTGATTGGCCAATCAGTGTGCAAACAGAAATGACTCAAACAAAAGCCACAGTTAATTTGCAAACTACCCAAACAAAAGTCATAGAATTTGCAAAAAGCTTTGTTTACATAAAACAATTGACTGAAAATTTTAGACCAACAAGTAGTTGAGCAAAAGTCGGTCTGTCTATTCACAGCCTGAGAAGAAATGCAATTTCAGTGAATTTATGACCCAGTTAAACACCAGTTTTCCTTAATGCCCAGTAACCAGTTAGGAGATTGAAAATTCTGTTTTCTCTTTGAGGGCTGTCTTCTATATATGAAAAAGAATGAGAATGCCAAATACCAAAGCAGCTAGAAATATTTCTTAGATTATTACTATGGCATCTTCCAACAGAAAACTCAGATTGCTTCAATGCTGTTAATTAATTAAGCCTAGAAACACTTATGCCAGGAAGTTTGATATCACCACCACTTTTTACAGATGGGGGAAAACAAGATATTCATTCAGGGCTACTCAGTGAATGAGGGGCAGAACCAGAAATAAAACCTGGGAATCCTGGCTCAGAGTTCCTCTTATAATCTATAAACAAAGCTTCTTTCCTGTAAAATTCCATCTAAGCTCTTCATCAGAGCCAATTTATTTCTTCACTCGTTAACAATGAAATCTGACAGGCTTTGTACTCAGGATGCTGAAGCTCAGTTAGGGGAGCAAGGCTCTTCTCCATGAGGGGAGGCCTGGAATGTCAGTCTTTAGGTGGCTTAGTAGAGGCATAGTTCCAGCTGCCAGGTACTTGAACTCCTGCCTAAATCCCTGTGACAAAGCTTTAGGGAAGAACTGGAATGTAAATGTTATCTACCATAAATGTTAGGGAAGGATTAGGCAAATAGCAGCTGGTTTTGCAATGATAAAACTTTGCCCTCAGTGGCACTTAAGAAGTATGAAAGAACATTTACCTGCCGTGGTATTAGGTAGGTTTCTCTTTTCCTTTTGTTTCATTTGCCTATTTTTCAAGTGAGCAGACTGAAAAAGCTCTGAAACACAGGGAGATTTATGGCAGTACTTCAGATGTGCCCCTCAATTCTACCTTCTTCAGTTCCATCAGATCTGGAGGACACAAAGTTCCTCAGGGCTTACAGCTCACTTGCAGCTCACCAGCAGTGACTTGCACTACCTTGAGATGTACAGGAAGGTCATGAGTCATGGACTTCTCCACCTCCCCTACCCAGGGCAAATGGCTCACCATCCTCTCTGTCATCACTCTCAAGGTTTCCACAGAGGTCAAGAAACTGACACATGAAGAACTACAGGAGTGCTGACCATCCAATATTTTGAAACCCTGAATGTTGCTCAGCACCTCTTAACCACAGGCCACTACATTTGAATCTGGAGCATCCCATACTAGGGGGTACATCCAAGCATGTGCCCTACTTGCTCAGCATCACATGAAGGAGGACAGACTCAAGATTTCCACATTAAAAAGCCTGTACTTTTGCTGCTTTGATGTATTTTCCTTCTACAAAGAAAAACAAGAAAGACTGTTCTCACAGAGCTTCACAAGAAATTCTGCTGGCCTTCTGCCTTGGTCTCTTCAGCTTTTGGCAGAGCAGAGTTGAGGACACTGATCATAAAGTCCAGATACCAGAAGAGGTGAGGGAGGGGCCATCTTTTACAAGAAATCCTTGTGGAGTGTGGAAGCTCATCTTCCCTGTTTCTTCAGTGTCATCTGCCCCATCTCTTGCAAGGCTCCAAGCTCAGTTCCAGTAGATGGCATGTTGGAATGGATGGACTTTGATCATCTGGAAATGGTTTGCTATTTGCCATTCCCTTATTCCAAGCTTCACTTGGTTATCAAATTGCTTCTGCTTTGGCTGCAAACATCTGATATGGCCCTTCCCTTTCCCTCTTGGGCATTTTCAGTCACCAGGAGAGTGTGCATCACCTTCTGTGGCGGAAAACATTGTCAGGAAAGCCTATTGTCTTAATATCTGAGGACAAATCACCTAGGCTCCTTTGGTCCAGCCTTCTCTTGGTCACTTGTGAAGCAGAAGTTCATACACACCTTTTCCTATAGGGATGAAAAGCCAATGTCAGGAGAGTGTGAGGAGGGTGAAAATAGGGAACAGAGAGAAGGAAAAAACACAGAAGAGCACTTATGTCTACCAAAGCAAAACTAAAAGGTCTGGGGAGCAAAGGAGGTTGGCTTTGGCTAAAGATCAAAGCCTGATGGTGGCTGTGCCTTTCTGATCTTCTAGCTGAAAGAAGCAGAGGCTTTTTTCTTGCAATACTGATAGCACTGAGAGCTGCTTGCAAAAGTCCAAACCTCAGGAAGAGAGACACAAGGATGTGAGCTTTCCCATCACCTGATTTTCATTTGGAGGGGACAAGGTTAGTGGTATTTGAGTATCATGTAGCAGGGAAGAGAGTTGAGGCTGCAGTACTCAATGGCCTCAGGGAGACTGAGAGCAAACACAACCACAGTTCCCTATCTGTTTGAAGCAGGCTGCAGGATATGGAAGGGGCTATTTCTTCACCAGCTGTGTGTTCAGTGGAAACATGAGCTGGCAAGAAAGTAGAGTTCAGCTGAAGCCTAGAACATGAAATTGAACAAGTGGCTTTCTAATGAAAAGCTAAAGGGGAGATTCCACAGTCCGCATCATTGCAGCAAATGATGGCAAGCCAAGGAGAAGGGAATCAGGTTAATTTGAAATCAAGAGGGACTTGATACTCTGCTGAGCTAAAATGTGTGTGTCTGTTACATAGATACAGTTTTCTTGTGGGCATCTACCTTTTTCAAACGTGGATGAGAATTGCTGAGGACACTCTGAAGAGAGGATATCCTTCTACAGTGTTGAAACTTTGCCCAGAAGTCACACCAGCCTTCTGCTTGTTCACAAATAACACAGCATGTCAATCACTAGCCACAGAGCCTGGTAATTGAGACAAATCACTGGGACTGAGAGGTTAGAATGCACTAGATACAGTAACTAGCATCAGACATTGAAGCAGACATTTGAACTTCTTGGGATGATTCACATCCCCTCCTTTCAGGAGGTCCACAGTTCAGGAGTACATTTGATGTATAACAATTCTGCTCTCTCAGAATTTCTTGCATATGAAAAGATTCTGGCAATGTCCTGGAAAAAAGTAAAAGAGCTGAGCTAACCCAAGAGGAGCTGGTTTTTATGTCATTTTCCATCCTGAGACATGGGAACATTTTTACAAGTTAGTATGCTGGTGTCTCCCTGTGGCACATCTGGGATCAATGGCAGATGGCACAGGGAAAGACTAATAATGCATGAGAATGCCTTCCATGGCCAGGGGAGCTGTAGGAAAAGAGACCTCTGCAGCTGTCCACATTAACAACTCACAAATAATACAACCAACAAATAGGAAGGTTAATGTAAATTCATCAGGCACATATTATTCAACCATCTGAAGAGCAGCTCGACTAATGAAAAGGTTATTTGTGAATAATTCCAGAAGAATGATAACACATTGGAAAAAGTACAGAGAAGTGATACTGGGCTGATTAAGAAACTAGAAAGCAGTTTACGCTTAGCATGAAAGACTCCAGGAGCTCAGTATGCTCAAAGGGAGATGATGTGAAGGGTTGACTTGATCACAATCTCTCAATGCTGACATAAAACCAGGTTTGATAACTGAAACTGAAGGAATTCTGACTAGAAAAAAAACCTGATATTTTAGAAGTGAAAGTAATGAATCAGTTTACATAAAGCTTCTGGTAGATTTCTCCATTCATTAGCAGTATTAAAAAAAAATACAATTCCCCTGAAAGTTACTTTGTATTTCCAAGAAAAAGCAATTCATTATGATCCTGCAGCTTGTGGTATGCAGGAGCTCAGACTAATGATACCATTGACCCCTTCCTATTTGCAATCCCTAAACCAATGAGCAAGTTACTCAAAACTGACAGCAGAATTGTGTGTAGACTCATTGCATGATTTAGGTTGGAAGAGACCTCAAAGAAGGTAGGCTGCTGAACAGACAGATACACCATTTGTCAATGTTATTCAGCAGGCTCTAATTATGATGTTTGCAATGACTGAGGAGATCAATGGAAAGATTCCTAGTGACAACATCAGCCTAAGCACTATCTACAAGACACACCTTCACTCCCTTTGTTCTTCAAGGAGAAAAATCCTCTTTGCAGATGTCTTTTGCCCTTTGCCACACCTGTCTTTCTCTGCCTTCCACCAGTGAAAGGGACTTAGCACTAACTCAGGCAGGATTTGTGAGGTTTAACTCACTAGTGATTGCACAGTACTTCAGGAGTCTCATCTGGGAGATTCAGTCTATTCCTGTGTGATCCCACTCACTTATTCTCTTAGACAAATGGGGGCAGGCACTTGCCTTCTTGTATCTGGTAACTACTGCAATAACAGCTTCAAAAATAGATTTTGGCAGAGAATAAAAAAAAAAATTAAAGTGTCCTGACTTTAAAGGCTAGAACAAGGATTAGAAAAAGCTGCTTGATCTGGTAATTCACAGGGAGATAGGAAGTTCCTTCAGTGATGACTCTGTATCCTTCATTGTATAGAGTCACTTTCTGAAACATTCCCAGTTCCATGTAGCTAAAAAAAAATTAAAATGTGGCTCTTCTTGTGACCAAATGTGAAGTCACTCTTTGGATCATGGGGCAATGTCATAAGGGTTTGGTCTGACTCATTTTAAGAGAGATTTTCAAATCAGTGAACAAGGCAGCTCAGCATGTCAGTTCAGTCTCCACCCTGTCAGTGGATTTCACATCTAAAATCATAACAAAAGCTGCTAGAAGGGAACAGGCTCACTTCTCAGCTGCCTTTCTTTGTGTATCTCCTTGAAGCCCATCTTGCAGAGAGCTCTTAGCCTCTAGACTAAACACTACTTGGAGCTGAAATAAATATGAATGAACAATGTTTAGGACACTCAAGTCAGTTGGTAGTGTGGTAATGTGGTTGTACTGGAAGAGAAGAGAGGCTGAAGAGACAGAAGTCCATCTGTGTGCATTCCTTTGATAGGGGGTTGCTTTGCTGAAGTATAATCACTTCTCTCCTTTGCAAACTTGAGAAGATAAAAGTGTCCTTATCTCAGAGCTGCCAAAAGGTACAACCAGGGAAATGCAATTGGCCTTACCTCTGAGATGCCAAGAGTGGCACAGAAAATTAACTGTGTGATACCACACAGGAGGACTGCCTGATGTAAGGCACTTAGCTGGAAGGCCTAAACCTCAGTTTTCATGGTAGCCTACAGCTAATGGAAGGATACTTCACCTGCTCTCCGGAGTGGCACATTACCCTAGCTGACCACAGCAGTGGATGGGACTTGAAATATCTACAGTTGGATATCAGGTAAAGACCTCAGCTCAACCTCTTCTTACTTTGCTTTAGCTAAAACTTCCTCCATGGAACTCATTGAAATCAGTGGGAAACCTCTCAAGGATGCCAGTGAGCTCAGCACAAAGCCATGTGGCTGCAGATCCAGGCCTTGGTGGTTTACAGCTTTGTTTTGGGAGTTTTAGTCTAGATTTCCAAAACAGTTCAGCTGCTGGTACCAAATGAATGCCAGGACTATTTCATTCCTTCTGACTGGCAATGGGGGCCATGTCGTGGGGGAGAGTCAGAGGCTGGGGAGGGGCAGCATTTCCCCAGTGGCAACTCTGAGCCATTCACATGGGGCAATCACACACATTTCCAAAGGGGCTGGATCCTGGGTGCAAGTGCCATTGAAGATGTTCTTTATGTGTGTGCTGTCCCACTGTCTTGGATTTCTCGATGGCCATAGTCATACTGGAAAATTATTAATGTTTTCTGGAGAACCCCAGCCACTCCAACCTAATTTCTCTTGTTCAGTCAGTGAGTTACAGACTCCTGGAACAGAGACAACCTCACAGGAAGCAATGTCAATGAACGCAGCAGGGCAGGCAGCTACTCCATCCTCCCTTTTAACCAGAGACTGCAGCAGAATTATGGAAGGTTACAAACCCTGAGCATCCTGGACCACACTGCCAATTGCAAGTTGTTCCCTCTCTTGAGAAAAAAAGTCAGGTTCAAACAAGTGGCCTTTGCTCCTTGCTGTATTTCACACTATTTGACCTTTCTGCTCAGCACTTCTAAAATGAGAAAATGAAGCCAAGATTGGCAACTGGCATATCTCCTGAAAGGGTTAAATGATGAATTGCATCTGACTGAATGAACCCGTGAGGCCTAAAGCAATTCAGTCTCTCTAAATCTTGGGATTTCATTGGAAGGGGTATAGCTGCATGTGAATGAGGGTAGTAGGGAGACACAAATGCCCCCTAAGCTTCTAAGTTTACACCCAAGCATTTACAGCCTGGGAGATGTGAGATACAATTGTGGCTGAAGAATAGGCTAGCACTCTTGTCAAGGTACCAGTTAGTCACTGGTCTCAGTGTGCTGCTCTCTGAAGACAATGCAGTGCTGGGTTCTAACCTCACATAAAAAGAATGAAAAAGAAAATACCAAAAAACTCTAGAGGGGATATTTTCTATAGGCAGAACTAGAAAAAAATATGGATATCATCTATTTTTTGGATGAAAGTCTGAAATCTTCAGAATTTTCTATGTAAATTAAGTGATTTTTTAATGTAAAGAAACCCCAACCTGGTGAAAAATGTTTACTCTTTTCCTCATCTTTCTTTTCTCCTCTTCCACTTTTCTCATGTCACTATTGAAAAGGAGTTGAGAGGAAAAGAGACAATAATTCTGAAGAGAGTTAAATGTTCTTCAAGGGAAAGTTTTTGAACAAAGGGCTATGAGCCCTTCTACTTCTGGACAATTGACATGTTGAGCTCCCCACTCCATAATTTCTGTGTTCTTCAGAGAAATCCATTTGCCCCTGGGGTTAAGCGCTTCAATTATTAATCCAGGTATATAATCAGGGCTGAATACAGCCACTATGTGAAGCATGACTGCTCTCTCATCATATAAGTGGGAATATTCACAGAAAGTGTAGGGAAGGTGTGGCCTCTTCATGTTCCTGTGTAACTTGGCTCCCAATTAAATTCCCTAAATGTGAGTTGAACAGTAGGAGGCCTCCTGTGGGACAGGTAAGTTGGTACAGAGGGCTTTCATTCTTCCCACTTTTGAATTATTACTTCATGAAAAATAGTTATAAAATGTCTGGAATGGATGCTGCGCCAAATATAGAAGGGAGGTGTTTGCCAGTGTCAGATGCTTCCATAACATGCACGTCACCGTGCCTTTCTCAGCTGGTGAGCAGGAGTTTGCAAAGTCTGGCTGAGCATGGAGTGGTTTTACCAGACGTGAGTGAGATGCTATGGAAAAGCAGTCGTATGGTGTTTGAGGTTTCTCTTTGTAACTGGCTCCAGCAATCAAATACACCTCCTCCCAAGCTGTTGTTTCCTACTCTGTACATAAATCTTCCATCTACTTAGCTTGAATTTAGGGTTTTGCTATGAAAGACCTTCTAGATATGAGACATGATTGCCTAGAGAAGGCAGGCAGATAATCTCAGTTGTAGAATTATATTTTTCAGTGTTAGCTTTCTGGGTTTGCCCTTTAAAGATATGACAGTTGTATATAAGTGGAAGTAATTTAGCCCTAGGGGGGTGAAATTCTTTTTTAAGCTCTTCATGTAATCTTAGTTTGTTATTGCAAAAAGATCTCTAACCAGGAGCAACTGGGTCCAATCTGATGCTGAATTAAAAATAACTAGAAATCCTGGGGCAGTCCTCTGCAGTGCCAGAGCAGTTGCCAGATGCAGTTGGCGTCAGATGCACATCTAACTCAAGTGCATTTGCCTGTATTTTACCCACAGGTACTGCAGGCAGGAGGGCAGCTGGAGGGGTGTCCTGCTGGCTGTCCTGCAGTGGAGGCTCACCAAAGCCATCCCACTGATGCAGAGGGTTCAATGAGGTGCCACCCCACAACACTGGCAATTGTACAAATACAGAGTAGAAGACAGTTCCTGCCTAGAAGAGGTAAAAGGCAGCAGAAAAGTGCAATGATTGCCTCTGGTTGTTCAGCAGCTCAGAAAACTCTTGGAATTGATTTGGCTCTGCAGACATGCTGAAAACAAATTTAATCCCATTCCAGTAAATTCTTCTGGTTTACTGCTAGCATGAAATGCCCTGACTGTGATTTTACATGCAAGCACGAGGTCACTACAGACAGTACTGCTTTATGTGAACTCTTCAATGCCAGCAACAGGATTTCAAAATGATGCAGGAGTATTTTTGTGGTGAGGAAGAGGTGAGATCTTCAGTTAACCAGAACTAGGTCATCAGAACATAATGCAGGGCAGGGCTGGGAATATCAGTCCACCAGTTGTATCCCAGTATGTACTGGGTCATCACGTGAGCAGGCAGAATATTGGGACAGAAGTTTATCTAAGGTCACATGTATGGGCCATGTCTTCATCATATTTACAGATCTGATTTTTAGGCCACTATTCCCCTTGGACACATACTGAGTTAGACGAGGTAGCAAGGCAACCTTAAAGATATGGGCTAGAGTTATGGGACCAATTACATTTAGGGAGCAACACCTTGTTTCTTACTGATCTACACAGTTGGGAACAGCAGTTTTTACTGTAATGGTGAGGTTAGAGTCCATGTTGTGACAGTTGGGGAAAAAAAGAAGATAAATAGTTTTTCTGATTCCTTTCGTTAGGATAACTTTTGGGGAAAATTTGCAATTCAGTTTAGCTTTGTTTTGTGGGCAGTTCAAGAATATCTTGCCCCATATAATGATGCGGGGAAATAACTTGTTCTTTTTCAGATAAGGAGTATTTCCAGAAAGGTAAGTTGAGCTACATTTACATTATTTGATCCAATAGTTTGGCATCACTGGAGAATATAACATGGGCTAAAAAGTGATTGAAGTGTAGATATATCTTTACTGGTCAACAAAACTCTTGCAACATGCCAGCTATGAATATTGTTACAGTTTTTATCTTCTTAGCCTGGTGGGCTGCCTCTCCTCTATAGAAGGGAGACTATTTCTTTATATTTGGGGATGACAGGGCAGGGCCAAATGGTCAGTACTTATGAAGTAGAAAGAGGAAAGACTCTTTTTGCAGAGATTGTGCAAAGGTCAAGGAACACACATTGTGCGTCATTAGGGCTTTAAAATTGCTTGTATGTTTTTAAGTAAAATGGATCTAGGGAGAGTACAGCAGAAGAAAAGGATTTAGGGAACTAGCCACAGACAGTTATGCAAGAGCCCAAGACTTCAGATTTCTTCATACATTCCTGTTGAACCTCATTTCTAGAACTTGCTCTAGAAATGATGATTCCTATGTTTTTAAGTATTCATCCAGATCTAGCTTGAACCTGAGCTCAGCAGACAGAAATGAATGGAACACTGCCCTGCTTAACTTTGTTTTTCTGCTACCCCATCAGGTGTAAACGAATGACTGACTTCAGAAGCACAAATGCGTGGAAAAAAGAGCGATGATGCATTCAGTGCTTACAGCTATGAAGCCCTGGGGCCTTCTCAGCCCAATGTTCATAAATCAAACATCCATCAAACCACAAGACGCTGCAAATTTATGTCCCTCTCCTTCTTCCCAGCTCTCTGCCCTTCACAAAATGCACAATATTCCTACTTGAAATTCCTCAGAGACACACTATTACCAGACATAGACAGACAGACAGACAGACAGACAGACATCAGTTAGTGAGGTATAGCTCATAAGTAATTCGCTAAAGAGTCTGCTGGGATTGGGGAGGGAACTGCTGTGGGTGTATTGTTCCAGTCCCATCATTTCCCAAAACACTGAATGAAATAATAACTTGTTTATAATACTGCATGACATCAAGGCAATGCTACATAGCTACACTTGAGAAACAGCTTTGAACCCTGTGACCTTCCTTCAAGTGAGAAAGTCTTTAGGGAGGCCACGGGATGCAGAAAGCTGTATCCTTGTTCTGGTTCTCTACATCCACTTGTCCCCTTGAACCACCTGTTTTCTTTTCCCTTACAGCTGTTAACTCTGGCTTGAAGCTAAAGACATCCCCTTGCCAAGGAGCCATGCAAGTGATATACCAATTTATTCCATAGTAGGTTTTTGACATAAAAAGAAACAAGTCCAGGCACTTGATCCATCCTCCTCCAGTAAGCTACAGGAGGAAAAAAAAATCATTCCCTGTGTCCCACCATGTTCACATTACATAACTATCTTCCTTCTTTGCCTTTACCTACCCTGCTTAAAAGTACTTGGCCTTGCAAGTTCACAGCTTTGATTTTGATACACTCTTTCTTTTCCCTAATACCACAGCTAAATCCTTTGTGTTACGCAGCAAACAATTGCACCTTCCTTTGAAGGTGCACTAGGTACACTGCCTGATTGAATTCAGTGCTTCTAAGCAATAGAGAGAATCTGTTGACCAGATAACCTCTTGTATTTTCTTCTTTTACAGTGAAGTAAAAACAAAAGCAATCCAAACTTTAGAAGGGGGGAAAAAAGCACCAAAACAAATGAGAACTGATTCTGTTCTCCTGACAGAATGTTTACTTTAGAGATGTAAGCTAATGCATCTCCTGTCCTGTCCTTCCCCTAGGCAGCTTCTTCCAAAGAAAGGAATAATATCTTCAGCATCAGTGCGGGTGTCTTATGTCTGGGGGACTAATCACTTCCAGGACTGAGCCCTGATGACTTAAGCTGCTCTGTGCACAAAACTCCACGCATGGAAGACAAAAACATTGTTCTGTTGCCCCAAAAAGGGAAGAGGGTTTCAAGGCTTGCTAAAAACAACCTCTGATCAGCTGTACACATCTAGACACTGTTGTCTTTGGTGTCCCAGATGGTCCCAGCTGTTGGCATAAGCACTGACAATGACATTCATTCCTTTTGCACACAAGTCCTATGCAAGTCCAATTTTTCAGCTGCCTGCTGATGGGAAATGAAATTCACACAGAGAAAAGCTGTCCTTGAGGCCCACAGGATCCCAAAGCTTGTGGGGAAAATGGGGAGGATTAGTTGTAGGATCACTTCCGGCTACTATCTAATTTTATCTGTGTGTCACTGATACCGAACGTCATTCTTTTTATTATGAGAACCCCTCGACAAACAGGGCTAAAAATAAAAAGCAAGAGCTCGTAGCTGGCACAAACTGTGCTGCATGGACTCCAATTTGTATAGCAGGAACTATAATCACTCTGAGACGTGCCCAAGCCCTCGGGCATCCCACGGGATTTCAGTCACTTGTTTACAAGGTGTTTTGATTTGCAGCTGTTTGACTACAGTGGCATTTCAAGAGGGGGCGGGTTGAAAGGATGTTGTTACTGTGGATGCCGGGATTGGGAAATGGGTATTGAAAAATCACACAAGAAACAGGCGAGTGCTGTCTTTGTTCTTCCCCCCTTACATATGAATGACGTCAGTGAAGGGGAAAGGAGCTCCAGAACAGATCCAGAGACCAATGCTCTGGAAGGATAAGCGAGATGCAGGTAAATCCCCGAGAACAGCTGTGCCCTAACCACACCAGAGTGCCCCACATCTGATCTAAGGGGACTAAGTTCTGGAGGTAAGAAGGGAAGCATCCAAGCCCATTGCTTTTCCACCTTTTCTAACAAGATTATCACACCTAAGAACTAGGCTAAAGGCCACTTCAAACAGACCAGCAGCTGAAATGGATTTAGTCACTGGCTCAAAGTGATTTAGCACTTCAGATGGCACTTTCCATAATTCCCGCTCTCCTGACCTGAACAGTTCCTCTTTCAGAACTGCATTAAGCTAATGCCCACTTTCTTCGGGCCCTGTTGGGATAATGGATTCAAATATGCAGAAAGAATGTAAAAATCCATCTGTTATCTGGGATGAGTGATTTGCACAATGGTGCCCATGAGTGTTTGTTTAACACTGCGGACAGCAGGACACTGCTAAGTGGTAACACGCTGAGAAAGGGAAAGAAGGGAGGAGAAAGTAGCCTGGCTGTTTAAAAGCTATGTCCACCAATCTGTCTGCATTTTTTTGGCTTAGTTAGCTGTTTGCCTGTTTTTTGCGGGAAACCAGGAAGGACACGTGGAGCTTTTCCCAGGCTTTAGTGTTATTCTCTTGTTTCCAGCCCTGGATTTTGTATGCGTTAATTACAGCAACTCACGTAGGAAATCCAGTGCCAAGAGGATATTTACCTTGCAAACGTTTCAGCTGCTGCCCCCCTCTCCCCTCCTGTGGCTTTCTCGAGCCATGACTGACTGGAGGCGCCACGCTGCACTTGAAGAAGCCTCACCCTTGCCAACCTCAGACACCAGCCCTTTGCCTGCTCAGTGCATGCCAGAAACCTGGCTGCACTTTCTTGGCAGGGAGCAGCCATCTCCTCACTTCCTGAAGGTGAAGGAGGGCTCAGCCTAGAATATAAAGCATAAAATGGGAAAGAAGCAGTTAGATTATACCATGACAAATTGTTGTTTTTCTAGGGAGGTAAAAACCTACCCTATGTTTGATTCTGAGTGACATTGATCAGTTTGGCACCAGCAACTTCTCTGCTGGAGTCACGAGTGACTACTCTTTCAGCAAGTACCAGAATTATCTAGGCTGGCATTACAGTTCATCACACTCCTTGCTTTCTTTAGGCAAAGTTGAAGGAAAAATCTGCATTTGCACTGCACATGCCATCGAAGATCTCAAAGAACATGACTTATCCTAGCCCACATGCCAAATCTGAATCAGAGCCAGGGTCAGAAATTCTCACTCTCTCTCCTTTCCTCCAGCCAGGATAACTTTTCCTCAAGGTCAGCTATGACTGTTGCCATCAGGGGCATGTGACACTTGTCAGCACCTTGCCACACATACCAGTTCAGACTCCCTGGGTTTTACCCATAGCTATTGAGAACTGTCTACAGAAGAGGCTGCTAAAAAGAAAGTTGAAGACTGTCGAAGTCTATTCTAATCCACAGTGTCTATATTTGTGCAGCCCGTGTCACAGCAGAGCAGAGAAAATGTCACTGGAACAGTTTTCTTTCTGCCAACAGACAAGAGGTTTAAAAAGAAGCAGTAACCTCTATTTGATGATGTGTTTCTACAAATGTTTAACTTGCTATTTCATTTAGAAATCATCTTTAATGTTGATTTATATTCCTGGCAGTGAAGTCAGGAGGTTGGCAATCCCATTCCTTTTCAGTCTGTGCTCTGACTGAGGCAATAACACAGATCAAAGAGAAGGAGTCTTACAGCACTCACATTTTATCATCTCGAATGTTTTCAAGTTCTCACTCTGATATTCATGGGCAGATTATGTAACTACTAGATTTATACTTCTGAAGGCCACATAGTAAAGACTGAAATATTGTATCATTAAGAGGAGGTATTTGGAAATAATTTAATTGAATAAAGGAACAACATATCAAGTAAACACTTGACACAAGCAGCAATGTTTTCCTGGAGATGTCATTTTGCTCCAGTCTTTTATAGGGTCAGCCTCTTGTTTTCATGCCATAGAATATATAATTAACTGCATGTTATTATACATTCTAAGTCTTGTTTTTCATCTAAATATGTCAAGCTGACATTTTTTTTGCCTTAGTAATTGCTAAATATTCAAGGACTTGAATTCCATCAATAACAGTTTACCTAACTGATGGAAGCAGAGTAAGCCACAGACCTTCTGTGAATTTTTCAGAGGGTAATATATTACTGTTCATTATCTAATGGGTCAGAGAAATATGAAGACTTGCTTTGGTGCCTGCCTTGAGCCTCCCTGCCCATGGCTTTTGTACAGTATCTCATGAACACTGATAGATTTAATTGCCTAATGATTTGGGGACTTTGACAGCATAGCAGCATCCCCTTTTTAATAAAAAAGAGAACAAAGGCAGGCAGAGGTTAGTAGATCATAGCATCATTGGGATTGGAAGAGACCTTTTAGCCTATCTTATTAAGCCAACACTATCACTGTAACCCCTAAAACACTAAATCATCCCCCAGCACCACATCCAGACACCTCTTAAACACCTCCAGGGATGGTGACTCCATCATCACCCTGGGCAACCTATTCCAATGCCTAAAATGCATTGAAGGATGAGAGAATAGACCGAGACCAGCCCTGAGGAGAAGGACTTGGGGGTCTTAGTTGATGAGAAGTGCAACGTGACACAGCCATGTGCAGGCAGGTTGGGGCTCAGAGCAACCTGGTCTGGTGGGAGGTGTCCCTTGCCCACAGGAGGGAGTTGGGATGAGATGATCTTTAAGGTCCCTTCCGAGCCAAACCACTGTATGGTTCCATGCAGTGGGACAGAACCCGATGAGCTGCCAGCCAGAGGGCACAGACTGTGGGGACATCATGGCCGGGCACGTCCCCCTCTGCACTGGCCCTGCTGCCGTGGGCCACTGCCGGACAGACACACAGACAGGCTGCTGACACGTGCCAGGATAGGCCGGCATGGGGAGATCACAGGATCACACAATTGTCCAGGTTTGAAGGGACCTCTGGAGACCATTTATCCCAACCCCCTGCCAAGAGCACATCACTCAGGAAGGAACACACCCCATGTCCAGGTGGATTTTGAATGTCTCCAGGTAGGGAGACTTCACAACATCTCTGGGCAGCCTGTTCCAGTCCTCTGACACTCACTGCAAAAAAATTCTTCCTCATGTTGAGGTGGAACTTCTTTTGTTTTATTTTATGCCACTGCACCTTGCCCTGTCGCTGGGCACCATCCTCTTGGCACCCACCTTTGAGATATTTATATGCACTAGTGAAATCCCCTCTCACTTTTCTCTTCTCTAGATGAAATAGGCCCAGCTCCCACAGCCTTTATTCATGAGAGAGATGCTCCAGTCCCTTAATCATCTCTGCTGCCCTCCACTAGGTACTGTCCAACAGCTCCGTGTCCCTCTTGTACAGAGGAGCCCAGAGCTGACACGGCACTCCAGATGTGCCTCACCAGGGCTGAGCAGAGCGGCAGGATCACCTCCCCGACCTGCTGGCCACAGCTTGTGCTGGACGCGGACACAGGCACGGCCACAGACACAGACGGACAGACCCGGGCACGGGAGCGCCGCCGGCCCCGCCCCCGGGCGGTGCGGCCCTGCCGGCCCGGCCCCGCTGGCCCGGCCCCGCGCCCCGGACGCGGTTGTGGCGGCGGAAGGGGCGTGCCGGTGGCGGCGGGCCCGGCGCGATGTTCCTGACGGCGGCGGCCCGTGAGTGGCGCGGGCGCGGCGGGGCCGGGCGGCGGCGGTAGTGGCTTTGGCCGTAGCCGTAGCCGTGGCAGTGGCAGTGACCGTGGCGGCGGCTGTGGGGGCGGGCGGGCGGCCCCGGCGGCGCGACCTTCCCGACCCTTCCGGGCCCTTCCCCGCCCTCGGCCGCGGGGCCTCCCAGCGTGCGCCGGAGGAGCCGCAGTGTGACCTAAACGAGACTTGCGCGGCACAGACACAATACACATAACCTTTTTTTTTTTTTTTTCTTTTTTTTTTTTTTTTGTAATTTCAGTGGGGGTTTGAACTTGCGCTGCAGATTTATGATTACTTTAACTTCAGTGAGGGGACAGAGCAATAGTTCAGCCTGTTTCGTTCTGTGCTGTGGGTTCGATGCGCGGGCCCCCAAGCAGGCCCGTGGGAGGTCAGGCCCAGCTGAAAAGGGCTCCCTGCTCTGCCCCTATGGCCATGCCAACCCTTGTGCTGGCACCACTGCGGGAACAAAAGCCGGGGTGGATGGAAACAAATTCGGGACACTGGCACTGCAGTTTCCACCAGCAGTGCTCCTCACACCTGCCTTAACTGCACATTCACCCATAGAATTCATACTCGGCGCTGACGCTGAAAACTTACTGAGAACATCTGGGGGGTGCAGCCTGTCATGCTGGGCACTGCATTTGCACAGACACCTACAAAGGTGACATGATGGCAGAAAGAGCAGGGAGCTGGCAGCACGTGGAAGAATGAGTAGTGCTTTATCGTGACAGTGAATCTCTTTGCACTGTCTCTCTGGGGCTTTAGCAAAGTCAGGCCTTGGACACACTTAATCTTTGCGTGTTGCATATAAAGGAATCAAGATAAAATGGTAACTGTTTCTTCTGTTTTTCTCTTCATGCTGAAAAAAAAAACAAACCAGTGGCCAAGAGCAAATCTAAGTAAGTGATGGTTTTCCTCACCAGTTTTTGATTACTGTTATGTTGTATCTTTACAAAATGTTAAGCTTCTCTAGATTTTTTTAATGCACCTGAGAGAATTCCAGGTATTGAGTCTGGCTGCATCCTCTCAGCCATTCTGAATGTGTGTCTTCTCACAGGTAGGTACAGAATGGTGTGAAACTCTCCCATGGGTTCTGAACTTGCACCAAAGGCAGGTTTTGTCCTAGGGGCTGTTGCATTGAGCTCAGTAGTAATCTCCAAAGTGCCCTGCACGGGGGGAGCACACCTCTGTGCTCTGTGATCAGAGAGGTTGTAAATTATCCAAGTATTTTTCCTGTTGTTCAGCTGTCATACCTTTTTAGCTGAGGAGAGTAAACTAAGGTACAGCATGGGTCTTTGTTGTCTGTAGTGTGGACTTTGGGCAGGTGCTGTGAAGCTCTGCTAGAGCCAGAGTGCAGAACAGTTCCTAGGCTGAGCCTATTCCTGAGTTTGGGTGTGAGGAATGGATGGGGTGCAGTCAGTGCTCTGGGCATCTCAGTTTGCTCTCTAGTCCAGCTCAGCAGAGATGTTAGTGGGCTGTGGAAGGAAATTAGTCACAGTCCTCTGACCTGTGTTAAGGATTGGAAAGAAAGGAATATGTGCTTTGAGCACACCAGTGCTCTTACAATGTGGGCACAAGGAAACAAGATCCTGTGGAGAAACTGACTTGGATCCAAAACGTTCTTTGTAAGAAAATTAGCTGGACAAATCCAAGAGCCTAAACTGGTACATTTATGTGGACACATTCCTATTTTCCCTTCCCAGAAGTTGCATTCTGTGTAAGTGTATTATACTTGATGCCACACAGGCCTGAGATCTATGGCCTTTGGTACATTTTCTGTATTTTGGGTTTTTTAAGAGTCTGCCCCCAGCAGAGCCAGTACCAACCACTTGCCACATTTGAGCAGATTCTTCTGTTACAGAATTTCTGCACAATTGTCAGGCTGTTAAATTAAGAAAGCACTTCCCAAGTATGTGCCTGACAGAGAGCAGTTTGACATCTCATTGTTCTACTGTTATCTGTTCAAAAAACAAACACAGCAAACCAGGAGGTTTCTGCAAGGTGAAAAAGAGTAGCTTTTTAAAATGGTGTTACTAATGTCAATATAGGGATTTCTACCACACACTCCCTTTTATTTTTATCCCAATGTTTCTTTCTGTTCTTTTACAGTCCCACATGCACTCCAGGAATATGTTCTTATATTATTTATCCTTCTCCACTCCCCTTGGATTTCTTCCTGTGCCCTGACAGCTTTTGAGTGTTTTCTACCTCTGCTCCCTGTTACATTCCTTCACAGGGGAGTAATTTTTTTGAGCAAGGTGTATTGTTTGGAATGGGCTTGGCCTCAAATGTGTGGTGCACAAGAATTTGAAGGTCTGGCCACACTGATGCCACTGATTGCCCCAGAAAGGGGAGACTGCCCAGAGGCTTTGAGGAAGTGAGTGAGATAGAGGGAAAGGAGTGTTTGTGTTGCTGAAGCTTCACACAGCACCTGCAGTAGTGTACAGGAGAGAACAACCAGGGATAATCCCAAGAATATGCTGGTCAGTTGTCTGCAGGAATCCAGTGTCTTTCTCTTTATTTTGAACTCAATAGTAAATTAGATTGCAAAGCTGAAAATGAAGAGCTTAAGGAAGTACGCTGGTCAGAGCTGTACAAGTGAGGAAGAACGGGTTCATTTTGACAGACCATTTTGTTAGAAACAGGAAAATACAGGAAAGTGGAAAATTAACTGAGATGTATCTATCTCTTCATTGTAGTGGAAGAGAAAGATGTAATTTACAGACTGGTTAGAGGGTTTTACATTTCTTTTGAAACTGGGAAGTTGCTTGGATCTTGGCCTACTTCCAGACTGGAGGTGTGGAGCAGCTTCTGCAGTCTCGTGCTCCCGGGACACCGCAGTTGCTGCCAGCCTGCCCCGCAAACCGAGAGCCCTCCAGTGGGGAAGGGGGTTCCCGTGGCTGGGTTAATAACGAGTTCTGTATCTCTAGCAGGATGGTGCCAAGGGGTTCTGCTTCTCCTTTCACATGCCTCTTGTGCCAGCCTATCTGCTTAGCTTCCTCTCTGCATGAGGAAGTGATAGTCTGTGATACAGTGTTATCTACAGCCTGAACATCTTTAACTACCATCATCCTTCCTTTCTTGCCCTTAGCTTTTAAGCCTTAGTGACTCAACTGTATGCTGATTTTCCTTTTTTGTCTCTCCTGTTTTATTCTTCCCACCTCACTGTTTTTTAGAGGAGCTACTTCTCTCTAGGCTTGTATCCTTGTATATTAAGGATATATCCTTAATATCCTTAAGGAATTACTTAAACTTGATGCTGGAGCTTATGGTTTAGTGTGTGTCTGTGTTAAAAGTTAAGTATGTATAGTTTTGATACTCCCATCCCTGAAGTAGAAAGGAAGAGTCTCATGTGACTGTGCCAAACTGTGTGTGCTGAAAGCTTGTCCATGGCCCATGCCCTGGCAGATTGGTGGGCCCTCCCTGAGTGCCTGTGCACTGACACAGAGCCTATCCCCTGTGACTTTAGGTACATTCTGGTGAGGATGAAGAGTGCTGCAGAGACAGGCTACTGCTTCAACATCAGGAGACTGCGGCTGCAGGAAAAACTGGTCCTGCTGAGATACGATCCCATCGGTAAGGGCTCGTGCTTTGTGTGAGCTTTTCTGACTCTGTGGGAGACAAGATTTGAATGCAACAGGATTTTTCCCATCTAAGCAGAATATGTCATAACATGTTTCATACTCAAATGACTGTACAGTTGCTGTTCTTCATGACATTCCAGTGGGAAGTAAATGTTACCCTCATTTTACAGATTGTGGCAGTGAAACAAAGTAATGACTTGCCTGACACATCAGAGACTTTGATGACAGCCATGCCACATGTCACTGGCGAAGTCAAATGACACAGGAGTTCTTTCATTCTGTTTCTTTGTGTGGTTTGCTAGACTGTGCTACCTCCAACAAGCAGGCACAAAGTATGCATCAACAGAAGTGTTCTGTTAAGCTGCCATGGGAGCTCTAGACCAGAAATGTTAACCACCTCTTACAAAATGGACTTTTTCTTCTAAAGAAATAGGCACAGATTCTTCCTATTCCACAAATGATATCACTCTCCAGATGGCAGTTAGTGGATTCTTTTATGTTCCCCTGGTCCTTGCAGATTTTCTCACTTTAAGAATCTGATTTGTTGGACAGGTTATAGCACCTGCCACACTGTCTTTTGCTCACCCAGCTTTTTGAAATGTGACTAAGGGTTCAAGTTTCTGTTGTTAGCATTGAAAAGCTGAATTAAATGTTAAAAAGCTTAAACCAAACCATATTAGAAATAACATGGTGTAGCTAATGCAAAAAAGGCTTATTTAAAGTTGTAGAATATAAGAAATTTATTAAGCAGCTCCAAGTAGATAATGCATGGCCAGTTCAATGCTGTGATAATGGATGTGATTCAAGTTTATTTTTTCTTAAAATGTTCTTGTTAGAGGACTACCTTTTCATTCTCAGAGCTAACAGTACATGAGCTTTCAGGGGTGAGAGACACCACCAGGGAAGCAATATGCAGTTTTCAAAGGTGACAGAGGTCGTGGCTTTCCTTTTCAATTCCACACAGAAGGGCAGTCAGAGATTTCTGAGATTATATTCTTGAATAAGAATAATAAATTATTGTATTGAAACAGTGTGCAGAGTGATCCTCCAGAGGCTTTGCAACTTGTAGGGAAGTGAAGAAAGAGAAGAACTCAGAACATGTAGTAGGTTGCTGAAGAAAGGTTTGATCTTTGTAGCCTATAGTAGAACACAAGTGAGAAATTGATGTGAGAAAGTGTTGCATGTGTGAAGGGAAGTAAATTTGAGTCTAGATAACAGCTCACATCAGGAATATGTTTGGAAGCATTTTCACTTGGCATGTGTTTTCACCTTATGCTTTATACTTCTTAGAAACCTGGGACATCCACAGAATGAAGCATTTTAGTGAAGTGGTGGCAGGATTGCCCAAGTTTCACTACCTCCCAACTGCAGCAACAGAATCTGTACTATCTGCAGGATTTCTTAAAATGAAACTTTTTTGTGGAAGAAGAGATTTTGTTGTGTGGATTGCTCTTGCGTAGCTTTCAAAGGAATTCATATAATGAAACTAACCAAAGTGTTGATTTTCAGATGGCATTTTAAAGCATTGCTTTGCTTTATTTTGTAATTTTTGGTTTTTATTAATGTACTGACTATGCTTAACCTGCCCCTGCAGGGTTTTTTTGCAAACACCTGCATCAGGCACTGTGGTCACGGCCAGTTTGTGCCTCGCTGAGAGATCCACAGGAAAACTGGTTAAGTTCTCAGTCAGTCTGTGAGGCCAGCTGGATCCAGCTCATCATCTGTAGTTGTTTGGGCTCTGGAGTTTAAGAGTAGTAGAAAGCAGAAAGAACCTATTTTTGTCCCTACACTGAACAGCTGTGACTCAGAGTAGTCACACAGAGCAGCTGTTGAGTGTTTTCAAGTCACTTGCATTCTGACACTTATTCTCACAGAGGTAAAGTGGACATCTTAGGAACTAAAAATTACATGCCATAAAGTGAAAGCACACGAAACTCCTTCAAGACTTGGTTAACACCAGTGCTGTGCCAGTCAGTTGCTCCACACTCATTTAAGCAGTGAAGGCAGCCAGGAGAAAAGGAACGTGGGCTGGTTGAATTGAATTTTAACACTTCAGGCTTCTTAACGGATTCTTTTTTCTCTTTTTTTTTCCCCCTGTAGCAAAACAACGTGTCCTCTTCACAGAGAAGAGAAAAATCCGTTCTGTGTGAACAATGACTGGACTTGATTTATACATGAGACGAGGATGGTCTGGGGGGAGGATGGGGTGAACACTGATTCCAGAAATCCAGCAACATGGGCTGAAAAGAGAGGAAATGAACTGGGATCGCCGTCTCCTGTGATTTGAAGGCCATTGTGAATAAAACAATGTAGAGAGAGAAAATTCTTAATGTCTGGACATAGATCATCACAGTAACATTTATTTATCTTTTGAGTTATTTTTACAGTGCTCAATTAAAAAAAATTAAATAGCAAATCCCATTGTCTGTGTTTTCTATTGTGAAAGAGGCTGTATCTTCAAAGGAACTATTGTTTTATAAAGCAATAAAAATTAACATTTTCCACAGCAGGAATTCAATGGCAGGATTGCAAGTTTTTCTAACCTACCAGCCACAGATGTGACAGTACACCACAGGCTGGTGTCATTACTTGGAGGGGTAATGTTGCACCAGCTCCTTCTGAGGAAAGAAGGAATGGGAACCTAGATTAGTTTTTGGATAAGCTATTAAAATAGTTAAAGGCTTATAATAGGTATTATTTTCAGCCAGGTTAGTAAGACAGATTTTTCATTCTTGGGTTTTCATCAAACATGAAGAAAACAGTAGTTCTGATGTTTGTAAGCTTTTTTTCCTTAATTAGCTTGTCTGTGTTCAGAGCAATGTGGCTAGAGACATTTTTCCAAGTCTACCTTGCTGAGTGTGGGGAGGTGCAGAATGCAGTGCCACACCTGAGGCACATGGGCACACGCGCACCCAGGCTCAATATATGGGGCTTTGTGGTGAGCCAAACACTGGCCCTGGAGTTTGAGCACTGAAGTTGTAGTCTCAAAGCTAATGCTCTGCTTCATGTGCTGCCATTTCACATAAGCACTTCTGATAAAATCAAGTGCAAATACTGTCAGGAGCCCCATCCCCTGCAGGTGTTTTGCTGTAAACTTCATGTAGTTCAATAAGACACAGGGCTGTGTGGGGCCAGAGAGACCTGCTGTGCTGTGTTTGAGAGACCCACCACCCACACCCCATGTACTGCTGTACAACAGGAACACACAGGATTCCTGAAATCAGAAGCAAAGAGACTCTGCTGGCCTTTCTAGTCAGCAGAGGAGAACTTCAGTGCAGTCAGGAGAATAATGCTGTCTCCTATGAGATAAAATCAGTACAGTGAGCTAGACAATCAATTAGAAAAGGTCCTGAGGCAAGTCCTTCCTGTAAGGATATGAAGATTGTGTCCCCGGTGCCTGGACACTCACTGATGCGACGCAGTTAGACTTCCTGATCATTTCCTCCATGGATAACTTGGGATAGTAGGCCAGGTAGAAGGCCAGTGCTCCCACAAAACTGTCACCAGCGCCCTAGAATAAAACAACAAACAAGCTTAAGTGTATTTGCACAGGGAAACAATTCAGATGCCTTTCCCGGAAAGACACAAGCTGTAGCACTGATTGCAGGGGTCAGGAAATTGTTCAGGGGCTGAGTTCAATACACTTTTCTATGCCTAGGAAATTTTGCAAAGTTAAACTAATGCCACAATACTATCCTTGTGCCCAACTGCTGAGTCAAGGTGCACAATATAACATAGCTTAAAACTTAAAGAAAAAGCAAAGCAAGCATGCCACAGTTTAGCAAGATGTTGTTATGAACACTGCTTTTGAAACTTCCTGTTGCTGGAGTGTCTGATTTTGATTTCTCAACCTTGATGTTTCATTAAAGCTATTTTTCTCTTATTTAACTTCCGTTTTTCATAAAGGTCAGTGGTAAAAGGGGCAGTGAAAATGCGGAGAAAAAAATAAGCCATGTGGTTTGTGTAAATTCCTAGTTGCAGAGGGATGTTTTGACACTTCCAGAACTTAGCTGTTGTTTATTAAAAAGATTCCACTGTCATTAAAAACTAGCATTGTATTTATCACATAAATCACTTTTATTCCTGGGGTAAGCTTTTCCACCTGTGCTGAGTTTGACCATGGAAGATGAGGACAGTGACATTCACGGGGAGCTCTGGCAGCCATGGCCCTCTTGAGCTATCCATCATTCCCAAGCATGGCCTGTGTGCCCCGTGGGAGCCCTGGGGAGGCTTGGAGTACATCTGTCCCACATGGGCACCAGCCACACCCCGGCTTGCCCTGACCCTTCTGCCCAGATACTGCTGGCTGTGCTCTGGTCAGCAGGCAGTGACAGCTGTTTGCCCTCCCAAGCACTTCTTAACAATAACTGTTGTTTAGCTGTTCAGTGCTATGAAGTGTCCCCAGCAACTGGCAAAATTTAACTTGATTGATGGTCGTGTTTAACTTGATTTGCTCATTTCACTCCACAGTGTTCTTTCCCTCTCCTCCCCTAAAACTGTCTTCATTCTAAGGCCAGACTGATACCAGTTCTTGTTCGTACCATAAAAATGGTCCTAAGGTCCCTTTTTAAAAATCATACTTTTATACTAGTGAAGGCATTAAACTCTACACACTAGTATTATCTTATTTCATTCCAGATCCAGAATATGGATGAGGGATTTTGCCTCTGTAGTTGTAAGAAATAGGCCCCAAGAGTCATGTGACAAGAGCAAAGGGCCTGGAAAAACTGTCAAAACAGCTCAGTAAAATTTCTAATGGAAGTTAAAACTAGGAAGTAATATTCCAATTTTGAATACTAGTGTTGAATTCCAGTTTTGAATACTAGTGTCTTATACTCTTACTTGTCTTGAAATCAGCTGCATATAAAATCATTCCAGCAAAACAATGCCACTTCCACAGAAATTTGTTTCTAATGCTGCAAGCAGCTGACAGGGCAGAGCAGCATGGGCACTGCAAGGGACCCTAACAGGGGTGAGCACAGGACAGGAGCCCTACCCCAGGCCTGGCCTCTCCTTGCCCAGCCCTGCCACAGTGGCTGCTTGCATTTGTGTTTCCAGTCAGAAAACTCCCTGCTTAACTCCTGCTTGGCCTGGAGTTTGAATGCTGTCTTCTGTCAGGATACAATGGTGAGCATGGCCTGCCAAATGACAAGTTAATAAGCAAAGCTGTACCCTGCATGCAGCTGTAGCAGCACCTGTTTCAACAGTTCTGTATTCCTGACCATACCAGGGGCAGGTGAAGGTTTTTATCAATTTCTGTTGGGCCTTTGTCTCCCTTCTGGTTTCCGGAGTGTTCCCACAATGGCAGGTGGAGCAGGAGCAGGTGACTGCTAGTTAAGCATTGCCAGTGTCTTTTGTCTGATGCATAATACAAAAATCTCCATCCCACCTCAGAGTTTGTAATCTAATCACTGCATGATTAATTATTAAAGCTATTTTGGTGCTGTTGTTACAGACAGGAGTAGGATTTCAGCATGCAGATCTGTTCTGCTGTAGCTCTAGCAGGAAGAACATTTTTTACAGTGATCACTGGGAAATGGAAGTAGCCAAATATTTTAATGAGTAATACTCAGAATATCTGGTGTCAAATGGCATAAACTGTTACCTGGCAGCAGCATGGAGCAGAATAGTGTCTTTTTGTTTTTTGGGGTTTTTTTTATAATTGCCGCACTGTTGGCTGCAGGAGCAAAAACACACTAACCACATGTCACCCAGGTCTTAGTCTGTGTGCTAGTGAGATGGAGTGTAAGTTCTCCCTAAAATGTTACTGTGGCTCTCTGCTTATGGGTGATGCTCTGAGGTTGTGAGATGGCTGGGGATCTCCCTTTTAGCCTAGTTGAACAATGATAAATGGCTCTGAAAGCAGAAAGAGGAGAGAAGAACAGACTCCCATCCAGAATAGAAAAAAGCCCCCCTAGCACATTTTTTTGCAAGAGAAAAGATTACAGGGTGATTGGAGAATACACAGAAGGATTTGATGCCAGTGAACATTTTGTGAAATCCTCACTTCCCATGCATAGACTGAAGCAGTCAGTATCTGCAAAGCCCAGCTATCACAGACCCAAAGGGTATTCTAAAGGCAGAGGTTGGTAAGTGAATGTTTTGAGAGGGGGGTGTTTTCAGCAGAGGAGCTGCTGCACTGAGAACAGCGTCATGCATCACACTGATTATGTAGATCCCCTGCTCAGCCTTGCTTCTGGTCTGTGCAGACGTGACTGGTCAAACATGACTAAAAGAGCAATAGCACAACTGGTTCAGCTGCAAGGTTAACTGCAGTAAGAACTATTTTTGGCTTACAGAAACAGACCTTCCTTCTTTGGTACTGTGTATTAAACTACATTGGGTCTGGTAGATTCTGAAATGGTTCGCACAGAGCACTAGAAGGAACAGGTTCAGAGTAAAATCAAGATTACACAAACACTGGAATAGCAAATAGATTTACATTTAGCTGTTTCAAAACCTGCTCTAAGAAAAATAATTCTAACCTACTTCACCAAAAAAATTCATTTGAAAATGACCAGTAAGGTGCATTGAGAGTGCCCACTGACAAAATATAAATACAGAGTATGTAATATTTTACATTCTTCAGCATTTGTCTTCCGGGTATTCTAATACACTGCAGACTTTGAGATAATCCTCATATCCTTGAGTGCCTGGAGACAATTCATTCCATAATTATGAAAGTATAATGTATTTAACCTTTCTTTAAAGCAGGAGATGCTAGTTTGTTTGAAATAAAATAAAGAATTGGATTTTAAAATTGTCTGATATGCTGTGGCTCATTCTTAAATACAAATGTCATGGTTTTGACTAATTTTTATGGGTTTGAAGCAGTTTTGTAAACCTATTTATATTCTGTGCCACTAGTCTGTAAGGTCCTTGTTTTCCTGTGTGTCTGGAAAAGGGCATTTTTGTTTCTTACAATCCAGCCCTGATTGAGATTGTGTGCCTCTAGAGAAGAGAAAACCCATGAAAACACTTCTATTTATACCTTAGCTTTTGTTAGTCCTGATTTGTCAGAAGCTGGTTCACAACTTTAGTATAACTATTTTTATACGATGCTGCCCCGAGAAGCTTTTTAAGGAAACTGCTTTGTAAGTGGAAACTATATTGTTCAACAGCCTTTCCAGCATGTAAAGCCTTTTCCAATCCATCATGCACAGACTATTAGGATGCATTTCACTTATACAATAAGATGACTTGCTCACCAAAAAAATTTGGAGGCCAAGAGGCCAAAAGCTGCAGTTCACAGAGAGGCTGCAGTTGCACTGCCTTGTTCCAGGGAAATCCTTTGCTCAGCCTTTGCCCTCCCAGCCTGTCCTCCTGGGCAGAGCAACAGCAACTATGGAAGAACATGAGAGGGCTCTGCCTCCTGAAACCTGATGCTGTTAGTGAAGCTCAGAAAACTTTCCTCAGGTGATTTTTAAGAAGTTACAGTCCTTGTGCAGTTTGGCTATTGACATGGATTCATTCCATTAAATACATTTTAAGAGCATGTTACCAAGGTCCAAAGAAACGCCTGAAAAGGATGTTGTACAGCAGCACAAGAGAAATGCTTTGCCTGTAATGATGAATTCTTCATGTAGTGAATAAATCAAACATAATCCAAAAGCTGTCAAAAAGTGCCTCATGATATAGAAGCAGTAACATTGCTCACAATGATGCTTACAGCCTCCAAGGAGCATTCACAGAAGTGCACAAATAAACGAAGCCTGAGGATTATGCTGATTTAGTGCAGCCTACATCCATGGCAATGCAGAGATGCCCAACTCTGTTGAAGGAACTGGGCCTTGGAGAATTCCTGTTGTATTTATAGCACTCCACAACTGTGTGAGGCTGGATTATGCTGAGGATGTTATCGCTCTGTCACATCTGCTCAACATTCCCTGCTGTACCTCTGCCTACTCTGTACCCAAACTGCAAATTAGCCCTATGGAACACAAAAATAGCTGTCAGCAAAGGCACTCACTATCCATTATCCATTATCCATTATCCATTGGTCACAAGTGGCAAAAGCCTATGTCTCCCTACAAGAATCCCTGGGCTGTGCTTTGGTGAAAGGTTACTAGTGGAACTGGAGAAACATTTACAGCTTTTGGATATTATCCAGATAGTCTTGTGCCATTTGGGTCTGTGTCTCATCTAAGGGATAACTTCAGCTGAAATGCTCAGGGAATAAAATATCTTTTGATGACAGTGTGTGGTGGGGTGAGCCTGGATGGATATCAGGTGCCCACCAAAACTACTCTGACACTCCCCTGTTCAGCTGAACAAGGGACAGAAAATAAAACAAAAGGCTTGTGGATTGGAATAAGGGCAGGCAGCAATCACCATCACAGGCAAAAGAGACCTGACTTAGGGAAATTACCTTATTGCCAATCAGATCAGAGTAGAATAATGAGAAATAAAAGCAAATCTTAAGACACCTTCCCCCATCTTCTATTCTTCCCAAGTTTAATTTCACTTCCATTTTCTCTACCTCCACCTCACACAGCAGCACAGGATGAGAGAGGATGGGGATTGTGGCCAGTTCACCACATGTTTTCTCTGCTGCTCCTTCCTCCTCAGGGCGAAGACTCCTCACACTCTTCCCCTGCTCCTGCATGGGGTCCCTGCCACAGGATACAGTCCTCCATGGGATTCTCCATGGAATAGGAGTCCTTCCCACAGGCTACAGCTCTTCACGAGCTGCTCCAGAGTGGGTCCCTTCCCCATGGCTCAGTCCTTCAGGAACAGGCTGCTGCAGTGTGGGTTCCTCATGGGGTCACAAGTTCTGTGCAAATCTGTTAGAGCATGGCCTCCTCTCTCCACAGGCCCTGCCAGGACCCTGCTCCAGCACAGGCCTCCCACGGGGTCACAGCCTCCTCTCAGGCATCCACCTGCTCTGCTGTGGGGCTCCTCCACAGGCTGCAGGTGGATCTCTGCATCCCCAGGGACCTCCATGGGCTGCAGGGGCACAGCTGCTCCACCATGGTCCCCACCAGGGGCTGCAGGGGAATCTCAGCTCCAGAGCCTGGAGCATCTCTGCCCCCGGCTTCTGCACTGACCCTGGTGTCTGCACCATTGCTTCTGTCACATTTTCTCTCCTATCTCCAGCTGTTGTTGCCCTATTTTTACCCCCTCTTAAGGAGTAAAATCAGAGGCACTACCACCTTCACTGAAGGGCTCAGCCTTGGCCAGTGCTGGGTTCCTCTTGGAGCATTGGCTCTGTCAGACATGGGGAAGCTTCCAGCAGCTTTCCAGAGAAGCCATTCTTGTAGTCCCCACTACCAAAACCCCACTCACAGTGGCTGGATCGGTTATGCAGCTTTTGGATTTTTATGATTTCCTTCTTCCTGAAAGAACCCATGTTTATCCTCTATGTGATAGAGAATGATTTATTTTTGGAAATGTTCCTGGCTGTTTTGTTTGGTTTTTTTTTTTTTTTTTTTTTTTTTTTTTACTTCTGCATTTATTTGCCTGTGGAATACTTTCAAAAATTATTTTCTGGGAGGTTAATGTTTTCCTCCCCACATATTTACTCATGTTTCACTAGAAAGATATTTTGGCAGTTTAAATCAAGACAATCTTTAAATTAAACTAACTCCACTATCTTGAAACTCTCCTGAAATTAAACTGATTTGACTATCTTCAAACTGTTTCAATCAAGGCCTAACAAGGATGATCACTCCCACAGTGTCTGGGGTTGCTAATCCTGTGTGGAAGCATTGCTGTCTTTGCAGGGCATGCTGCAGATACTGGGGTGACTCTGGACAGCTGTGCTTAAAGGAGGACACCTGTTGTCACAAACCCCTAAACCCCTGAAATATTTGAAAATTACAAAGTGATTTTCCACTAACACACTTATTCCTGTATCTTTGCAAGGAATTTTGAGCCAGAACAAAGGGGGTGGAAGTCCTTAACTGGGAACTACCAAATTTAGCAATAAGAACCAAATGAACTTGAATCAAATAGCAGGGCTTGCCTGGCTAAGTCTAAGTTAGGCTTTTGGTACTGACTAAATAGCACTGCAAAGCTACTTGGGTTGAAAATAAAGGAGAAGACCTAGGAAAAGCACACTGTGCCCCAGAGCTTTAGGGTCTGGATCTCTAACTCTATTACTTAATCTGTCCTCTGGTAACTGAGTGTTTCTGCAGTCTTGTCACAAAGAAAGAGTAGATGTTATCCTAAGCCAAAGGGAAATATATAGAGAGAATCATGGTAGTGGTGCTTGTCTCTTCCTTTCCTCTTCCCCTCTGCCTTCCCCACAAACCCCCCCAGTGCTGTCTGATGTGGTTTGCACACTCCAGGGAAAGTCATGGGGAACTGTTAAGATGCTGCCCCACTGTAGCTCCTTCGTCCCAGCCATGTGCAGAGTGGCTGAGCTCAGCCAGTGTTTAACAACAGCAGGAGGTGTAAGCTAACACATTTTAATTTGCATTCCCTGTACGTTGACAGTGCACTCTTAATTCCAGTGATTCAGACTGCAGTTTCATAATAGGCTTAAGCCAATCCATGGTTATGCTACTGCTGAAAGGCTCAGTCCCCACTCATGTTTTTATCCTTGTCTCATGCTCCCACGCCCTCCCCTACATCAGATTTAGTACTTGTGTGGCCAAGCAGTGAGGCAGATCAGTTCTGTGATCCTTCTGACGACTGGGCCGGCCAACGCTGAGCAAGAAACAATAGTTTCCACCCAGATCAGCAAGTTGCTGTATTACCACATGATAGCTAGTCCACAGCAAATGAGAAAAAGGTTAGAAACACTCCTTTCAGCATGATCTTGGATCAGCTTGAGCCAACTGTGAAACCTCACCCTCAGTCAACACCAGGCAATTCATTAACTCAGTTGTGTATCCAAGTCTTAATACTCTGGCTCCTTGTTCACACAGGGAAAGCTGCCTGTTCCACTCTTTCCCCCATACCCTGTGGGCTGGGTCTGGTGGAATAGGGAATGATCATGTTTCCTTTCTGTATCTTTACCAGACTCTGTTCTGGGAAGCTATGGAAAAGAGAAATTCCTGACTTTCTTGCATTTATGTTGTGAGGTACTTGCACAGCCTTGAATGGGGAAATTTTCTTGCCCACTTTACTCAAGTTGAACAAGGCCATCATATCATCTGGTCCTTCACATGTCCTGAGAACTTAAAAGGTAACCAAACCACACCCAGTGTAGACTATCAGTTGGGAAACATCAAAACCAAAGCATACCACACAATGCTTCACATCAGCCATCAGGAATTTTTACCCACTTCCTGACAGATTTCCTGATGGGTCATTAACAGTGATTAATCAGCCTGACCGTTAACCCCCTGCATTCCTGAGAGATTAATCTCAATACAAGGCCTCCTGCAAGCAATTTCTTTCCTTTCTGAAACATCCTATTACATTAAGTTATGCACTGTTTCTTAAAAGATCAGTGACAAGAATTAGAGATGCATGAATTCCCCTGAAATGTTTGGTTTGTGGTGAATGTTGGAAATAAAACATACAACGTTCACAACTCTGCAATTTTTAATTTGTATGTCATCTAAAAAGCACAGATGAAAGTATCTGCTTTACATTTCAAAGCCCATATACAGCATCAACTTTGAAGGCAGGTAATAGTGCTCTCATTTCACATGATGGGAAATTAACCCAACTTAAGATCAAGGATGTTAAGAACACCCACTTTGAGAGATCTGTGGGCTGAATCCAAAGCTCCAGATCTTTCATGGGCTAACAGGAATCACATGAGCTACCCATCCTTTGAAAGTGAGACACAGCTTGGGAACCCTAAAACTGAGATATGCAAAATAATTAAGTGGACCTCCACAGCTCTGCTGGACTCTCAATCAGGATCAGAACAGAGGAGCTCCCATCTCACTGTTTATGAGAAAAATACTGCAAGGTGTCTGTGAGGTGATGCCTTTCTCTTAGTGCACACTGAATCTGGGAAAGATCACAGGAGAGCTACATTCTCCTGGATAATAATATTCCAGTACGCTGCTCAGCACTGGGGAACAAAGTTATTCTGTGTAGTAGACTGTTAGTCTAACCCCAGAAAGCCAACAAAGTGTTCACCAACAGGGAGCACTCTGTTTTCTGAATCATCGAAACAATTCAGTGTGATGATGCTCATATAAACTCCTTTCAACTCCAGACAGTATTTATGAGAAGTGACAAATTTATTTCTTTCTTACACAATGGAGTAAGAGCACGGAAGCAGGAACTCCATATACTACTCCGAAAACAAGAGATCCATGTTGCTGAACCTGTGAGATTCCCATCAACCAAACAATTCACCACTACTCTGATTCCTACACTACCAGGGCAATAGATATTTTGGCATGGAATTTTTCAATTTGGGAAACACTTCTGTGTAAATCTTCTGTTTAAGACTGAATTCACTATCTTTTGCCTTCATTATCTGTTTCTTCCCTGGTTCCACACTTGAGCTTTGATCTGTGACCTCCTTTCAAACCTCACATAGAAAACTCAGAACAGCAGAAAAAACCCTCTACACATTTTTTCCCCTCCCTGCAGTGCATATAAAAAAACATATGATATACAAAATGCAGTACTGGAAAATTCTCATTGCATTTCATCTGAACACAAAACTCTCCAGTGGCACTCTTGGGAAGTTATAAACCACAATGTGTCAACAACAGGGAAGCACACAGACATCACCACTAATAGACAGAAGAAGGACTTTCAGTTGCACATGTTACAGGAGCTGTATCCACCTTTCCCAAAATTTGAACTTGCACAGAATCAAGAGTCGTGGTTGAAGCCTGGTGCTAAATATAGCAGCTCCTCAGAAGGTTGATTTGTACTTCTCAAACTGGTTTATCAAGCTGCAACAACATGCAGCTACTTTCCTACTCTAATCAAAAGCTTCACTTATCTCATTTCCTTGAGCAGTACTTCACTCCTTTCATTATTCATGTCACACTTGTGCCAAATTGTGCTTTCGTCCCAACAAAGCTCACGCTTCTGTGTTAATTCACAAATATCATTTAATGATGAAATGAAACTACAGCCAAAGCTCTGCCCAAAATACATCATGGTATTTTGATAGTACACTGGAAATTCTGGCAGTGGGTTCCCCTCCCCAACCAGCAGACAACTGTCCAAATTGTCACTAACTGTGCCACCCCGTGTCACATATGAGGCTGACATGGCTTCAGGACCCCATAATCTAACAGTTAAGTAAGAAAAAGGGAATATCTGTACTGGACAATTTTACTGGCCACATGTGGGTTTTTTCTCTCAGCCTGAAAATGCCAAAGGACTCTCAGTGATCCCATCTAATCTGACGAGAAGCACTCGGAATGACACAACTGCCATCTCGCCTGGAATTGATCAAAAAAGCATTCTTTTTTTGCACGAAAGCTCCATATGCTCGAGTGCCTCTTTCAAAACCACAGCATCTAGCCTTTGTTGGCTGGCCACTGCTTCTGCCTACCTCTGAACTACACATCCTGGAAGGGAAGCAAAACCACCAAACTTCAGGAGTTTTTTTGTCTGAGCTCTCCCCAGCTTTGTCCCCTTGCCAGCTCCCTGCATTCTTTTTCCAACTGAGTTTGTGTAATCGTTTCGATGACTACCCGAGATGTATCTCCTCTCCTGAATTTCAGTTAGATGAACTTACAAGCCAGAACTGCTGTTCTGCTCAACAGTATTGCTCTCTGCTCTCGGTACTGCTCTGCCCACTCATTCTCTTGTCCTTAATCTGTGGGGCAGGAGTGCAGAAAACAGGGCTCCCACACCTCACCTATGGTCTTCAGCAGTAGGTGACAACCAAGGTACTGCTTCTGACAGAAAGGCATTCTCTGTGAGATTCCCTGTAAAATAGATCTTTCCAAGCAACACACTGCCTGCTTAATGATTTCAGTAACAAAATCACAGGTACCAGCAATGAGGCACAAGCTTCCAGAGAATTTCCTCACCTCTACCTCATATTTCTGTATCTCTTTGTGCTTTGAAATGAACAAAAAAACACTCCTCATTGACATTTGGGCAGCTGACAAACATTGCAGCTAGAATTTGGGAATCTGCTTTTCTACAGATGATTTTCTCTACAATAGCTGGGTTTATGTCTCTATATCTACCTTTAAACATACAGACATAAAAAAACCTTGAGAAAAGTGGCAAAATCAGTGCACTCAACTGTAAACTTCCTATTAAAGACATTCCTATATGTTACTGCTATAAATCACCAAAACTTACAGTTTTAGTTTCCTTCAATTTCTCTAATGAAACTTGTAAAATATATTCTGTGTGTGGGACAGGCTATTAAAGATTAATTCTTTTAATCTTGATAAGAAATACAACTTCTGGCATTTTCTGCGGTTACAATTTGCAAAAGCAAGAAGCCTGATTTCCCCACTATTCTCATTTCTCTGTTCTTGTTCTTTTGAAAACCCAATTATGCAATATCACCAATCTAACTCAAACCTTTCTGGTTTCTGTAGTGCCAAAAAGTACTTGGCATTGAAAACTCTGTTGGGTGAAATAATGAAATCTGATACTGTTCAATATCATTGTTATTGTGATTGGCATTTCAGGGCAACTAGGCTGGCGAGGGGTTCCAGAGCCAGGTTCACCGTCCCTCTCACCATAGCCAGAACTAATGTGAAGAAATCCAGAAGAGTAAGTTGTGTTCCACAATAGCCTGGATGATATTTGGTTCTGCAGAGAACAGTTTTAAAGAGGTAAGGGAGGCATAAAACATTTGTTAGCTAACCATGAAGAGGAAAAAAATGATAAGGGGTTTGGCCAAGAATATGCTGCACTATTACACAGCGGATTGCATTTGCAACTTCCTACAGTTCAGGCCAGAAAAAGATACTTGGGAAGGTGACGCTCTGGATGTGCCAGAAGTGCCAGCTTCCACTAGCTATTTTTAACTGCAGGAATTGCATTAGAAAGAATGACTGCACACAGTTGGTCTTCCTTCCTCTTCATCCTTTCTGCAACTCAGATATCCCAGATATCCTATCTACCATTACAACTGGCACTCCTCGTGTGCACTGGCAGGCCAGGATCTGCTCCAACACAAGGGTGAGCTACATAATAGGACTGAGCATCTTGGAGGAGACCCTGAGCTGGACTCATCATAAAGTCAAGAGGAGGACAGCAAATCAAAAAAGAGATGCAGTATGTTTTGCTGTAATGATTTTGACTTGTGTTGCATTCCATGGTTAGCCCAAGAGAAGCAATAAAAGTCATTTCCTGCTCTGCTCTCCATCTGCATAAATTATACCAATGTTTCATTTACTAAAGCATCCCAGAAGTGAGATGGCACTAAGATATTTCAGAACTCAGCCTCTCTGGACCTCATCTGAAGGTATTCTCAGGTGCAGATATTGGATGTGGCAACATTCCCATGTTCTCCAACAGAGAAAACACTTGAGTTGCTATACATACACTGCCAGCATCCCTACCTTTCTGTGTCCAGAACAGTAATCAACCGGGTTAATTTCCAAACTGGAATGTTTCTCAGCATGCAGTAGTGGAGCCAAAGCACCTGCTCTCATAATATACTTCCATAAACTCCCTACAGCCTCTTCAAGAAGCATCCAATGCAAAGCAACTCTGCATTGCTATGTTCTTCTTGTAGATATTTACAATGATGTCCAGGTTCTAAAAAGAGACAGCTGACAGCCTGACAAAAATTTTCCTCCAGTCCTATTTTTTTAGGATGAGCATAGAGAACAAGTCATGGTTAAACAAGGGAAACAGGTTCACTTGCCACTGAGGAACCAGTGTCTGCATGTTTTGTTCCCTATCTACAGAACAGCATTCTGAATAGTACTTTCCTCATGTTGTAAACAAAGTAAGGTGCTTAGCAACTTTTTGGTTTTGTGTATGTATAGGTGTATATGGAATAAAGCTGTAGGACACAATGGGACACAATGCCATGACTTTTAATGATCATGTGTAGCAAAACCAAACAACTCTTGGTATCACTAAAGTAGTTTTACTGAGTTTTTTTGTTGCCTGGCACACTACAATCTTAGAAGGGGCTTAAAAACTAAATATTGGCTTTAATCTTCTTTTTATAATATGTCTTCATTAAGTACCCCTTGTAATTTAATGCAATTTGCGGCAAATGCTAATACTGCTTTGGGCCCACTTCTCCCTGTCAGCTGTATCTCTGTTAAATTATGCATTTCCATCTGGAAAGAAACTGTACAGGACTGTAGGCTCTCTTCCACTTAGAGTCAGGAATGGAAAGGGATTTAATTAGATGCTCCGTGGTTGAGAAAAGGACTAGAGCAAAGCCTGGGTGGTCCATGGAATCTTCCACTGGAAAACAAGACTGCAAATTGTTCTGTACAAGCCTGCTTCTGTTTGCTCATTTTGTTTACATTGTTTGTTCTTACAGATTAAAATAGACAGTTACTAGGCAGATAAACAGTGTTTCCTTCCACGACAATGTTGTCCAGAAGTTAAGAGAGCAGCATGGGACAATATATGCCTGTGCTTCATTTTTGGCTGCACCACTCCAACTCCCTATATAACTTGGAGCAGAGCAATTTTAGCCTGTGCTTCAGTGCACCCAGTCACCAACATTTTTGTTCCACTTTTCCAATTTGGACAAGGGGGATAATATAGCTTTCTGCTCTCCAAGGGGAAAGAGGGTGCATCCAGCTTGCTCCACATTTTCTCAGTTGACTGCCAATGCAGAGGGGTGCCACTCTTGCAATCCCTCTTGTCACTGGATACCTGAATACCTTTAGGCCATTGACCAAGCCTTAACAGGCTGAAGTGTCTTTAGAAGGCCTGAATCAGAAGCAGAAACTGATTAGGAATTAAGCAAGTCCCATCTAGACTTTACTGTGAGTCAACTCACATGCAGTCATTTCAGTCATGTGCCCTTTCACAGTTCAGCTGAACTTCAAACATAATAGATGCAGCTTTATTTAGGCTTACAGAGCTGATCACTGATTGGAGTGCCTGGCAGATGAACTTATTCCTCATGGTTTTTCTGTTCCAAGATTCAATGGATTCCATATTTGTAAAAAAGGCAATGCAGAAGGCTAAGTCAGAAAGTGGGCTATGACTGGAACTAAACTTATTTAATAACCTATTTGGGTTGCATGTTAAAGAAAGGAAGCTATTATGCTCTCGTTTTGTGGGATGTTAATGGGAACTCTGAGCATAATTACTCTGTGTTGGTGTGTCTGAATAAACTCCACTGATAAATAAGATGTTTGCCCAGTAGTAACTTCTCTTCCCTTGAAAATGAGAGGGAAGATGGGACAAAGGAAAAAAAAAGAACTGAAAAAGAAAAAAGAGAAAAAAAGAGAAAAGAAGACAAAAAAGAAGAAGAAAAAGGAAAAGGAAAAAAGAAAGAAAAAGAAAAAGAAAAAGAAAAAGAAAAAGAAAAAGAAAAGAAAAAAAAGAAAAAGAAAAAAGAAAAGAAAAAGAAAAGAAAAAGAAAAAGAAAAAGAAAAAGAAAAAGAAAAAGAAAAAGAAAAAGAAAAAGAGAAAAAGAAAAAGAAAAGAAAAATAAAAAGAAAAAGAAAAGAAAAAAGAAAAAGAAAAAGAAAAAGAAAAAGAAAAAGAAAAAGAAAAAGAAAAAAAAAAAAAAAAAAAAAAGAAAAGAAAAATATACATTTTAGGGTTAAGGAAAAAAAGAAAATAGAAGATCACAAAGGTTTACTCCTTGCTACCTCCTTGGGTAGGAAAAGGTTAAACAGTCAACATTTTTCTTTTCTTAGCAAGTTAGAGAACTGTACATCAGACACATTGTCTGCCAAATGCTTCATTTACTACCAGCTGCATTTTTACTTTGTTGAGAGATAACTGAAATAAAATCACTGTTCTTTGTGCAAACGGCATGCTAAATAATACACGGCTACAAGATTATTAAATAGCAAAGGCATTTGATAATATTAGAGTCAACCACAAGTCCCACTTCTGCTGATGCACAGAATTTTGAGTAATTAGTCATTGCACAGAGTGTTGTATTTATATCCCCTTGAGCCTCAGACGTTAGGCCACAAAGTCAGGAGACAAAGAATTGCTGTTATTAGGAGAACTGGTTTGGATTTATTTATATTCTAAGGCTTTATTTCAGTGTCCACTCCACTCCTCTGGCTCAGGCTTCCTCCAAACCAGAAGATACAGCTAAGTCAGAGAATTTTAGTGTAAACCATATTTTTTCAGACAAGACCTCTCAACTTCAAGCAGAAGCACTTCAATGAGTTTGCAAAGCCCCCAAAGAAGTACAACTGGCCTGAGGTTATATGAAAGCCTGGGAAAAAGGCCTCCCAGGTTCTGTTCTGATCTCTAACAGACTTCTCATGGCTTATATGCAACACATTAATAGCAGCTCCAATTTATGGACAGATAAATTGGGATACAAAGAAGACACGTAACTCTTCCAAGGATTTACAGCAAGTCTTTTGCAGAGCCCTGGAACTCTTAATCAGTCCTTTGTTAAAATTGCTAAACCACACTGCCTTCTTTAGACCACAATTGCTGCACAGGCCTGAATGCTGTGACATATCTAAAATTATACAGCTATACACTTATATGAGGCTTTATTAAAATAAAGGTTGTGTAACATCTTCAGAGTTCAATACAAAGCTGCCCAGTGAGCAATTTACTGTTTAAAGAAGCCTTCATAATTCTCTCTCCTATTAGAAGAGACAGACCTAATAAATTGTATTGAGAAATCTGAGGGAAACAACAAGATCTGAGCACAAAACATCTGATGACAATTCATATTGTAGCAATGAGCTTTTCTTTTGTAGAACTGACATGAAAAAATAATGGTAACATTTTTGATTATGACAAATAGTATGTATCATATCTCTGAGAATTTTGCACAGAAAAGGACTATATAGAATAAATCATATGCTCATGTCAAATTTCAGGCAGAGTAGATTAAATGTTGAATATTATCTTTTCCCCTAAATGACTTTCATGTTTACAAGCATGGCACTTCAACCTGTGAGCCTCTCTTAGCAGGTTGTGCAATCTCTGTATCCAAAAAGCACAACCAGACAGGGAAAATGCTGGTAATACAAGAAATTACATGATAAATGTAATGGCTGTGCTTAGAAATACTGCAAAGTTAAACATTCTAAGTTCTCCATGATATTTAAAAGAGGGACTGTTGATTTGCTGAGATTACTAGGGGCACTGTTGTGAAAATTGATTCCAAATTTTCATTTAAATATAGTGTGCTCAAGTGCATCAAGTGTACTTTCAAGAAAATACATCTAGGCCTAAGCCAGAGATGCAGATGCCTGATCTCCTGGCTGTGAGTGTGTCAATGCAGGACTTTTTGCACACAACAGTGGTATGTGTAAACCTAGAGGTCAATTGATGAAGAGATCTTAAATAGAGCAACCATATTATGCATTTAGATGACCAGATGAGTCAAAAATTAGAAAGTCATCCTAACTGGTGCAAGTATACATTTGTCATCCTGATCCAAGCTGGGCTCTGGTGCAAAGTGGAGGTTCTAAAAACTAACTCTAGATGACCTCCTCCCCAAAGTGATCTTCCTGCTGTAACCTAGAAATGAGGGGCCAACAGAGGGGCAGCCCCAGCTTACTCAGAAAGCCCCCTATTTTCCACTAATGCCACTGCCCAGGAGAGATTCTGCCAGTGCCAGCTCTCCAATTCGAGTCATGGACCCTAGATAGGACACCCCACCTCCAACTGCAAGGAGCAACCACAGAACCACAGAGCAAAGCCCAGAACCAGCCCCAAACATTCCAGCCTGCCTTTGCCACTGACCACCAGACTGCCTCACCTCCAGAGGAGGCCTGGCATGGCTCTGAAGCCCAGATCCTGAGTAACCTGGAGCTCCAGACAACCTGAATGCCCTCTGAAGTCCACCTGCACATACTGAGCCTCAGGCAGGCCTCTGGCAGTACCTCAAGGACTTGACTTGGTTCCCAGCTGTCACTTGAAGTGCTCAGCTCCATACTATCCCATAGTGCTTTTTTCAAAATGGAAGGGAACTAATCTCACTGCTGGCCATATTCCAGCTTTGAGTAATTACATTCTTCTGACAAATTTTCCTTGGCAGTTTCAATAGAATATAATTAGTAAATGTAAATAGATGTAAATAGTGCTGTAAATTACACTTTGCATGATTGTCAGAAGCAGAGGGGGAGAGCAAGGGTGAAGGGGCAAAAAGAGCGGAGCTTCGTTCTCCAGTATGGATGATGTTGTGGCCTTCCATCTCAACAGACCACGATGTCTCTGCCAAGACGGCTTGTTCAGGGCTACTGCACCAGCAGATGTCAAAATCCAGATCATCCTGTGGTTCATCACACAGATCATCCCCTTCACCTCAAGTACAATTCTGTCATGATGGAGTTTGGTCATGTCCCACAGCTGTTTGTGAGCAGCTGCTGTGCTCCACCTCAGCTGTGCTCCTGCTTCAGCAGCAGGCAAACAGCTTCTCACACTCACAACTGCAAAATGTGTGTGTATGATATTATTGTTTTCGGTAGAATGCTTATCAGATTTGTGAATGATTTGTGAAAACTTCTGCTACCAACAGAAAAAGTGTCATATAAATGGAATTATATAATTATCCTTCACAGCTATTTTAATGTAGCTTCATGTACTAGTTTCACCTAGAGTGGAAATAGCTTCTTCCAAAAATAAAGTAAATGCATATATTCAACTTAATACAGTCAAGTAAATTTAAAAGCAACTATTTAAAGTAATGAAAATAGAATATAATGTATAGCTATATTAGTACTTTATTATGTGTCAAATGTCTCATGTACGTCAACTGTTTCAAATACAAATTGATATAGCTGGTGGGCTTAATAAGATCTTTCTGTCACAAAGAAAATTCGAGGATGATTTTCCAATAATTCACTCTATTTCTGTTTATTCAAAATTTTCATACAAAAAGTAGATAGCAGGAACTAGTAAATTGAAGGGAAAGTTAATTTTCTTAACAAAAGCTTATTGCACTATTTAGCTATAACAGGAGTAACAGATGTTTCAGCTTTACAATGCCATGTCTTGCAAAACTTCCCTCTGAACGACTATTCGTGCTCTACATGCTTTGGACTGTGTATGGAGAGCTCTGCTAACAGTCATGAGAAGCATTGCATACATTACTAAAGCCCACACTAAGATAATTAGTGCTAAAAAAAAGAATCAACAAGCCTTTTTTCCCTCTTTATAGTATTGATTTAGTGTGGGTGAAAAACGCCAGATTTTCAATCTTGAAGATTCATGTTCCACCACAGAGTGGGAGATGGAGCCAGCTTTTCGCAGTGTTCTGCCAATAAACACTCAGATTAACCACCTCAAGTGTAGGGAGGAAGAGCCAGGCCCTACAGCCTACCAACCCTTAGTGTCTCTGATGAACCTGTGAGCATGGAGAATGAGGAGCACACAAACTGGGACAAGGAACTCAAATTCTTAATCATGTGGCTGTGCCTACCCAAGTATTTTGTTGTTCAAAAATTCCTAAAATTGCTGTGAAGAACAGAAATTACCAGGGGTCAGTACTGAAGTTGCAGTGCTGCAGAGAGGACTCTGAGCAGTGGTAGCAGCCATGGAAAATTTCTACAGTGAAAGAGGACTTTGAAGCTAATTTTGTATCTTGCATGTGTATCTCCTAAATGGCACACTCTGTTTTTTAATAAGGTCTCTGTAGCCTTTTGCAAATTCTGTGATAGCGTACACGTGCCATTTAACTCTTTGTCTGGCAGTAACTTCACCTTCTGCAGATCTAAACAGTATCAATACAGATAGAGGCACAAAACCCAATGTGATTGTGCCCAGTCCCTCGACATGCTGAAGTCAGAGCAGTTTAAAGTAGCAATTTTTTTTAGTATGAAATGGCAGGCTAAGAGCATACACATGAACAACTCTGAAAACCCTGTGGGTAGGTGGCTACTTGGTAAGACACCTTACAAGTTTGATCCTTCCCCTGGGGAAGGATCTACTGTGGACATGCCTTGAAGAAAGTAACATATCCTACTGGAATGTTTAATGCTTATTTCAATAACAGAGCAATCCAGGTTAGTTGAGGATGGCATTATTTTGCTTAGTGTTTGTGAGGGTTGCTTTAAAACCACTTGCTTTCAGGCAAAGTGATAATCAGGCTAAGCACTGTAAGACTTTTATAATGGAAGGCCAACACATATTTTTTCATTCAGGCTGCAAGAATAAACCAAGCACAGCTGTTTTACTGAAAACAACCCACTGGTATTTAAGTAGATTAACAAAATTAACTGTGAAAATCCTCTTGCTATGTGCAAGCCAATAACCTGTTGGCCACAAGGAGGCAGGGCAAGGATTTAGTAAATTAAAAGGAACTGTTTTTATTTAAAATGAAATTTTTTTTTAAAGGAGGCACATTACATTCATTCAGACATGAAACTCTGAACTGCTAGGCAAGATAAAAAGCATTTTTCACCCACAGTGTGTGGTTTCAGTATTGCTGTTTTATTCCAAAAGCAGCAAATCTTTAAGATATCAAACAATAGCTGATCTGGAAGCAATTTTCCTCTTTTGAAGGAGCAGATCACACATACTTCTTCAACATCACTTCTGCGTGATAGAGAAGAAGCTCTAACAGTAAGCTTTGATAGCAGCAGTGGATTTACCAACTCAGAGCAAGAAGCAATACCGCCAGGTTCACAAGGTGTTGCTCCCAAGCTAATAAACCCTGCTTCTGGACAGCTTTGGGAGTTCTGCCTTTCACTTCCTTGGCACTTCTAATTCTGGGCTAAAAGCAAGCAGAGGCAGTTTGGCATCTGCAGTGCCCTACCAAGAACCTTATGCATGAACCAAGAACCTTAGTGATGTCTCCTTCCCCCAGCTAAAAATTTAAGACATTCCAAAACCAGTACAAACCCAAAGTCAAACTTCTAAATGAAAAAGAGCAAAATAAAACCAAAGTATCTCTATTTCAGAGTTATGCAGAAAAAGATTATATTGACCAATGAAACAACACTTTCCAGCATCAGAATAACACAGTCCAATCCTATAAGTGATCTTCTGATTGAGATGAAGTGACTTTACTCTTAGCTCTGCTACTGCATGTTACTGACCTAGGTAATCTCAGCTCCCTCTGCCTCTGTTTCCTCATGCTTTAAGCAGTTGCCTTTCCTCTTTGTGAATCAGTATGAGGTCCATGGATAAAAAACATGCTACAAGAACTAGTTGTTATTAATGCAGTTCAGATATGGAACGTACCAGATGGTAAAATCTCCAGGATTTTAATGAACTATTGTAACAGAACATATGTAATATGACGTTATTATAACAGGCATTTAAATGTATAGTCAGTACATATAACGTGACCTGCTCTGCTCTCAGTAACTCCACTGGAATTATTTTGGATTTATGTCAGATAATACTAGGAACACAAAATAGCCCCATATGTGCAATGTGGTAAGGTTTTCATACCAATGATATCTTAACTATTGCCTGTCCTGTTTTTCTCTTTTGCTGGGGGTATTGTATTTTGTGGTTTCAACAGAGCATGTTTTCTGCACTTAGTTCTGAGCAGGAAGCAAAGAAGTATCCTAATGTCAAAGATTAAAATGCACCTGACCAAATATCCCTTACCTAGCATCATAAAACAGTCATCATAAAACAGCAAGAACTTTTGGGTTTTTCCACTATATTCTCTAAAAATCATGTCTTTAATCACCTTATGCTAGATTTGGTAAGTAATTCATGCTTTGTCAGAAGAATCAAACATTCCATTTCAGATTGTGAGTAGTATCTCCATTCTCTCACAGTGTTTGAGTTCTAGACAAGATGAATTAAATCAAAGGGCAAAGGTGGAAAACAAGATTGCAGCTCAATCCAGTGGCATCACAGACTACAGTCAGAGACAGGTACTTCAGTAAAGAAGGAACATGAGGACACCTTTTGTATGTATAACAGTTCTAGCTCATCTACATTACAGACTATAAAACTCAGGTGAATTTGATATTTAATATATAAGACACTGGAAGCAAGATACCAATTTCACATCATAAATTAGCCTTTGTGCTAGTGCCCAAAGATTTGGCTGATTACTCACTGCTTTCCCCTAGTGCTTAAGCAGTCTTTTCCAAAGCAAGACAGTTAAACCACAAAAACGTACCGTAGTGTCCACAGCCCTGACCTTCCCAGCAGGAACGTGCTTTGGAATGCCTTCGTCTCCTGATATCATCATGCAGCCTTCTGCTCCAAGAGTAACAATTACGAGCTTACACCCTCTTCCTAACAGCATGCGTCCCACCTTTTCAGCATCTTCAAGGTTGCCAACTGGGATGCCCGTTAAAATTTCTGCCTGGAAAACAACCCACGCAAATGAAAATCATAATCTGACAGCATTCATTTTTGGACAACTGTTGCATTTGAAAACAGTATTTAGTATCTTTTAAAAATGTGTATTGTAGGATGATCATGAAACCACTTCCCACGCTGATCTTCAGCTGTGTCTTGCTCCTTGCTTGAAATCAGTGTGTACTTCAGGCACAGCAGACTAACAGAGAGCAGCCTCGGCAGAGAGATACAGGAGGTGTGGGTTCTGTTCCAGCTTCTACAACTTACCTGCTATACAACCCTCAGTAAAATCACATTTCTCCCACATGCCTCTGTTTATTCATCCGTGAAACAGACACAGTGACACAGTCTCAGGAAAAGCATTTTGTGGTTTAATATGAAAAAATGCTGCAATTCAACTTGGTCACTATTCTTGAGGGAAATTTATCACTAAGTGAGGAACTTTTAAAATACTTTTCTAAAATTCTCAGTGTTCAGCTAGCTAAAGGGACATAACAAGGGAAAATCTCTTTCAGGAAAAAAAATTTGCTCAACTTTGACCACACTGTTCAGTTTCATATATATTTTTGGATGAGAATAGCTAAAATTTATCTGAAGCCACCTTTGGACAAGGGCCCATTAAAAAGTTAATATATATTTGTGTTACAGCCATGTCCATATGTCTCTGTCAACTGTGCTGGCTCTGTACAAATGCAGTTGAACTCTTCTTCTAACTGATGGTGAGCTTAAGTAAACTTCTCCCGGCTGGGTCTTAAAATTAATCTCTTCTAGTTCCACACAGCTAAAAGCAAAACTTCACCAAAATCTGCAATGAAGACTTCAGAATCAAACAACATTTTCACCACTTCACACATTTTCTTGATGGCATTGTATTGTCATGTGTAATGCGCTTTTTCTCTTCTTTTTGGAAGGGAAAAGAACAAGAATGAAACAGGAAGAAAAGGAAGAGAAATTGTCTTTTCTCTGAAACAGTCTATGAGGCAGTTCTCCTGCATAATACTGTATGCCTTCAACTGTAAGTAAACAGATATATTACATTTTGCTGTCTTCACTAAATTGTCTGAAAAAAGGGAAGCCTTGCTGTAGCTCACATTACAAGGCTGCTGTTGCATCTTGAAGAATGCAGTCTGAAGCATTTTCAGATACCTGGTTCATAGCCGAGCATAACTTCCACACTCCTAGGGCTTATTTTCAGTGGAAAACTTTCTTTGGAACCTATTCAGCAGCCACTCTCCTGACCTTTGCTGCATGGGCAGCTCAGCTTCTTGGGAAACAGCTGCTGAAATATTTCAAACTACCTTCCTGTGCATGGCTGAAACCTGAATTCAGCGCTCGCAGCTCTGGATGTAACAACAAGCTGCAGCGAGCTACAAGCGTTAGGGGGAGCGCAGTGAGGAGCGGGCGGGCAGCAGCCGTGGCCAGGAACTGCAGCAGCCGGCCCCGAGCGCGCCGCCCCAGCCGTGAGTCACTGCTGCTGCTCGCCACTGTCATTTCCTGAGCTTCAGCCCGTCCCCGGCGAGAGCAGCCACCCCTGGGCTCCGCAGGGCCACTCCGTGCCAACACACTCCCTAGCGTTTATAGTATCACTCGCAGAGCACTTAATCGCTTTAATTTTTAAACACATATGACTAAGTGCTGCAGTCCCTACTCAGACAAACGCACAAATTATTTCAAGCGCTGTTGATCTGGTCACTGCGAGGCAGAGCCTGGTGTGGCAGGACTCCGTTGTTAAACCTGTGTGTGGTCAACGTGCGCATGCAACTTAAAATTACTTTTTTTAACCACACTGATCCCAGACAAGAATATAGTAAAATCTAAATTATAAGAAGGCAACTAAATCTGTCCAATTTTCTCTTTGGCATGCCACCATGCTACTCAAACTTTTCCTGCAGTATAAACTATTCAAGCATACTAAACATATTTCAGTCTTTAAAAGGTTATAAAAGTATTTTCAAGTAAGAAATTTTTTTTCAAAAAGTATATCACAAAACCTTTTGACTGTATCTTCTTACAAGGTTTCCAGGAAATCAATTCACTAATAATGGTTTTGGAGTAACTAGAGATAGATGACATATAACATTAAAATATATATATACACTCTATTCAAGTGTCAACGACTCCGAGTCTCTTTGCGAATTTTAGTATCTCTGGAAAAGGAATTATGTATTCCTGTATTCAGAAGACCTGGTGCTCTGTGCCTGTGCTACAAGAATAAAAATAATTTAACACAAATCCTTGAATAAAACAGGCAAACTGAATTTTCAGAGTACTTTATGAGGGGCAATGATTCCAAACATTCTACCTCTGTGGTAAAGTCTCCAGAAGAAAAGTGGATTTGGTTTTTCTAGAGTAACAGTAAATCTAATATTGGTTTATTTACCTGATATTTATACTTTTGTAAGCTCATGAGCAAAGTAAATGAAGCATTTTAATATAATAATTCTTCCTAATGAAATGCACAACCTGTATGCTTAGCATTATGAAAGTAGTCATCTTTGTGCTTCCCATGTTCCAAATCAACAGGATTTTTGTTTGAGTAGTGAAAGAATTGTTTTGGGACAGATATTTGTAGAAATATTTCTTTTCATCTTTACACTGCTTATACCAATAAACAAAATTATTTTGAACAGACAGAGTCTGTATAAAAGTAGATCTCTGGCTGCTTCAAACCATTATCATCTAACTCATCTACAGCAGGATGGTACAACTAAAGAACACTGGAACAAGCTGGAAGAACCATAAAAGCAGCAGAAGCCAGACAGATTCTGTGCCAATGATTAGAAATTACAGTAAATGTCAACTGATGTTAAATACTGTGGTGAGTTTTTAAGTTCCTCCCTTCAGTAGAATCTTATTTAAAAAACAAACTGTGGTACAATTGAGGGAAATAACTAATGGTTATGTAAAGAAAAAAAATTAAATAACAGTACTAAAAGCCCAATGTGGACATTTGCCATCATACTGTACAAAAGAGCAACAAATGAAGAATTTTATTTTTCTACAGCTAGTCCCATAAAACTAGTCAGTTAAATGGACTTATTAAAGCAAGATGGCATTCCACACAACTGCTGTCAGAATAAACCTATTATGGATATTATATAATTAATCTACATACTATTTTCAAAATGCTGTTTGCAAGACTGGTAGAAAAATTTAACTAAAGCTTTTAATTTCATAGATAGGAAGGTTCTTGGCCATAGTCTTTACCAATCTTAGTCATGTCTCTGTCTCTCTTTAGACTGTGGAGTCTAGTCATGGTAAGTTGACACAAACCAGAAATGTTACATAAAAGAAAATGGCCCTGTTTTTTCCTTGCCACTCCTGTCCAAATGGCCCACTCTCATGTGCCAGAACAGCCATTTGTGTGACCTGGAAACAAACTGAGATTGCAAGGCAAATCTGTGTTAAAACTAACACCACCCCGAGTCCCACATTACCCGCAAAAGTCAACCCAAAACAATTAACTTCTTTCAACAGCAACAGTAATTTACACTGGCTACAACTGAGAATATTCCCAGCATAGGAGCATTTGCCAGTTGCTCTAGCTGTGGTGCATTTGGGGCAGGCACTTCCAGGGAGATGTTCTGGATCCTCTGCTTGGCATTTGCACAACCAAACCTGCAGCATTGTATCTAGTTTCGGGACCTCTGGCACAAGTAAGACACTGAGCTACCACAGCACACTGCAGTGGAAGACCATCCAGACAGTCAGAGAGCCAGAGACCAGGACATACAAGAGGAGGCTGGGAGAAGCAGGCTGGTTCAACCTTAAGAAATCCTGGCTAAGGGGAAAATCTAATTGCTGTCTAGGCCAATTTAGTAGGTGGGTATAGAGAAGATGAAGCCAGAGTCTTCTCGAAGGTGCATAGGCATAGGGCTAGAGACAACAAGCACAAACTAGAACATGGGAAATTCCAATATTAGGACAAGCTTTTTCACCACAAGGGTGATGAAGCAGTGGAACACGTGCCCAGAGGTCATGCGGGCTCCAGCCTTGGGAGATTGAGAACTTGACTGGACAAAGCCCTGAGCAATCCATCCTAAACTGGACAGGCTTCACCAGGGTGTTGGACTAGTTGAACATCCAGAGGTCTGTTCCTAACTTCCACAATCCTCTGATCCTCAGCAAATACAAACTGGTGAAATAACAAGAAGTATTAATTCCTCGGGGAGCAGTCCAACATTTGGACTGGGTTTTGTGCACCTAGCACAATAACAACTTAGCAAATGTTCCCAGGTACTACTGGAAGAGAAATAATAAATAATAACAGGGAAACTGTCTCAGTTTTAAGGCTAATGCATCTAAAACTACATATGATAATTTAAAATACTTTTCATTTCAAATATTATAACACAGTAAGTCAGTTGGCTACAAACTTGGCCTGTACCTTATAAGATTTCTTTTGAGAATGACAAAACAAGAACTCAATCTCATTAATTCTAACACATGTGAACAGTCCCCAAGAAGTAGTACAACAGATTTAGTGTATAAGAAATTGCAAGGTCAGGCCACAAGCCAAGCTAGTTCCAGTTGTTTCAAATTAAAAATTTTTACATACAGGCAGGCAGAAATACTTATCATGCTAGAATAATTAAAAACTGATTGAAATGAATTGGCCTGAAGCTATAATTTCCCTCCCAAAAGTAACATCTTTCATTTTAGACTAAATATGGTAAAATTCATACTTTCCAGCAACTGATAAAAAGGGGTTTAGAACAAAGATGGAAATAAAATATACTGCGAGTTGCTGGCAACTTCTATGTAATGGCAGAATAGTAGCTTTCCATTACTTAAATCACAAGAGGCAAATTCAACAGATGTTCTGAAATATTTTATTTCTAAAGGAATTTCTAAAGGACCTGTTTTTGTTTTGACTCCTAGAGAGATCAATTATATTTTCTTAAGTAAGATTATTCTTACTATTAATCTCTCTATATTAACAAGCAGTATCTTAAATGTCCTTATCCCAGACTACAGAAAGTTTTACAAACTTCATATTCTCTGAATCTTGCAAAAGGCAATAATGTCTCTTAATTCTGGGCATACTAACAAATATTTATTAAAAAAATTATCTATCCTCTGTTAATAGACAGTAACACTTAAAAGGAAACAGTAGGGATGTATCTATTTTTCAGTGTTATTTTTATACATCTTACAGCTTTAACAAAATCAGCAATTAACTTGTACTACTTTCTACTATTGAAGCTCCAATGCTAATATTTAATTAAATCTTTGCAAGGCCTTCTTTAGATCAGAAGTCTGATACCCATTTTACATTAGGGAGAAAGTAGTTCCCAATTTTGCATTAAAAATAGCTTGTCAAACTTAATAATTTGCTGTAACTATTCAGGAGTTTTTCTTCTCCTGAAGGGCTCCTCAGTAGTCTTTGAACAGAGCAGCAGCTGTTCTTCAAAACGTTTAGGATCAAATTGAAATTGCTGATGTGCAATATATTTTGGTTCCTAACCTGCAGGGCTATGTAACTGCATGCACACGCTAAGAAAGGAAAACAACACATGAACTGTATTGACATTGTGGTTATGCCTAGAGCCATCTGCAGCAAGGAATCACACAAACACGTGGGAAAAAAATGGTAAGTATTCCTTGTCTGGTATTGGGTTGTCTCCTTTTCAACATTTATAGATGACTGAAAAGGACAACCATTAGTTTTCACCAGGATGACACTGGATACATTTATTTTTCATTAGAAGAATTAAGGGAATGGAGAACTAGCACATTCCTGCACAAACCTCAGGGATTAAGCTGTGCTACATCTGGGAATTAACAAACTAGTCTCAACAAGTTTGATCTTTCTGGGAAAAGATAAAACTGAACTACAGGCTAAGCAGTGAAAGAACTGATAACCTTGCAAGATTTGTTCTGACATTTTTGTTCATGAACCACATAAAAAGAAAGTAATGTCAGACATAAAAACCCCTGTTATTGCAACAAGCAAGAGTGAAAAGAACAGCTTGTGAACAGCCTTCTAGACAAACTAATGGTAGATAATTCACTGATAGTGTAATTTTGTTTGCTTCTCTCTAGCACGTAAATCCATAAGAACAAGCTGTGCTGTTATACCAGATACTGCATGTGATTTCATTAAATCCTAAGCATTTAATAAAGAATGGAATATAAAGTGTTGATGTTGCATTTGATATTTGCATGTTTGAGAGCCAGCATCCCATGGCTGACACTACAGCTGACATCTTTAAACTTCTGTTCTGAGACAAAGGCATTGCAGATCAAGACCCTGACCTTTAGAGCTATAAATAACAGAAACTTCTGACTCAGTAATAATTCAGCTAAACACAAGGACCATCCCTTTTCTCATCTTTGATAATACAAACACTCCACACAGCCTATGAAGATGTCTTAAACTGTATGGCTGGTGTTCTCTTTGAGAGCCAACATAATTTTCTGTTACAAATATACTGTTCACATATTATCCACAAACCACAGGATTTTATAATTTAAAAATTTTTTCTTGGTGAACGAGGAAGAGAGGGATATTATGATAAAATTGTGACAAATACTTGCAAATATAAATTACTAAGAAAGGCAAACAAAGCAATAAAAAAAGGGTCTGTGTAAATTTAATCTTGTCTTAGAGCACACATCTGTGTGCTCTAAGATTAAAAAGAATGTTTTAGAAGCAGTTGAACTGGGCAGCTCTAAAGAATTCACCTTCAAACCCAAGGTGGTTGGTTTATTAACTATTTAAAAAACTTAGTAAAGATGGAGCAGATATACACTTTTTTTTTTCCTTGAAGTAGCTAAAAATACCAGATAATAAAAAAAAAAAAATCCAGAAAGAGTAAAGCTGGAACATAAATAGGATTTTGGCTAGAAGGAAGACATTTGAGACTTAGAAATACCAAGTAGGAGAGGCAATGGAGCTGGAACAAAGCAGCTCAGGAAGGCAGTTGTAAGCAGGACATTCAATAAATTGGGTCACAGAGAATAATATTTTTTTTAAATCCAAGAGAAATGACCATAGTGGCTTAGAGAAAAGGTCCATATCATCCAAATGCTATTTTCTAACTGCAATTGCCAGTAAATACTAAGGGATTTTTTTTTTTAATAGGATAAAAGGATCTTTTCCCAGTATATGTTCAGGATCACCAAAGTCTTAGGTACTCTCTGATTTAAGATCATGATGGAAATGCATATGTAGTCACTTGAATGTATAAAGTTTAAAAAAATTAGATTTATCTTTAAGATTTGTAGAATTAACTTGTTGATTTTAAATGCCACACAGAGATGTGACTGCTAACCTTTATTTGGGTATGTAAACATTTGTCTGTATATCAAACTTCTCAAGTGTACTCATTATAGAGATCTGAAATTAAAGAAAGTCATGAAAGATAACAGAAAACAGATGGTATATGAACATACAACAATTACTAAAAAAACTACTTTCAAACCTGTGACATAAGAAAAACAAATGCTTGATTTTTCCTTTTTTTCTCAACAACAAGAAAGGAACAATGGCAATAGTTCATCCCTAAAAATCAATTCATTACAAATCAGACACACAGAGAGAATGAAATCAAACAAAATTGAATATTACATTTGTGCTAACATAATCGATTTCATTGCAAAGTTTCAAAAGATTGTTTCTAAAAAAGGTATTTATGAGCCATTGTTGTTCTCAAAATATGCTGTACACTTGGATTTATGCTCCCATGATATGGCTGGCAGGAACTCCCATATGTCTAGCATTTCCATAAATTCAGAAGAGATGAGCTTCCTCTACAGCAGAGAGCATATTTTTGTGCCTGACCTTGCATCCAGTGATCCTAACTATCTTCACATGGTAGTTACTTTTTAAAAGAAAACAGCAGAAAAGAATGCAAACTGTACCCCCAGCTCTGCAGGAAAAGGTAGATGAGTGAGCAGGGATCTATTATAATTATACACCTGTATTTCTTGTTCTCTAAATAGAAGTAATTTTCTTTTCTCCATGTGGTGGTGGTAATAATAATACCCCTGGATCCAGCAAGCTACACTTCTAAAGAATGCCTCTTTCAAGACTGTCCCCTAGCAATAAAATACAACAAAAGGAAAACTCTAACATGTGTGAGGCAAAGAGAGAAAAGTCAGGAATGACAAGTAAAGAAAAACATAGTTTTGTTTCTAACATATGGGGGAGAAGTTTTTGCAAGGGGAAAATATTAGCAAGTGGCATTATGAAAAAGGCAAACAATGAATGATATTTACTAAGTAGAAGGAGAGTATGGATATTCTCAGCCCAAAATGTGAGCCATTACACCATTTAGCCATCCAGAGTCATAGTCCAGGCATAAGAGCTTTCTGATAGCATTAAGAAAACATGATACTGGTGTTCTGCAAGTCCCCTGAACAAGAATCAATACTTTGCCTTAGCATCATCTTCATCACATAGAATTGAATTCTGATATCTGTTGTACAGTGTCTGAGCCACAACTTGTATCACTGCCAGTTATCTTGGAAACTCTGGCTTCCAGAGACCTGAAGAGCCATAGCATCTCCCACCTTGCTATTTTGCTAACTCTTGAATTCTCTGGAGTATGTGAACTTGGCAGACCCATAATGAAACATCCCAGAATAAAATTTAGATGTCTTTATGGGTTACTCAGGCTGACCCTTAAATGCTAGAAGACTCATGGACTGAGAACTTCTGATATAGGTTGTGATGGGGTTCAACAGAAATTTCAAAAGAGGGTAACTGAGTTTTCAAAAATTTACACTGACAGACATTGTCATCAGACAAAAAACACTACAAGTAAGCAGGGCCATGCTCTCTCTTAGCTCTTCCCCTCCTCTCCACCCAAAGGGATCATGTTCATTGCAGAATTCATGTTTCTCAGAGATAACTTTAATTCTGATCAAGGCATGTCTTCTATCCAATAGGTTACTTCTCCCACATTCCTGTTTATATAAAGAGAGGGTGAGGGGAAGGAACACAGCATGCCTAATGCTAATAAGTAGCAAATTTAAACAAAGGTCTTATGAGATGAGGTTAATTTGTCTCTTGTGACAAAACCAATTTCCTTTGGGGGAAATAACACTTGAATTAGAAAAGAGAGGAAAAGGAGGGGGGAAAAATGAAAAAAGCAAAATATACAGTTGAAGGCCAGAGAAGATTCACTGAAAACAGATCTGACAGGAAGAGGCATATGAAGCTACTATTTACCATCAAGTGCAGCAAGCGTGCATCACCTCCTGGCAACAGAGTTTAAAACTGTCAGAACACTATGGCTAATGCATTCCTGCTAATCATATCAAGGGACCACAGACCAAGGACAAGCAACTATTTTAATATTTACCACTCAGTGATAACATTTAACAAGTGTACTTTTATGGATGCATTTTGCTGATCTACTTTTAAGGAAGGCTAGACCAAACTTTCCTGCTGCAAACAGCTAATTTAATTTCAAGTGCAAGATAAAGTTATCTTAGAATACTCCTTTCTGCTGGTTAGATCAGGTAAGAGGAGTATGTCTCAGTTTTCCTGTTCCCTATGCTGTATTTCTGAGAAGACTATCCTGAAATTTTCCTGCTTAAGACTCCTTCTTTAATATGACATATGACCATTACCTCAGTTTCATTGCAGCAGAAGATATCAGAATAGGTATAAAACTGTGGATCTAGGTCAGCAAGGGCTGGAGCTGGATTAAACAAAGTCTTTACTGGAAAAAAAAAGAAAGAAAAAGAAAATCTAAATCTGGAGTGTTTTAGATTCATAAACTGTCACTTGAAAGACCATAGTGTTTCAATCACAGACCCAAATATTTATTATTAACACACAAATTACTCTCAGTTTCTGCATCCTCCTCTTAAACAAATGCTAAAAGTTTTGCTTATTATATTAAAGTTTTATTCTAATCCCTGTGCAGCCACCTGTCATGATGGGAACATGACAGAAAAGTTACAGAAAAAAAACCCCAAGAAATTATTAAATTAAAAATAAAGAGAGAAAATGCTTAGACATTAATTCTATTTGTTTAACTGATGATGCTTCTTCCATGATATTAATAAGTTTTACAAGAACTGATTCAGTTCTAGAATTTTTCAGAGTTGTTATCTGAGTTCTGTACATGAAGAATCACGAGTTATGGAGTAATGAAGGGCATGTCCAGACAAGGAGTTAAATATGCTTCTGAATGTGTTACCTAACTTGTTCAAAATGCCACATTATAAAACTGTAGTGTAGACAAGGCACTGCGTATTTTTAGTATGCTATCTGGCAGAGCTAGACCTAAACTTAACATGTGGTAGAATTTGTTAGTTACCCTAACTTTAAACTGTAGTAGCCTAAGGCCCCAAGTAGCAGCAGCAAGGTTTGTCATGAGGACAGAGTAAGTGACTTACTCATTATTAACATAGCAAGTCTGCAGCCTTGGTTTTTCACTTTGCCAATTCCATGATTAATACTTGAGTCTTAACCACAAGGCCATCATTTTAAAATAAAGCACACACTCTTAGTTCAGAAATATTCTTTATAGTCAGTGATCAAATCTTCCAATCTGGATGCCTAAATGTTCAGTTCCAAACACATATTTAGACTGTAAGCTATAGCGTCTAATAGTCAGACACCCTGAACATCTCTGAATCCCAGTTAATGCCCTAACAGACAAAGATGCACAGAGACTTCTGAAATCTGAGTACCAAGAAGTTTCGTGATTGACACTTAGAAAGTTTTAGCATTTGACTGTACAACTTTATCATGCCTCTCTACCTGCCTCATTAAAAACAGTATTAAAGGGACAAAGACTCAGAAGTCAGAAAATGCCAGGATTAGGAATTCCAATGAAATCTTAATTTGGCTCCCTTAAATTATTACAATACAGTATGTATTATAATAAACTCTTTAATTATATGATCACATACCACTGAAAAACAGCATGTGATCACATAATTAAAGACTGCAACATAATACATATGCAGAAAGGAGACAAATTAAGGTTTCACAGGCAACCTTAACTCTTGCATTTCCTATTTTCTTAACTGCAACACTAATGAAGTTTTCCTAAACATAAAACTTTAAGGTATACTTTCCTAGGTAAAACAAAAAACAGCACATACTGGAAAACAAACTTCCATGTGGTACCATACTGACATAGGCATGGGTCAGGAGCACCTCTGGAAGTGTTCCAACTTGGGTTTTAAATAATACAGACAGATCATGAGCACAATGTAATTTAGCATTAGTTTTCTCCCATATTTACTATCTGCTGAGCATGGGGGGAGATACAGGAACCCTAAGATCCTCTTTCATATTGTGAAGAAGAGCATGGCTTTTGAACAGGATAATATGTTTGGTCCTCCTGAGGAACTTATTTTCTGCTGAAATTCTTTCACAGAATCCCAGAATCATAGAATGACCTGGGTTGGATGACCATTGCCCCTTGTCCTGTCACTACATGCTTTGTAAAAAGCTTGTCTCCATCTTTCCTGTAGGCTCCCTTCAGCTACTGGAAGGCTGCAATTAGGTCACCACTAAGACTTTTCCAGGCTGAACAATTCCAATTCTCTCAGCCTTTCCTCAGAGGAGGGGTGCTCCATCCTTCTGAGCATCTTGGTGGCCTCCTCTGGGCTCTCTCCAGCAGGTCCATGTCTCTCCTGTGCTGGGCCCCCAGAGCTGGATGCAGGGTTCCAGGTGGGGTCTCAGCAGAGCAGAGGGGCAGAATCCCCTTCCTGGCCCTGCTGCCCACGCTGCTTTGGATGCAGCCCAGGACAGGTTTGGCTTTGTGGGCTGTGAGTGCACATTTCCAGCTCATGTCCAGCCTCTCACCCAGCAGCACCCCCAAGTCCTTCTCCCCAGGGCTGCTCTTGATCATCCCCCAGCCTGTGTCGATACCAGGGTTGCTCCATCCAGGTGCAACAGCTTGTACTTGGCTTTTTGTTTATGAGATTCCCATAGGACTACTCCTCAAGCTTGTCACTTCTCTCCCTTTGCCAAGATCCATTCTCCTCAATGAGTTTTTATTCTTTATGCCTCCTTGCATAGGAACTATGCAATTATAACCTTTTTCACTCAACTTTCACCACATCTGATCTCTTTATGGCCCACAATTCCTGCTCCCACTTCCAGTGCCCACAGCCTGCTCCCTGACCAATCTCCATTTTCCAATCTCTATTCAAAAATCCTAATCTCTGTTTTTAGTATGCTATCTGGCAGAGCTAGACCTAAACTTAACATGTGGTAGAATTTGTTAGTTACCCTAACTTTAAACTGTAGTAGCCTAAGGCCCCAAGTAGCAGCAGCAAGGTTTGTCATGAGGACAGAGTAAGTGACTTACTCATTATTAACATAGCAAGTCTGCAGCCTTGGTTTTTCACTTTGCCAATTCCATGATTAATACTTGAGTCTTAACCACAAGGCCATCATTTTAAAATAAAGCACACACTCTTAGTTCAGAAATATTCTTTATAGTCAGTGATCAAATCTTCCAATCTGGATGCCTAAATGTTCAGTTCCAAACACATATTTAGACTGTAAGCTATAGCGTCTAATAGTCAGACACCCTGAACATCTCTGAATCCCAGTTAATGCCCTAACAGACAAAGATGCACAGAGACTTCTGAAATCTGAGTACCAAGAAGTTTAGTGATTGACACTTAGAAAGTTTTAGCATTTGACTGTACAACTTTATCATGCCTCTCTACCTGCCTCATTAAAAACAGTATTAAAGGGACAAAGACTCAGAAGTCAGAAAATGCCAGGATTAGGAATTCCAATGAAATCTTAATTTGGCTCCCTTAAATTATTACAATGCAGTATGTATTATAATAAACTCTTTAATTATATGATCACATACCACTGAAAAACAGCATGTGATCACATAATTAAAGACTGCAACATAATACATATGCAGAAAGGAGACAAATTAAGGTTTCACAGGCAACCTTAACTCTTGCATTTCCTATTTTCTTAACTGCAACACTAATGAAGTTTTCCTAAACATAAAACTTTAAGGTATACTTTCCTAGGTAAAACAAAAAACAGCACATACTGGAAAACAAACTTCCATGTGGTACCATACTGACATATGCATGGGTCAGGAGCACCTCTGGAAGTGTTCCAACTTGGGTTTTAAATAATACAGACAGATCATGAGCACAATGTAATACACTAGCATTAGTTTTCTCCCATATTTACTATCTGCTGAGCATGGGGGGAGATACAGGAACCCTAAGATCCTCTTTCATATTGTGAAGAAGAGCATGGCTTTTGAACAGGATAATATGTTTGGTCCTCCTGAGGAACTTATTTTCTGCTGAAATTCTTTCACAGAATCACAGAATCATAGAATGACCTGGGTTGGATGACCATTGCCCCTTGTCCTGTCACTACATGCTTTGTAAAAAGCTTGTCTCCATCTTTCCTGTAGGCTCCCTTCAGCTACTGGAAGGCTGCAATTAGGTCACCACTAAGACTTTTCCAGGCTGAACAATTCCAATTCTCTCAGCCTTTCCTCACAGGAGAGGTGCTCCATCCTTCTGAGCATCTTGGTGGCCTCCTCTGGGCTCTCTCCAGCAGGTCCATGTCTCTCCTGTGCTGGGCCCCCAGAGCTGGATGCAGGGTTCCAGGTGGGGTCTCAGCAGAGCAGAGGGGCAGAATCCCCTCCCTGGCCCTGCTGCCCACGCTGCTTTGGATGCAGCCCAGGACAGGTTTGGCTTTCTGGGCTGTGAGTGCACAGTTCCAGCTCATGTCCAGCCTCTCACCCAGCAGCACCCCCAAGTCCTTCTCCCCAGGGCTGCTCTTGATCATCCCCCAGCCTGTGTCGATACCAGGGTTGCTCCATCCAGGTGCAACAGCTTGTACTTGGCTTTTTGTTTATGAGATTCCCATAGGACTACTCCTCAAGCTTGTCACTTCTCTCCCTTTGCCAAGATCCATTCTCCTCAATGAGTTTTTATTCTTTATGCCTCCTTGCATAGGAACTATGCAATTATAACCTTTTTCACTCAACTTTCACCACATCTGATCTCTTTATGGCCCACAATTCCTGCTCCCACTTCCAGTGCCCACAGCCTGCTCCCTGACCAATCTCCATTTTCCAATCTCTATTCAACAAATCCTAATCTCTGTTCCAATTTTGTTCTTCTTTCAGCTTCTCCTTTCTTTCTTCCTCTGCCACCCCCCAAAATCAAGTAAATCTCTCCTACATTTCCTTTGCCTGAAATCAATTATCCATCATTAGCATTCCCATCTAGCTTTGTCTCTTCTGTATTGAAATTGAGGAAGCTGAGGAAGCTGCTGCTCTGCGCTTCCTGGGCCTACAAAAGATCTTTAACAGTATAAAAGAAGTTGCCTAAAACCAGATTCAGGAATTACACTGGAATGTAATGCTGTAATGCTGCCCAAAAGGACAAGTGCCTGTATGGACAGATGCTCAAGGGAAGCTAGCTGCGAAGCTCTCAACAATTTTCTGATGTCTGTGTGAAAGGTACTTATTTTCCAAGGGCTGATAATACAGTTAAAATCAGGCAGGTTTCCATACCATTGTGGAGGCTTATCTTTAAAAGAAAGCTGCCTTGCTATCAAGTCTAAAGTAAATTTTAAGGTAGCTTGTATTCATAATGCAAAAGCTAGGGTAGGGTGGGAGGCATTTTCCATTGCCTGGTTTCTGCAACTACAGTGCTTTGGCAGAAATCATGAAGAGTTTAACCACAAACAGCTGTTATGAAAAATTGTAGCCCAAGATTAGAAGCTTGAAGCATCCGAAAAACAGACCTGTTTCTTGCAAGTGACATGGAACCTTTAACTGAGGGTGCTTCCAGATAATTTTTCACTACAGTATTAATATGCTGGGCATTATCAGCCATCTTTTATGGAGTCTGTCATTAGAGAAGTCCAAAACCAGACTTTTGGAGGCAGCTTCTCACCATTGACCACTAAAAGCCTTTATTTGTCCAGTCAGATTTCCCTTCCTTCCTTCCTTCCTTCCTTCCTTCCTTCCTTCCTTCCTTCCTTCCTTCCTTCCTTCCTTCCTTCCTTCCTTCCTTCCTTCCTTCCTTCCTTCCTTCCTTCCTTCCTTCCTTCCTTCCTTCCTTCCTTCCTTCCTTCCTTCCTTCCTTCCTTCCTTCCTTCCTTCCTTCCTTCCTTCCCTCCTTCCCTCCTTCCTTCCCTCCTTCCTTCCCTCCCTTCCTATCAGTGCCACAATGAGAGGATGCCATGACATGCACATGACATGATGAGATGCCCCTCTCCAGCTTACAGATCCAGATGACCTTCACTGAAGAGAAGCAAAGAGTTCTTCCCTGTGTCTCCATATTCATTCTCTCTTTTGTTTATTTCTTCCAGTAAGAATGAAGAAAAACAAGCAAAAAAACCCTCATTGAAACAGAGGTTTGAGGCATCTGGGTATGCATCTGTTTTACACAAAAATAGTCAAGTGAACATTCTAACATAAAGTGCTACATAATACATGAGGGTATTGCAAGCTAAAAAAAGAGAAATTGCATTAACAATTTACTGTTGGCTACAGATCGGTTTTTACAGTGCTACAAACTCAGCTGTTTGCTTAGATTTGATGGCACATGACATTTGAACATGTGTAGCCTATTGTTTTAAAGCAGAAGCAACCAAACTTCCCTGACAGAAAAGCTGCACAATGATAACACACTGACAGCACAGAACTACAGCTGGCCCACAGTTAACTACTATCTTTTCTTGATATATTGTACTGTCTACAGTTGCTAAGTGATTGCATGTCTGTTCTGCATATCAGGTTTGATTTTTTCTCAATTGCTTTTAAAAAATCTTGTCTTTTCTTCTGTCACAGGCTGGCATCTTGCCATAGCAGGGTGACAAAAGTGTGAAGCATCTCGCCACAATTGTTCATAGAGTTAGAAATGGACAAGATAAGTCATGGATATTGATTAAAGATTCAACTAGAGTCTGTTAACCATTAGATTAAAAATGCTGTTAGCCATTTTCATAAAATGTAGTGACAAAAATATAGTGCAACAGGTGCACAACAGGTCATGGTGCAGAAGGTGAACTGGAGATCCTACAATTCCAGTATGCCATGATCTACTGGAGCTATCCTGGGCCCAGCTTCAAGAAAATAGTAATCCCAGTTGCAGTCTGATCCCAGTTGCACCCCTGATCTGCTGCATCACTGACTATACTATGAGCCATCTCCTCCCAGTCTGATCTTCTGGATAGAAGGGAAAAACATTTTTTAAATCTCATATAGATGCCTCTCTTGCATAATTATTTACTTAGTGTTCAAATACTGTGGTAATTGTGCTTGAGTAACTGAAAGCATTACAGGCACTTAAACAACAAAAACTTTATGTTGGTAATGAAACTCCATCCTGTTCAAGCAAAATATCAGCTTTCATCTACGTATGTATGCTACACTGAAGGAACAATGCCCTACATTTAAAAGTATAGTACAGTAACAATTTTCTAATAATTTCACAGATCTTGACTGTGTCTATGCAATGGCATCATGCCCAGTCACACAAGAGCTTTGGTTAGGATAAAAAAGCTTTTTTTTTAATCTTAAGGATGTCAACTACTATACAAAAAAACACAGCCATACCTACTGCTATGCTGGGAGAACAAGGGCATAAGACTGGTTTTGAAGTAATTTCATTCACTTTCCTGTGTGGGGAACTTTACTGACTTGCATTCATTATGCCTGTTCTGCTCTGGAATCATAGCAGAGTCAGGCCCACAGTGCCTGACCTACCAACATTATAATGTATTTAGTCACAGCATGAAAACAGGAGGAAAGGCAGCACCAGACATATACAAGGAGATTATAAGGGTAGGAGTTGATTTGCTATCCAAGGTTAACACTGCAAAATTTTTAAGCTAATTCAGTTCTCATTAGCATAGCATGAATTTGTTTGCTATTGTTTCAATTCTAAATAAAACTAATATGACAGAAACCAGAATAGACTACAGGATCTTTATTTAGAAAGCATGATAAAGAGTATTTTTCATGTAGCACAAATGAAAGAGAAAGAATGGCTTATGTTAAATTACCTCCACTGGCATGTGCCATTTTCAGAGCTTCAAGAGAAACAGCAGGAGTTATTTCTAGCTGGCAAACAACCACTTTGGCTTTACAGATGACATCAGAAGCCTTCTTCAGGTCTTCAAAATTTAAAAGCAGGTTGGCTCCTGGGACTATGACAATAACATTCTGTCCTAAAGAGAAGATAGTGTGTTTTTTACTTTAACTTTGACAATAAAGTATGTAAAACAATTCCTTTCACTTTTTACAGTACATTTCAGATGAGTATTTCAATTTACGTCCAAAAAAAACCATTAAAATTGTATGCATTGCTGACATTTTCAAATACACAAATATTTCAGAGGATAATCAAAAAGATTGATGTACTAATGAACTAACACTGCACAATAAACACAATATAAATTCTCTTGGGAAAGATCATATATGGGCATTCCCCAGTCTTATTTTGGTGTCTTCTGTGAACTCTAAAGAAGCACTGCACTAGTCACAGTGGAGATGGTGGATACACGCTGAGGGTGATATTTGCATCTTCCTAAAATATTCCAGTAGCATTTGGAAGAGAAAAGCATCAATGTGATTACTGAATTCATATGCCAAAAATGGCATAAAAATTTTAATTTTCCCATCAGCTGGGAACAAAAAGTATTTCACACAGCTAAGAAAATTATGCATGTTCTTTAGATTTCAAAGAAGCAGCCTTGCACCATTTACCTGAAATATTTCAAGTCAGTGCTCCTCATCATCATGAAAACCAGAACCAGCTTGTCACCAAAGCCCAGAAAGGTGATGCCTGTGTCTTAGGAAAGCCTTATCAGAAGTGAATAAAGAAGGTGGGCAACAGCTTCCTCTGCTCTTAGAGGTCGCCAGAAGAATGGTCTAAACAAAGCTCTGTGTGTGGAAGCATGGCAGTGTCTCAAAGCACATCTAAGATCCTTTTTATTCTTGTAGTTTGTTTTACAGTTAGGTGAGGTTCATTTATGTACGTTCCAAATATTCTTTTGTTTTTCTTCAGACACACAAATCACCTTCTTTTATTGCAATTTCTTTCTTTTTTTAATCTCTATTACAACACTTAGAGACCTTCAGGCATGGGTGCCTTCAAATTAAAATTTATTATTAATCACTCAGGTATTAACTTCAATAAGTCAGTTGTTCCTTGATTTACAGGCTCAGCCCGCCCCCGCTGAAGATTCCTTTAAGGACTGCCAATCATTAAAGGCTACCAATTCTGTAATGAACTGAATTACTCTGCAAATAAATATTTATGTTTTTAAATACAATATTTTTGTTGAATGTGACTTCAAAGTCCTTTGACTAAGAACGTGCAAAGCTTCTCTCCCTAAATACATTCCAAAAAGAAAGCAGGACAATGGAAAGAATAATATAGTGATCTCAGAGGGAGGGACCCAAGCTTTCCAAAGCAATTCTGCTGTCAATGGTTTGGTACACAACAGCTGCATATGAAAAGCAAAACCTCAGCACTTAAAAGCCAACGCCCTGCTTTTCAACAGACAATGATGGGCATCTTGGATAAAAAACAAAGGCAAACAAAACAAAAAATCTTCTGCAACACGTAAATGTTACCAAAGATATCTGAGTCCTGTTGGGGAATATTCAAAGGCAAATTGTGCCTATTTTGCCAAGCGTATATTTTGATAGCTTTAGGGTGCAGCAATGCAAGCAGTAAAAGACAGGGAATCAGTGGAACAAGAATCTCTTTCATTTCTGCCTGGCCTCTGTGCTTCCTAGAGTCTCAGACTCTATTCACATGTCTTGCTGCATTATCTTGCTGAACTGTTCAGCTGTACTGACATGTATATTATTATCAGACTTTGGAGCTAATGGCCCAAGGCTGCAAGGGGGGCTGTTTGCTTAAACCTGTATGTACAAACTCAAGGTAGACCGTGCTACACTGGAACATAGTCTGAAGATTTTCTTTCTAACTACAAAAGGTCAGAGACTCAGAGTCTGCTGCCAAACCTTCCAGGGAGATGCAGTACCTACTGTGGTGCAACAGTCCAGACGGACTAAACCCAAGCTGGAGGGAAACCCCCCCACCCCATTCTGTTCTTAGTTATATATACCACACTTACTGAATGCTAGCAATCACCACAAACTTGCACTGGGTGGATGGAGGCAGAATCTGGACCCACACACTCACAATTAATACAAAATTTTGTATTAACAGCAACCATTTTGGTGAAAGAAATTATTTCTTGCCAGGGAAATCAGATGGGAATTCAGCATCAGGGACAACAGAGTTAAAGACAGATGGCAAAGAGGGGTGAGATTCATCTTGTCCAACGTGAAATAATTTTTTAAGTTTAAAAAAATCCTACACACTAGAAAATTCTTAGAAAACTAATTTCTAAAATTGTTTTTCTGTGTTCCTTCAAAAAAGAGAAGAGACAAATAATTTAAGAGGTTTTTTTAGTCTTACATATATTAGATATCTGTTTGAGGAGGAGATAAACTATTGTCCAGAAAAGTCTATGTACCTCTGTTAACCCTGGGTGAAGTCTTAAACTGTAGACCTAACTTCTAAAATTACTCTAGTGAGGTAAAACATTACCCACACCAAAAATGAGAATAATGCATTTACTGCATTACTGTTAATTCTAAAATCCCTTTTCTTAGACTAAAAAAATCAGTTTTGATAGGAACATCTATATAACTTTGAGTTTTGCAGACATCAGCTAGAATATTAAGGGCCACTTTCACACTTGCTATAAGCTGTAACAGCTAAATGAAATTGATAAGCTTGCACAGGCTTACACCAGATGGGGACTGGGTCCAGTCAGGATAAATGCTGCATACATAAAAACTGTTCTAAGTTGGGCTTCTAAAATTCCTACTGCCAGTTCTTAGAAAGATGGATAACTCAAGCCAGACCTTTTTTTACTTGGGTCATCTTATAGATGACATCAGATGAAAAGTGCCAGTGGAAAAATCAAATGTCAAACCACTAAACACCATAGTGCAATAAATATTTTTAAAACTCGATGACAAGCCTAAAAACCATCAGTAGTGCTTAGAATGAATCAAAATATCAATCAGATAAAACAGTGTAATTGTAACAATAGCTGCAGAGCTTGTGCTTAATAATTCACACAGAAGAAAATTATATTTGTGATCAGAAAAGAATGTTATAAGAAAAAACGTGCTGCCAAATCACATAGTTCATGAATATGAGGGTGGGTTTGGGGTGTGTTATGGTATCATAATTTCTAGGCAACCACTTAAAAGAAAAATTGAAGAGTCTTGCACATAAAACATTCAAGTTAATAAAGAAAATCAATATGTAGAAAGTCTTTAAAATTCAGGTGACATTTCTTCATAAACCCGAAGGTTCACACCAAAGATTTTCCTCTGTGGAAATTATAACAAAAACAAGTTGGCATACGTATTCTAAGTTTGCATTATTTACTTAGCCTTACCTAAATATATATTTTGAATGCTTTTTTTACCAGTAGTGCTTTGGTGCTGAAGGTACACTCACCTTACAAAATAATGTCTATTCACTGTTCATGAATGATTAATAACTTTATCATAAAGTCAGCACAATGCCTGTCTCAAGTGAGGGTTATCATGCAGTGTTCTGTGTAGGTGAGCTCCAAGTCCTAACTTGCAATAATCAAGAGAATTTTAATCATGACTTGCCAAACTCTGTTGTGCCTCCACTGAATTTTTGCTAGGAATATGAATATGAATGTTGGACTTGTTCAAACCTCTAGTCCAGTTAGGCAAACATAATGGCACCATCAACAGTCAGTACCAGATATGGACAAAGCTGTAATAACCTTCAGAGGTAACCATCTAAAAAATTATCCACAAAAAGGGTTTTTCCCTCACTACATGTTTGTGTAAAAGCACATCATCACTTAATGGAGCTTTTACCATCCAATATCACATTGCTAGCAGAAGCTGTGCTAAGTGACAGAGCTAGTGGCAAGAAGGGAGACTGAAAGGGGAAACAAAACCTTGGGTCTGTGATGCACCTCAAAGAAAATGTGTTAAGAAAAGCAGCTGGATATATCAGCTTTTATCCTTAAGAGAGAAAGTACAGATTTGGACATCCAAGGATCCTGGTATACTTGTGTTTAGTCAAATCAAAACTTTCTGAAAAGGCAGCAGCATAGAAGAGAACAACTGAAAGGAGCACAAGATCCCAAAAATATTTCTGCACAGCTTTCTGAGACCAGCCCAGAGGTCTTTGCAGCATCTCTAAAATGTGCACATTTTTCAGTGCAGCTCTATAAAGTCATTAAACATCCCTCTACCATTCTGCATTAAAATGGAGATTGAACCTCTCTGTCTTTTATTGAAACTATACTGTATTGTCCCAGAATATAATCAACTTTGAGAGTATCAAATGTGCCTGATATTTTCCAATTTTTAGCACTTTGCCAATTACAACAGTGGGTGAGTTATACTTGTGCAATTTAGTAACCAGTCAAAAACTTCCAAGAAATTCTGCAGTGCCAGTTAGACAGACAGAGGTAACATCAGGGAAGATTTACTTCAGAGCCGCATCTGATTCTGATCTCTACAGCTTTTCTTTGCTCTGCCTTCACTCATACATCACAGCATCATATACCCTCTACTTTTATATGTCCTACTTCTCCCCGAGATTTTTCTCAGCTGGTTTGGTTTGGTACTTTTCCCAAGTATCAAGTACATGTAAAGAACTGGTAAGAAGGATAGGTTAGGTGTGTAACAATACAGCAATGAAACTTGTCAATTTAAAGAGATGATAGCTATGTTTTTTATTTGTCCCTCATCTTAACACAAAACAGCACCACCAACCCCAACTTCAAATGCATCCCTTTCAGGTACAATTTGAACTAGCAGAAACTACTTTACATCAGTCCATTGAGTGCTGTGGTGTTTCAGCTATGCCAGCACAGCCACTGCAGTAAAATGCATGTGTAGACAAGCCCTTTGAAAACTGCTGTAAAGCCTGCTTAGGTCAAATCAGCCAGGTTTCTACAGAAAAAAAAAAAGAAAATGTCTCTTGCAACAGCAAAGCACATAAGTACTGCTATTTTACTGCAATTTACTCAATTCAGGCGCCAGATGGTTTTTGAGAGAAGTAACAACGAGAACCATTACCAATTCTGTGCATCTGTTTGCTTCAGAGCATAGTTCTGACCAGGTTTGCTCTTCTACTAGATTTTAAATTAAATTTGAGGCCAGTGCTAACTTAGCATATGATTTTTCAGTTACTCAGAGGCACAAACTACATGACTTTATACATTATTCATGTCACTATGTGAATCACAAGACTGTCATATACCCTTTACACTGACACAAACATGTAAGATAGCCCACTGTGAACCTCATGGGCCCAAACATCCATGTCCCATTCCTGGTGCTAATAAAGGTTTTACATCCACAAGATTGTTTTGTTCCTTATCCTTCAGAAAAATTCTTGGTGGTAAAATTTTAACAGATCATCCTCTCTTCAATCAAGTTTAGACTGTTTTTATCTTAGCTGGCCATGCATATGAAATGGGAAATTATAAAACTGTTTTTTATTCTACTAGTCTGTACAGTAAGCCTAGCGCAAGACATGCACAAAACAGTGAGGCCCAGGAACACTACTGGAATTCCCACTGTCCCTCCTGTTTACAATGGCCATACTGACTGTAGACAGCATAAGAAGTGTCAAGTTTTGCTGATCTTGCTACCTGCTGGTCCAAACCCAGAAAAGGAAGTGGAAGTTAACAGGCGGGTATCCAGATTATCCAATGTATTAATGTTATTTACCTTATTTCTAAGTTAGAGCTGTCATGCAAGGCTTGGATTAATCTTACTTAGGGAAAATTAAACTCACATCTCCAACTAATTTGCCTAATTTTCCTGAATATTCCTGTGTAGGCTTGCCTTTAGTCACAGTTCCTTCCCAGTTTTTTTGCGTGAGTAAATAGTTATGTTTCCTTTCCCATTTTGAGCTGTAGCCCAATGTACAACCATCAGGTTACATAGAAGCTTGGTAAATTGATGTGTCAGCTAAGCTGTGGTAACTGTTCAAATGAAGCCTCTTAGCAACTCCAGAAGTGAACTAATCCAATCACACTTAATTTGTTATGTTTGCATAAACATTATCAGTCCTAAGCTCTATATTTTGATCCAGACACACTTTATGGGCTCTCAATTGTTTGAGGAAATAGCTTGAAAAGACATGAAGATGTGGCACTTAGGTAGATGGTTTAGTGGGGAACATGGCACGGGCTGCGTCTTTTTCAACCTATAATTTTATAATAAAAATGATGGGTAAGTCATAGTAGGAAAGGAGAACTTTAACCTTCTAAAATACTGTGTGTTCAGGACAATATAAAACTAGGTTGATCAGCTGCCTTATTAAATTATGCTTGTGGAAAAGATACAAAGTTTTCTGAGGATAGTTTAGCAGTCTTAACAAAAAATATGAAAACAAGCCAAATCTTTATTTCTTCCCCTGCAAAATAAGAGCAAAGGCATAGGCTAAGGAAAACTAACATGGAAAAAAATGCATTTCACTGTGTACTCATCACTGCAGATGCAACTTGAAATCAAGACTTGTGGTAAAATTACAAGATCAACAGAAATATTTCTACTTATACTGAGGACAAGTCCTTTTCCTGATTGAGAGCATAATGACTCACATGTCCTGAGAAGGCAAACCTTTCCCTCATAGGACCAGAGAAAATGGCCTCAAGTTATGTCAGGGAAGACTTAGATTGAATTTTAGGAAAAATTTCTTCACTAAAAGGGTTGTCAAGCACTGGAATAGGATGCACAGGGAAGTGGCTGAGCTACCAACCCTAGAGGTATTGAAAAGACATGTAGATGTGGCGCTTAGGTTTAGTGGTAGACTTGGCACTGCTGGGTTAATGGGTGGACTCCATAATCTTAAAGGTCTTTTCCAACCTAAATGTCTGGGTAAAAGTTCTGGGTAATTTGTAGTGGAAAAAGAGAGCTTTAACCTTCTAATACACTGCATGTTCAGGAATGTAAAACTAGATAGTTCAGCTGGCTGATTGAAATATGGCTATCACACTGCTAATTTAAGCATCTGATTCTGCTGCTTTTAGGCACCAAATTCTACTCTGCCTGCAATAAACAGAAGTGAAATAAAGTGTGAATAAAATCTTGGAAAAAAAAGAAAAATGTAGGAAAAAAAATCCACAATTAACAGTGACAAGTCAAAGGTTTCTTTTATGGCTGAAAAGGCAGAACAAAGAGGACAATTCAGAGCAGAAATATGTACCTTCACTGTTGACAATTATTGAAGCAGTTCCAGTAGCAGCATCTGTAGTTTGACCTACAAATGCTAAGAAAGGGAAAAGTTAGAGCATGCACTAGTTCAATACATTACTTTCAACCAATAGCATGTGACGCAGTTTAATTGAATTAAATCTAAAATGAACCCATAACCTCCAGCAATTTAAAAATGCTAATTACTCTTTCATGTGCAACAATGCCAGAGAAGCTAACAACAACAAAAAGTGTTAATTTACACCCACAAAATGAAATACGAGTCCAACATTCTTTAATTTGGCTACATCTCTGCATTAGAGAAAGCATGTTATTTATACAGCCTTCTCAAGCACTCTACTCCTACTTGGAAATATTTCTTTTATCCAATGAAACAATAGAGTCAAGGCTAAGGAGAAACAAAAATACTAAAACAACCCAGCATCTCATTCTGTGTAGATTTGCATTTCAGCAGCAATATTAACTAATGCTACAAAGGCAGTGGTTGGGATATATGTATCCTCTTTGGATTATATTCAGAGAACTTAACATCATGCTGGCAGCACTGTCTGTTAGAAAGGTTGTTCCATGTTTCCTACTATAAGAACCTGTTTTCAGCTGACAGCAAATTTGTCAAATACCAACCAATGATAGGAAATTGGTAGTAGAAACCAGTAGCAGTGTAGCAGAAAACTGACCAAAAAATTGAGGGCTTCTTTTTTCTTCTCCAAAAACTGTATTAGAGAAAAATCTACTATTCCATTTGAGACAAATTCTGATGACCTTTTGTTTAAGGAGCTCTGGTGTTCTAACATTGTAGAACATGGATTGAATGCTGGGCAAAAGTGGGCTTCTTTCTCAAGATGTGCCTTTGTGGCCAGTTTAACAATCTGCTCCACTTTGAAGAAGGCAGAAAAAACACCTTACATCATGCTCATCTGGTTTTGCTGAAGTCTTGCAGGTACTTGCCCTGGAGGTACCCTTGTCTAGCTCAGTTACCAGGGTCAGAGCAGGACCTCCCTTGCAATTACAGCTTCTTTTCACTATGAATTCTGTCTGCACACTGGAACTGAAAGCAGAGAATGTGTGTCTTCTGTACTCTCAATGCTCTTGCAGCATGAGCAGCAATTTGCCCAATTCAAATGTGGGAAAAGGAACAACAGATCAATAAAGATCTAAATGGTCTGAGCAGCACTGGCAGCTGGTTTGTTGTGGAAGAGAAAAACACAGGGGAAGGGGAAAATTATAATACAGATTGGAATTGAAAAGGAAAGGGGTGTTCTGATATGCTAGGAGACAGAAGAGCAACATGAAGACATACAACAAGGACCCAAGTTATGAGAGCTGGCAGAACTGGCATTACCCCAAGGATTTTCATCCAGTACCCAATATCCTCATGTACAACAACAGGGATATGCTAGAAAATGGTTAAACCAGGATAAAAAGCCCATGACTGAAATAAGACCATCTTGAGAAAAAAACCTCTCAGCACACCAAATCACCCTTGCCTCCAGATCTTGGAATACAAGTTAGGATCCTGGATCAACCTCACCAGCAGTAGAACTTATTTTTCTCCAGGGTTGATCAATGGAGGAGGTGACAATCAAACACAATTCTGAGATACTTTTAACTCAATCAGCAGAAATTGGGAGTTTGGACCTAAACATTCCAACCTTCAACTAACTTATCTAGGTACCAATGAACTGCAGTATGATGGAATTTCTGAATATTTTCCCTACACTTTTCTTTTGTTGCTATAAAGATTATTTAAAAATTTATGTTAAGATTGCAAGATCAATAATTTAAATCAGAAAACATTAAGGTTCTTTGTGGCATATGCATTTTCATTAAGTGCTATACATTATAATTGCTTCATTTACACCATCAAAGACACGAGGTAGGCATGTTTTGGAGACATTCAGAACTGTGCACTAACAGACACTGTTTTCATGGCATCCTTGCTTGGTTTCCTGCCTAATTTGAAAGACACACAATGAATAAACCTATATATACATTTGTGAAATATTTAGATGCTACACTGATAAGCATATTTTAAAAGCCCACAAAATACTGATAGTTTTGTCTTTAAGGCAGGACTTGAATAATGCAGTAGATTAAGCTTGTGGCTGCACATTAAACAGAAGAGATAAACAGAACATTGAATTGCCACTTAGTGATTACATCTGTCCATCCTTGCCCACCCCAAAGGAGACAAGGATGGTGTAGACAATAAAGTGATCATATAGTTAACCAGTGCACAGTAGAGAGGGAATTGGTTTTACAAAGGTAAAAGATAATAGAATATTGTGGATGCCTCTTTTCCCTTTTTCTGAAAACCTTTCAACATTGATTTTTGTATGGATGTGTGCTAACATCAGCTGCAGTCTCTCAAATGACTGCATGGGTCGGTTCACAAAGCAAAGGTGAAATGTACTGCATTTACCATTGAATTTCCACTCCATCCCTCCTCTGACAACGTGAAGTTGAGAATGAGTAATCAGAATGAATTTTTAAATTTCTCACTAGGCATTATTATAATTAATGCCAGACTAAATAATTGCATAACAGCAAGTTATCTTCAGGTGACTTGCAATGATGCAATCAGCTGAGATTTAGAGGCAATAACACTACATTTTATTTTTAGTGGTACAGCTGATTTCAGAAGTCCCTATATTCTCTCTCTTATTCATTCACTCATGCCAGCTACATCAATACAGTTATTCATAGTTCTGAATGGTAAAACATATCTAATAAGGAAAAACATATCAATAAGGTAACCTATCAATAAGGTAAAACAATTATAAATCTTCACCACCAGTTTTTGAAGTTCAAAAATAATACAAAATATTTAACGTAAAATTTTACCTGTAGAAATACCATTCTTCTTCAAATTAGCAACATAATCATTGCCAAAGGAATCACTCCCAACCTGTACCAAAGATAAAATAATGGGTTTTCTTTACAGAAAGGTGAGAGGATAAATAGACCATCTTTACACAACCAAATGCTCTACTGTAATTTAAATACAACACTTTTAGTCTTTAGAAGCCCTTTGCCTTATTAATCAACAAAAAATGAATTAAGAAATAATGGTAAAAATGTATTAATAGTATTAGCAAAAAATAAGAACAGTATTCTGCAGCTTTCTCCTGCTCTATTACAAATGCCCATGTTGCAATATTCAAGTTTTATCCCTGTACAAACCCTGTGCTTCTCTGACACTGAAACTTCTGGGGATTTTTAAATCTGGACATGTACTGAATTTTTCAGCTTTGAATTGAAAGCATTGACATTAATTCTGGTGTCCTTCTTAACTGCAGTTTGTATTTTGAATTTTTTACCTCAAGTTTCCTTGGTGGAAAAATATCAAACTGTGTCTATGGGACAGAAAGCAATCATAAATGCAGCATTACTAATTTCTCCAATTCTCAGTACTAAGTGTACTGTTTAGAAATTCAACATTTTTTGTTTGCATTATCCAGCAACAGCAGATCAAGTTGAGTTAGGGAATCAAGCTATGATCTATTGTTTTTTAATAGCAACTTAAAAAGCTTGTAATTTCAGTTCCATTAATCTTTTTAGCTGAAAACAATTCTGCTTGCTGTTTATTCAAACTAATATAAATTTCTTTTTTTAACATTACACAAGCTGAACAAAAGAGATGAGGTACAAGGAGAAAAAAAATAGTTTAATTTGCTTAATACCATGCAAGCATTTAAAATATATTTATAAAGCCAACAAAGCTTTTGAGTCACACTCAGCCTGTCTTCAGCATGCATAGCATGTGTTCCCAATTCCAAGAGTGAGTTGTGTATATGAGCAATGTCAAAGACTAACCAATGCTCAGAAAGTATTTTTGCAAGAGGTAAAAAGAAGTATCGTTCAGATTAGAAGCCAAATTGAGATCCTGATTGTGAGTCTAAAGGAGTCCTAACCAATTATCTATCTTCTCATAAAACAGCACTACATAGCTAACGGTGTACTTCAGTTACTAGAAGCACAAAGCAGCTGCCTCTACTGGCTGTTGTTAGAAATTTGCCTATTTATGAGTTCAGTCCTTCAGAAAGCTGAGAACGCCTGAGTACCAGCTAGTGATCAGAAGAATCAAACACTTTGAGTCAGAATTCTGAAATTTAAAGTGTCACAGATGGACGATCCTTCTCCTCACATATTTGATTGCATAACCATGATTTGAAAGGTCCATTCCCTACATCATTTATAAGGGTTTTTTCTAAAGCATTATTAAGGATAGTCCCACTCTTAGCAAAGGAGGACAGCAATTAAGGTCAGAATAGTCTAACCAGATGAACATTGGTCTAGTACATGGAAAAAAACCCCAAACAACCCAACATTTTCTTGGGTCACTGTGTTAGTCATTGTTTTCATATTCGAGTATATTTGTACTTCTGACTACTCCCATTTTGCCAGACAGGGCGGGTTGTCAGAAGCTGCCTCTTCTGACTGCTTTAGGCTGGATGACTGCAGCCATCTGCAATTTAAACCTGAGCTGTGCTCACCTCTGCACCCTAACAACTGTGCTCTGATGGTATCACCTTCTCCCTCCCTTGCTACTATGATTCTTCTACAAAAAATCTCACAATCTGCTCAGTCAATTCAGCAACAAAATATTTCATAACCCCCTTCCAGAAGCTCAACTGAAACTTCCTTCAGCTCTGGATCCTGCATGACTGACAGACAGACATCCCTTACTTTTCAACTGTCAAAGCAACTGAGATCAGCCATGGTACTTTTGCTCACAGTAAGACATCTCAGTGCTGGAGGGAAGCCCTCCAAGGGGTGTCCATGGAGGTCACTTTCATCTGGAGACTTTTTTCCATGTTAGTTCATCAGTATCCAACCCAGTTAATCCTAGTGCATTTGAAGGACTTTATTTTTCCATTCAGGCTTTACCCCCAAGGAAGACAAGAGTATTGGGCATTAGACTCAGTTTAGATTAAAGGCATATTTACTGACCATGTCAAATTATATAACATTGTTTTAAATATTTTCTGCTTTTGCACAGACTCTTCTAGATGGAGTACTGGATAAACAGAAAAATAGATGTCTCAGTCTGCAGACCACAGAACACTGTTAAGAGCTGAAATAGAATTTCTTCTTTCCTGAATTCTTAACAACAAAAGACATTTGTACAAGCATTATTGTCACACAGTTTACATATCAGAATAAGGGGAATTACATCAGTATTTTTCAGTCTGGGTTTTCCCCGCTTATGATCATGTTTTCCACATGAAGCTAGGGAGCTAGCTGGCATCATAGCAACTAGAATTCTAGCAGATTAAGAATCAAACTCACCTGTACCTGAAAATTACTTTCAACAAAAAGTACGTACCTCTTGATAATTTTTATTTATTTTATATGTTATTTTTTTTATTTGAAGTGTTTACTATTTTTTGTCATTAGGGAATTAAGCAGGTACTAAAGACAAGCATAAGACAGTAATACAAAAGGAAAAAACCAATTGAAGATACCCATCATACTCTGCCCTGCATCTGAGATACAATGACGTGAGAATTTAGCGTATAGCACTTTAACTTAAATTTGGCTTATGGATCATTTAAAAGACTACACAACATGGTAATACAACACTTTCTGTTTCTAAGTAGGAAACAAATGCAGCCATGGCTTAAACAGAGTCTAGTATGTGCAATATCAGCAATGTCCAGTGAAGACCATCCCAAATTGTTTGTCAGAAGTAAAGGATGTTTTTCAGCACATACAATGTCTCTCACACCAATGTCACTCCACCATCTTATTCTAGGATGCCAAACAGATTTTTTTGGGATTGGTCAGGACAAAAAGAAAGAAAATAGTTAGGAGAGTTTGAAATCTCTCTAGAACACTGTTATTTTTTCAGTACTGCAACAGTGTTCTTGTATGCTTTACATTTCTTTGTAACTATTCCATCAGGACAGAGCAAATTGACTGCTACTGTGACACACATTGATAACTCAGAGTAACAGTGGCCACTTGCAGAGACATCCTGGCAGGAAACAGAACGCTGTTTGCATTTCCAGTACTGAAATTCAATTTTTAAACATTTTTTACAAATTTTACATTAAATTCCACAGCACTCTGTGGCATCTCTAGTCATAACAGTAAGTCATTACGATTTGCTCTCTCCCAAACCCTTACCAAACACTGACTCTTGTGTTTTAAATCTCTGAGGTATGAAGAATTCATTGTCACTTGATCTGAGACCTCTATCTCCAGTCTTGTTGAGGACATCCTCTAAATTACACTGCTGCTAGGAAGATGCCACATGCCAACGGAATGTCCCTTTAGTATTAATACTGATTCCATTTTCTTAACTTCAGATTGTAGAAGTAATTTTTGCAGCCATACTAGATAAAAAATGTTGGGAAATATGACCAAAACAGAAGCATGTAACTGAGAACAGAGTATGTGTGTGAGGGGCAATCCAGCTTAAAGCACCACCGAATACTTCAGATTACTTGTTGCAGTAAAAATAATTTAATTGTAGAAGCTCATTTTTGCCAGATTCTTCTTAGTTTATTAAGGAAAGACTTTTATATCTCATTAACCTATGCAGGTATAAGACTGTATAAGAGACGTCTATGACATGAGATAGTATTCTGTGAGGCTATAAAGTGCAATTTTTAAAAACTAGATAACAACTTTCAAAATGAAAGAAATAGAAAATGCTAACATTTTCTCCAACTAATACACAGCAGAAAGAAAGAGAAAACAAGAGAAAGCGACAGATGGACAGACAGAAAGATGGAAAGACAGAAAGACACAAAGACAGAAAGAAGAATGGGTTTTACTGAAATAACAGAAATATGGTTTTGAGAAGTACTTAGAAAATATAGTAGCTACTAAATTTTATTATGAATGTGTATGTTTCCATTGCACTGAGCAAAGGGCTAGATCATTTTAAAAAATAAAGTAAAATTCACACTTGCAATGGAAAAAAACCCTTTAACATTTAGCAGGAAATGTTAGGAGGGAATTCACTGCCAGTTCATCTTGTACTTGAATCTGATAGTTCTTGAATGCAAAGTTATTCAAATATACATAATATGACAGAAGTGCAAACATGGCCAAAAAAAGCAGACCCCACACTGTAGAACAACTAGTGACAATAATTCACAGAAATGCTTTCAGGTGTAATTTAAATTTATAGCCAACATTGTTTAGTCTAAATGTTGAATTGAAAGAACAGTGAGGAAGGCTTCCTTGAGATGTTTGCAGTACTTCTCAAAAAATCCTTGACAGACAATGATCCAACAAATTTAGCATCCTCCCCAGCTATGGCAAAAAACAAAGTATGTCCAGTCAATTTGAAGTTTCATCTACAGTTAACACAGGATAGACAATAAAGACTACAGAGAGAAAAAATTTGATCTTAACCATTGTAATGATCACTCAAAACTTATAATGTTTAATGACAAAAATCAAAGAAAAGCATTGTAAGAATATAGCATCTGCCAAGTTGAATCAGCCCAATGGTCTGTGAGCAAGTCTTTAGAGCTACAGTACATCAGATGTTTCAGAAAAGTAGGCAAAAATATCCCATAGCACACAAAAGTGCTAGAATTTGGATACTATCACCTTATCTTAATCTCAAGTAATGAGATAATTAAGCACTTTTACATTCCTTCTCAAATTTGTCACTGGCTTGTGAGTGTCTGATTTTTAATCATCTACAAAGTAAATTTCAGAGACCATAGCTTCTAGCACCTGAATGCCATCAATGAAGTGCTGATAGCTGTAACAGTGGGGAACATAAAGAAAAGGACTAATCAAGATTTTTTAGATTTTAAACATGTCTAACTCTTCCCAATTCTCTTTTCCATGGCATATCAACCTAAGTTTTGCAATACTTCTCTACATGCAATTTCTGTCAGATCTGTAGCCAACTAGTCTTTGATTCTGGCAATGTTCTTAAAAAGCCTCCTCCATGCTTAAATTTATAGCTGAAATAAGAAAAAGAAAAGAGAATTAGAGAGAGATTTTAAAAAGCTAAAAACATACCAAAAGCTTTTTGGTAAGTGACCAAAAGGTTTACTGGAATTTGCATGAACATTCAGTTCAGCTGTAATTGAAGAACAAGTCAGTACTTACCTTGCAGATCAGTGAGGTCTTGGCCCCAAGTCGAGCAGACTGGACACACTGGTTGGCTCCTTTCCCACCAAAACCAACAAAGAACTTCTGTCCAAGGATAGTTTCTCCAGCTTTTGGCAATCGCGTAGTAAGGCTATTCCAATTTAAAACAATATTTACATACATTAGTGACTGAAGATAACAAGCATCTTCAATATAAGAGTTACATTGTTATAATCCTAAATGGCTCAACAGTCAGCCAATAAGACTGAAAAATACTCAAAAGACCCTTTAGGGTTCTACTCCACATACCACTAGCTTAGGTTTATTCCTTATGTGCCAAACAGTCAAGTTTCTTGTCCCCTCAAAAGAGGGACTGCATTTCTTTGTTTGTTTCATGTTTCTACAGAAGTTGTACCTTATCCCCCATTACATGTAATTATACCTTCTTAAACTATCCTTGAGTAATTTTTCACTCTGTTGGTGTTCACACCCCTAAGAATTGTAATCATTTACCAAAACCTGCCTCTCCTCTGCTGTCATGCAGGCACACTGTAATATTTAACATTTTTCTTTTTTAAGTTTTTCTCTTTACAACTTCTCAGCATTTTGTTTTTTCCTTGAATGCAGTCCAATCACATTTACATCCTTCTGCGGATGAGTGCCCAGAACCAGATGCACTAATACAAGCCGAAAGCCATCAGGAGTGTATTCTGGTTTCATTTCCATTTTGGAAAAAAAACAAAACAAAACTGCAGTTTTGTTAACCCTACCAGATGCTTTGCTATCTCAAACAGTAGTTGAAAAGAGTAAAAGATGCCACTGAGACTGTGGGGTAGAATTTCTCTGAATGAAAAGATCACCTGACTTTTGTAATTTTTATTAAAATACGTAACCCAAAGATCCATTTTCAACATTCAGACAACCAAAATTTCTGCCTTCTCAAGGCATGCATTCCAGATACCAGGCCTAAAAATGTAATTTTAAAATCTCTTATGCTACAAACAAGTTCACAACACGTGGAAAGGGAAGGCATTCCATGGTGTACTAACAACCTGCTCAGTCAAGAACAGTTACCTCAGACAGTTTCCAAAGTCTGCAGGACAGGAAGGAAGCATGGGAAATGGCAGTCTGAAAGAATTCAGAAGAATTCACCTAATGAAAAGATTAACTTCAGCTCTGTCTGTCAATTTATAACATCATTTTATCAATAAATCTCCTCAGCTTCAAAATTCAAAAACTGAATTCTGGGCTCTTCAAGGACAAGAGGGACATGGAGCCCCTGGAGCAGGTCCAGCTGAGGGTAACAAAGGTGACCAAGGGACTGGAACATCTCACTATGAGAAAAGGCTGAGGGAGCTGGGCCTGGTCAGCCATGAGAGGAGATGCCAGAGAGGGAACCTCTTCAATGTCTGTCAGTATCTGAAGGGAGAGTGCCAGGAGGATGGAGCCAGGCTCTGCTCAGTGCTGCTGAGCAATAGGACAGGACGTGATGGGCAGAAACTGATGCCCAGAAAGTTCCAACCTGAACATGAGGAAGAACTTCTTTACTATGAGTGACTGAGCCCAGAAAGTCTCCCTCACTGGAGATATTCAAGAACTGCTTGGATGCCGTGTGCCACGTGCTCTAGAATGGCTCTCCTTGAGCAGGGAGCTTGGAACAGATGTGGACCACTGTGGTCCCTTCTAACTTCAACTATTCTGTGACTCTTTGAAAATTGCCAGCCTTCCAATTCAGAATAAAAGATTAGATATTACAAGAAATTATTCACTGTGCGGGTGGTGAGACACTGGAATAAGTTGCCCAGGGAGGTTGTGAATGTCCCAGCCCTGGCAGTGTTCAAGGCCAGGTTGGATAAGGCCTAGGTCTAATGGGAAGTGTGCCTGCTTATGGCAGAAGAGGTTGTGACTGGATGATCCTTAAAGTTCCTTTCAACCCTGAATGTTCTATGATTCTATGCTTCTGCACTAGGCAATCGCTACAGATTGTTTTTTTAAAGGATATGAAGAATGTGTACATTACTTTTTGAGCTTATGCTGCACCTTCTGGGGCATATGGGTGTTTGCAGAATCTTACAGAACTAATGACAGAGCACAATCTAATTTACTGAAAATTCTCAGGAAAAAGCAAACATTTTTTTTCTCCCTCTAATTTTCATTTTCTTCAGTCCAAAGGTTTAGGATCTGTAGAAAGTCAAGAAAATCTAAAATGAAACTAGTAAAATCAAACAAGTCCCAAACTCCCAGAAATTAAGATTTTGGCTTTGAAGGAGTTGTTACAGGTCTGTGTTTCATCAGTAGTTATGGTTTCCAGAGGGATGCAGGTAGGGATGCAGCCACACTAGCAGAGACACTCACTAACACAGCACGCCAGATTTTAGGATAGCATACACAGTCACCAGGTTTCTTTTGTGTGGGTGGCCACAGATAAACCCTCGAAGAGTCACACATTCAGCTCACAGCACTCATTTCCAGAGATTCAGAGCCAGGAACATTTTGTTGCGAAGTGTTTAAACCATTTTCAATAAAAACACAAAAACCTTTTAAAAATACAGTTATTACCTTGTACATATATATATATATATATATATATTAATGCAGTGAAGTCAAAACTGCCTACAGCAGCATCCAGGAAATTGTTTCCATCAATGAGTAACTCCACGTTCTCAGGGACAAAGGTGCAACAATAAAGAGTATTGATAAATAGTAATACATAAACAATATTCCTTAATGGTAACATCTGTCATTTATCACCATTTTCACCACCAGAAGCCAAAGTAGAGACAGTTGTCCACTGTTGACCACAGAATGAAGGCCACAAGACTCAGCTGAGGAAGCTCCTCCTCAGCTACTGCCAGGGTACTGCACATACACCTCTAAAATTAGGCACCATTCAGTAAGGAAAGATGTTTCACACAGCCTTGGTAATAAGAACAAATAGCAGCTCTTGTATAGTTCCTTTCATCCACACATCTCACTACACCTTAAAAAAGCAGAACAACATAATTATTCCTGTTTTGCAGGTATACAACTTAGTCAATGCATTTTGCCTTTTCATGCCTTGGGTCAGTCAAGAAGCCAGGGGCAAAACCAAAAAGAGAGATCAGCTTAATCCACCAGCTCACACTGTCTTCTCATTTAAATTCTGTAGTATGAAAATGGTACCAATTCTCAATTCATTTTTCTTCCTTAGGCTGGTTTTTTTTTAAGAGATTATAGGTTATTCTAAATAGAATTTGCTTCCATAAAAAGTCAATATATTTTTAAGCAAAGATTATAAATTTTCATTATTCCAGCACACATCTCCTAATAGCACTGCTCAGAGTTCATATTCAAGTATGTTCAACCATAAATATTGTTGTTTTAACAGTGGCCACACTATGAATTGATTCTTCTCTCTTTTATTGGCATCAACATGCAACTCCAGTGGAAGCATCATAATTTCACTGGTGAAAAAACAGTCTTGGTGAGATGAGAATTTTGGTCTCAGTGTTTCAAGTAGCATGGCATAATAACTGCCTGTGGAGTTCAAACATCTTGTGGAAGACAGGGAAATGACCTTTTTTATTGCTTTGATGGAAAGGTACAAGACAAAGGGCAAAGGATCAAGTGCAAGTGTGATTTTTAACTGCTCGATTTTTAAAATAAGCTAAAACAGACCAAGCAAGAACACGTAGCAACTTCCCCTGTAGATCTCTACAAACAAACCTTCACTATATTTCATTTTAGGCATGATTGCCAATCATTCCAGACCAATTCTCCATTCCAGAAGCCCATTCTTATTTTCCATAGGAAACAAATTTGGATATATACTAATATATATATCTGATGTGATACCTATACTGATCTATATAGGCAGTTTTAACTTTCACTGAAAGCAGTACTCCTGAAATGGGTTTCTTTGCTAATGTAATGGTATTCTCTCATCATTTAATTCTGCAACTATGCTAACTTTTGATTCACATCAGACAATTTTAATGAGCATTTCAGGCTTCTTTTATGAGCAGGCAGTGATGACTAATCTGTATGATTAAGAAACCCTATAAATTCTTGGCTTATTCATGGTGTCACAAAGAATACCCGAAATAGCCTAAAAGTGATGAAACAGCTGATGTTACTCCAAAACTAGGCTAAATAAGTTAATTAGAAAAAATGTCACATGAGTATTCAGAATTGTTACATAAAATGTTTTGCAAAGCCATTTACAACTTCTGACGTAATTTGAAAACACTGACCTGAAAAACCCAATATAAGTTACTATTCAACAGACTCCTCCTTGCTTACATGACAAATTCTGCTCACCTTTGAGAGGATAAATGGTGCAAAGGATACTGAGCTCTTATGTTTTATGAACAATCAGAAACTGAACTTGAAAACTCATAATGCATTCTAAGTAAAATAAAATCACTGCATATTTTGCAAATTGTGCACAGTACAACTGAATCACGCTTATAGAGGAAAGTTCAGACTGAAACATCTTGAATTACTTTTGGGCATTACAAGCAAGGAATATCTTCAATCATAATTTCAACTGAGTTTTTACAAAACAATATTTAAATGTAAAGCACACAGGAATGCTGCCCACATTTGTTTGTGACAAATGAAGAATCTTACATACACTTATGTTTCAGAGGTTTGGGATGAATAAAGGCACAGACATAAGTATTCTACCACTGCTCTAACTTCAACCCTCTCTTCAAGCATGTGCCATGAGTTCCCATAGAGGCTAGAGCTGATTAGCATTTGTATTTAAGGACAGACATCCCTTTGGAGGGATGGCATTAAAACCAGAAGAGAACCCTGTACTACAGTGTTGAAGCACTGAATCAGAGGTGAAAGCACAATGTACTGAGTCATTAGTGCACCTTTCCCAATATTCTGGGTTTTCTCAAAAAGTTCCCCTCTAAGCATGTGACTAAATCACATACAGAGATAGAAAGTATGAAAAAGGGGAAAGGGAGAGATGCATATTAAGCAGAATTTGCATAAATTAACCCTGAAATTAATCATGGTTTGCTTCTGATTCTTCATACCTAACCACTCTTTGTTCATTGTTTTCAACACGTGAAAACTAAAAAGATGTATTATTATTGTCAGCTTAAACTGATGTGAAGCCATGCCCTCTTCTCACAGCATTTCCTCACTATTTCTCTAGCACTGCTTTTATTGCTTTTATTGCTTTTATTTACGGAGCTTCCTAATTCAAAACATTTTTGTTCAAAAGGTCATTTTCATTTGTATCAGTGCATTCATCCAACTCATTATCCAGCAGCCAAGGTGGGCCTGTGAAGGGAGGAGCAGGAGAGCCTCTGCTGGCAGCAGTACAGCCAGACTGCCCTGAGCCAAAGCTGGAACTTGCACTTGATACTAGTTTGTGTTGAAAACACTTAATGCTCTGTTGCTAAGGTTTGCTTAAGTAGTACATTATACTTAGCTCATTAGATATATGGGAAAGCAGAGAGTATCACTATGTTGCAGAGAATGGCATGCATGAGAAAGGAAAATAGCAAAGCACGTGAATATTTTTCTCTAAAAAGTCCCAACAGTATTCTCATCAGGCAACTCAGAGGGAAAGAGAATTTCTACGTTAGATTAAATATCACCAAAAATGCTTAAAATGACTGTTTTAAATAATATCAAAAGAAACATTCCAATTTCTTCAATTCCTGAAGAGAGGTGAAGATGATCAGGGGTAGGAAAATAGCAGCAGAAATACTGAATTTAAAACTGACTTAATAAAAAGCAATATAATGTAAGGCTCTAGAATTTAGCTTTGATTCTGTTCTCTTTGAATCACTGAACAAAACTTGCATTCTCCACTCCTGGGAATTCCCTAGAATGGGGAAAATCCCAGTGAGATTAGAGTAGGTGTAACTAGCCACTGTCTAGTACATACAATTTACTGGCCTTTCATGATTCTCACAACTGAACAAATACAAAGGAGAGAACAGTTCTTGCCTCCAACATAATGCAACATTGTGGTGAAAAAGTCTCACCTCTTTTGGATCTGGCTTAACATTTTGGTTTAGCCTTGGTCTGTTTTGTCTAGCTTCGTTTTGAAGATTTGAACATGTGCTGTGGGAAAGTATCCATAACATGGAGACAAAAAGACCACACTCTTTTCAAAATCTGATATTCTTGACTCATTTATGTTTTCACCCCTTTTAATCATCCATTAAAATATCTTATTGGGAGGTAGAAAACTTCCAAGATTTCTAAAGAGATTACCTCAGGAATTTAGTTAACTAGACTTTGGTTTAAGCATGGGGCAATCTGATTCTAGGTTTGTAGACTTCCTTCAGACCTTTAATGACTGACAAAACCCTAAAAATCATAGCAAATCTCAATTTTTTTTTTCCTTCTATGACCCTGAACATGACAACTTTTCAGACAATTCAAACACTTGCCTATTGCTTGGATGTTTGATGGTCTGAGTTCTCTCTGTAGCCCACAGTGATGAACACTATAGAAACACCACCCAAGCTGGTATCAGGCACAATAATTGACACTTACAGAGGAGTCCCTCTGCAGCACAGTGAGAAGCAAAAACTTTACACCATCATCTATTCAAAGGGGTTTTTTTAAAATTCTGTTTTATTTTACATCAAAAAACATTTATCACCACAACACAAACAAGGGAATGATAAACTGGTGCAAAGCCACAGGAATCTTTTCAATTAGTTTTGCCATCAGGGAAAATATGTATTTTATGAAACAGAAATATATATAAATAACAGATAAATATACAAACTGTTTATATAAGCACATTAATAGATATATAGACAGCTATAAATACACAAACTGGTTGGTAGATCTCATTGCTGAGTGGGTAAAGAGCTGAAGTGGCACAACTGTAGAAAATCTCTAGCAAGGGATAAAATTAAATGAATGGCTGTGACTACATGTAGGAGGGCCACAAGAGTTATATCTTCTTATATGTACAATCACAGCTTCAATTGAAAAGGACCAAAACTTGTAACACATAGAATGAGAACAGCTGTCCACAGCTCTTCAAGAACTTCAATGAATAATTTTGTTGACCCTTTGAGCAGAATCAGATTTTACCCTTCTAGATATTAAAAGCTGAAGCAAATAGAAAGGCACCCAGATGAACACCTTGAAGCATTTATTGGTAGTACACTGTACTGCATTTCAGTGAAATGATGGTATTACTAAGACATCAATTTCCTAAATTATGTTATGAATATGAAAACTTCAACACAAAGAAATTATTTTTTTTACTAATTACCAAAAAGCTTTCTCATGGAACAACAAATCTGTAACGTTTCCTCACAACACTAGCATTTAAATCTGAGGAAAAGGTGGAACAACATTGATGACTTCATAATGTTTGGAATGTTTAATTCTGAAGCTGAAGCTCTAAAGAGATTTAAAAACTCAAATAAATCTATCTTCAGATATTTAAGTCTCAGCAAACATTCCATCATTCTTACCAAACATCTGTTTTGTATTTAAGAAAGATTGTGGAAATTTTCAGAATTGCTACTCTCTAGCTTTATTTGCCTCCCACGTTGTTCTTCATTGATGTCTCTCGATTACATTATTTTTGGAATGGCAGTTACATAATTATTTTCAATGCAATCTGACAGTAATGTTAGAATAGACTGTCTCTGAAACAGGCTGTGCTCACCCAGAACTGAAGCAGGCTGCCTACAGTTCCTGTGCTGAACAGAACATTGTATCATGATGAAATACCAGTGCTGAAGCAGAAAAAAACCCAATACAAACCAAAACAACCTCTGCAACCAACCCAAGCAAAGAGTGATCTTTACGTGCCCAAGGACAGATTAAGATAAACAAGACTTGCAAACATAACTTTTTTTCTATACCTCTTAAAAAAAGGATTTATCAGACAACAAGTGAACAAAGTAGAAATAATATGGTTGGTTGGACAGGCCACATGGTCCTTGTTCTTGTCATCCTGATTTTCTTTATACTGGTAAATCAACACAGTAATCTGCACTATTTTTTTATTCTGATACTTTACTGATATATGATACTGATAAAGCATGGTACTTATACTTTACTATACATACAGAAACTGGGCACCTGCCATACAAAATCTTGCTGTCAGTCTTTTTCAGGTAAAAAATAAAAATAACCCCCACACGCCATTAAGTATTAGCATTTTGCACACCAGCATATTGTGTTTTATAAACTATAATATTACAAGCAACATCATAGATGTGTTTTCAGAGTACAGACATCTGACAAAGTACATCATTAAGACAAAGTACAGTGTGGTCCAAGTACTTATAATTTTCTTCAATAAGATGTAGCCAGAACAGTAATTTTGAGAAATATGGTATTTTTTATCAAGTTTGTATGTGCAGTGCTTCCTGCTGAATCCATATGGGTCATGAATGATAAGTATAACCAAAATGAGACATTTTTTACATACATTTATTCAATGTATCATAAATAATGAAAGCAATAAATATATTTAAATATATGTATATTTATTATATGGGAATAGAATTGAATAGAATAGAATAGTTCAGTTTGAAGGGACTACAACCATCATCAAGTTTAACTGCCCAGCTACTTCAAAATTTTTGGTCAAGTTTTTACTTTGAAACGATCTTACTGTTGATTCACTGATAAAAGAAAGTGTTCTCTGAAGTTCCATCTAATTATAAAGGCACCAACTAAAATCTGGGATTACAGTAACATTAAGGCCTGTGGGGCAAAGATGAGAATGTGCAGGGTGTGGGGGGAGCGTGTGTGGGCTTCACTGGCCAAGTTAACTCTGCTGTGACAGGTAGGAGTCTCCTCCAGATAAGTCCCTTTACCTTTTTTACAATTTATGCTCTTTTGGAAGAGGTAGTTCCCTATATATCAGAAGGAAAAGTGTAATTCTGTATAACCCTAGCTTCTAATGCCTACCAAAAGACAACTCCTGTGTTTCCATTTAAGCACAGAATTTAATGAGCAACAATAAAAACTGAAGAAAAATCTGCACATTTTTGCTGTCTCTATATGGAGTAGTATGGGTTCCAGCAAAATCACCAGTTACTTTTTTTTCCAAATGGGCCTTTTTCACTTCGCCCTTTCTGGGAAAAAGAAAAATGAAAATTAATTTTAAAAATTATTGAACAATACTAATAGGATATTCCTAATTAATAATACTAACAGGGTCTGACAATTAGAAGGAATGAATATTCAATTTCATTGCTGCTGAGATCATAAAAATGCCAGTTTTACCATGAATCCTGAAATTGATCTGCTTATCCTTTATTTTCAGCTCTGACCAATGTTTTTTTTTCTGCTGTTTATACTATCAAGGTTTATACATTTTGTATAAATAGGGATCTGAAAGAACACAGGAAATATAGCAAGTGATGGATGGAATAAATTGCTGAAAGACAGTTACGATACTTTGGACGTAAAAGTTATTTTTGAAAGATGAGAGGGAAAGAGCAATACAGAAGAGAAGTGCACTGTAAGAACACGATGTACAAGGACACCAAGAAGAGGTGAAAACAAATTAGGGGAAATTTCATGGTTCAATAATGACATGCTATTGATGTCGCACAGGAGAAGAAGGAGGAAAAAAAGGACTAAATTCAGAAATGGAAAGAAGAAAGAATAAAATACAGAAGAGAGCACATTGATATATTTGGGAACATTACCACCTTCTTATTTCATAATTAGTTGTCACAAAGATCAACGTGTTCTACAAAGCTGCACCCACTTTGGCAACATACTAGTGAAAAGTAATTTTGTATTTTCTTCTGGCTCCAAGTATATGATACAAGGATCCTCAAGGGAACATGGATGTCAGCCTCAAATAATTTACTGCAGCTTGATATAGGAGCTAACAACTGGAGCCATATAAAACAAGCAAACAAAACCTTACTGGTAAGTTCCTATGGAAAGAACAGCTCAGACAGCTCCTAGAGGCAACATAATATATATGCCTGCCCAGAGTGTTTTTACACAAATTCGTTACCATCGACTCTGTATGATTTTTATTGCAGGTTTTGATTTGTGCCAGCAGCTCTTTACTGTCAGGAGTACTAAAATTCACCCAAAGATACTTAAGCCTAGAAATGCATCTAGGAAAATTGTTATTTTGTTTAACAGTACAGCCAGCAAGTAATCCATTAACAAGAGAGAATGGAATATTAATCACACCATTCTGTGTCTCACAAAGGGGGAGAAAATATAATATTCTCAGTGTTGGGTGTTAAAATCAAGTGCCAAACACCTGCCAATTGTGACAAATATTTTAAAAGGAGTTCCCTTAGACTACTTCCCATTTGACTGTTGCGAATCTTTCATGTCAGACACCTCCAGACTGAAAAGACAAGAGACATTTTATTTTAAATAGTCAAAACCAGTTTCCAGTAATAGTAGGACAATAACCAAACCATTAAAAATCTGTGGGAGTTATATGGAAAAAGTATTTACTGGGGCTAGAAATTATAGATACTTTCACAACACAACATAATATTCAATGTCTGTCATGGGATATAGCAGAAGCCCAAGGAATACCCTGCAGTACTGACACTGGTAGTGCCCAGTGTATTGATGCTCTGCATACTATTTACTTGGAGCTGCTCAGCTGCTAACAGCCCCACAGAGAGCAAAAGGCAATAGTTGTGCTCTCTGTAACGTGGGATGTTATGATGTGAAGCAACAGCTGTATGTTACAGAGCATTACTGAGATAAAATGACATCTTTTTGTAGCACAAATTAACACAAACCCCTTCTTACTGTGATATTGGGCAATAAGCTTTCATCCCAACATTCTCTTCCCTGATCACAACCATTTTACTTCCTGACATTTCACTTTCTTTCAACAGAGGTATCAACTCTGGGTTTCCCACAGACAGATGAAGCCTCAGAAGGAATGCAGAATGATGGGGAAAATGCATGCCCAGGAGGTTGCTGTAACATCACCTGACTGTATAAGCAGCAAATAAGAGCCAGGTCTGTTATGGCATTAGTAATATTAGCCTCCAAAAAATACATACAATAATTTTGACTATGCTTTTATTCCAGCCTGGTTCCATTTCAGTGAACAACAATGGGACAAGGAATTTCTTTCTGCTGTAGTCACTCATATGGTAACAATTTCAGGAAGAATACTTTCACATCCTAGACCTTCTGTCTATGGAAAGAACAGCTCAGACAGCTCCTAGAGGCAACATAATATATATGCCTGCCCAGAGTGTTTTTACACAAATTCGTTACCATCGACTCTGTATGATTTTTATTGCAGGTTTTGATTTGTGCCAGCAGCTCTTTACTGTCAGGAGTACTAAAATTCACCCAAAGATACTTAAGCCTAGAAATGCATCTAGGAAAATTGTTATTTTGTTTAACAGTACAGCCAGCAAGTAATCCATTAACAAGAGAGAATGGAATATTAATCACACCATTCTGTGTCTCACAAAGGGGGAGAAAATATAATATTCTCAGTGTTGGGTGTTAAAATCAAGTGCCAAACACCTGCCAATTGTGACAAATATTTTAAAAGGAGTTCCCTTAGACTACTTCCCATTTGACTGTTGCGAATCTTTCATGTCAGACACCTCCAGACTGAAAAGACAAGAGACATTTTATTTTAAATAGTCAAAACCAGTTTCCAGTAATAGTAGGACAATAACCAAACCATTAAAAATCTGTGGGAGTTATATGGAAAAAGTATTTACTGGGGCTAGAAATTATAGATACTTTCACAACACAACATAATATTCAATGTCTGTCATGGGATATAGCAGAAGCCCAAGGAATACCCTGCAGTACTGACACTGGTAGTGCCCAGTGTATTGATGCTCTGCATACTATTTACTTGGAGCTGCTCAGCTGCTAACAGCCCCACAGAGAGCAAAAGGCAATAGTTGTGCTCTCTGTAACATGGGATGTTATGATGTGAAGCAACAGCTGTATGTTACAGAGCATTACTGAGATAAAATGACATCTTTTTGTAGCACAAATTAACACAAACCCCTTCTTACTGTGATATTGGGCAATAAGCTTTCATCCCAACATTCTCTTCCCTGATCACAACCATTTTACTTCCTGACATTTCACTTTCTCTCAACAGAGGTATCAACTCTGGGTTTCCCACAGACAGATGAAGCCTCAGAAGGAATGCAGAATGATGGGGAAAATGCATGCCCAGGAGGTTGCTGTAACATCACCTGACTGTATAAGCAGCAAATAAGAGCCAGGTCTGTTATGGCATTAGTAATATTAGCCTCCAAAAAATACATACAATAATTTTGTCTATGCTTTTATTCCAGCCTGGTTCCATTTCAGTGAACAACAATGGGACAAGGAATTTCTTTCTGCTGTAGTCACTCATATGGTAACAATTTCAGGAAGAATACTTTCACATCCTAGACCTTCTGTGTAACTGAACAAGTTTGTATGTACTTAGGGCACACCATTTTGGCATTTTTTTTCAAATGGTAATATCCAGATCACTGAAAGAGATATTTTATGAGAGTTCACTTGTGTTAGGTGGGAAAATAGATAGGCTGAAATGTGCAGAGAAGTAGTGTGTTTCTGAAATGAAACTACATTATCAAAAACTTACTATTAATTTTGTTTCATGTTGCAATACCCAGACTGATGGTGTCCATTCTCTACAAGCATTCATCTAATGTCTTTTCCCTTTATTTTCACACTCTTTTTGAGGAAAGTCTACTTCTTTGGCTTAAAAATTCTTAAGTATTTGAAGGGATGAAATAAGTTATATTTTAAGTCCACCACTCTCATCTTGCAGCATTAGCAACTGTTCTAACACTGGACTCTGCATTTTAAATTTATGAGTTTTCTTTTGCCATTATGGTGTTGAAACTGGCCTCTCCTGTCACCAGCCCATGAGAAAGCATGTACACCCTCAGGAAGGTTCAACAAAGAGATTCAGCTACTGATAGCTGGCAAATAGGGCACCCACTAAAAAGATGAAAAGACTGATGATCACATTGTTTTACTTTTGTGGGTAGTGTCTAATAGCTTACTGACCTCCAAAGGTGAAAAATGACATTCTAGTGAAAGCAGAAAATTGTGAATCTTTAAGTCAAACAATTGAGTAGCTCTGAATAACAAAACTGTAAGGAGTGTCATTGGGTTTCAGACAAGTGTTCTTGGCCAGGCAAGAGAACACAAGATGGAGTAGCTGATTTTCTTCTTTCATTAGGAAAATATACCCCCAAAATGTATCACCTGCTAGGATCAAAATATTTCTAGATTCATTTACTCCATTACCCAAGTGAACTCTCTAGAGGATTAAGCAATAGTTTCCCAGTCTCACATGGACTAAAGCTAAAAGCTTGGTAAATACTAGTTTTATCTCACAAACCATAATTTTTAATTGCTAACATACATAGGAAAGGCATAATCCTCCACTGATGATATCATAGTCTACTGCCATGGAAATGACAGCAATATCATAAACACAGGTTTAAGATGACCTCACTTTCATTGGAAAGAGGGAAATTTCACTAGAATGTGAATGACATTGGGAATAAACACACAGATACCATACAGTGAAAAACTCTCTTACTAGCCAGTTAAACTACAGAAGATGGAGACAACAACTAGACTTGCAGCTGAACAGAAATAAGGTTCTCCTGGCCAAACACTGTGTTACCACCTATGAACCTTTGAACAGAGAGCCCTCTGACCTCCTGTCAGGGTTCCCCTTTGTAAGTTCACCCCACCACAGAGGAGTCAAATCCCTGCCCTGACAGGCATACAGTTTAACCACAAGAACGTGAACAAAGTATGGCTATGAGAACCCAGTGTAGGATCTCAGAGCAACGCTGTAGCTGGAATGCTTCCTAGAATGAGTAAGTACTTCAGAAGTGGGAGGAAGAGAACTCCACAGTCTCTTGAAGCACACAAAATAACATGAAGTCAGACGCAAATGCAGAAGTACGATCTCAGTGTGGCAAGTGCTAAGCATCTTGGCATCAGCTCAGGAAAACACATATATTCAACCTTCAGCTCTGAAGTACTCTAAGAGGCGTCAAACAACTCAAGGATTGGAAGCTGAAATTTGTGTGTAAGCTTTGTTTCGCCATGACTTAGGAACGTTAAGTACTGTGCCGGACCCCAAGTCGAGAAAAGAAGCTTGAACTGAGAAAAGGGAGTGGAGAAATGTACAAGGCGATAATGATCTCACTCAAGAAGAACCTTTTATCTTGAAGGATCTCAAAGCAATTTACAAACTTAAGCAGACCAGACACTGCAGCTGGTAGGAAAAGAAGCAGACGGCTGGGAACTCATTCATGGGAAGGAGGAGGTAAAAGAGGACCCTCTCGGTGCTGTATCTTCCAAAATACTGCTGCTGGGAGAAGAGAGCAGAACTAGAAGAGAGCTTTTCCCTGAATTTTGCCATGCAACGTGAGAAAATTGCGTGAGAAAATTTCAGAGCGGACAGAAAGACATGCAGAAAAGCAAGGGCCCTTTCGGCAACTGGGGACATGTCACTGCTAGGACTGCAGTTTCCCTGCTTTTTATTTCAATTTCAACTCTTTAGGTAGACTCTTCACACTTCCTGTAGTAAAAAACGTGGGTCATTCCTATAATTTTTGCCCCTTTTAATACCTTACTCCAATTCTCTTTACTTATTCCTATCTTTTTACAAAGCAAACTGCCTTTCTTCCTGTCCTCAAATTGCAAAATGTTTTCCCAATGCACAGCAGGGCAAATAGTGCTGTTCTTGGTGACTGGGATTCATGCAGTACAGGCTTGACTGTAGTACCACATGAGGCATTTTTTAGCTCAAAAGCAGTACTAAATACACACTATTAAAACTCAACAAGATAAACAAGTCTGAAAAACAAGAGGCATATTAGTTATTGCTGAAATTGAATTGCCTCTGGAAGTAAAAACAGTGTCTAATTACAGTGCACAGTAGCATAGGACACAAAATGAAGATACCAAATGAAAGGGCAGGGACATTTCAATTAAATAGAATCCAGAAAGCAACACTTTTGTTGTGCGTAACTTAAAAGACATTGTGCGACCACTTGCACATTCATATTTCCCGAGACTTCTAAAACTTCCACATTTCCATTTAGGAAGGGGAGGAAAAAACCTGTTTTCATGGATAAGAGCCAAAGACAAGGGCTGAGCAGGTGTTCTAGCACCACCAGTCCTTCTCAGAGAGGGCCCACAGCATCCTCTGTGGCACAAACAACAGTTTCTTTCAGAAGGTGCCAGCTGGGATCAATGGCGCACTGTCTCTTGCTTGGGGTTCATAACCTCAGTTTCAAATGCAGCCCTTGTAATGAGTTTAAAAAAGCCCCTGGGGGTCTTGCCCTAGTTATTTTGTGTTAATTTAAGAAGCACCCAAGCAGACATTTTCCCTCCTTTTTCCCTCTTCAATATTTTGTCATTTTTTGTTAGAGGAACTTTGTTGGAATCTTTTCAAGTCTGGGGTATAACACCGAATAACTTTAATGTGCTAGAATATTAAACTCTGTCTCACTCTAAAATGAACTATCACACAGATTTTGCTGGAGGATGACAATTTAATTTCAGTTTGCAGCAGTGAAAAGCTCCTTTATCACCAGTGTTTGGGACAGTAGAGATACTCAAAAGCAGTATATGCAGATGACAATTTTCTTACTGAAGGCCATTACTGAAGATTTCATCAACTTTATTTTATCCCCCCCCTTTTTTTTTTGGGCCCTCAAGACACAGCTTTCTTCCGGCCACACAAGAGAAGGCAAACAGGAGTTTCTCTAAACAGTTAGGGTCTCTAAAATCAGAGCAGAAAAACAAAATGCTAAGCCTGTACATCCTGCATTTAAAATGCACCCAAATTTTGCTAGGTCAGAGAAGAAGACAAGGGGCAGACAGCACTGGGTCTGAAATCAAGCCCAGATTTTTCACTATTACATAAACGAAACAATTCACAGATGACACATTCTCTCATGCCTTGATGTCTTTCATTGGATCCAAAGATTAATTTCCTCAACTGCACTAAGCTTGTATTCCTTCACAGTTCTGCTTTCCCATGCTGCTGGCAATGGCAGATTGACTAGAATGAGGAGTGGCTGCTGCAGGGGAAGCATTACAGATAAAAACAAAAACACAAATGAAATGTATTTGAAGGATTCTAGAACACTTCACTAATAGAAGAAACTGAAGAGAAAAAAAAAAATCAAAACAAGGCAAAACCATTAAAAGTTGGTGATATGCAAGAGAAATGGTGGAAAGGAGAACATGTGTGAGATCTGGAAACAAAGCAAAGAAGAAAATGAAGTCATATGCGAGATTTCCTCTGATCACTCAAAAAAAAAAAAACGCAAGAAAATTCCTTTTTCACATTCCCACCAAAAAAAGTCTGCAATTATTGTTCCAAATACTGCACTTGTGAAAAAGAAAGTACAGACATGATTTTCGCTCATGGACATTTCCAACGTGCCAATGAGCCATTTACTTCAGCACTTCAGCAGACAATAATCACCACTAGAGACTTAAAAGGAAGACACAGACTCTCGCTAATGAGGTACCTTTGCCATTTGGCGCAAGCAGAGGTTGTGCTCCGTTAGCAAAGAGGATTTGATGTGTTTGGGATGTTCATACTAATGTGCATTTGTCATCTCTGCCACTGCAGATCAGCAACACACTACTCTGTATGGAGCTCAGTGCTTTCTCTGCCTTGCCTTTCTGCCTTGCTGAATGCCCACAGTCAGTTTAGTACTTGCAGTGATTATTAACGGTGGTTGTTACAGCGGGGGCTGGAAGCACAACTTTTACTTCTACTCCCTAAAGGGAATGAAGAAACGTGATGAGAGGAAAGAAGTCCACAGAAGATTAAAGGCTTGAAATCCTGAAAATTCTAAAACATGCAGTTTTCCACTATTTGGACTGTGGTGTCATTCTCTTGAGTTAAGCTGAAAGACTGTTGTTGTTGTGACTATCCAAAGACTGTTTTTCCATCTTACATTTTGTTCTATGCTTCTGCTGTTTTCAATTGCCATGCCAAAGTTTCCCCAGTTTATTCTAATTGTTTTAGTGTGTCTGACTCTCATTGGCTTATATGTTTAGTCTTGTCCTGATTTAATATGAATTAAAATGCCAATGCCACGACCAGTCTGCAAATATGAGTCAGAAGAGAAACTATTTAAATGATACTGTGGATGGTACCCGTCTGGTTTGATATCTAGATCATACAGAATAATATTGTTTTTGTTTTCTACTACTATTGCCTGCTTTTTCCAATGAAGTGGTGATTGTGACTGTGACCACAAATATGTTTTGCTCCTGGTCCTATTAAGCCAAAAGAGTGTGGTTTACTGCATGTATGTGCGTGAGGTTGTTTTGATCATATGAAGTTCACTTTAGAAAACCCACTTTCTGCCACTGCAGTGCTACAGGACAATGAGAAAAGAATTTCTAATGAGAACAGTGTTTTAAAAGCAAACCACTGGGGCCCTTCCTTTTAGAAGAATTTTAAGACACACTATCCTTTCTTCTGAATTTGATTATTTCTCAGAATTACATCTGAGTATCTGTCTTCAACTAAAGATCCCTGTCCTTTTCTGTCTTGGTCATTATGCAAGATTCAGCACATTTCAAACTGTACATTTCCATTTCACACAGAGGTTACACTCCTTTAAATCATTAGTTTACTGTACTGAGTAAAACCATTATATGAAAATTTTTTTTCATGATGAATCTGGCTACCATATGTCCAGTGGTGGCTTGAAGCTTTTCAGTACCTTGCCTCTACAGACCTGGGAATGTTTAACATTTCAAGTCTGCCACTACTACTTCAAGTCTGACCCTGAGCTTCTAGCTCTCCAGTCAGAGGGCCAAGGTTGTGTCCTAAAGGGCCAACAGGGTATTTTACCAGTTTGAGTTATAACACAGCATTGTCTGGCTCTGGCAGAGTCTCAGTCAATATTATTACCGTCTAAAAAAGACAGGCTTTAGTATTGAGTGGTGAATATGCCCCTTAAACACAACATATACAAAAATGTGTCCAGCTTCTTCTGTGTAACTCTCACAAATTTATTAAGGCTCCTTCAAATGGGTGATAGGCATTTAACACAATCACTCTTGTCCATGTGTTCTATAAACTGAAACATCAGTAAAATGACAAACTCACAAAACCCCAATGCTCCTTCATTCCAGCTGAAATGAACCCTAGCTTTAAATCCAGAATATGCAGCCCCTTTAAATCTCATATACAAAGACAGTCAAGAGTTATGGTCCTGGAATCTAATCCTTACCCTAATGTGACAATTTTTATATTTCATACAGCTTGTTTATAGTTTCCTGTTCCACCTAGACACAATCAAGCCTGCTGCTTAGTACTTTCCGGTAATTTTACCCAGATTTTCCTAAACCAGGATACATTTAAACAATGTCTAAAGGTACCACATGGAAATTTTGGTCAGATTAAACTCTTGCCAGCTAAATTTAAACACACTGTTCTTCTTATTTTATTAAGTGCCTGAAGTTCTGTGCTAGTAACAGAAAGAATTAAGCCATCCCTTCTTTTTCAACTGAAGCTGATTAGCTTATCACTTATAAAAAAATGCTACTTAGAGCAGAGGCTAATAGTGGTGTCAGATATGTACTTGTGATCACATCTGTACACTTTAAGAAACACTCTCAGCTGATTGAAAAGTGAAATGGCTTTTCTTCAGCCACTTAATCTCAGTGTAACAGCATCTGCCACTCCAGTCCATGGTGTAATTTCTGGTTACAGTATGGTCAGTTAATATGCCTTCAAATAAATGACTGCATTTCTATCATATCAAACATGCAGCCAAAAAAAAAAAAAAAAAAAGTAAGAAGTTTTCTTGTTTGTTTAAGTGTCAAGAAAATCCCAAAACTGCAGTTGTCAGCAGTGCTTAAACTGGAAATTTTATTACTACTTCCCCCCCATTTTAGACAGACAGGAAAAGGAATGTCTTGAGGTTAGAGCACCAAGTTTTGCATTTCAGTGCGACGTCATAAGCATCTGAGAGCTCATTCACACATAACATCAAGATCAGTTCCACAGTTCTTACTCTGACTTACTAGACAACTATTCTCCTTGGAAAGCTGCCAGTATGTTCTGCAAATTACACAGAGCATTAAATCTTTCTGACACAGGTTCTATGATTATTTAAGGGGCTTCATCATTTCTGCAACACAAGTCTATGTCTAAGCAGTACTCACTCCTCAGCATGTTCCTCTAATCACACGTTCTGCACTTTCTTGACCCACAGGCTTTGGTATAATTGCCTGTTGATAAAGGTAATTTTTCTAATTGCAGAATTCTGAGCAGGACAAGCTGATGCAGTCCAGATACATACACTTTACATCCTATTTTAACCAAGTCTGTATGTAGAGAATGGAGATGTGTTTAAAACAGCACAAATCAAAGACTGATGTCCAAGTTTACTGGGACTGACAAGTAACCAGCCAGTTCAGGTTAGAATTCGCACTGTGAATTCTTGCAATTTTGCTTGAATTCTCCTGTTATTTAGTATTGACTACAAGCCCAGGGCTACTGGAACCAAGAGCTTTCATGAACTTCTGTACTTCCAATTTTCAAAGAAGTCCCCAAACCTTACCTATGCACAAAAAAGAAAAATGAGAAAAAAAAGACAATGAGACCCGAGCATTTAATTTGAAAAACAAAATGCTCAGAAAACAAATAAAGATTTATTTGAAATTAGATTTTAATTTAGAAAACTTTTTAAATAATTAAAAAATAGATTTGGGGTTCAGAGCTGCTAATTTTTTGAGGGCTTCCTATATGCACTTCTTAGATATAAATACCTTGGGAGGGCCTCCCTCTTTCCCTCTTTCCCTCAATCTCATTTGAAAGTGTCACACAAAATGTTGTATGCAAATAATCAACTTACAACTTACTGATTCATGGAGCTAACTTTGGTTTCTTTGCAATAAGAACCTTATTTTAACCTTACTTTCTCACTTTTCCAGTGGAGACAAGTGCGCTTTGAACTGACAACGTGTTACGGTTGACCAGCTTGATTTACTTTCATAAAATCCTTTCAGACTCCTGTGCTGATAAGGAGCGTCAGAGCTCCAGGTTTCCCGTGCGGGTGCCTACGGAACGCTGCTTCCCTGGCCAAGGCCAACACCGACCCACCCGGCACAGCTGAAAACACAAACCCAAGTCTCTCCGCTCTCCCGAGTCACAGACAGCTGATCAAAGCTCCGGCACGCAACACGTTCAAACCTCTCCCCGTTCCCACACTCTTATTTCAAAGCACTATTCGCAGCTGACATCACCCGGGCGCAGCCGCCCCCCCAGCCCTTCGCAGAGTCTCAGAATCCCGGAATGGATACGGCTGGAAGCGACCACAGCGGGTCACCTGGTCCGGCCTCCCTGCTCGAGCAGGGTCATCCCAGGGCACAGGAGCGCATCCAGACCGTTCCTGGACGTCTCCAGCGATGGAGACCCCACAACCCCTCTGAGCAATCTGTGCCTGTGCTCAGTCCTTTCCTCTGCCCGGGGCCGAGCGCTCCGCCCGCCGCGTCTGGCGCCGACCCCGCTCCTGCCCTCTCGGCCTGGGGAGAGACGTGACACCCGCCTGCTCCGGCCCGGGGCCATCCCGGGCGGCCTAGCCCGGGGAGGCCCGGCGTGCCGCCGCTGTTCCCCGGGCACCGTGACGCCCTGCGCTCCCATGACCTCAGGGTCGCTCCGCCCAGTGCGGGCAGAAAACTCCCACCCGGTACTAACCTGACCAGGTCGGTCATACAGGATCCCACCACCACCACCTCCGCGGCCATGGCGCCGGGCCGGCCCTTGGACCCTGACCCTGACCCGCCCCGGGCCCCGCCGCGGCTTCTCGGGTTGCCATGGGCGACGGGCTGCCCGCGGGGACCTTCGCCCGGCAGGGCTGTCCCTGTCGAACGCCTGCTGCCACGACCGCCCCCACTGCCTTCCCCTCTGCCCCGCGCCGCTCGGCCGCGGCCCAACCGCCGCCCCACGGCCTGCGCGGCGGCGCGGCCCGCACAGGCACTTGCGGCGGACGCCAATATCAGGCCGGTGAAGACCCCTCCGGCCCGGGTGGGAGCGGCGGCGGCGGCGGCGCGGGGGGAGCGGAGGCGCGCACGGTGCGCGGCGGGGCGGGGGCGCGCACGGCGGGCGCGGGGGCGCGCACGCCGTTGCCAAGCGGCGAGTTCCGGCCGCCGTAGGTAATGGCGGGGCCGGGACGGGCGGGATGGGGCGAGCGAGCCGCGCAGGGAGAGCGGGAGGGAGCGAGCAACGCCACAGCCCTTCCCGGGCCAGCGGCGGGCGGAAGGGGACCCGGCGCCGGGAGGCTCTGGCCCGGAGCCGGAGGAGGCCGGCGTTAGCACCGCCGCTGGGGCGGGGCGGGGCGGGCGCAGCGCCGCGGGTGGAGGCACCAGCTGGGGAGGGAGCGGGGCTGGGCCAGGGTCAGTCCGGCACGGGAGTGGATGGACGGGAAGTTCCCCCCGAGTGTGGGGAGAGCTTCTCTCCTCTGTGGGTGAGTGCTGGAGCAGATTGTCCAGAGAGCGTGAGGAGTCTCCATCACTGGAGATATTCAAGAGCTGCCTGGACTCAGTTCTGTGTCATGTGCTTCAGAATGTCCCTGCCTGAGCAGGGAGGGTGGTCCAGACGACCCGCTGTGGTCCTTTCCAGCCTTACCCATTATTCTGGGATTCCGTGCCAGGGCTTAGGTAACTTGGTTGTTTACCCGGGGCTCCGCAGATCCCCATTGCTGATCGCATTCCATGGATGTGTTCGGGCACGGCTGCAGGAGGCGGCGGTCGTGCGTCCCGTCCTTTGCCCACTCCCAGCCAGACACAAACTCCTGCCACCCGCCCCCAAAGTGAAAACCACGCACCCAGCCTGCCGACAGCCACGCCAAGAGGGTTAGACAGGAGAGCTCCTGTCACGCCTCCAGGTTTCCATCACAATATCCACCTTTTACTTTTTAAATCTTCCCATAATGCTCATTATGGTGTGGCCCGTGGTGGAAGGACAGAGTGTTTTGCATCCCACTCTCTCCGGTGCCCAAAGCAGAGCCCGGGACTTCATGGTTACTGTGAAGCCTGTGTAACATTAGCCCGAAGCCACAGTGATAGCCAGCTGAATCTGAGAGGATTCATTTGGGGTTTTTTTTTGCTTCTTTCAAAGGTTTTGTTTTGAGAGAGAAACAGTCCCGTGAATTTTGTTTTTCTGAATTCCCCAGAGTTTGTTTGTGTTCAGTTTCCAGTACTGTGGGAAGCTTACACTGTTTCCCACAGAAACAATGTTTTTCCACAAGAAAAACAATGTATATGACAACTGAAACTTAGGAAACTGGTACAAATTGTGTTCTAGTTTGTAAAGTCCTTTGGTTACAAAATAAATCAGTGAGTTTACTTGATAGCAACGCTTTAAGTATTGCTTGCCTGGCTTGTTATATAGAAGTTACTGTGATTTAAAAAAAGATGCAATAAAATACAGAAAAATGCTTAACAATCATTTAAATCTTGTTTTGACAATATCTGCAAATTTTATTAATATAAAGATAAGGAATCTCATTTCAAAGTTCATTTTGAAAGGTGCTTCTGGTCAGCTGTGATCACCAGGTGTATCACGTCTCTCAATTTCACCCGCATAACACAGTCCCCTTACAGTCTGTTATTATCAGAACCAATTCCATGATCTTCATGTATAACTTCAGGATTGCTAGAAGGATAGCTTGTTTTTCAGCATGTTCTCATGGTTTAAGAAGTTCTCAACTTCATCAGTCCAGCTGCTCCCTGCTTAAAATTACTCTTCCCTACGGCAGGGCTGGCAGACTGAAATATGTGCCCTGTTGTAACCATTCTTGTGCAAAGTATTTTAGCTTAAACTAATTTTTTTGAGCAGTTCAATCTAAGCCATTGGACTTTGTACTGAAATATGTCAAGAATGGGCTTGTGTTTTCTCAGTCCCTCTGGGGAAGTATAAAGGTGAGTAGGCAGAAATTTTTAGTAGAAAAGTAGCAAACCAGAGCTAGTATCTTAAATTGCTGTAGGTGTTTGCTAAACAAACTTAAGTTGTTCCATTGTCAATTAAACAAATCATATATGAGAACACATTATGTGTCAGGGCATGGATACATAGTCTTCAGCTTCTTCACTGCCATAAAATGTAGGAGCCAGTGTATTAAAGATAATTACTGTTTTTAGGAAGTCTTACTTTATTAGTCTTTCAGTTTGCCTTAAAGTGCCTGGCCTTTGCTTTATTAAGATACTTTCTAAATATCTAGGACAAACACTCTTGAGTGTTGCTTCCTGCTACTCCAGTGTGAATGGCTTTCATGAGAACAGAATGTGAAATTTAATGTTGCTCCCAGTTACAGAGATTTAGTAGATTCTGCAGAATATCCATTAGTTATTAATTAATACTTTTAAACTGAGTGTGAGAAACAACAGAAAATTGGAATTATTGCCATGAGTTGTTCACACTCTTGTTATAGAACACTTACTAATACAGTAGTCCATATGCAGTTTTAAGAAAGTGAATGCAATGTCTATTTAAAAAAAATTCTTAATGCTGAGGGTTTATGTATGAGCTTTTCTGTCCCACTTATCAGTGGCAAGTTCATGTTACCTTCAGTCATTTACAGCCTTGTTTTCCAAAACTACCAAGTTCAGTTAATTTTCATATGAAGCTCTGTGCCTTACAATGTGATCAAATACATCAACATTTTAATAGGTTGGTTACCCTTCTTTTCTCCCACTTCTGCTATCACAGTCTGTTGTTGTCCACATACTGTAGTCTTTTCGTGCTGCAATGACTTAAAATGAGTGTATGCTCAGTTTCTGCTTTTCACCTAGAAAGCAACAGGTTCCTAAAGTGTGCTAAATTAATGGCCTAATTGATTTAGCATAAGGTCATGCAATTGTAAGCACTTCTGAACAAGCTGTGCTTAAAATGTGTTTACATCAGCTTCCTGATCTGTTACATGAAGGAAGATTAAGATGCCTTTCAAAGGGTGCAGTAATACCACTGAAAGAGAAACAGTGTTAGCTTTTAAAAGGCATCATGAAGTCCTGTAAATTGCCACCTAATGAAGTGGTATAAAAGTAATACTGATTATTAGTGAGCACACTAGTGCTCTTGGAAATTGCAGGTGAGAATACAGAGAGGTATCAAACCCCTGGGCCCAACATTGCAGTTAATGTAAGTTCCACTGATTTCGGGGGAAGTGGAACAAGTGTGACTTGTCAATTACAGACTGGGAATGCCCCTAAGAAGGACTAGGCTGGGAAGTGTCAGAGTGGCCCTCAATTTTATTATGTCTCATTCTCAGAGGGATAGGGCCTTAATTAAAGGTGCCTAGGACATAATTCTGGCTTTATGTTGATACTGAATAAACAGGTTTCATTGAATGTTGCAGAGGTGGGAGGAAAAAACCCACTTATGTTCATTTTTTCTCTTTAAACCTGTGCACAGTTCTGTTACTCTGCACTCCTGATCTTTTGTGTGCTTAGCTTTTTTTCTATTGATGTTTGCAAAATACATGTGAATCTACATCAAATAAGTAGATAATTTTTAAATTTTATTTTCTCCCTTTGCAGCTCAAGGGAAGAGGAAGGAGGAACATAATAAAATGTCACCTGAAGTGGCCTTGAACAGAATTTCTCCAGCACTTTCACCCTTCATTTCCAGTGTGGTCAGGAATGGAAAAGTAGGACTAGATGCTACGAATTGTTTACGGATTACGGACTTGAAGTCTGGGTGAGTTCCTCGTCCAAAAAGAACACCCAACCCCTCACAGCTGTCTTTTCAGAGCTGAGTTTTATTAGGTGCATGTGTCTAAGCATTTTGAACACAGCTGGAGTTGACATACTAGCTGACATACTAGCTACATTATTTCTTGTCTTAGTACCATTTTGTAGTTTGGGAGACTAAATTTGTCATATTTTTGGCAATAATAATCTTGTTAAGACACTCGCATCGGTGCCACTTGATAGTGCTGGTTTTCAGCAGTGAGATAGTTACAAACACTTTTTTCTGTTGTTTATTGCTTGCTTAGTCAATCTTCTCTGTATACCAAAAATTGAAATACAAATTTGTGTGACCTTACCTGTAGTCACGAATATGCCAAACCAGAAGAAAAAGTAACTTTTATCTGGCCTCCCTCAACTTCAGTACATTGAGTGGCTATAGGGCCAAGTATTTGAAATAAGCTAGGCTGCTCCTTTTATTTTTAATTCTGGAAGCATTCAGATTCAGTTTCAGGTAGTAATAGTATTTTGGGATTTGCATATACAAACAGACTTTGGTGTATAACCTCTATGAATAATACATGAGGAGAGTGAAATGTTTAGATGACACGTCAGAAATTGCTTTATTCTTATAGAGTTGAGCATCTAACAGCATCTTTTTGATTCAGGTGTTTTTGGGGTTTTTTTGCTACCGGAGCTCAGAGACTGAAATTACTTTTGGTTTAGATATACAAATCATCTTGTTTGTACAAACTACTGCTTTGTACATTCTTTTGAATGATAGCATAATAAAAATAACAAAAGGTGTTCAGAACCACCACAAATCACTGTTGTTTAAAATGCAGTTCTGCTGAAGACTTTGTTTAATGTGCTTCTGAAGGCTGTTTTATTATGGTTTCATGAAAAGCTTTGGAGGTGCTTTTCTGCTTGTAACAATGCCTTTTCAGGAAGGAGATTTGCGTTCTGGAGTTAGTTTGAAAGGAACCATTCCCTCCCTGTGAGGTGCTGGGACAGAGTACAGATTTACATGGAGGTCTAAGAAGCCATGACTTTGTTATTAGTGTTGACTGGCTTGACATTTAGGCTTGCAAATTACATAAGACAGGCTGAGCAGTTCTGCATCTGCTGCTGTCATTTCATGCTAGATCTTGCTTTCCCTTCAACTAGTCTTCTAGGAAAGCTGTGTTGGAAGCTCTTACATTTTCCCAATTGAAGTCTAAGAGAAAGGAATACGAAGAAACGTAGAGAGAAAAAACAACTGTTTGTTGGGAGGTAGCTAAGGGGTTTGCTCTCTATCCGCTGAATGCTTATGCTGCTGTCTTTAAAGTAAGAGATTAAAATAATAAAAAGTGGTATTTTGTAGCTGACTCTTTTCACAGGTATTTGTAATACATGTCTAAAGTTTTTTGCCACTGATCTTGCCAAGAAGATCTCATATTTGCTTTTTTAAAACCTGAATGTTTTCCGGGAGTTTATTCTTTAAAAAACTAAAAGCTGCCAGCAGCTGCACCTGTCACTCAAACCCAGTGATTCAAATTGTGTAGTAACTCTGTTAATGTGGAGTTTACACACAAGTACAGCACCTGACAGAGGTTGTCTCATAGCTTGGTTAAAGATACTGCCTGCCTAAATGCACATGTTAGAAATAATTTTTTCCTTGTTCTGGAACATAAGCCTCATTCTTTATGTTGAGCCTTTGTTTTAGCTTGAGGTTGTTAGGAGATGGAGTTAGGATAATCCAGATTCTTCATTTATTTCAGAATTATTTTGAAGGTTTTCTTTCTTTGGTACAACTAGTTTCTTAAAACCATTGCTGTAAACAGAATTAATTAACAATTGCTGGAAATTTCTTTAAAATGTAAATTTCATGCACATGTTTTTAGGAAAGATTTTTGTTTGTTACAAATAAATTGTTAGTTATTTATAACAGAAAATTTTGAATTAATGTTTCAATATGGAAATACAAAATTGTCATGATTTAGTGCTTTATGCTGTCGCTGAACCAGTGAACAGTGCAGAATTACTTACCATACTATGGATGAATCACAGTATTACAGAGATGTCCCTTCCATAACTCAGGATCAAGTTCAACGGTCTTTAACCTTGCTACAAGAGTTCTTTGACACTCCACAGACTGTTTTTCAGAGTCTCATCTCAGCTGATAAATAGCAAAATCCCTAACCCACAGCCTTATGAGTAGGTTTAAATTCTGACTGTAGAGGAAAGCTTTGTAGGGCTTTGAGAGTTCAAAAATGAATTGAAGACCATTGGCCTACTCTCCTCCCCTGTCCTCACATCACGAGATGATGCAAATGCCTGTATACTTTCACTTTCATTACACTTTTTAAAAGGAAACAAAATAATGCAGGCAAAATAATCAGAAGCGGCAAATGTAGGTGGTATCAGAATGAAGAAAGAGAACTGTGAGGCCATTGAAGTTGGACATAAATGGTGAGAAAACAAGAACTATTTTTAGAGAAATGGGGATGAAGTTCAGGATATCAATTGCAAAAGTCCCTTCCGTTTCAATGGGTTGAAATCAGGCTTTAAACTTAGAAAGTAGAACCAGGCAGGTTTAGATTAAATGTGCTAGATTAAATGTTTGAAGTTAGATAAAGAGCAGTTCTTGTTCACAAGTGAGTATGACCACTTGGGAGTACTATCAGTTCAGAAACTTTGCTTTTGAATAGGGATTGTACATTTATTCACACGTGACAGGGGTTGTACGCACACGCTAGTCTAGGCTGTTAAAAAAACCCTAGCCTAATTTGAGTTTATTACAGAACATGCAAATATTTTCTGCTTTACCTGGTGTGTTATGTGGAAGATTTTTAATAATAAATAAATACAATTTTACTGTAACCTTTAAAATCTTATAATATTTAAGGTAATCACCTCAATAGCTATTAATTTTGACAACAGAAGCATCTCTAAGCTTCTGGGGAGGAGCTATATGGTTGCTCCACTGTCACATACCATACTGTTACTCTTAGAGAAAATTAGGAGTTACTGTTGTTACTCCCCTTCCCTAATGAACCCATGCTTTACAAGGTATAACAAAATAAAATGTTCAAACTGAAGATCCATCTATTCTCATTTCTTAGGTTTTAGAAACAGGAGCTGTGCTTAATAAGGAATGATATTAGCATACTGAATAAAGTAGTACTTCTAAGGCATTGCCCACTCAGAGCCTTGGTTTTGACATTCTCAAAAGTGGAACGTATTTCCTTTTTGTTTCACCAGTAGAAGATCAAGTACCAGATTTTAACCTGTCACATCAGTTGATTTTGATTTGTAAATCAAGCATATTAAGCCTTTAATTATTTGAAAAGTCAGTCCATATGTCAGATAGTCTTAGTAAGGAACTTGTTTTGCACTTTTTCTGACTTATTGCTGAGATTGACAACTTTTGTTGTGTTTTATAAACTGTATTAAAGAGCTGATGTTAGATGTATGAAGTATGATGATATGTTAATTTGCTTTGCTTTCAAGTGTGGGAGGGAAATATGTCATAGTAAGGAATTCCTATTGTTTTGCAGTCTTTGAGTATGTAAATGTTTTATAATAATATGTTGCAGTTTCATAATGTCTGTGTGTTTTACAAACTTATTAGACAGTACCAGTCTCATAAGACACATATATTTACATCTATGATTAGGATAGTCAGAACCAAGTACTATTTATAGAATTTATTTGGCCCCTGCTGATGCAGACCCCTGAATGGAGCTCAGTGAAATGGCATAACAGAAAAGAAAGAAGCTCTGCAACAGAAATACTAATAAAAGGTTAGGTGGCCAAGTTTTCTTGTAAATAGGGCCCCACAGTGAACAAAAGTAGAACTGGGGTGTAAGGTCATGTCTGAAATATAGCACCTTAAGCAGCATTGATTCTGGTGATAAGAAAACCCTGGCAGGCATCTGTGTTGCGTTAATAAAAGACATTCTTCAAGATGACAGAGTGGATGAAAGCATATTTAACTCTTGCATAGGATATTACTTTGTTCTAGACCCAAAGAAAATACTGCTGCCACTTGAGTCAATGCCATTTATTGTATCATTCAGTTAATCTCTACTAGTCTCTTTGAAATACTGACCCATCTTAATTAGATATTAAAATCTACTCATAACCAACTGAATTGTGGCTGCGGCATTTTTCTTAGCATTTACACATATAATCATGGGAAAGATGTTGAATAGGGAAAAGTGATTATTATGTAGATTTAGAAATAGAGGATATTTTCCTATGTGAAGGGTGTTTAATTGTTGTATAATGTAGAATCCAGTTATTTAAGAGACTGCTGCTTTTCCTATGGTGCGTTACAAGAGTGAAAGACATAGTTGTGGTGGTCATTGCCTTTGAGAACTTTGTTTTTCCCCTACAGCTGTTCATCAGGGCCCATGCTTGAGCTTCAAATTATGCTGCAAGCCTATTCTTCTTACTCAACAAACTTGATTTCGTTTTTTTAAATTACTTTGATGTGTTCCACCAGGCAAAATTTCAAAATGAATACAGTGATTTAAAGCTGCATATATTAAGATTCTATTTTTTTAGATATCCACCCATAACAAAATTTTAAATTTCATACTTTCATGGTTATATTTATTCCATATTTATGAGAAGATTAACTGTGGAATTTTTATGTAAGTGATTTGTAGTAAACCATGTTAGTATTTTGTTCTTTTCAATTATCTTATTCACTATTGATTTTTGCCTCTCTGTTTGATATAGAGCTATGTGTGCAAGTTGTTATGTTCCTGAAAGAAACCTATATGAAGAGTGGTCAAAAGAATGTAATTTTTTCTGGAGTAAATTTCAACATAAAAGTTCATTATCAAGCTGTAATAAGATATTTATAACTTTAGTGCCTTGCTTCCTAGGAAGCAGCGATGATTTACTTCTTTCTGTTATCAAATAGACTGCAATATGCTTTGGTATTTCCCTTTCTTTTGGGCATTTCCCCTTTTTAAAGTAAATATGCATTTTTATGTGCATATTTTGTGAAATAATGTTGATTTTAGCTGTGAAGTACTATTATAGTACTGTAGCAGTTATTGAAAGCTTCGCCTTGGTCTTTTGCATTTGATTAATTTAAAATGAAAGATTCTACTTTAGTTACTTGAGGAAGGTTCATATCCATCATTCACATTGGTGCCTGTAGGTAATTTTTTAACATTTTTATGTATGAAGTTTAATGAATCTGACTCTTCTGAACACAAGTATTATGAAAGCCTGTTTTAGAAAATAGCTATGTTTTGTGTAAAATGTGTACTTAAAGGATGTGGCAGTTTCTAGGAGGTGTGGTCTTATGAGTCTTTTACTGCTGTATACAAAGTAGGTTGTTTCATTCCAGTTTCTCATGACAAATATGGTTCTTCACTGCAAAGAATCTTACTACTAGAAGTTTATCTCTCAAGTAAAATGTAAAAGGCTGAAGCTCTGATGGGACAGTTTGATAGAGTTGGTGCTGTGGAGCAGCACTTGGAACTTGGAACAGCAGTTTTGCTGTGCTGGTTAAAAAACACTTGACTGCCTCCAAGGTTGCATTCTCCTGCATTTGTTTCAAAATGATAAAAAAACAAAGGCAAAATGTCTGTCTGGTAAAAAGTCAAAATGTTGGGGATACATTTGGCAACAGTTTTATAAATAATCTCCACAATGTTTGGCATTCTTTTTACACCAGTTTTAAACAAGGTGCTTGAAATTGTTCAGAATAAAAAAGTTTGTGTTTGTCAGTTTCAAGTGCTAAGAGGAAAGAAAGGATTTTAAAAAGTAAAGACAGCACTAGATAATTGCAGTAACTTGGGCTCTCATTTAAAAGACTACCTACATTTTCCTGAGATTTTTTTCAGTTTAAATACTGTACAATATGTCTTTGCTGGTATTTTTAGATGGGGAGAGTGAGTAGCTTCCTCTTATTTGGCCTTGAAGAAGGTAAATGTGGCATTTATCACTATTTTCATTTAATAAAAATGAGAAGAAACTATTGGATACAACTGTTTCTTTTCTGTGTAAAGAGAGCATCACATGATGTAGTACTTATAGTGTGGCAAATGCTGTTAGAAAGGTGTACCTTAACAAGGTGTTTAAATGTGGTTTTGTTATCCGTATGTTGGGAATTTGGTGAATGTTTCTTGAAAATGGGGCTTCTTTTAGTGAGGTCCATGCCCAGATCTTTCTGTTGTAACAGTTGTCTCTTATATCCTTGCATTGTGCATCACTACAGGGGAAAAAATTCCTAAGACTTTATTTTTTGTTATAAAAACAGCTAAAATCTAATAATTGGTATCCAGTCCAATTTCTTCACTTCCAAATCCTTGCATTTGTTTTATGTGAACTGAACAGATCTCTAGCATGCCATGTGTCTTGGATGCATATTGCATTTCACCAGAAGCTGAGAACAGCTCACATTTTTTTTTCCTCTCTTCTCATTAGTAGAGAAGAATACTTTCCTGGATAGGTGGTCAGTACATTCCTCCAGTCTTACATATGCAGTTATTTCTTCTATGCCTGATTCTCTCATATGCATGCATGTATACATGGCATAACATTTAAAAGCTAATGTACACTCGGGATGAATATGAAGCACAGTTTTATGAATTTTTGTTCTAGCCTTTTTGTTGCAGACATTGTCTGATGAGATTAGGAGCTTTAAAAGCATAGGAGATGATCAGAGGCTTTATCCTGACAGACCAATATGCAACAGTGTTGAAGATCAATCTCTAGCAGTGTATGAAATAAGAATGAATCATGAAATGTAATAATTAATTATTTTTAATCTGTTTCTCGATAAATTATCTTAAGCATTTAGCTGGCATTGCACTGCCCAGTGTAGAAATTCTCTGAAGCAACTATTCTCTAACTGAAAATGAGCATTTCAAAAGAATACTTAGAGCTGTATCTGTAAACTAACAGAGTTCAGTTTGATATCTTTATTGAAGATACTAATTTCAGTCCATGAGGTATGCCTCCTAACTAATCCATTAAAAAGTAAAAGTCAATAAAAGGGAACATGCTTATTTTGTCTTTCCTGAGAGAAAGGAATTTGTGTTTGAGGCAAACCACTCCACAGTGTAGGCCACAGGTTCTTTTCTCTGTAATCTGTGGTATATGACTGAAAGAATAAAATTAGACCACCAGGCCTGAATATTTTTATTACTGTACAGTTAAAGAATTGCAATGATAAAACAGAGTTAATTAGGGGAAATTGCAGAATTTCATTATGGGAAAGACACCAGAAAAAAAGCCAAATATAAAGCCCTCTAAACTTACATTGCCTAAAAAACCCAACCCCAGATTCCTGTGCATCACTGTATGCATCACTGAAATAATATCTTTAGACCAAAAATATGACATAGTAATGACTGTTCTGTTTTGGAGGGTCAGTTCTTTTTTCACTAAAAAAACCTGATTAGATTGGTCTTGTTTATAGTTAGGGCTACGAGTAACCTTTCAAAAGAAATGTCTCCCAGTTTAATTATTTCTTTCTCTCTCTTCTACTCCTTCCTCTAGGTTTTTCATGCATTTCAGCCGTGGATTTTTTTTTTTTTTGGGTGGTGGTCGCGAGCAATACATTGCTTCATGTTCTTTGTTAAGAATTCTTCTGTACTGAGAATTTTTTTTTACTAATAGATGGTGATTATCTGTCCTGTTTTCCAGGCTGCCATAAGTGTTAGTTATAAGCCTTAACTTAAACCCTTTGAGAGTGATATGGTTTTAGGCCAACTGCAAACAGGCAATGAAGACACTTAGAAGGAATAATTTCCTCAGAGATTTCTAATGGTGTAGTGTCTTTCGTGTACATGACTTCCATTGTTTTAGTTTTAACCTGTTGTGCATAGGCAAAATTCAGTTTTATTAGATAGATGTAGGAAGGGGGAAAACTTAGGTATGTAGGGGAGGTGCTAGAAGTGGCATAAAGACTGGTCAAGGCATCTGTGGTGGGCTGGGAACTCAGACTTACAAGAACTTAGGGTAGACTGGACCCTCTTTTCACTGGAAACTGAAGGTGACTGTGCTTATAAATAGTCTTGTCATTGCTGGAAGTCCTACATGGTTTTCTGTGCCTGTGAGGCTGATAAGAGATGAGCCAAGCCTAGCTCCTGCTGTGATGCTGAGAGAAAACAGGAGCTGGGCAGTGAGGGCAAGGACAAGCATTTGCAGGGAAGAAGAGGATTTTTTTGACTGTCATCAAGAGAAATGTACATGGAACTCCTTTCTTTAGGTATAGTTAGATGGGACCATGGGGAGGGAGAGTGATGCTTAATCTTATGCCTTATGGTGTCATCTTGAAAATAGTATTAGCACTGCTGAGGTGGCAGTGAACTGTGAGAATTAGTGTGAGAATGAGAAGTCAGGGAAAGAAAAGATGAGCTGAGAGGTTGTAGAGTGAGACTTCTAGAGAAAATGTAACATGCAGTGATGTGGGGCCTTGCTTTCTGCAGGTGCAGTTCCACAGGGTGGTCTGTTGTAATTTTACCTGTGAATTTCCTTTGCCTTTTGATCTTTTTAGTCTACTGTATGTCTTTATTGTTGTAATTGATCAAAAATAATGCTAGAAATAGGAGAACTACTGATATTTTTAGTCAGGTGTTATCTTTTTATAGGCTTTGTGCTGTGTCTCCAGTCTTGTAATATTTTATATAAATATACTTAATCTGAAGTTGCCCTTTTGAATATATGTGTGACTGCAAACTATGGATTTATGTTCTAAATGTGGTGATCCTTGCTTGACCTAACTTTCATATTCAAAGAACTGAATTCATTTTTGTATTAACATAAATTTCTCCTGAGAGTCTATAAATAAGGAAATCAATTAATATAGGCATCTGTGACCAAAAAGTTCTAAAACTCTGCAATTAGAAGAAAACTTTGAAAGGGAAATGGGGAAGACATAGGATCACTGGATCCCACCTAATATCCATAAATAATAGAATGGTTTGGGTTAAAAGGGACCTTTCACAGATCGCTGCCCACATCCTGGGCAGTGATGTGACGATGTGATCCATTTATTGTTTATTTAGTTTGTTAAAGAGGGAAAATATATAAACATGGTCTATGATTTTAGTTCTTGAGATTTTTCCCTGATACCAATTCACTGCATTTTCCAATAAAATGAAATAAATTACTTAGAAAATGGATCGGGAATCTTTATGGCAACTGCAGCCAATATTGTGAGCAATGCTATGTGGCTTATTAAAGCTGATGTTTATAATAGCTCAGCTTTTGTGATGTGCTGTGTAAGTATGCTTTTTCTGTGAACACTGAAAGGATATGAAACTCCAGGTGGTTGACTGTAATTTCATACTTGGTGAAGAATGGTTCTCTTTTAGAGTAAGCTAAAAGTAAAATCGTTCCCTGTCTGATTCGATTTTTCTTTCTCCAGAAATGGAGTTCACTTTAGTGAACAGTAGAAATAAAACATATGACACATTATTAGGTTGTAGCTCATTTGCAAAATAATAGATAATTGAACGGCAGCTGTGAAAATCTGAAACATGATTTGAATCTGTCAGGAGGGGAGGGAGATGAAGTAAATCCAAAGGATGCATCTGCCACTCCCTCATACTCTTTACTAAAAATTTGCTTATGAGTTCCAAGAATTTGGGGTACAGCTGGTCTTCCAATATAATGAAAGAGTGGCTTTTCCTTGTGTGAACATGTGACAGTTTATAATACTGGAAATTCATTGGTTTATTTACCTAAACATATTATACTAGAGTGTATGTTTTTAGTGTTGTTCCATCGCAATTGTCTTTATTTCTGTTCAATTTTTGATCATTCCCTCATTAAAATTTCCATTTTCTGTTTCTATTTCATTCTTTTGAGGTGTGTGTGTGCCATGTGTAGTCTTTAAAAAGAATTACATGCAATTACCAGAGTATAAAAGATCTTGTTTACAAAGGAAATCAGTTTGATTATCAACGTTTCTAAAGCATGTTTGTAAAATATGCTTTTTTGAAAACTTGGTCAATGCTTAATTATTTTTCTTAATTAGTATCATCATTAGCTCCCTGAGACCCAGTAATAATGATCTCCCACCCTAAACTGCAGAGATTTTACGAATGCAAAGTTCTGAGATAGTTTCAGAGCTTTTCTTTCAAGTCCTCCTGCAAGTACAGTAGACGTGGTACTTCCTGTTTCTTTTTTGTGATAGCACCTTCCAACCTGTCCTGCTACGGTGGCTGGAAAAGAGCTCTTCTAAACCCAGCCTTACTAGGCTAAATAAACAGGGAGCTTGGTACTAAAAAAAATACCAGAATCATGAAAAGTTTATGTGTGTTTTAATTTAATATAGAAGTTCTCTGAGAGGATTTAAAAAAAAAAAAAATATATATATATAGAGGTGTGTTTCCTGTTTTTCTCAGAGAGGCTGGGCTGGACATCTCCCTCCAGCAGAGGCAGCCGTGTTTTGGTGACTGCAGAACTGCTGCCACAAGACTCAGGCAGCTCTGAAGGAGATTTGTAGTTCTAGAAGTCCCAGAGCTCTCCCCACCTGCAACATCTGCTTTGGCAAACCCTCACTCATATTAAGATGATCTATGTTTTTTGTTAATATACAAGTGCTGTATTTGTTTTTTCTAAGATAGGCATAAGATACTTTTATATAATGTTTCTAGTGAAAGCTGGCAGCTGAATTGATTTTAAATAGTTATTTGAACTTACCTTTTAAAAATACAAATCTTCCACCTATATAGGTGCAGAAGGAAGGGAGGGGTTGTTTTTCTGGTATATATGTTCTGCCTCACATCCTACTGCCCTCTTAAAGTTCCAGTTAGTGCAATGAACTTCTTACAAGAAAACGTAAATGTATATAAAGGAAAATCAGCATTTACAGTAGATGAAGATTTTATTGAAGATATCATTGACATATCTGGAGACACTTTGGAATTTCATAAATGATAACTGTGCAATTATGGAATAACACCTATTCTATCAGGATTCAAAAACAGCATCATAATCTTTATTGCAATGCCAGAAGTAGTCTTTGTCTATAGTTTAATTTTATACTAAGTTTGAAGAAACTGGATAGGGTACAAGTGAGTTTTCTGAAAACAGTGGGTTTATCTACTGGGAAGTTTTTGGAATAATTAACTTTTACATTTTAATATTTTAATTAAGAGATACATTTAAGTAGTGATTTAATGTAACTGTGTTTTAATTTCCCAAAAGCAATGCTGTGAGTCTTTTAAGAGCAAGTCCCTCTCTCTCTAGTATGCATAATACATGTCTATATATGAAGGGAAACTGAAGGTGGAAGTTGGTTGACTAGCCCATCTCTCCCATTTCGAATTTTGCCTGGTTGACATAATTTTAGTTGGATCTGTTTGTTTTCAGGAGCAGCTGATTAATACTCTAAATACTGTGTAGGAGCCTGTAAAGCTTTGTGCAATGCTGCAGGGAGCTACCGCCTGATAAAGGGTTTGGTCATCAGTGTCAATGCTCTAAAATGTGGTTTTCACCATTTTTCTGTTTCCTGATCTTGCAGAAAACCTGTCACCTGCTGACCTTCTTTTTATTCACCTCCATCCTCCACACACTTTAATTATTCTTAATGCCTCTGTACATGGCATACCCATCTGTTGTGAGTTCTGCAATTAAGTCTTAATTAAATAGGATTAAATACTGTGTCTTCAAGGAACACTGGAGCAGATTTCCATCTTCAAAAATTGGAGGAAATAAAAATCTGAAGGCATCGACAAAGGCTGTTCTACTAGATTTGAACATTGAGGTGCTTTTCTTAAAAAATGCCATGAAAGCGTTTTGGGTGGAATTTTGTGTTTGCTGCCTCTTATTGGTAACAAACAAACAACCTGTCTTTGCCTCTGAACTGCATTTGAGTCTTGCTGGCAAAACCTTCAGCCTCTGGAACTTTGATTGAACTGTGTCTTGTCATTCCTAAAATAATATTCGTTCTTAGCCTCTTGTATTATGAAAGTAACTTGACCTCCTTTTCCCATAACAGTATCTTTATACAACATATATAGGAACAGTTGGAAGCATATTGTAGGTATGGTGGGAGGGGTTGGGAATACAGCCAGTGGTCAGAACTGACTTTGTGGTGTTGCTTGTTATTTGTGTGTGCATGTTGGTTTTTAGCTGTGTTCTCCATTGAGGTGTTTCTAACAAAATATGAAGCTCTTTTTGGCTTTTACACCAAGAGTCTGGTGAACAAAAACCAGTTGGTTGTTTTCCAATGAAGTACTGATTCTCAAGAACAGCAAGTGTAGCAGCCTAAGCATCATGAGATTAAGGAAGCTTTTGCATCTCTGACTATTCAGGTTAGGCAGTGGCAATATTAATTTCCTGAAATTATGGAGGCTAAAATTCTTAGTCTAATTTGACTTTGCTATTGTACAGTAAAATTCACTGATGATTTGTCTTCTGATAGTAAAGGCAGTAAAGCTGTGTGATCTATGAAGGAAGAATGACTAAATGCATTGCATACTTTTTAATCAGTAAAAATGATAGTCATCAGATAAATCTTACGTGACTATTTGGGCTTACACTATACCACAAAATAAAAAGAGAAGAAATAAAAGAAGATTACTCATTTTCCTGTAGAGCTATTGGACTTCTTTTGGCAGTTCAGAATGTTTGCTATAGTTTTATATGGTTCTAAGCAGGGGATTTTAGGAGTGGTGTAAAAAACAAACTTCTGACTGGAATTTTGGGATATAAATTGGTGGTTTGGAGAGAGGTCTTGATGGGTTTGGGTTTTTATGGGTTTTTTAAAACTCTTTGGATAGAATAGCCATCCATCTCCTGACTTTCATGATTAAGGTGACAAACACTTGTGCTTTTGTTTTGTTGCCATCCCTTCAGTTGTCACAGAACGTAATTTTGGATGAGAACTTACTAGAGTCTAAATAATCTAAAACAGCTTCTCTTGGGAGTGCTTTCAAGTGATAGTTTAAGAAAACTAGTTGACGGGAAAACGGTTTTGAAATGTAGGGTTATCAGAGTGGCTTCAATCCTGTAAAATATCAAAATGGGGGCGAACAAAACAGAAGTTTAAACAAAACAGAAGTTTTGTTTAAACAAAACAAACAAAATAGAAATTGTGTCAATTCAACAAAATAGTCAATCACAAATACACTGGTATAAGAGGAAACCTTGCTGTTAAACTCAAGTGGAACTGTGTTCTTAAAAGCTTTTAGGATACTCTGGTCCCTTTAGCAGAAAAATACATTTTACTGTACCTGTTGTTACAGACTGAGGCCTTGTTACAAGCAGCAAAACTGAGTGACTTTCCTGGTTTGTATTATTATTGTTTTGTTGTTTTGTTTGGATAATCTTTTTATTTCCTTCTGTGACTGGTAAAGAATTCAGAACACTTATAACTAAGCATCTGGTGCTGACAGTGACTTTGAATAAGAATGGGTTTAGTTTACATGTGTTGTATTAACTGTGAAAGAAACCTTGTCCCCATAGTCACAGACAATCTGTAAGGTGCATCAAAAACTCAATGAAGGAATGTTCTACTTGTCTCCTACTTGGAATAATTACTTCATAAGGATGTAATGCATCTCAGTTTGAGTTTAATCTGCTGTATCTGCTCAAGGAACTTAGCTAAAATTTGCTGTGAAAGGGAACAAGCTGTATTCAGCTGTAGTTGCTGCATACTCAGTTCCATCTATCAATTTCCAACCATAAGTCTCAGCACACCCCCTTTGAACAGGGCAATATGATTTTTAGCAATACACTTAACAATAGTCCTTGGTTCCTGAAACTTTTCAAGTTGATGATTTTTTGATATTTTAGTAGGGAAACCATTGTAGGAGATCTTGTGGTATAGCATTAATCATCTTATAAAGACTAAGCTGTATCACTGCTCTGAGCATCAGAGCATTCATTCCTGCTTCAGTGGCTTTCTTGTGTAAAACCTTGATATTACTTAGATAAAAAAATGCAAACCAGTGTAAGATTATTCCATTAATAAAGAGGGAGATAGCACACTTGTATATGATGAGATAGAGCCAACTTATGACATTAATTTTCAACACCAGGTATTATTGTTCTATATGTCCATTCCCTCTAAAGAAAAACAACAAATAATCTTTAAAATACTTAGTTACAAGTCATTAATTTTCAAATGTTACTTTTGTGTGGACCACATTAAGGAAGAGGATCATATTTCCAAAAAACAAAAGTCTTACATTTTGAAGACAGAGGTCATGTTTCAGGGTCAGACATGTATCTAATTTTAAGAGGTTCTGTGTGTTAAGGAAATTCAAGCAGGAGATAATGTCCATAGTCAGGCCATTACTTGGGGCTTTCTGTTGAAATGAGGTCACACATAGACTCCTACATGTACCAAAGTTTTGGTTTGCCTTAGGAGTTTTATTCTTTTGCTGTTTATTCTAAAAAGAAACTACCTCCTTCTAAATGGATGTATATAGTATTTCTGCTTGGTTGCTTAGCCTATTGCAGTTATTGAAGTCTCTTGTGCAGCCCAGCCAGAGAAATTTAGGGGAAAAAATGTTAATACTGTCACTTTCTATCATTTCTAGACCAATAAAGTTAAAAACATCTTTAGTACAGTATAATAATATAGGAAAAGCACTTAGTATTGCTTTTAGGGACATTTACCATTAAATAAAGCTTTTATTTTAATGTTAAAGAATATTATACTTTCCGTAAGTATTTCCAAATGGCCCATTGTGCTAAAAGAATAGATTGTAGGGTATTTGCAGGATCAGAAATTTTTGTGTCTGTTGAAAAGCTAACAACAGTGTAATTTTGATAGTATTTGAGAAATGTCTCAGACTGTGACCTGTGATACTTTGAAAGAAATTTTCATTAAATATTAAATGATGTTGCAGAGATATTTTAGAACTTGAAAAGGGTTTTTTATGGTGCACTTTTTTTTTTTTTTTTTTTTTTTTTGTTATGCTTCCTAGAATTGGCCTTATACCTGTTGTAAGCCATGGAAATTATTTGGAAGTGGCTAATAATGCCTGTATAGCTGTTAAATTCATCCACAGCCATTAAAATGCCCTAACAGTGGGCACTCCCATTTTGCTGTTCTCACCTATTAAAAAAGTGCATCTTGGAAAAGAATTATATTCTCCTGTTTTTGTTGTACTAGTGATTCAATATTTTATTTTCTTAAGTTGATTTTACTCCCAATGAGGCTGGTGATGCTCACTTTTTTTATTGGCCCTACCCAGATGAAATTTAAAGATAAATAGTGCAACCATTAAATCAAAACATATTTCAGCTTTGGTCTTTATGTCTAACATGCTGTATTCCCTTTCACATTTGCATCATCAGCAGGTTTCACAAAGCATCATTCCTTTTCCATCATCAGTCTTTCAATAAAATGTGAAGTATTCTTCCAGCAGAAGAAAACTGAGTCAGGTCATTCTTCCTGGATGAAGCAAGATGTAAACTAATCCTTTTTTGAAACTTGCTTTCCATTCAAGTCTGCACATACCCGGTAGTAGATAATTTATATCTAAATTATGTCTTTCTAGGTTGCTTCTCATGATACTCTCACAAGATGTTGCAAAAACCTTTCTAAGGCAAAGACAGGACAAGATAAATGTGTTTCTTCCTTTTGATTTGAAAGGACAGTTATCTAATTTTTGTAGTGATACTGAAAAAATATGGTGCATTCTTACTGAATCAGTAGGCTGTTTAGCTGCATCTGGCTCTTAATTGTATCTGCCTTAGATTCTAGCTGCACATAAGTGGTTTACTTATGTTTTCTAGTATTTTTGTGGAAACTCCATTTAAGTTAATTGATCTGTACTTTCATGGTTGCTGCTTTTTGAGGAAGCTACATGGAGGCACGAATTTGACTGTAGTAAGTGTAGCTCACTGAATATAAACACTCTGAAGTTAGTGAATATGGTTTCTGTAACTTACAAGTGGAAAGAGGAAAAGAGACTGTAGAGCCAGGACCTGAGATAAATGGCTCTCTGAACTATTTTGAGTTTGTGAATGAGGATTAAGATTGTTCCATTTGCCCTGATGCTTCTTGTGCAGTGGGAGAGATAGAGCTGCAAGAGTTACGATGTTTTTTCTGACAAGGTAGGATGAGAATTTGTGACAATTTTCTGGCCTACCCACCTTACTGTTTTTGGCTGTGTGTATAGCCCAGTAAATGTGGGTTTTGTTTCAATATGTTGTCGGTGGTGTGTATTAAACCTTTACCAGTGATCTGATATGTAAGTTTAGTCAAGTTATTTTACCCTTGTCTACCCTTCTTATCACTTACTGTTTTTTCTAGAATTGACCAGTATGGCTTTGATTTTTGGGTGTCTTGCAACAATTGTGCTGGGGCTGTGAACAGTTCCCATTAATGTTAGTCTGGCAAGAAGATTCAGGGCTATCATGATCCCTAAAACCATAAAGCAATGAACTACTAAGGGCTTCCAGTGTTTTTGCTCCTGTTTCTCTTCATATGCCCAGCAGCCCACAGCAGAGTGAAACAGTGTATGTCCCTGTTTCTTCTTTTGCAGCTGAGATTTTTGAGATTTTTTATTTGTGAATTTTGGTCTATGACTTAAAAGCTAAGAAAAAGTTGATCATCTCTGGCCCAAGCACTAAACAGTTTTCCAGTGACTTTTTTATTCATGAAGTGCTCACCACCATGAGGTCCAGCTGCTGTTCCAGTTCTCCAGATAAACAGGAGAGTCACAGACCAAAAAGATAACATGCTCAGTTGTTACAGCCTCAGGTAGCTGATTCTGAAACTTGCCCTCTTGAAGGCTACTGTGAGACTTTTCCTCAAGGGAAAACTTTAATGTTATAATAGGTAAAAATTAATAAATGTTAGTGGCTTTAAATTAAGATTGATCCCAGTTATACGGGTGGCAGGGATAGGGAGCAGGTAACCATGTTACTGTGACATACAGAGTTGTGACTTGAAAAATTGTATACAAAGGGGAGAACTTGATGGGTTTGACTGACTAATTGAGAGCATTCTGATTACACATTCAAACCAGAGCATTTTGCATGTATGTTTTCTTTTTAAAATGGGAGAAAGTTGGCACAAACCCTAACATTTCTTATACTATGGTGAGAACGGCTGATCAAAAGAGAATGGGCCTCCTGCTTCTTTCCCACTTTTTCTTCTTTCTCAGAATCATAAGGATGAGTATTTCTAGTAGTCACAATATCTTTGCTATTAGTCATTTGTATCCTGTAGAATAATATTAGTGTTTGCTACCATCTGTAACTGCTTAGCACATTCTTTCTTCTCTTATCTTCATTTTAGCTGTACATCCTTGACCCCTGGACCCAGCTGTGATCGTTTTAAACTACATATCCCTTATGCAGGAGAAACACTCAAATGTAAGTTAAAAAATCTTGCAGCTACATCTTGGCTTTTCTTTCAGTGTTCCATGTCCCACTAATTTTCCAGTGTGTCTGTCTAACTTTATGAGTTTTGAGATACATGTCTTTGTTGTTTTCTCTTAAAGCTTCAGTTCCAAGAACATGTAACCATCAGGAACATGTAATATTTAAGATAGATTTAAAGGCTTCTGTGAGACTACAGTTTTGAAAAATGAGTTCTAAAAGCCAAAAGCCACAGCCTGATATTTCTAATAAAATGTTATGACTAAGAAAATCTCATGACAATTTTTACATTCATTTATGAGTTGTATATGTTTTGTGTTGTTTCTTTGTGTCTCTTTTAGGAAGAATTGTTTATTAAGCTCCAATAAAATATGTTAGTCTGCTATTTTACTAGGTATCTTTAAACAATAACTTTAAACAATTGACCAGATTAGAGAAATGTGAATTTGATTTCTCTGATTTAGTGGTATTGTTAAATCATCTTTATACTTAGAGAACCTGTAGACAGCTAGTTCATTTGCCCACTCTTAGTGTGTGTTCTGTTTGTCTTAGTTTGTGGTTTTTTTCAAAGGTTTAAAATAAAATTTACTTTTGAGTATTTTTAGAAGGTAATATTTTCTAAACATTTGAACTGCTGAAAAATGATTATGTTGTTTTTATTTCTAACAACTGAAAAATGAGAGAGGATGAAGAATTTCAGATGAAGTAAAATTAAAGTCTTGGCATTTATAGTTTTAGGACAACTCCAGTAAAGCCATCCTTAGAGTATTGTGTCCAGCTCTGGTCTGTTACCAGATCAACATGGACTTATGTAGGGGGATAGAATGTAAGAAAATAAAGATAGTGTAGAAGGTAATCTTACCCCTAAGGAGTTGCAGCTGGGCCAGTTATCAAAGATTAGGAACAGGCCTGACTTTAACAGGCCACAGCTGTAACCAATGAGAAGAAAAGTGCTATAAAAGGAGTGGGGTGGGTGGATGAGGTGGGAACTGGAGTTGGCTGGCTGTTTTGTGAAGAAGAAAGAGTCAGTGCTCTGGGGAGCTGCCCATGAGAAACATCAAGAAGGTATGAAACTTTTGTGATAAGGAGACAACAGTGTGGAACCCCTGCAATAAGATGACAATGGACATACTCCCATGAGTACAGCAAAAGACTACAAAGATGATCAAGAACTGGAGGATTTGTTGTATGAGGAGAGGCCAAAATAGCTGGGGCTTCTTAAGAAAAGAAGGCTCAGGGCAAATCTCACCAATGTTTATAAATACCTGATGGGGATAAATGAAGAAACCTGGCTCTTCTCAGTGGTGGTCACTGAAGGGAAATTGTCACAAATTGAAATGTAGAAAATTCCATTGAAACACAATAAAAATTCTTTTGCAAGGGGTGGTCAAAAAGTAGAACAGATTGTGCTCAGAGCTTGTGTAGTTTGTGTATCTCCATCTTTGTGGTTGTTCAGAACCCAGCTAGGCATAACCCTGAGCTATGTCCCCTGTTTGCCCTGCTCTGAGCTGAGGGATTAGACTAGGCAGTCTCCAGTGGTGCTGTCCAGCCCTAGCGGTCCTGTGAGTCTGTGCAAGCATGCTGTCTGAAGGAGCAGGTACTTGGTGTGAACAGAAATGGTAAGCATTTAAAACACTGCTTTGATAGTATCCATCTAGGCTGCACCATACACATGCTGTAGCTTTCCAAGACATTTTATGTATTAAGAATTTTATTGTATTCCTTCTGCAGCTTTTTTTTTTGGTTGTTTTTTTTTACAATATGTCATGCACTGAAAGTCCTTATCCTTTATGAACAAAACTGACACAATTAAGCTCCTTATGTTCTAAAAGTACATTAAAGCTTCCATTTGGCACCTGTAAGGAAAGTTGTCTTTCCCAGAAGTTGATCTGGAAGGTTACCTTTAGGTGTTCAAGAGAGGAGCCTGGCTCATATATCAGCTACTTTGACTTTTTAGGCTCATGTATCAGCTACTTTGGTAGCTATTTTGACTTTTCTAAATATATTAAATTATGGCTGAAGAGGATTACCAATTATTTTTTCTCACAGAATAAAATTGGAAGATTTAAATCCTAGCTAGTAATTATTTTAAGACAAAAGAAATGGTTCTGCATTTGTTCAGAAGTCTTGCGAGTAATAGCTGTATTGTGTGAAGCCAACTGCTCTCCCAGGTGGAACTTTTATTTTAAAAATTGTTAAAATGTGTTGTAAACTTAACCTGTTGAGTCTTGATGCATTCTGCAATGTGTAGTAGATTCCACTTGGTTCTTTTTTGATGACAATGATTAAGTCAAAATATGTTTCACCGAATGGCACGCTTTATAGAGCATCATGTTCTGTGGGACCATCTTATCTTATACAGGGCCATGTTTGTACATTCTGAGAGATGTCTTAATTCAAGTAGAGGCTGAAGCTGTTCCTGATTCATAAAGGAAAATGGATAGATTAAAATGCCCATATGCAAGTACACAGACATAAAGACTATTCATATATTAAATGACTGTAATCCAGTTAAAGTACCTAGAAATATGATTATGGAATATGTATTAAATTTCAGTATCAAGAAATCTGGGGTTTTTTTCTCCAGTGTTCTTATATTTTTTATATCATATGCACAATTAAACAAAAAAAAAACCTACAGAGGATGTTATATATTTTAACAAAGACAACTTTGAACAAGAAATTGGTGTAAATAAGTGTATCTTTTTCAGAGGTATCTAATAATAGCTGTGAATTCAAGAAATAATAATCCTCCACATTTCAGTGTTACATATTTGAAAATGCTATGAATCATTAAGTCTCACAGCATGTGGAATAAATAGTGATGTGAGCAGATTCAAGAAAGCTTTAATAATTTTGTGTTTAGATCTGTAATGATGGCAGAGGAAAACAGCCATAGTGTGCAAACAGAGATGTTTAGATATTTTATTGTAGGCTGTTGCTAGATATGTTATCTTTCAAGGGCAGAATATTTCTGCAAAGGAAAATTGCGAAATCTGCTAGAATAAAAAGATGGGCTGAACGCATTCAGGATCTCCAGTGTACAGGTTCAGATGTGGTACCAAATAGAGGCTGAAGTGTGTAGTTCCTTTGTGGTTTGTCTTACATCCTCTTTGCAACAGATTAGGTCTTTGCATATCATTAATCATAACCGCTGCCACTGCACAGGCACCCTTGTAGCAATTGCAGTGTGTTGGAAACTGTTGGTGTGCAGCTTTAGGAAGTGTAACTGCGCAGCGCAATCCTGTTTTCCAAAAAACCGGAAAGTTCACAGCTTCTCAAAAAAGGAGAAAGTGTACTTGCAGGCAAGGCTAGCTACCTGCAGTGTAAAATAATTGTTTTGTAAACTTTAGTAGGAGCAAACATGTTGCAACTTCAGAGTGGCTTGTTGGCTGTGTAATGGGCTTTTTTTAAGATGTCCCGTTCACCTTACTTTTGCATGTATGAAGAGCTGCTGGAATGCTACTGAAGAGTAATGAACGACTGAGGGTTTACTCAGCTCCAGCCAGGGACCTTGGAGATACCCACAATTTTATACTGGAGAAAATACTATGCCAGTGTTCAAGATAAACTAATTGTCATAATCATTATCTTCCATCGCACTTCAAGTCATGCTTTCAGGGAGGCGCTTTTATTTTATTTTCTTCTGTAAGGGAAATAAATTTTTTTGTTTGTTTTCACAGTGGGAATATTTAGAAAACTTGAGCCTCGTCTTCCTTGACTGTCAGTTGAAATCTGAGATGGCCGTATTGTTTTTATTAGTTCATCCAGTACTCAATGTTGTTACATGAAGCTCCATGATTTTCTCTGTATTTGAGTTTTTCAGAGTTCCTAATTGGAGTTTTAATTTCAGGAAGACTGGAATACCGTGTAAAAGATTGAATCGGTGTTTCTAGAACGAAACTTACTTTGTGTAGTATGCAGAGGTATTGTTTATTGCTAACTGGACCACAGTATCTGATTAGAAAAGTTCAGTATCCTTTAGGATGAAGTATTTGTGTGTTTTGAGGTGAAGTGTTCCGTAACTCTTGCAGATATTTCAGTCTTAGTTTGTAAAACATTAGTGCAGATATTAGCAGAAATTGTCAGAATATGCCGATTTATAAGCTGCAATAGTATTTATAATTAAAACATGTCATTTAGTATCAAATTACAATTTTTTTCCAGAAATCCTTGGAATATCTTGGGTTTGGCTTTTCTTTTCCACTCAAGCTTTCATTGCTGCTTGCTAGGGAATCTGACCTTTTTTTTTTTGCTTTTGTTCTTCACATTTTCTTTTTCAGGCACTGATGCCTCCTTCCCTCTCTGACCTTGAGTGCTGTCATCTGGAATTTCACAGTGATTAAACAATGTGTTGCCCTTGCAATGCTACTGTTCTCTGCGGCCTCTTGAACTCTAGTATTTTCATCTTCTGTCTGATTTTCACTGGTTTTATGTGAGTGGATTATGGCTCTGGGTTCTACTGCCACCATTTTGGTTTCCTTGATCCTGAAGAATGTTTCTTTTGTCTCATTTGAAGTTAAGTTTTTAATTTTTTTGCTTCTGATTTTTGTTTGTTAGATTATTACTCTTTTTAGTTATGGGTCTTAACGGAGGCAATCAGTCTTGATGCATAACCAGTCTAAGAATATTGCCCATAATACATGGTACCAAATTTGGGCTTTTTTTATTCCTGTGATGGAACTCTTTCAGTAATTTCATCCAGTCGTCTTGTGGATTTCTATTTTAAGGAGGTAATTAAGAACAAACAAAAAGATAAATGTAGAGAACAGCCTGACCTCCTCATTGCCCCTTTAAAGGCCACTTTGCCAAGTAATTTGCTAAACACTTGTTTATTGTGCCAATTAACAATTGTAAAAATTATTTTTGAAGTTACTATAAGATCTAAGATTCTCATCAGTATGTTGCTGCAATGCATGTGTTAGTGTTTTTTGCACCATTAGATTATTTTACACAGGCTGTATTTAGGTGGAGGCTCTTACCAGAAGGACTTCCTGGTTGCTGTAATTCAAATTATACTTAGGTCTTACCCTTACCTGTGTGATAAATGTATTTTTTTAGGGTCATGCAACTTACCAAAGATTTTTCCAGGCAATATGTTTTCTGAAGTTTGGCTGAGTCTTCCTTTACGTGGCAGGAGTAATAAATATTTTTCTCTCAGTAACCTGTTTGTTAACTAATGACTGTACCTAATGAGAGTGTCAAGAGAGTCTAATTTTGTACTTATTTGTTTTTGAATACAAAGTTTACAACAGTATTTCCCCATTTAAAATAATCACTTTCCTCTTACTTGGGTTCTTTGTTCACTTTTTCTTATGTTCTGGACTTCTCTTGAGCAAGTAAATTACAGAAAATTTTGCAGTTGTAAGTCCTAGTGTATTTCTTCATCAAGAGAAGTGACCTTAGAATTATCTATGTACAAGTGTGGACTCAGAGAGGCTTAAAAGATTTCATGTGAGCCCTCCACAGTGGCATCCCTATAATGCCTTGCTACCTTGCTCTTTCCTCCTTTTTTCACCTGTTTGGGCTGCACATACTGGTGATGGTCTCAGGTCCATTTGCTTGAATCTATTTATCCTTTGCCTTCACCTTTCCTTTTCTCATCTACCCGGTGTTTCTGTTTTAATTTCTTCAGTGTTTACTGGCTTTAATTTCTACCATTATCTTTTCCCATCTTGAATTATCTGTTGTTCTCATCTTTGTCCACTCCAATTCTAGTACTAAGATTTCTGAGAAAGCAGTTGCCCAGCTACAGAACTGCAAGTTACTGATTGTCTTGATGCCTTCTTGCTCAGCTTGGGATCCAGTTTACTTAATGATACTCCATTTTTACAGTTTTTCCCACTTTACAAAAAAACACAGACTTCCTCTAGTTTTACAGCTCTTTTTTTTCCTCCTACAGCAACATTTGTCAGTTGAAGTTAAAGAAAAAAAATTACCCACACCTGCACCTCTTTGTCAAAGAATGAAAATAACACCCTGCAAATTCATCCTATATATTTCTTTCTTCTGTTGGAAAAGTGGGACTTGATTCACTAACCTAACTAGAGGTGACTTAACTCTGAGGTTCCCAAGAATATCTTGCATGGCCTTTTCAGCTTCTGACCCACAGGGCACTGATCTCTCTGAAAACCATGTGCTATAGCTGCTGTAAATGTGCCCTGAGGCATCTCAAATGAGACTAAACAACTTGGTTTAATCAGCTGCACCAAGTTCATGGAGAGTTGGTCTTCCACAGCCTTGTGTGTGGTGGAGTAGCTAGAATTTCTTCTGGAGCATCACAGAGGTGCTGAGAAGTTGGTTTTTTTTTTCCTAATGCAGTCAAATAATTTTTTTTTCAAATTGTCCCTCTATTATAAGATGGTTTTGAGTCTTTAAGCTGAATTTTCTGCCTTTTCCAATATCTCAATTTGCATATCACATCAGAAATTAAGCTCAAAAACATGAGGGCAGAATAACCTGTCAGCAGCGCTACCACAGCAAAGTAGAATTACTCATGTATGTTTTTTTCAGTAGTAGTAGTTTTGTATTTAACAAGTTTTATTGTCATTTCAGGAACTAATCTTTCTTGCCAACCAATTAGAAAAGGCTTCTATAGGTATTATATTACTGTTTTTGACATAAAGCCTGCAGAACAAATTTTTTAGCATGGAATCCAGTGACAAGGATTCCAGGTTGGTCTGCATTTAGTTAATTTAAATCCTTTCATACTGCTGACTGTACTGACTTAGTGTCTTTGTTGCAGGTTGTAGTGAGTGACTGATTGCTTTTGTATTTGTAAAGACAAAACTGGCTGGTTTAGGTAAGAATTTGTTTATAGAAGAGACTGATCAGTGGTTCTTGTCTACAGTTTGCATGGCTACTAGAAGAAACAGGTTGAATTTTGAATTGATGAATAATATAATTCTACTGGTTTTTCCTTTTTAATACTCAACAAGAGCACTTTCTGTATTTTCCCAGAACTGATTCTGCACATAATTTGGTCTCTTGCTTCAGCAATTGCCTTATTATCTGTGAACGCATTTTGTGATCAAGTTGCATTTGCATTTCTTAAAAGCCAAATAGGTTGATCTCTTTCATAGCAAATTCCATTCAAATTGGTCTTATTCTAGGTTGCAGTGGCCACACATGTTTATTCTACATACTTAGTGCTAACTTAGAAGAAACTGAAGCACACAGATATGTTTTCAGAAGTAGAGTTTGGGAAGTTAACTGGTGGACTGCTTCCTAATTTTGCTGCTGTTGGTTAAACAGGGATGTTAATGCTGTGGCACTCCTAGCATAACATTTTTCAGTACTACAAATTTATAGTATTGTTTAAAAAAGAATAAAAATACCCCGAAAATGAAATTACCAGGAGAGGAAGAACTGGATAGGCCAGTGGCAAGCAATTGTAGGGATTTTAGAAGTTTCTCCTTTTCTTGCTGAGATACACCTGTCTTACTTGTAGTAAATTCTTCTTCCTCTGTTAGATTTGCTTATGCATTTTGATAGATGAGAAAAGAGCAGACCATGTGAGTTTTAAAAGAATTTATAGATTTAAGTATTAATATCCCTATCTTTTTGTCTGTGGGGAGCAAATTAACTTTTCTTTTGAAGTTCTGTGAAGTAAAACATTTCAACATTTAATGCTGCTTGCCTGAGGATAAAGAAAGGAAGATAAAGTAATATTTTTGGATAATTGGAAATGTAATTCCATCAAAGTAATTATTGGCTGGTATATCTACAACAATGAGGAGTGTGAATGTTTTGCTTGCCTTGCTCTTACACTGGAATAGTCATGGTCAGTAGTACTGTGGAGCACCACACAACTGGCCTTCCATCAGGAGAAAAAGGACAAACAGAGTTGAAACATATGCAAAACTAGAAAGCTGTGCTGGAGATGCAAGGAAAAGGGTATTTGTGTCATTTGGGTGAGAGGAGCAGAGAGTGCAGGACGATATTGGTTTTTTCATTGTTTTTCTCCTCCAAGGTTAGAATGATAAATGTTCACAAACTCTTAAGAACAGTAATTTTGCAAATTACTTTATTGGTTAAAAGTGTTAATTTTATTTACCTCAGTTATATTTGAAGAGGGTAAGCCACAGATAATGCCATGTAAGCATTAAATATAGTAGTTGTTATAAAAATGGCTATTTCTAGTAGGTCAAGACAAACTGTTAACTTGTGATTCAAAACATTTAGCACCTTATATTTTGCAAGATTACTGCAGAGACTAGTGTTAATATTTATGTGAAGTAAAACCAGATTTGCGTTGGCTGTTGTGATTGTTTAAATACCTTTTATTGGAGTGTAACGAAGCATGTTTTATTTACGCGTCACAGCCCTGCCAAGCAAACTGATAACTGCAGTTTTAGTTTCTCTGGGTTTTGATATTTAACAAGAACAAAACCCAGCTTTAGGAGGGATCCTCTTAATCTATAGTCTGATTTTTACTGTGTGGTTTTGCTGCTGTAAATTAGGAAAATAGCTCACGCTCATAGCTGCAAATAGGGCAAACACCTTCGTTGGTGCCTAAACCTTTTAGGGTCACAGGTGTTACCTTTTGTGTTCTGGTATGTAAATTAAACAAGACATAAGTGAGACTGTGTGGAAGGGGAAAGCATAGAACAGAAAAGTTGGAGAGACTGGGGTGATGTGTATGGATGTCTGATATGGTTAAAAAATGGTTCTTTTTTCTTTTGTTTTAGGGACTAGTTGAACATCTTTGAATTCATGGCAGAAGTGAGACTTAACAGAATAAGATTTGACAGAGGGAATTTTTTTTTTCATTTTTAAATATGTTAAAAATTTGTTCTAAGGTCAAATCTTTAATAGTACGATGCTGTCTGTAAGTTCCAGAATGAAAGTCACTGATGATAGAAAATCACTGCTCTTTTCTAACTGTTAGCAACACTGGAGACATTTTGTTCTGTACTTCTTTGTCTCCATTACATTGTCAGCTGGCCTGTGTGAGGTTAGATTGTAGCAGAATAAATTAAGGTTTATATTTGGCTAAGAGTTTATGGTGCTGTAGGAAAGAGGGCATAAAGGATACATTTCTGTTCAGTTAGAACATAAGAGCAATGGCATCATTTTTCGTTTCCGTAGGGTTGTAGAATATTTTGACTGTGGTCTCAGCAATAGTGTTTTGTGAATGTATAATTAACAGGCACTGAACTACTAGTTTTATTTATTCTGAAGCCTGGAGAACCTATATAGCTATATAAAACGTGGCCTTTTGGAAATTGAATGCACTCTAGGAAAAATAATCTTGATATACACATTGGCATTAATATTGATATATTTGGTCTCAAAGTGACTTTTATTGAATGGACTTGGGAATTTGGATTTGAGGCATGTTTACTCTGGACAAGTAGAAACAATTATGAATAATTATGAGTAACAGAAAATCAAATATCACAGTGTTAATTTTTGCTCTGGATTCTCTCCATTCTACCTGAATAGGTTGTTGGTATCAGTAGGTCATGAACACTTCTAAAATGCAAGTATCTGTATAGTTGGCCATTCATTGTGGATAAGGTCTCATAATGCCACTGATATTTAGTGGAAGAAGGGGTATGACAGAAGGTCTAAAGAACAAATGTGAGGACGTGAGATAGGTAATAGATTGGTTTGTCCAGCTGCAACATGATGTACCTGACCTGACCTCGGTGCAACCACACATCATAGCTGAGTGGTCAGAAAAGGGTCCATGTACAAATGTCCCTGATCCCCCAGCATGAATCATTGCCTGGCATATGCAGATGACCTGAACCCCAAGTTGTTAAAGTTTACCACCGAGCATGTTAAACTCATAATGCCAGCTTTTACTTACTGTTATATTGAGCATTGCATATAATAGTGTTCTGGGAGCTGCTGTAAGTTCACTCTGTGAAAGAGAAGAGTTGGTGCCTACTTGAACCTCCAAGTGGCACCTACTGCCACAGCTTTGCTGAGGTTCACCCCTTACTGTGCAGCTCGTAGAGGTGGATATGGTTTATTGCCAATCTCACTACTCAAGCAGAGTCTTGAAGCTGCCTCGTGATGTAGGGTTCTGTAATAGCTTTTCACTTCTCAAGTATGGAGGTGTAACATCAAAAATATGCTGTTATTTTGATCCTTCTTTTAGTCTAGGCAGCTTTTTTTAGTATGTGTGTAGTTGGAGTGCAGCTCTTAAGTGAGCTGAGCAGTAGCTATATCTTATCTACTCTGTTTCACCAGCTCTATTAAAGGAGGAATACAGAGAATGAAAAGCATGCAGCTAGCACCTGCAGGATGAAAAGTATGTGCTAAATGAGTTACTTAGCATCACGTAGGAGCATGGCAGAAGCACAGGTGCAGACAGTCCTTTTCTTTGGAGTAGCATTGGGCTGCCCAAGTCATGGGCCAGGCTTTATCATAGTGCTGTTTTCTGAGTTACTCATAACTCCTATTCATGCCCCTTTCAAAACTCAGGAAAAGAATGTATTAAGGTGAATCTCCTTCAGTACATAACCTCAAGTTCACTTCTCTTTATGAAGAAACTGATGAGGTTGTTGAAAGGAGCCATGCATGACATTTTAATTGCAGTAAATATCAAGAAAAATGTTGTGTCATGATGGTGTAGGAACTACCCAACCTAGTAAACATCAACTTTTTTGAATTCTTCTGTGCTGTATTATGGTTTAGGCTAATCTAGTAATTATTTTTTCTTACTTCATATAGAGGCATTTCCTGTTGCAATTTTATGCCTTTTCCTCCAGGACTGGTGCACATTTCATTCTTTTAAATGAAATTTAAATTAAATGAAAGGTTTTATTTTTATTTTGAGTGTGTTGGGAATGTTAACTGGCAGACCTCTGCTATTTTCTGCATCCCATACTTACACGTGCTCCTGACAGCTGTGAAAGGAGGGTGGGAGTGCGGACCGGAGAAACCCACACTGCGTTCTACTCGTCGCATGATCAGTGACTTTGTGATTTGAAGCCATACTGTAGAGAATACCTACCCCAGACTGGCCAGTGGCTTCTTGCTCATGAGCCTTCATCCCCTGCAGTTAATCTTCATGGCATCCTTGCTTCCAGCTAAGGCCAAGTTTACAGAATATCCGCAGTGAAAACTGTCATGTTAAATGCCTTGAGGTGGTGACATCACTGAGCCAGCAATGTGGCTTTGCGAGATTAGTGTTTTTCTCCAGTTCTGTATTCACAGTTTTTTAAGTAATAAAAAGTGGTGTAACTTTCTCTGAACAGAATTGTTTATAAGGATTACTGTACTTGTTTTACTTTGCTGTGTGGGTTTTAAATGAGTCGTAACACATAGTAGTCAGTCTTTTTTTCTAATGTCTCCTACCTCATAAATCTGTTTTATGCAAAAGCTCAGCTATTCTTTCATATTGTCATAATGAATGATGGGGAGGTAGACAAGTAAGGCTAGAAACACTTATTTTCATTTTTAATCTTTTTTTCTTGAACAGTGGGTGGATTTTTTTGAAAGCTCAGATGCATATGACCACCTCTTGATCTATATGAACTCTGAAGTATGTGTACTAGTGAAATACTAGAACCCAAATTTCCTTTAATTGCATATCTTGTGACACTAGCAAGATGAGAGCTCAGTGCCAAGCTGTGATGAAGTCTTATATTTTCAGTTAATTTTCATCTCTCCATTTAAATATGCAATACTGCATTTCTCTTGGCCAGAATTTGGGTAGTTGGAATGGTTCCTATTGAACTGTGTATTCTTCCTTCTAAGAGTTGGCAGTAGTGAGGAGAAGAGAGGGAGTAAGTGCTACTCATTTTTAAAAGCTCTGGTATTTTGAAAGTCGTGATCTTTAGTTGTTTGCAATTGACTTTTAATAGACAAAACACAAGCATCTAAATATGGTACTTTTTATTAAAACAAGACCACTTTTCTAACTCAATGTTTTGAGGCACTCCTCAATAGTGTTTGAATTGCCATTTGAGATACAAAGCAATAATGTATTTCATATTTCATTGCTTGCAGAGGAGGAAGAAGCTGCACCTCAGGAATTTGATTTCATCCCCCAAAACATCTGATGCTTATCTTGCATGTGAATTTTTGTAAAAATTATATGGATGAATATATATATTACATGAAACATATGTAATGTAGCTGTCAAATTCTGTGTTTAAAAATGTGTGTTGTATGTGATTATTTTATTTGCAAGCACATGTATAAAAGTGCAGATAATGTTTCCATTTATTGCTTTTCAGGGGATATAATTTTCAATGCTCACTATCCTGACCTGCCACCAGACTTTATCTTTGGAGAGGATGCTGAGTTTTTGCCAGATCCTTCTGCCTTGCATGTAAGTACTTCACTGTTTGAGAACCTTACACTTTGCAGAGAGACTTTGCTTTTTTAGAATAGCTTCAGGAACAGGAATTTTATAACAATGCAAAATAAAAAAAAAACACCTTTTATCACACTGGTATTTTGAGTATTTGTAAGCACATTGCTTTCTAAAATGATTTAAAGTTGAATTTGAATTTGTTTTTCTAAAGTTGAATTTAAGGTTAAAATGGGGGAAAGGAGGAGGGGGCACAAAGTTAAAAACATTTTAATCAAGATAATATTATCATTTACCTTTAGTTACTTAGAATATCTGTAAAAATATGTCAATTTAATATCTGACCATCTTAAATGACCTGTCCCAGAAAAAAAGTTCATAAATTATGTCTTTAAAAGCATTTGTCTGTAAAATAAAGTTGTGTAATTTGGTGTCACATTGTTGATTTTTGGTTTTGGTTGAGGAAGGATATATTGAATTAATATGTTATGGGAACCAATGCATTAAAGAAAGCTATGTGGTCATGTCTGTTAGGGTTATCTAGACAAAGAAATTACTTTCTAAAAGATGAGAGGAACAGAAATTAATGAGAAAATGCTTTTATACAGCCTTATTATTATGGAAGGAGAAACACCACAACCTGAAACCAGGCATTTTGTTCACTTGTCACAGTTAGCCTCAAGTAGTAAAGCCTTGTTTGAAGAAGCTATCAGTGCTTATGCTTTTACAATACTTCTCCCTCTCAAAACTTATTAATGAGGCAGTGCAGAGCCCTCACCTGCAGCTCCTCTTGTGCTTCACGACCACATCTCCAGAGGTCCCCAAAGGAAGTTGGTAGCTGTCGTGCTGTGGTACGGTGTCATGATGGAGGTTGAACATATCCTTGATCTGTGACATGACAAGTGTTGGCTTTTGGTTTTACCTTTCACTTCATAGTGAGTTATATACAAGGATCATAAGAATTAGTTTTAATAATTATTTTTAGCATACCTAATAGAACTTTCAAAAGGTGAATGCCATATTTCTTTTCTTCTCCTGGTCACTTTGCTATTAAGTTCACAAACTCCTTTGAGTAGGAGGCATGGTGCTGATGAACAGCTATTTCATTATGCTACTTTATAAAAAAGGTTTTTCTTTCTATGGCAGTTCTAAAATTGTTTTCACATTCCTTTATTTACCAACTCTGTCTTCCTCTTTTTCTCATTTGTTTCACAACCTTCACAATCATACAACCTTCTGAGAAGTGTTCACATTAGCAATTGATATCAATAATTGATATTAAAAAAGGAAAAGCACCTTTTAATGTACTGGAAAACAGAAATTAATAACAAATTGCAAATGAGATACAAAATAATTTGGGGCATCTTGCAGAAATGCTGTTCAGATGGAGAAGCTTGCTGAGAGTGGTGCGGTGCCGTATTTCTCATGTGAAAGAAGTCACTAACAGTTGTGATCTACAGGAAAACCTGCAAAGATAAAAACATCCTTCTTTTTCTTTCTTTCTTACATTGTTCATTAATGATGCTGGTTTTGGGAGTGTTGATTTTCTTCTGCCTAAGCACAGAAAAAACTTCTTGTTTTTTTTGTTGGAAAGCAGCTTGGAAGAGCCATTTGTTTCTTGATATATAATGAGATATTAACCAGCCTTTTAGAAGTAATTAGAACAAACCAATGAAGAAATCTGCAAGCCAACAGTGTTTCTTTGGTCATTATGCCTTGCTGAAGCATTCACTATGTAAGTGTAACCTTCAGTTTGTCCTGATGGTATTGGAGGATGTTATTCCTACCTTGCAGCTGTGGTCTACATAGTGTTCCTTTAGTTTTGCATTCACTTTTTAAAGTTCCATATGGTTTGCAGATTTTTTCTTCAGAATATTGCATCAACAATAAATTGCTTATTATGTGAAGTCTTTGAATAACTCCCTTTTTTCCAGAAATGTGAGAGCTGTTTAATGAAGATAATTTTAACTGAATTCTAAGATATTAGTAGAATTCTTAAATATGTTAACATAGCTGTCTACTGACTAGAAGTCAAATACAGATTAGCACATTGACCATAATTCAGTGCTTTTAATCTTAAGCAGTCTTCAGATACTTCTGATGCAACAGTTCCTGGCAATCCAAACAGAATCTACCATGCACAAAAGCATGTAGATGTTATTCAATGAGGAGCACAGTCTCAAAGTAAGTAATATGTGCCATTGAATCTGTGGGAATTCTGACATTGAGCCTGCATGCACTGGTCTCATCTGTCTGAGTGTCTTGTTTTTTAAGGAGTCATCACATGTTGTTAGATGGCTTGAGTCAGGCATTATGCTTAGCATGAAAGGAGAACCAGGTTCTCCAGATTCCTCAGGCTCGTGTGGCTCTAATGGAGGCTGTCAGTAGGCATCCCCAAAGACATTTGAATGGCTGTGTTGCAAATTGTTTCAGTTTCCATGGCCATGGGCAGAGCTTCCAGTTAGGTTTTCATCTGAGCATAGTAATAGGTGCTCAGTTAAGCAGCTGTTAGCCAGACAGCTAAAGCAAGATTAAAGAAACACTGCATTCTAAAAAGTGAATGCTGTCAAGGAATAGTTCATATTTTGGGGGTTTTGTTTATTTATTTTTTTTCCCAGAGAATTCCTGAATTATTAGACCAGTATTTCAGCCATAGGGCTGAGCGCTCTTGTTTTAGAAGCAGGGTTAATGCTTTCTTGAATGAATACTGCAATTGCAGAATCAAGTTGAAAATGCTCACTGAAATTTAGCTTTGCTTTTGTGTCTCACACAAACATTAAAGTCACTTGGATTTGAAACTCAGGTTGAGTGTCAGGTTCAGCCCTGCAAAGTATGTGCTTGGTTACATGTCTTACCAATAGTGGTCACTCTGCTGGTCACAGGGTCTAACTGTGTGCATGCTGATTTGCCAATGATGTCGGCATTGCAGCATCGTTGCTTCAACAAGGGGCAAGTGGTCCTTTTGGTTTCTTGTACAGTTTTAATTACAGTCAGGGGGCTAAATTCTTCAGGTTGGTGGTGCTGTTCATGCTCAAAGAGTTATTAAAAAGAAACATTTTTACATTTTATTGTCATTAAGAATGTTTTCCTATCAAATGCATTTGATACTTGCATATATAGTATGCATAAATAAAATCAGCTTCTTAGAATGTAAATAGAAAAGTTCTTTCCTGCTCTAGTGTTTATTCATTTTGGATGACAAGTATTAGAAATGTATTTTAAAAACAACCTATGATTCACTCCGTTCTGATTAAAAATTCAGTTGGCACACAACAAGATTAGTGATTGTGTACGGATGAGATTAATTTGGAGCTCATTACCATGACGCCAGTTTGAGTAACAAGAATTGTTTGTTATGTTAGCCTAGTTGATTGTTAATGTGAGCCAGTTAGTAGCTGAAGTGCTTATTCAAAATATTAACCCCATTTTTTCAATGATTTTGAATTATTTTCTGTTTGGCAGAGAAGATACAATAGAAGTATAAGCAAGATAACTGTCAGTTCAAGGAAATATGGGTATCTTTATATTCTACTTCAGGTCTCCAGCTAGTCTTGCCAGAATTATTCTGCCCACTCATTGCTATCAAAAAGGCTTCAGTTAGCCTTAGTGGGAATGGAGGCAAGAGGACATGAGCATTTCCTGAAGCCTAGTAAGTGCTGAATGTGTCCTTGTGGGCTAGTATATAGTATATTCCTTGTGGGAATACTTAGTGCTGCATTTGCATGGGAGAAAGATGCTGTCATCACAGACCTCCAGAGAAAAGGCTGCTGCAGTTCTCATGCCCTTACCTAGCATTGGGAGGATTCTTTTCCCTTGAGAAATTGCTGATGCTGAGTACAGATTCCAGCCACTGTGGAGTTAATTCAGCTCACTGTGCTACTCAAGTGTATTGGCTGTCACACTCTATATCTTGTGTAGACCAATGTTTGTTTTTAAGTTCTTGTATTTGTGCTTATTAGACTCATTTGGCTATATGAGGTCTATCACAAAGGTTGTATTTTTTTCTGTGTCTCTATTCAAAGTCTTAATCATTATTTCTGTTGGTTGCTGAGTTATCTTTTAATGTGTAGTGAAGAGATCCTTTAAATATCCCCCTCTTCCATTAACTTTTATTTATTTATTCAAGTGCATCAGACACATGTTTAACAGTGTCAGTTGTGCCCCTGCTCACTGTTGCTCCAAAAAAGCTCAAACATCCCTTATATTAACTAATGCTGTTTGAACTATTTTGTTCTAAAAAGTCTGTCAGTTGTATTGTTAGCAAGGATTCAGCTGTTATGTGTTCTAGTGTGAGAGCTCCCCATAAGGGCAAGGAGTTCACTGGTTTTGGAGTGTGATTTTAAAATATAAAGCTACAGCAGTGGATTCTGCTTGTCTGAGAAATGCATGGGTGAATTCAACCTGTTTAGCTCTTTTGTGTGCTCTATTTCAAATGGCAGCAGCAGATTTCATTCTTGGACCCACTAACCTGCTGCTCTTTTAATGAAAGCCTTAAATTACTTCAGCTTCAGTTGAACTTGGGGAATTTAAGTGAAATAGAATGCAGAACTGGATCCTTCAATTTATTAGAAGTTTTTTTTTTCTTATTTTGAATGACTTTATATTCCCATTTATTGTGTTTGTCTTTCAGCCATGTCTTGACTTTATATGTCAATATATGTTTTGATTATTTATAATCCCATGTTATTTAACATTTAATTTTCTGAAACAAACATTGATTCTGAAAACTTTTTATTCCTGTCCCTCTCTATTGATCCTACCTATTTGTGTATATGGGGAATGCAGGTATGTGTGCACACATGTATATATATATATATATATGGTGGGTGTGTATATATATATGCATAGAGTCACTGCAGCCTTGCTGAAGTTTGTCTGGTATTGATAGGCAATGGAAAAAAAATCACATTTTATACCATCAGAGAAGTAATTTATTCAGGAACTTTCCCAAGGACTTTTTGACTTGTATTGTTGGCACTTACGGTATACATTTTTGTTCAAGTTTTTGAACAATAGAGATATACCAGTGCAGCATTCCTTTTAAATCCAGATCTGAAAAAATATAATTTTGAATGTATTTTGATCTGGTTTTGATGTCTGAGCTCCACACCGTTCCTCAGGTAATCACAAAATCACAGAATACTTTGGCTTGGAAGTGCCCTCTGGAGATCATCTGATTCAGCTCCTCTGCCAAGCTGAGTAAGTACTGGATTTAAAATGAGAAATCCCCAAAAGAGGATTCTGGCTGGGAATCCTCTCCTGGAGTAGCCTGGCCAGTTTGACTGCAGCATGTGTGAGGCCAGCATTCAGGAGGTCCTTCTGAGAAGTCACACGGTGCTCAGAGCAAGTGTTAGGATTATTTGTGCAGAAGTGTGGTAAAGATGGTGGCTATTCAGTCCAGCAGAAGGAGTTCAAGAGGATGTTCAAGGAAAGGTTTTCCTCTCATCTTTCCATCTTTGATTCCATCAAAACCTTTCTACACTGAGAAATTATTCATTTTTCTCCTTGTTTTAGTCTTCTTAATTTCTCTTGCAGCCTTTCATTTTTGTTCTCTTTGTCTAGAGTTGTTAATATTTACAGAGCTGAGAGATGGTCAGCCACATTGTATTACTTTGTCATTTTCTATTCATGTGTAGTCATTTGCATATATTGACCTCACTTTCTTTTTGCCAAACTTCAGCATTTTCTAGCACAGTTTATCAAACATGGCTTTTTATCTCAAAGCATAAGCAGAAGAGAATATGCGGAGGTTAAAATTGTGCTTTACTCAATTGCAGCATTTTGGCTCGACTTTTCACCTAGAATCCAGAAATTAAAAAAAAGAAAAATCTAGAATTTGATAATACTTCTTTAATTTCAAGGGAACAAAATATCTGTTAAGATAGGTAGTTTTTCCTTTCTTGCTTAAATCTTGCTGGTGTAGAAGGCAAAATGAATTCCATTCATTTTGTACAGGGCTCCAGGGGGAAACATTTCCTTTCATTTCTTGGCACAAGCTTCTCTGATAATGCAATTTCTTCCTAGAATATGAAAAAATACAGAATATTAGCTTTTAAAATATAGTATTTCAGTCCAGGAGAGACTGGTTTTTGGAGAGCATTAGGAGTGTGCATATGGACATTTGACTGAAGGATGGCAAAGTGGGAGAAAATGTTTTTCTGCCATACTAAATAAAGTGCATGTAATGAAGGACTTAATTATTGTGCACTAGTAAAATAGGGGGAGAAAATATTTTATCGTTTTCCATTCATAGCATTGTTTTAGGAAAAAAAAATTTGTTTGTCATATGAGTTTGACCATATTTTTCATTGTCATAGATTTAGATGGGCCAGAAGCTTGGACCAGAATAACAGGATGCTTAAATCTTAATGTAAAATATTGAAAAATATGTTTAGGCTTGCATGTCTTTCCTCAGCAGGAAATACAGTCCTTGCTAGTGGTAAGGGTGGTATTATGAATTCCTGCAAATCATTCACTTTTGAGCTATAACTCATACCAAATATATAAAGCTGCATGTCCCAAGCCAGACATATGAAAGCAGAACATCTTTTAGGTGGAAGTTTGGGAGTACAATGATAATATGTTGGCATTTATAATTCTTTAATGTAAACCAGCAAAGTGGTAATGTACTTCTGAGTAGTTTTTGCTTCAGTTTATGAATGTATAATCATGCTTTACTTGAGCAGTGTTTTGTTTAAAATGGTGAGAAAAAAATTATCAGAAAAACTAGTAGAAAGTTGAAGGATTCTGGCCCTTATGTTTGGTGTTACTGTCACAATACACTTTGCTTCCTTACAAGAACTCTAGAAGCAGTAAAGAAATGGCATGTCTTGAGGGCAACAGCTTGTTAGCTTTGTAGAAACACATTTACAAGGGGTTTGGGTAGGGGTGGGGGTTTTTGAGAGAAAAGACTGACTTTAGGACAATCTTCCTGAATTAAGAATACATTTAAATTCTGTGTAGTATGCCCATTGAATTCACATTGATGTGCTACTATAATTCATTTTTCTATAGAGGGAGTTGGTCATTGCTTATGGATATTCAAGTAGAAAAAACTTTTAAATTAACTGATTACAGAAGGACAGTTAGAAATGGTCATTCTGTCTAATAATGCAGTTTTGTATTTGATTTAGTTCTGGCTTGTGAATTGTGTTATAATTTATAATTGCACTTTTCTCCAATGAAATTAGTTTACGTTTGGTACCCTGAAGGTTCTTTTCTTCAGAAGAGGTTGTTGGTGCAAAGAAATAAATGTCTTTGCGCTCAGGGTTATTTTCAAAAGATCTATTCGTTTCTCTAAATGGAGGAGGGCTGAGGATACATTTTCTTTCCTTTTTACTGGTTTAAGTTTCATCCTATATTTGTTTCAAAACCTCTTTGTTTTACTCATTCTTTGCATTCTTTTATATCTGTGTTCCCTTGCTATCTTCTATTTCAGTTCCTCAGGCATATCTGCTCTTTTTTAGAGATAACTACAGAAATATAATTCAAATTTAGTCAGCATCCTTGAGTCTTTTGTTTGCAGTATAAGTGTTCATACAGTTTTATATGAACTCTGCCATACACCCATCTTCCCAGAGATGCAGCTTTTGCTTTCATAAAGGAACCAAATGAGTGTTTTCATGCTTTTTTTCTTGAGAAGAAAGAACTAATGTGCAATAATTTTTTCTGGTATGGTAGAGAAATCATTTTGATTTCTAATATTTTACAATTTACACAATGGTATTTTGTGTTTCCTTTAGGGACTGTATTTTCAAGGTCTTATAATAGAGATGTGAAAATAAAAATGGCAGTTGTGCTCTCACAACAGTGAGACCCACCTTGTGATACATTGATTTTAATTTGTGGGATTTTGGAAGGGGAAGACTGGCTACAAGAAAACAGTTCTGCATGTGCAGATAAATGCTCAAGGGATGTTAGTGGATGATGTCCAAAACATTAGCTGTAGAGGTTCTGCCTTTTTGCTGTAGCTAAAATTACTTGTGTTGACAGGAAAGGAAAAAACCACAGGAGCTGATAAGAGTGAAAGACTTGCTATTTGAAAGGGACTCTTGAGGTGAAGCATTGACAGTGGTCTGTTCTCTGCTCCACTGAGGGTCTGAGGAGTTGAGGTCTGTTCACACTGCCATCAGGGCATGGTAAGTGAGTCTTTAGGGAAAAGATGCATGTGCCTATATCTTGTGGGGGAATTTTTCTTGTCTTCATGCTTTGTTCCTTTTACTTGCCATGTCTAGTTAAATGTGTACACCTAGTAGCCAGCTCCCAGGGGAAAAAAGTGCAGTGTACTCATGTGGAGAAACTAATAATTAGTGCATTGGATTCACTAACCCAGAATTTAATATGCGCTGAGGGAATTAAGAAATTCCCTCTTGGCTCAGGTAAAGGTATCATCTGCTTTGAGAGAGGTGCTGAGAGGTCTGTAAAGAAACAAAACTTGCTCTAATTCCTTAGCAAACAGGACAATAAATGGTTATGCATGTCAAGTCTTTAGGAGATTAATTAGATAGTAGGCAGTTGTAGATTTTAAGGGTCTGGTTATCTTGTAAGAGAGGTCTGTGGGAGAAACAAGCAGACTCTTTTAGGAAGAGTGCACAACATAAAAATGTTCTCCTGGGCTCAGCTTCACAGATTCTGAATTTCCTGAGTACTCTTAACTTACCAAGATCAGCTGTCTCCACATCTCCTTCAGCAGGAAATAGAAAAAAAATTGTAGTAACCTTTGGAAGCTGAGTTTACTCCTTTTTTGAGTGAATGGTACTTGAGCAGCAGTTTTGCATTTATTCTAGGTGAATGCAGAAGAGTGTTCTCCATGTGTCAGATTTGCTGGGATCTGTTATAGAGCTGCTTTGGTTATTGCACCATTTATCAAGAAGCACACTGTGTTTCTTCCACTGTGTCAGTGGAAGAATAAAAGGAAAATAATTTCATGCACAATATAAGATGCTCTTCTGAAAGCAGAATTAATTTCTTATTATGTTGTTTTCCTGCTCTGTATTTTCTTGCTAATTCAAGGCTCTCATGTACATGGGATTTCGACTAAGTGTTTATGAGCTGTTCTAATTCCTGTATCCAGTTTTCACAGCCTCTTGCCAAAAATAAAAATTAAAATAAATACTGACAATCCCAAGCTTTGCTTTGTCCAAACGTTTTTATCTGGTGTTCATGGCAGCAGAGCACACAATTCTTTGGTTGTATTTGCAATGACAGAATTGCTCCAGAGTTGAACTGTTTTTATGAAATGTTAAGTTTTGATGTTTGCTTGGGCCCAAAAATGATCATTTCAAGAAGATCACTCCAGAAAGTTGTTCCAGTGGTGCTTTGGGGGAGAGGGATATGAAGAACCTGTGAAAACAAGATGACAAGTAGATGGCATGTAGGTTTACAGTGATTGATTTGAAGCTGCAGCCTGTAGGATGTTTAAGTGCTGGCTGCTAAGATACTGAAGCCTTTGAAGTTGTTATAACACTCCAGCCCTGCAAATACTGTGAAAAATATCTGTTGATAGAAAGATGTGAGCATATGGTAGATAATTATCCTGTGCCTTTTTCTGTGAGCAATTTCCCTGTGGTGGCCTATGCAGAGTAGAGCAAAGCAGGGACTGAAACCAGATATGCCAGTTTCTAGGCTAATGCTGTAACCACTGGACCAGTATCTCCTCTGTATTTATGTGGAGGATAAGTGCTGATATCACACTGTGGTCTTTCTCATTTTGGGTAAAAAGTTATATTGGTACTGATTTTAAGCCACTGTAGGATGCAAGTTGTGTGCATGTGGTGTGCAGAGATATAAACAAAATGCAAATCTGTACTTAACATTATTCTTTATGATAATTCTGGATGAAAGATGCTATAGAAATGCATTACCACTGTTACGGGCTTGGGAGGTTTTGTTTACTGACATTTTCTCATGCAAGTTAATTTCTTGCTTAGAAATATAGAAGTACACTAACTTAAAATAAGATCTTGCTGTTATTTCCTGTAGTATAGCCAGGAAAAACAGTTGCAATCTGTCTTCTTTAAAATCACATTCCTGGAAGATATTCTGGCAACCTGGGTATTTAAATACATTTCAAAGAAAAACAACTTCAAATCAATTAGAAATTGTTACAGTATTTCATTTCTGATAGTGTAGAATTATGGTTTGCTGCAGACGTTGCTTGCAGTTATGAAATAGGCAATAAGCTGTCAAGGAGCCTATGAATTAGAAGCTTTATGGAACATGAGGCCCATTGTACTATGAAAAAAAAATGGGGAATAGGTAATCATGGACGCTGAGTAGTTTGCATAGGTTCTTGATTAGCTTTTTTGGAAGGATAAAGGAAGGAATACAAAGCACAGAATGTTCTAGAATAAAATTTAAATGTGGTTTCTTTGCCAGAAGTTGAATAGTATGGCATCTTTGGAAAGCTAAACCCTGCGTGTCTTTGCTAATAGGGCTGAGAAGTTTGTTGGGGGTTTTTCACTTGCCTCACCTGTAAGATCTCACTAGAGCTGATAGTGTCAGGCTGCACATTTTCCTTGTCTTTTTTGGAAATCCAGTTGGTGTCATTGCTACTCATTTAAATGAGTTACTGTTGAAATGGCTTAAATTGCACTCTGTGGGTGGCCTTATAACAGCTCTACTCTGCCTTTTATACCAACTTCAAGTGAATTCATTTTCTCAACTCTGGTCATGTCTGAATGTCAAGAAAACCTTTCCCTATCAAACTGTTCGCTTACTATGCAGCCAGCTTCTGTCAGCAGACAGGATCAGGAGCCAGGGAATTCACAAATTGAATGTGCAGCCTGACAAAATCTCTGGGGTTATACTTCTTAGTGAAAATCAATGTTCCTTGGTGAGATTGTTTGTTTAACTTAATATCTGGCAGATTGTCAGAAGAGATCTCCTGAATCGCTTGGATTTCTCCAGTGTAGACACAGTTTGATGGATGCCTATGGTCTGTTAATCTCAATGTAATAACTGAATACTATTTTTCCATTCCTGTTGCCCCACAACATGGGCTAGAGGGCAAAACTTGGTGAATGTACATGCTATTGGTTAATCACTTAAGGGTCTAGATAACTGTTTTCTGAAAGACTTTGTCCTGGAACTTTGTTCTGTAATGAAAAAAGTCAGCCAGGAAAACTTCTGTCATGAAGGAGCATTTAACTTCTTTATGTTGAATTGCTTACTTATGGATAGGTAAAGAGTTATTGGCCATCTTTTGTATGACAGTAGCTATAGCTGTGTGAGCAGTGATGCTTCTGGAGTCTAGTCTCTATCAGATGGAAGTTCTCATTCCATTACTTTTTCTGCAGGCCATTTTGAATTTATTCCTGAAGACCATTTTTCATTCATTCCCTAACTGGAAAAATGGGGCTTACCCAGTTGTCATAGATGATATTAATAGACTTCTGTGTCCACAAGAACATACAGTCATCTTTAGATGCTACTAAACCTGCTACTAAACCTTCTGCACTTCTTAAGATGAGGCAACAATTGATCTTTTTAGAAGAGGGAAGTTATACAAGTTGCAGTATGGCAAAACCAAAAAAAAAAAGAGCACTGAAATTAAAACCTGAAAGGTTTAAATTAAGATCTGATGCATGAAGTTGCTCATAGTGTTAGTGGAGATCATGGAGAGACATGCAAGCAGTGTCTAGACAGAAGAGAATTGTTTATTTGAGCCTCCATCTGTGTGCTCAGAAATGACAGGTAAGTCCTTCAATGTTACACTGAAAAAATGATAACATTAATGATGGTCCTAACCAATGTGAGTTGTGCATGTAGGCCATCACGTGAGATCAGCATGAATGCAGAGCTAGTTGCAGATGCAGTTTGGGTTGATTCATCATGGTATATTGTTGTACAGTAGGCCACTTTCAGTCTAACTGGCTAACTATTGAGTAACTTAGGGAGTTTGCACTGCAGAGTTCATTTAAAGCTATCTATTGGCAAACAAGGCAAGGGATTGTATCCAAGTCTGCATTTCTTTATTTTAGATGCATTAATGATTGTTCTGTTAAATTTTATTAACTCTCTGGAAAGCCTGCAGAAATCTCATTTCAAATTAGACAGGATTTATTGAGTAAAATATGTGACTCAGTCTGTCAATACCCCAGTCACTGTGATCATTCTTTCTCTATAAAATTCATTTTATTCACAGTTTTATAGCAAATTCAGGAGAAAAAAAATCTTTTCAGCATACATGTGATTTTGGTAAAATGATAATGTATAGATTTGTGAGCAAGGCAGAAAATTTTGATATTAGCCACAGAAAGCAATAAGTCTTTTTCTATATACATAATTGTCTTGTTATTTCTGTATTCTTCTTGGCTTCAGTGATCTGTGTTCTTATTCCCAGGATTTTTTTGAAGTTGTAATGACTAAACCTCATAAACTTGAAGTTGCATCAGATTTTAATGCTTATACAATATCTGAGTTTTCAAGCAGAACTTGATCCAGTAAACACAAACACCAGAACTCTGGTCTTCTAATGTTTTAAATCTTCTTAACTGCAATCTCTTAAAAAGCAGGATTGGTTCAGCTGGAATGCAGCCTTCAGGCAAACAGTCAGAAAATGAGGCATACAGGTTACTACTGTTTTTGCTCCGTGTTTAAGATTTTGATGATTTCCAAAGTCTAATAGTAACAACAATACTGCATCACTAAATAAAATCTTATTTAGAAGGTCCTTTCCCTCTAAAGAAAAAGCTCAACTCACTGTTGCGGGGACACTACTCTCATCAACTAAAGCGACGAATTGTGTCTCCTCAGAAGACTCTCTCTGATGCTGGAAATGTAACAATGTAGACACTCGAAAGGGTGTCACTTGGCAAATCAAATTCTGCCCTAGATTTAACAATATATTTTACAGGTAGTTGCTTTCTTTATCTTTGATTTCAAAAACAGAAGGAAGATAAAAGAAGGTGCTGTTTGAAATGGAGAACAACATAGCACATATTTTGACATCCTGTTGAAATTGGATTAAAGTTGTTTAGAAGTATTTTCAGGTGAATGAACCTAGTGCTTAGGGCAAATAAGTTACACTAAGATATGTAAAAAGAAATTTTGTTCATAGATATGGCATTATATTCGGTAGTGTTTGTGTTAAAATTTATGAGTTTAGATCTTGTGGAAAGTATAGCCCTTCTGCAAAGTTAACAAAATGGATGGAAATGTAGTGGCCAAATGCCAAATAACATGCACTACAATAATATAATTCTAAAGCTAAAAATGTTTTATATAAATCAGAACTTGTGCTTCAGAAAATTTGTGTAGCCCTTGTATGTTTCTTCTTTCATTAGTGAGAATCCATTATAATTCATGTATGTCCTGAATAGGTAGTTGAATTGTTCTTCAGGTGGTTTGTTTTTATAACCAGTTTGTACTCTGAAATTTGAGTTGCTGAATGAGATTTATTTAGTAAGGATCCTACAGTCAAATCATTAGTTTTAATTCCTGTAGCTTTAAGACAATACAGAATAAACGCTGTTTTGATGCAATGTTCTTGAATTCTTTGAAAAGAGCACTCCTTTAGCTCTGTGCTACACAAATGACAATGGATTTCCTCTTGCCTTTTTGTTGTTCTGTAGTGTAATGTTATTTAAAAAACAAAAGGTTCAGTTACATTTAGGTCAGTTATTAAAATGCTGTTGGTCATTTCCTTTGACAGAACATTTCTATTGTGTTATACCAATGTCATTAGGAGGAAAGGTTATTCCCACTTGTCTGGCTGATATCAATACATACTGGCATATTACATCCTCTGGCTTTCTGGAAATGTTTTATTTGAGCAGCAGCTTGGGAACAGGAAATTTAAGGTTATATACAGTCTGGTTTCAGGCTGCATGGTAGAAAATGTATTTCCTAGAAGATGCTGTCTACCTGACAGATTTTCTCTAGTATTTTGTAGAATTGGATAAGCTTAAGTAGGTTCAAGTTGCAAACAAATTTTTACCAGCTGTAGGTAGCAGACAAGGTAGAACAAGGTTTTCACTCACTCTGTAGCATTTGAGGAACTTAGTTGCATTAGTATATCACCAATTGACCAATTCCTCTGGAATGTAGTTTACATTTTAAGATATGGCAATGACAATACTACCATTTTGTAAGTGTTTCTTCTGTCTAGAAGGGGGAGAAAACAATACTTTTACATCAAGCTGTGATCAAACGTGAAGTCTGTGACACTGGAGTAACTTTTAAAGGCAGAGATTAAAGAATAAAATTTTAGCCATGCAGAGCAGCTCTTTTGACCAGAATCAGAGTGAGCAGGAAAATAGGAATACAGTTCAATCCTGTAGCTGTTTCTGTATGTAAAACACAGCAATACATACTTCCCATTGATTTCACTGACAAATTTGACTGGTATGTTTCAAGTGATGATGCTGAAAATGACAAATTCTTTTTGGTAAGATCTTAATATGTATTACTTAAGTGGGGAAACAAGTATAAAGTTGTGGAAAGAGAAACACTTGAAATATTGAGTCATCGTACACATATACTCAAGTCTGTATAAAACTAGTCCATAGGGACATATCCAAAGTCATCAGAAATAATAAAAGTTATAACCCTTTTCAATGGAAATAGCCATCTTAGTTAGAGATCAGGCTACAAGTAAATTTCATTGTAGAGCTGAAGCATCATGCCTGATGAGTAACTAATTAAGATTTCTATCTGCCTTTGCAGGGTATCAGGGGTATCAGAAGATATAATTTATACACAAACCTGTTTGTTTCTTTTCAGGCCAGAGCTGTGGAGTCTCATCTTGCTAAGATCCTGTTTGAAGCTAAAACTAGCTGAGGTTGGAAGGAGCCTTTAGAAAGCTCATTAGCCCACTGGCCTGCCTGGGCAGGATCAGATAGATTAGGCTGTCCAGGTCCTTGTCCAGTCAGGTTTTGAGTATCTCTAAGGACAGAGACTCAGCAACTTCTCTGTGCAACTCATTCACTTTTGTTTATTACTTGTATTTATTACTTTTAGTATTATACAAAATACAAGTTTGTTTATGAAATATCTGCAACTTCCAGAAAGAAGTAATGTGCCATCTAACTACATTGAATACAAATATGGATAAGTAATTTTATGAAGCTGTAAAATGCAGATATCTGTGCTAGTTCTGAGTTCTTAATGTTAACTGTACAATTAATGCAATTTAAAATTCTGTTGCAGCCAGTTTATTGTCAAATGTCTGTGTGATATACAGCCTTCTAGTACCTAAATGGGCCCTCAAGAGAGCTGAAAGGAGAGCTTTTATAACACCATGGAGTGGTGAGAGAAAGGGTAATGGCTTTAAATTGAATTAGGGTAAATTAAAATAAGGTATAAGGAAGAAATTATTTACTGTGAGGGAACAGGTTGCACAGAGAAGCTGTTGATATCCCATCCCTGGAAGTGTCAAAGGCCAGCTTAGAAGGTGCTTTGACCACCCTGGTCTAGTGGAAGGTGTCCCTCCTCTGAGCTACATGATCTTTAAGGGCCCTACCCAAACCATTCCATGATTCTATGAAATGCAGATTGATTTTACTTGTACTCAAAGCTCACCAAAAGCCACATGATTGTGTTAACATGCTCTGAGGTGGTATCAAGAAAACTGTTTGAAGGTCCAAGTGCAAAGCATATGAGTATCTATACTCATACTTTCAATCAGTGCTCTTTCATGTCCTAACAGTATGGACTACAGGGTGAGTCCCTCTTTGCCTTTCACATTGGTCCTTTTTTGGTCAGCTTGATGTAGGCATGTAACATTGGTCACATTGGGTATGGTTTGTAACACCAAATACTTCCTGAATAAAACTTAACTGTGCATAGAAGACTGATCTAAGCCAATTATAGGAGTGGTAACATCACTACTGTCCTACTGACACAGTTATCTTAATTGTATTATCATTTTTATTTCAGTTAGCTATTTCTTGAAATACAGTGAACCTGTAATAAAAATTTCTGCCAGCGTATTAAAGAGACTTCTGTGTATGGATGACATTTGTGTTAAGGGGATGAGTCAAGGTAATTCAAGTGAAGAGGCAGTTAAGGTGAAATAAATCACAAGGTCGAGGCAGAGAAGAGAACCCATTTGCTCTACCACTGGTAATGTAGCCACTGTTTGAGATAATGAAGCCGAGCAGTTTCTGTAGTTGGTGTTAATTTGCCTTATTCACTTGGTTGACTGCTTTTTCAATCAGTTACTGTGCAAGGTTGTACTTGTGTGTTGCCTATCAGTTTTAATTTAATTCAAATTTTTCCAGTTCTCAGATGCAACTATAATTTTCCTATAATTTTAGGAAATAATAGAATGGTCATTTGAGCGTACATAAGCCTGGTACTCTTCCTTTTAATAAGTTTTATACTAGGTCTCCTATTTGTCTGCTGTTTCACCTGGCTTTCTTCCAAAGCATGGTAGAGCCTTTGTATTCTAATATTGTGATTTAGCTTTGTCATAAAGGTTACACATGCCTCTGGTATCAGTATGGAAGGGGGATTGCTTGTCTTTTATTGGTGTCAACAATTTTGTGTTTTGTTCTTTTCTAATCAACAGAATTTAGCTTCCTGGAATCCTTCAAACCCTGAATGCCTGCTGCTTGTTGTGAAAGAGCTTGTGCAGCAGTATCATCAATTTCAGTGCAGCCGATTACGGGAGAGTTCTCGTCTCATGTTTGAGTATCAGACTTTACTTGAAGAGCCCCAGTATGGAGAAAACATGGAAATTTATGCTGGCAAAAAAAACAACTGGGTAAGCTCTTAATGCATCTAAGATTTTTTTAACAAATACAACTCTTGGTTTGGAAAAAGTAAGTTCTTCCTGTGGATCTCCATGCTGTTTTTGATGGAGAAAGCTATTTGACTTCAGCTCATTTTCTATTTTCCTTGTTTGGTATGTTGCTGTATTCCATTACATTGGTTTAATGAGATTTCCAGGTGAGAACTGATTTTGAACCTGGTGTTCATTCATCTGGTTTATAGGTGAAAACTTTGAAACTGTTGAAAAGCCTGTGCTGTGTTTAGAGGGCACAGTACAGCACCAGTGTGGAAGTTCAAGTTGAAGATTTGAGAGGCAGAATAATAGTGTTGGTATGACACCCTGCCAGCCTATTAGCCTGCTTAGGGATAGGGTGTATTAGGGTGGGTTTCCACATTATGATTGAGTTGGTTTAATTGGTAGCTGCAGCTGTCAGTATCTCTCTTGCACTTATCTAAGCTGAAATTAGTTGTTCTGGGAGAGGAAAGGAAAAAATAAACCAACTAATATTCTGCAAGAGGAGGCAAGATGGGCTAGAGCAGTGACTTTGTAGGGCCATGCTTTCATAGGACAGTCAGATATTAAACTGGCTTATCTGTTCCCTGAAGTTATATCCTATGTTCCCATATGGGAAATGTGCTATTCTGTATAGAAACACTCTGTGTATAGATCTCTAAGATGTGGCCATTGGCAATGTAGGCATTTTGGTTACTGTGTGAATTGATGTTATTTGAAAATTGATCTCTGCCACAGAGTAAGTGTTGCAAAATCAAGTTTTTTTCTGCTGGTAATATATTTTTCTTGGGAATTTTGGAAGAGTAAGATGTCAGGAAATATCTAATGGTGTTTATGAAGGACTTGTTTCCCCCTTGCTTTCAGAAATAGTATACTTTTAAGATAAACTGGCCTTCAGAAGCTGTATCTTCTGAAACAGGTGCAGTCTGAAAATTTGTGAAAATTCAGCACTCCTGTTATCAAGGCTAGAATTCAACTTTATATCACTTCAATCATCCTTAAGTTACAGGTGATTCAAGGATGTTTACAATTCACACATTCATCTATTTTTTTTCCTTAGGCAAGTCATCTAGGCTTTTTTTATTTGAACCCAGATGTAATTTTCTTCATCAAAGAAATTCAGACCTCTTTAATGTTTATAGATCAGAATATTTGATTGAAATTAACTTATTCACAGATGTTATTGTCCATAGCTTGCATTCCAAACAACTTGCTATATCTGTAAATTTCATCAGACTGGTTTATTGAAGTGCAGAAGACTTTCTGAACTGTACTGAAATTTTATCAAGTCTTTTCTCTGTCTTTGGTGACTGAATAAAGAACTTTGTTTTCTTTAATTTTAAGTACTTTTTTAATTTTAAAAAATCCAATTAAATAAATTTTAAATACATTTAAATACATTTTGAGTCAAATACTTTTCATATAGCAGAGCTATAGATTTTTCTATAGCATGTGTTTTTTTCCAAGTCTTTATTCTCTGTCAAGAAGACTCTTGAGAGTTTTGAAGATTCTGTAAACTTGGTATATATGACAGAGGCTTGTTTACTAGTGTCCTAAAACAAAACTGGGTAACTACCTTGTGTAGTTCTCTTTACTGTCCTTTACAACTTCTTATTTTGTTAGCCTCAAGGATCAGCAAAATAGGACTGTTTTTCCAGAAAGCAGGAGGTAAATGGCCTTTTATCTTCTTTGCCTAGAAGTCATTGAAATTCATGTTGCTGCTGTCTCTCAGGAAACAATAGTACTTCAGCAGATTTCTGAAATAATAAAGTATGAGCCTTGCACAGTGTTATGAAAGCAATCATCTTAGGTGCATGAGTTAAAAATACTTTGAAGAGAATGTCTGAATTCTGCACTCTGACCCAAAATGGAACAGAAATTTGGTCTTATACATTTGTTCCACTGCCTCCAGTGCAAGTCTCCAAGATATGTGACAAATCAACAAACTGTTATCTAGCTTAGTAGCTTCTTGTTGGAGGAATACCAGCAGATGCAGGAGCCCATTAAATACCTAATCCCTCAGGGCTGTGGCCAGAAATTCATCTGTCTCGACCTGATGCCTGTATCCAGCTGGTTTGGGCAGGGGAGATGAGCACCATGGACAGGGGCTGCTCCCTGTCCAGCCAGAACACCTTTGGAAGTATTAGTTTGCAAAATTATCTTGATCGAATGTTATGAAAATCTAGACTTTTTGGAGCAGCTGATGATCAGAGCAGCATTGATCAGAGGTCATTCGTGTGCTCAGTGGCCATCCCAATTCATCAGACTTGGTATTATACCAAAAATAATTTTCTGGATTTTATAGCAAACATTGTATGGCATTTTTTAAAAGTCCAGAGGAGAAGCACTAGCTGTAATATTCATTTCACTCCAGATAAGAAGTGAGGACCTGACCATCACCACAGCAGTCTTTATGTTAAATGTGTGCAAGAAGTTGTTGGTTTTTCTACATACATCAGTAATACAGCATCAGGAAGTTGGTACTTCTCCTCACAAGAGGTGTAATCAGGAAAGGTTTCACAACTGGACTTTAATGTATGCTCACTTTTTGTTGCATAGTGTTTCTATGAGTAATTTCTTTGCCTGTCTTGTGTGACTACCAGTGACAAATTTTAAGGGCAATTCTTAGCTAGCTGGCATAAGGGTGAATTACAGCCCAATGTCACACAAATCATTTTGGCAAATGATGTAACTTGAAAGGTGCCATTAGGAACATTTTAGTTCCATTCCAGATCTTATTTTTTCTTGTCTAGTGACTTAAAGGTAGAATGAGATATATCTAGTTCATGCCTGGTAGATTACCCAGAAACAGATTAGCACTGACAAATTGGTTAGCTTGTCTCAAATTATCCCAGATTTTGTAATTATTTACATAAAATTACTGCTAATTCAATGTACCTAAGAAATATAGCTGTTGTGTGGCTACTATATTGAACTAAAAAAATAGAGATAACAAAAAATTAGCATGAAGGAAATCAGGCAGGCATTTGTTTTTAAAAAACAGTGAACTTCATTGCTTTATAACCAGGTGGACAAAGTCTGGTTTTAAGGAAGTGTATGAAACAGAGAGGAAATCCTTTCCATTTCCTTCACATACCCTTTATACGTAGAAAAGAGCAATGTGTATGGGACACTTGGCAAATTTTCAGTACACAGTTGTCTAGGTGTTTAGAGTTACATAATTCTGAAGACAAATTATTTAAAACCTTCTACTTAAACTCTTTTCCTCTAACTTTATTCAGATGACACTTTTGATATGTGCTCACCTTTTGAAACACAAGTTCTTTTACATATAACTGAAGTGTTTGTAAAGATGCCTCTGTTTTAACTATATATTCTTATCAATTTGTCAGGTTTTTAGCTTTGCTTTCAGACTCTTTGCAGGTCTCGCCGCCAGACCTTTGTCCGGAAATGAGTACAGCCAAGATACATCTATATTTAGGGTGTAACAAAATATAGTCTGATTTTTCTGTCATGCACATTGTTTTATTCTAACTACTTTTTGCTGTTGACTTACTGGCAATGAGGGTTAATGTTTTTTATGGTGTTTTTTTTATATGACACCTGTGAAATCTGTAATTTTTTTCCTCTCCAGTACTTCTATTCAGCAATTTTGTTTTAAAGCTCAACCCTTCTCTGCGGTATGAACGCTTACACATTTTTCTGGATAGTATTTAATCTTAAGAATGTTTGTGGTTCTCATTAGTGTTACCTTTTTTCCACAGACTGGAGAATTCTCAGCTCGCTTCCTCTTGAAGTTGCCTGTCGATTTCAGCAATATTCCTACATACCTTCTTAAGGTAAAATAATTATCTAAGTTGACAATATTTGTGAGAGAGCATGAATTATTGCAATCTCCTTACTAATTATTTTGACTTCCTGCCTTCCTGCTCTCCAAGGGTTTGAAAGTTCACCATTTCTAAATCTAATTGGATCATGTTTGGGAAGGGATGTTGGACATGCTGTTGTTTTGTGTGCTACTTTAGTGGCATCTTTTATATGAGTCTGTGGAATTTCATGACATGTCAGTGTTGGAGTTTTTAATGAACAGTCTCAATTGTACCAATAGTCTTGATAGTAGAAGCAGAAAAGCAAACTAAATATGCTATTTTTTAACAGGAAATGAAAGCAAATTCTAGTTCCTTGAACTGAAAGTTTCAGTGATTACTTTATTGTTCACAATGAACAGAAATTTGACCAGAGAGTTTTGAAAGCAATACTGTAGAGTATTTTTTCAAATTGGGATGAAAAAACATTTATTTCTTTGCTAAGAGGAGAAATAAAACCAGAAAAAGCAATTTGTGACAAACTACTACCATGGAAGAATTTGAAATGAGTGTTTTTACAGCATGGGGACAGTCTCTCTTTGAAGCAGCTACTGTGGAAGCCCATCATAAGGTCAATGTTACTATATTTAGAGAATGCAGTGAGATCTGGTTTTTCTGTCTATCATGACTGTCAGAATGAAGTGTCAGAACTTCCACTGCAGACAAGGTCTGAGTCAGTTGATGTTGCCAACACTCATCTTTCCTTTAAACCATGTGTCTGCCTTCTTTTAAATATTTGGAAATAGGAAAAGCTACTTAATCTTTAAAAACTAATGTGTTGAGATGAATTTGTCAGTGTGGACTCCTCTTCGTCTTATTGTTAGAGCTGTCTTCAGCTATTGTTAATCACAATCGCAAGTGTAAGTCTTCGGTGTTTCACCAAATAAGATGCCTCAAGCTACAAACCATGAAAGTGATGGCAGGCACAACTATAATCTTGACTGAAATTTTTGGTTGCAGTTTGAGACTGGAATTCTACGATCTTTCTAGCTTCCGTAGATTTTCTGTTGGAGTAATGAGCTGCTTCTCGAAAGCATGCAGATACTTTCAGAGGCAGCTGCTGTCTTCCACTGGGCTTTGTCTTCTCACTTGATAGGAATGTTTCTGATCAGATGTAAGAGGGTTGCCTAAGGCCTTTGATGGAAGGTTGGTGTTAAGCAGGACACAGCAACAGTTCACCTAGACTGCAGGCTAGCTGTGATTTGCTTCTGAAAGACTCTGGAAAAGAGAAGACTGAGAATGTATAATGTGAACTGTGCTGTCTGCTCCTGCCAGAGCTCACAAGTGCTGTATTCCTCAGAATCAATTTTAAATTAGTCAAGAATTTCAGGACAAGTGCAGGAATATGTTGAATAGCTGCAGTTGCAGAGCTGTCTTGTTCCTCTGTGTTCAGTTTCTGGGAAACCTTGCAGGCTGGAAGGTGGCATATGACTTATGTACCTGTCTTCATGTAGGAACAGCATGATAGAACCTGCAGTTGTTTCTGAAGAGTAACATTTTAATGCATGACAGCATACTCCTCCTTAGTGTAATTCCCAATCATGTTCACTAAGCATCTTCCCTAAACAACATTCATGTAGTGTGGATAAATCATTAGTGCTCTACAAGTCTCCTCCTGGAGCTTTGTTCATCCTGAGTACTGAGTGATTCATTACTCTGAAGGAAAGCATGTGCTAATTTTGCATGCATATGTAGTGTGAGGTGAAGAGACACACAGAGCAGGTAGCAGAATCAAAGTTTCCCAGTCTGCCTTTTATTTTGATATTTCAGAAGTCTTAATGTCTTAGCTTTGGGGTTTTAAAATTAATGTGGTTTTGTATGTTATAGTCTGGATTTTTACAGCAGCGTATCCTTCTTGATGGGCAATGAACCAGTGAAATCCTTAGTTTTCTTGATCAGGCTTCTACAGTGCAAGCTGGCAAGTTAACTGTCTGTAGTAGGAAAGTGACATGTAGTCTGGCTGAGTAGCCGCAGGAGAAGAAATATTGTTTTATTCCAGAAGTATTTGTTGACAGTAGAAAAATGGTTTGATTTAGGCTCCAGCATGGGTTGTGACAGAGTGTGCTTTGTAGCAGGCAGGATCTTATATACCCCTTGCTGCCTTTAGCTTCCTGTATATACTCTGAGCTAGATGAATGTCATCTCTTGTGACAGCAAAATAGACAACATGAAAGGAGGTAGAATCAGGACTACTCTGTTATGATTTAAATAATTCTACTCTGACTACTCCAAATTAGTAAAGGAGCTATTAAACAAAAAAGATTATTTTTTTTAGCTATCCATGTCTTTTTTTTTGTATGATATTTTTGACATAAATTGACCTTTAATATATTGCAATAAAATAGTTCATTTCCATCATGGCTGCCAGTTATGCTGGTTTCAGTGCTACCTGCTGGATTATGGTACATGATTGATAGAGCTTTTATTGATCCATTGGAAATAATTGTTAATATATTACCCTGAAAGGTGGAAGAGCAATCAGCAATTGAAGACTATTAGTGTATTAACAGCTTAATGTTTTACTGCAGAATTTAATGTGTTTGAATTATGGTCTAGTCTATAGCCAACCTTATAGTGTGCAGTAGCTTCTCTGTCATGATTGACAATGTTCAAACCTATTTTGCTTTCTCTGACATTTTCTCTTTTTATGTTTAATTAATACTACTTGTGTTAAAATCTGGTGAAATATTAAAGACCATTATTTTTGCCTAATCAATAACTCCTAGTATCCCAGTGATTTCTAATGCTCTTCTGAAGTTTTTATGGATGTCAGTAGGTAGTCACACTACAAGCATGACAGTAAAACTTTGTATCATAAGCCAGTACTCAGGTTTGATGATGTAAGCTGTGGAATCAGTATGCAGTGTTACAAAATCTTTGGGGTTATTGAGAATACACTCTGGAATCATAAGATGTTACTCTCTCAACTTTGTACTGATTGTAGTAAGAGTACTTTTCTTATAAAGAATAAAAGTTTGGAGGTGTTCCATAAGTTGGGTTGTTACAGACTGGAGAGGCAAATTTGCCAGGTTATTTCGAAAGTATTTGTGGCACTAAATTTAAAATTGGGTTCAAGTGTGTGCACATTTAAAGTAAAATATATGAGTGTGTTTAAAAGATAGTTTAAAGAGCAATGCAGAGTACACTGTTTCTTCCTTTGAATTGTAAAATTGTAGCAAAATTTCTTCAGATTTTATTTAGTTGGAAACATGATACCTGTTATAATGCCTGCAGCAGATAAATCTCTCTTCATAACTTCTCTTGCCATATTCCTTTACATTTGAAAGAAAAAGCATCATTGTGTATTTTCTATGCTAAAGAGCTGTTCTAAAAGAAGTGTTGGCTTACACTTAAAAAGAACATTCATTATTTTTTCTTTTAAAAAGCTATACTTTAATGCAAAGGTTTTAATTGAATGTGGACCTTTGTATCCACTTTCAAATGGTTTTCTTATGCAAATCCATTTGATATAAGTGAAAACTTTGTGTTGAAACAGCCACAGAATCAAGCTGATGGCTCAAACTGCTGCAAAGTTTATTATGATAAATCTTTAATTAAGGTTCTCTTATTTGGAAAGAATGAGGCTTTGGCTCAGGAAAATCTTGTATACTTTTCCTTTGCTTTTTTTTGCAGTTGGATTTTTAATCAGCATGTTCATTTTGAATTAAATTTTTTTTGTTGGTTGTAGTATTTTTCATTTTCTCCACAATATTTTATAAAGGGAGGTATTCACTGTATATACTCATTTTGAGAGTCAGACTCTAGTTTGCATTTCTGCCTCTTTATGTATACTGTGTAAGCCACAGTAATAAAATAGGTAATAGGCTCAACATCTAAAATACCTCTTTCAAATTTTCATAGAATTTTTTAGGTTAGAAAAGACTTCTAAGATCATGAAGTCGAACTGTTAACCCAGCACTGCCAAGTCCACTAATAACCCCATGCCCATCCCTAAATGCCCCATCTACACATCAAATGAACATTTCCAGACGTGGTGACTCCACCACTTCTCTGGGCAGCCAGTTCCAGTGCCTGATCACTTTCTGTAAAGCAATTTTTCCTGATACCTAACCTAAACCTCCTCTGGTGCAACTTGAGGCCATTTCCTCCTTCTCCTGTTACCTGGGAAAAGAGACTGACCCCCACCTCATTACAGGTGTTTGTAGAGAGGAGATAAGGGCCCTCCTTGAGCCTCAAATTCTCCAGCCTGAACAACCCCAGATGCCTTGTCCATCATCACAAGCCTTGTCCTCCAGCTCCATTTCCCTTCTCTGGACACGTTCCAACACCTCAATGTCCTTCTTGTAGTGGGAGGTCCAGAGCTGGACACAGCACCTGAGGTGTGCCTCACCAGGGCTGAGTACAAGGGCACAGTCACTGCTGTGCCACACTATTGCTGATACAAGTCAGGATGCCATGGACCTTCTTGACTACCTAGGTACACTCATTCTGTGTAGTTTTGTTTCTTTCTTGGTGGTTTTCATCAGCTAGGGGCACATATGTAATCATAATGACAAATCATTACAAACCTCCAGCTCAGTAATTTACAAATTCTACTTGTTTATGTGACTGTAGTATGCTAGCACAGTATCAGTGGATTTCAGAGTGTGTTGCCAGTGATGCTGTTAAAAACAAGACATTTAGGTATTTCTCATCTTATTTCTGTGGGGGTTTTTAATGTTTTGACTAAGTAAGATGTTCCCTGATTCCACCACCTTCTTGTATGTATCTTTTAAGGTACTCATTTCCTATGTGTATGTACCTGCTTGTTGTGCTCCAGTGAATAGCTAATATCAGGACTAATTTAGCTATGATGCTGTGACCAGCAGCCTTCCAATAATTTGCCAGTATTGAAATGTAAAGGAAATACGTAACGCAGACCTGTTTCTTCAGATGCTTTTTTTTTTTGTGATGACCATTGTATTTAGTGCTGATGTTTTAGAACTGAAATAAATAACAGACGTTGTCTAGACATATTGCCAGGGGCCAAACAGTTGTGTGTAAGACTGTCAGTGGAAGAGGTTTATCCTCAAGTTCAAATTGAAAGATAAGAACATATTTGTGTTTCTTTCCTTAGTCTGATTTCATCATTTGGAAGTCTCTTAAAAGACTTCACTGCAACTTTTGTTTACAATGTATACCAAATTCCAGGTACTGTGAAAGGACTGCAATACTTGTCTATGTTTGAGTAATTAGCTGTAGTACAGAACAAACAAAAATGGAATATGCAGGGTCAAATGAGATTTTTTTCCAGGCCAATTTCTTTACTGTTGTGCTTTAGCAGGTTGATTTCTTTGACAGCTTTTAAGAATTGTGTTAAATTGCTGCAAATACCAAAACACAAATGCACTTGTAAAAACTTTAATGCTGTTTGAAAAACCTGAGCTAAATATTCTGAAAAAGAATAATATTTTATTTTGCTTCTAAATTTCATTGATTTTGTTTGTAGCTGACTAACTAAAACCTGGTGTGTAGTGTGTTGAGGTCACAACAGTGGCAAGAATGATTTGGAGCTCAGATCTGACTTGATCTTTTTGCACTAGACTGTTTTAGTCTGTCCCAGGCAGCTACCTCTCGAAAGAGTGTAGAATGTTATGCAGCATATTCTATTTGACTACCTTCCAAAGCATATTTATGTTGTATTGGATAGAATGATGGACCTGCATGCCATATGAAGCATCTCAGGTCTTTGGTGCCTGGTGTCATTTTACCTCTTTTACCAATAGCAAAACTGGAAGTTTATAAGACTGACAGATAATCCTGAAATAAAATGTAGTCCTTGTAATTCACAATAATCTGACCATGCTTTACATAAAGATCTTTTAGACTGATTTAGATTGCTCTTAATATTATACTACTTAAAACTTTGTGACAAAGGTAGAAAGTTAACTTCCTGAATTTCATTCCATAAAGTATTCCTTATCTTGAGATGTATGCAAGCATTTGGAGCAAATACTTTGTATTTTAAAAGTAGATGACAGTATGATATTCAGTAGATTGATTACTATACCAGGGTTAACTTACTTAAACAGAATAATGGATCAACAAAGATTGTCTGGGCTTCTTCTGTTAATAAAAGCAAACTTTATAACATACAATTATAATGAGCCATTGAGATTTTAGATTAGAAATGGGTCTCTGCAAGTTAGTACTGGCAGAATTTGAAACAGTAGCATTTGTAGCAGCTGAAGACAGTAAGTTGCATGATCTAGAGGCTGGGAAAATAAATGTAAGCTGTGTGTGCAGAAGACATTTATCAGTATAGGTGTCATTGATGCTTGTCTCTTATAGAGTCTTTCATTTTAGCCTGGCCCAGTAATCTGCAGTTTATTTTTGCTGTGCACGTTTTCCATTGGAAATAGCAACAAAGTACCAGTGAGGAAGTGCTCCTTTAGCTTCATGTGTTGGCCATTGTCAGAGTAGCAGCCCAGTGCCAGAAGCAGGCAAACTCCAGCCACTGGACCTTACGTGTTGACTGAGGCCAAAAATAACATGGGTAAAAAAAAAGTCTTCATGTCATGAAGTGTTTCTGGTAGTTTAAAAAGTTGTGAAATCAGAAAACTAGATTTTTTTTTTTGGGTGCTGAAATATTTTAAGCGTCTAGTTTTTTATTATAGCTTAAAAGCATAAGATCTGTCATCTGTAAATATTTGGGGATTTTGTTTTGGTTTTTTTATTTTGCAAGATGCTTCACTTGTCACTTTAGGTGAAAGTGTATAAGATCTTTCATATTCCACTGTATTGTGCTTCTTGGCTGGTCATACCATTTTAGTCATTGACCCTCACAGGATTTCCAGAATAGGTCACCTCTTGTTTTGTTACAGAATCTACTGATTCTGGTATTGGAGAGCTAAGAGTAAAGTGATAACTGCTTTAGTTCAGTGAAGCTGCAGAAATACTTACAGACACTATTTATTTTGCTTCTAAATTTCATTGATTTTGTTTGTAGCTGACTAACTAAAACCTGGTGTGTAGTGTGTTGAGGTCACAACAGTGGCAAGAATGATTTGGAGCTCAGATCTGACTTGATCTTTTTGCACTAGACTGTTTTAGTCTGTCCCAGGCAGCTACCTCTCGAAAGAGTGTAGAATGTTATGCAGCATATTCTATTTGACTACCTTCCAAAGCATATTTATGTTGTATTGGATAGAATGATGGACCTGCATGCCATATGAAGCATCTCAGGTCTTTGGTGCCTGGTGTCATTTTACCTCTTTTACCAATAGCAAAACTGGAAGTTTATAAGACTGACAGATAATCCTGAAATAAAATGTAGTCCTTGTAATTCACAATAATCTGACCATGCTTTACATAAAGATCTTTTAGACTGATTTAGATTGCTCTTAATATTATACTACTTAAAACTTTGTGACAAAGGTAGAAAGTTAACTTCCTGAATTTCATTCCATAAAGTATTCTTATCTTGAGATGTATGCAAGCATTTGGAGCAAATACTTTGTATTTTAAAAGTAGATGACAGTATGATATTCAGTAGATTGATTACTATACCAGGGTTAACTTACTTAAACAGAATAATGGATCAACAAAAAGATTGTCTGGGCTTCTTCTGTTAATAAAAAAGCAAACTTTATAACATACAATTATAATGAGCCATTGAGATTTTAGATTAGAAATGGGTCTCTGCAAGTTAGTACTGGCAGAATTTGAAACAGTAGCATTTGTAGCAGCTGAAGACAGTAAGTTGCATGATCTAGAGGCTGGGAAAATAAATGTAAGCTATTGTGTGTGCAGAAGACATTTATCAGTATAGGTGTCATTGATGCTTGTCTCTTATAGTCTTTCATTTTAGCCTGGCCCAGTAATCTGCAGTTTATTTTTGCTGTGCACGTTTTCCATTGGAAATAGCAACAAAGTACCAGTGAGGAAGTGCTCCTTTAGCTTCATGTGTTGGCCATTGTCAGAGTAGCAGCCCAGTGCCAGAAGCAGGCAAACTCCAGCCACTGGACCTTACGTGTTGACTGAGGCCAAAAAAATAACATGGGTAAAAAAGTCTTCATGTCATGAAGTGTTTCTGGTAGTTTAAAAAGTTGTGAAATCAGAAAACTAGATTTTTTTTTTTGGGTGCTGGAATATTTTAAGCGTCTAGTTTTTTATTATAGCTTAAAAGCATAAGATCTGTCATCTGTAAATATTTGGGGATTTTGTTTTGGTTTTTTTATTTTGCAAGATGCTTCACTTGTCACTTTAGGTGAAAGTGTATAAGATCTTTCATATTCCACTGTATTGTGCTTCTTGGCTGGTCATACCATTTTAGTCATTGACCCTCACAGGATTTCCAGAATAGGTCACCTCTTGTTTTGTCACAGAATCTACTGATTCTGGTATTGGAGAGCTAAGAGTAAAGTGATAACTGCTTTAGTTCAGTGAAGCTGCAGAAATACTTACAGACACTATGATTTAATTAGTCATCCTTTCATGATTTTGTTCTTTAATATCTTCTGCCCACAAACCAAGGGAAGCAAAGCTGTATAAAAGTGTACTTCATGATCAAAATGTGTTATATTTGAATTCTGTGGGAAAAAAATTCCCTTTATTCTCATTAAATTTATTAGTACAGCTTTTCCAGACCAAGATGAGTTGTTTGTAGCATCTAGTGACTAAAACCACAAAAAATATGTTAGTGTCAGGAGCACCTTAAGCTCCGTATGCTGAAAGCCAAAAGCAATTTTTTAGAATCAGCATTTTCTGTAATTTATTGGAAGATTTTGCTAATAAGATCTGTCAACTGGAACAGCTCATTCTGCACAGCTGATGATTTTTATAGGTTATGATCTTAATATGAATCATGGTCTCCAATCAACTGTATTTCTGATGACAGTTCTTTTATTTTTAAACATTTTATTTTTATAATGCAATAGTAAAGGAAGGAACTACCACATCTACTGATAAATCTTATAATATTCATCCCACTTTCTGTGAATTCCCCTCAAATTTGGTAGAACTACTAATTTGCTGTTCAGATGTGACTAGAGATAGGGGGATTTTCATTAATTTTCTTTTAAAAATTGAGAAAAATAAGTTAAAAAGAGCAGCTTTTGAAAGCCTTTTTGCATCTGGTGGGAAAGTTTATAGACATGTTGCGTGACTTGGTTCAGATTTACTGCCTTGTTAGGGCTTGTAATTTGTACTATTGCTTTACATTTGCATTTTATGTATTGCATAGGAAGAATGGAATTCAATAGCCATAAAAATAATTGCAGTTATTACATAATGATGGTGCTTGTTTTATCTGTCATGGTCCGCCCGTACTATGTAGAACAGTGGTCTTAAACTGGGAAGTGGATCTTGGAAATACATATTTTTTAAAACTCTTGTATTTGTTCTACACTGCTGTTTCTTCTTGAAGAAAATAATATTGAGAAGTTGTTGAGCATAGAATTTGAAGGTAGCAAATAATCTTTAATGAATCAGCAAATCTGTATTTGCACATACACAAGTGCATAAAGCATGATGGTAGGATTTTCTGAAGGATGTTTCCATGCTGAGCCCACAGCCCTGTTCAGTACCCCTAGTACTGGGTTTGTTTCTAAGGCTTCAGATCAGGGCTTAAATCCTACAGCACCTCATATATTGACATTTTAATGTGAATTTTGTTTATAAAGTGCCAGTTGCTGTTACAAGGACTGGGTTGGTTTAATGTTCTGGGGTTCTTTTGTTCTAGCTTTCAGCTTAATAGACTGTCTTCTTAAGAAAGAATAGTATTAACATGAATGTGCATCTGTATGGTGATTTCATATGATTCTTAGTCATGCTTGGTTTGAATGCTGTGATTTGCATTGGTAACTTTTTTTTTTCTTAAATATACAAAAATCCTTTCATGACTGCAGTCTTAAAAGAAGGTTTCATTTGTTTGGGTTTTTTTGAAATATATGTCTGTAAAATAATCATGTAGTGGCATGCTTGATACTACTCACTTTTACTTTGTTTCATGGGTTTAGAGGTTTAAGACAGAAATAAAAATAAAAACATTAAAGCTTTAACATTGAAACAGTTACTCTCAGCAGTGAACATACTGAGGTTGACTGATTCATCACTTTTATTTTTGTCTAATTGATAGTGGCAATGTCATTAATCATAATACCGTAAAACATAAAGTAAAAACAAAAGAAAATAGGATGTTCTGCTGGTTTTCTTCCATGTTACAAAAAAACTGCACAGCATTTTGTCTACCAATTGCTAGATAATAATGTGCCATGTTCCTGTAGAGCTTTTAATTTCTATAGTAATTTCTGCTTAGGAAGGTGGTTGCTTGTTTACAGAAGGTCTATGTAGGCATTTTCTGTTTTAGAAGGAGACTTGAGATGAGAAGGCTAAAGGAAAATCCGCCTTTTCCAGCAGCATCTCAGTGAGACAGTGAAAGAACAGCAAGTAAAACTTAGACTTCTTGACTCTCTGTTGCTGTTTTAACAGTTCAGGTGTTCATGCTAGAACTTGTATGTCTTTCATGTGCTGGGACCTGTAATCTTTGCAAGCAGCACATCCATGGGAGAGAAGGGGCAGTGGGGAGGAGCATTAGTTTGGCCTCATTGGGTGCAATTAGGTGCACTCCTTAGGCCTTAGCAGGTTACCAGTGCATCAAAATTTGGGCAAAAAGATGTCGACAAATTAAATGCTGATTTTAAGTTGCATAATGAACTGTCTGGAGTGCACATATAGCACTTTAGTATATCCATATAATACCATAGGAAGTCCTTCTAGTGAAGGGAAATAGAGTTAAAATTATAATGCTGTTCCATCTCTTGCCATATTTTGTCATTTTAATGACTTGCTTTTGTAGCTGTCTTATGTAATACACTACTGAAATATGTATGCTTTTAATATATTGGGATGTGTTTATATATTTGGGGATATCAGATATTCTCTGTTTTACTGTAACATCTTTTCTGGTGTAGAAAAATGTTTGACAAATATGACTGATGTCTTGACTAAAACTGATGACTGACTGATGGTATGTAAATAATCAGTGATTCATTTGCAAAACCCTGAGGACAATATGTTGGTTAACAAAGAATAAACACACTCATTCCAAATTATTATTCTCATTGTTTAGCATTTATAATGTGTGTCCTAGATAAAATCATTAATTCTATCTCATTTCACCTAGACTCATTACTTTTTCTAAGTAATAAATCTTATTTAATTTTCATTTTAGTATTGTTAAGTGATTAGATAAGCTCTTGAAATATAGGTCGTTATACCCACGTTCCTATTTTGACACACATGTAGGTATTGTTGCTTTTTCTCCCTACATAGACTAGATGAAATTAGTAACTGATCATCTCACAAGTTCTAAATTAATATATTGTTCACAGGAGTTGTGACATATGATAAAAAACATCTGGGTTTCAGACAGGACTTGAAACATGATCTAGGTATATGCAAATTCAGAGAAGAATTCTGAGCTGTGAGTAGAGGGCTTGTCCAAGGTTTTAACCAGAGCAGTATTCTTTCTCTCCCCTCTCTTTCTATAACCTTCATGACTCATCACAATTAAAATTAGCAGACATTTAAGTTTGGTTCATTTTGACACACTTTTCTTCAAGGAGAAACAAGCCATACCTGTCAGCAGAAAGAGTTCTGTGGCTTCAGAGTTGCTGGATATTTTTCTCCTAGGCTATTTTTCCACTATTATGGGTTCTTACTGTTGTGCCACTATAAGATTCTTTAATATTCTTGAGTGTCTTAAGGTGATTTTGGACATCTCTTTATATTTGGACAATAACTGTATCCCTGAAGATACTTAGAACTTCAATTATACCTTCTTTCTAAAATTCATGGAATTGAGCTGTGTCTTGCATGAAAGAAAAGCACTACAACTGTTTCACTTATTAAAAAAAAAATTGGAAAGCAAATAAGTGGCAGAACAGAGACCAAAGTTCATGCTGTCTGACTTGCAGTCTGTATGAGAAATATTTAAACTAAAATACAATTTTAATTTTATATTCTTAAGTGTGTTTAATCTTTGTTTGCAAACGGAACACTTACATTTCAAGGTAGAATGTAGTTCTTTGTGTATCCATTTCATTTTATGGATATAATTTATTTTGACAATGTCAATAAAAGGCTGTTAAAATGGCAGTAATTTCTGGGCTTCGTTTTGTATAATTAACATTGACTGCACTAGAGCTACTGAACAGAAGAGAGTTTCTCTTGTATTAATATTCTTTTTACATGGTGACTCAAACTCCATTTTCAAGTTTTGGGGTTTTTTAATATAAAATCAGCAATTGTTGGAACTTTATTCAAGATGGGTAATTATTGGTGGATATTACTTGTTTGGTAGAAATAGAAGACTGAGTTGTTAATAATACAGTGCTTTAGGACTGAGTGTTTTATGAGCTCTCCTAAAACAAAAGAAATGTTGGAATGAAATTACAAGAGAGATTCTCTTGATGCAATAGCAAATGTTTCATAAGAAGCTGTGAAACTGAATTTGTAATAAACAAGACTGGCATTTACGACTGTGTTCTTGCAGCATCAGTTTTACTGTATGGCAGCAACTTAATAGCAAAAATATTCTCTTTGTTTCTTTTTTGTTGTTGTTGTTTACCACATGTTGCCAATTCCTTCTTGAAAAGATGTGTGATCAAACTGCAGGCCCGTTTACAGACCTTCAGGCAATGATAGTATCACATTTAGGAGACTATACCTATTAAAGCAACTTGGAGGCATTTATTATTTCTCTGACTCATGTGAGGCAGCATTGCAGTATGCAGAATTACTTTTCCTTGGCTTCTTTATTTATGGATTTTGTGAGTATAGCTGAATAGACTTATCCCTCCTGGAAAAATGGTGTAGAAAGTTATATGCTACTGATACAGAAATGTTACCACTGTTACCAGAAGGTAACTGTGTATGAATAAGAATTATGTTAATATAGTCCTTCAAGACTAAGTATAAAAGAAGATATAGCACAAAGAGATAATTTAATAGAAAAGAACTGAGAGTCATTCAAAGCCAATTAAGAAGCAGAGATCCATGTAAGATGGAAAAAATGCAGTCTCATAGGTTTGGAAGGGTGCATTCCCAGGAAACTTGGAAAATTGTAATAGTGATCTGTATAAGTGGGATTTAAAAAAAGAAATTTAATTAATTTTGCAATGCTCTTCATCAAGACAGAAAGTGAGTGTGCTTAGCAGGACACCTCTTCTAGAGCAGTTCTTTGGCACATACAGATTTAGGTTTTGAGTAAAATCACCACATTTGTGAGTAGTAGAAATAGTGAAGCTTCATTTCATGCAGGTTTAATCCCTCATCTTCTTGAATCACTGAACTATGCTGTTGTTCTCCCATGTGTCCTGTGTAGGATTTATCGAGTGAAAAGATGACAAGTGTTTTCACTATTTGGTCCCTCCTTTTGCTGCCTTTCATAGCAAACTGAATTGATCTGTGGCAGTATTTGGTGGAAAAACCAGTTGTGTCTCTCCTCTACCTGATCTTCATAGAGCTTCTATGAACTTAATACTCTTTTGAGACTAAAAACAGGTCAGGGAAAGGAGTGAAGAGAGTGGGGAAGCATCTGAAAAGAGTGGTTACATATACACTGAATCTGAAACTAAATTAAAAGGAAGAAAAATTATTACAGTATGTCTACACTAGAATGAAAAACTTGATATTCAAAATTTTTTCATCATCCAAAAAGTTTTAGAACAAAGTGGCTCAAGTGGGATGAATGCACAAGTAGAATATTTACACTTGCTTAGCGCCCAGGTATTCAGTTAAATTTGTTTGTAAACTCCTTCCTGCAGCTTAATAATCAGTGTAGTTTAAATCAATTTGGGAATACCCATCTAAGAGATTATACAGTTTAAATCTTTGGTCAGGTGATCCATTTGGGAACATTTGTGGTAGATCATGGTGCAGTTGATTTTCTTCACCAAGTTGTTCATCACTGTTACTGTGAAGGAAATCTCTCCTTTAATGTAACCTAAAAGAATGAATAACAAGTTTTCAGTATGAAGACTGTTAACTGCTCATTGAATATGCAAAAGCTATTTTGGGGTTGGACAAAAAAAGCAAGATTCTGAATTTGTAGAGAAAGATTAATAATCTCTGCATTACCATATTAAGGCAATTTTGGAATTTACTTTCAATTCAGATATTTACAGCTGTACCAAACATTAGTGTTTTTTGAATCACAGAGAAAGACTGGAAACAAGCCTTATCTCTTTATCTTTGTGTTCTAATTTTGTATTCTTTGAAAAATACAATGAAAGATTCTTCTTGAGATTAATATTTTGGAAGCTTACTGCATGTAAACTTTTGAAAACACTGTTTTGAAACCTTTACGGTATTGTCTCCAGATATTTATTTGTTTCTCTTGTGCATGAGGGTATTCAGATCTTTGCAAAACTATTACACAGAAAACAAAGTATTTGCAAATGCTCAATTTATCACTTCATGCAAATTATTAGTTCAGGACTGTTTCTTTTTTTTTCTTTTTTTAATGCAGCCATTAATTTCAATCCAGCTTCTAACACACTGAAAGTTAGGCAGATATGGAGCCAAGCATGTACTAATGCTGATTGAGAAGGGAATATTCAAAAATTGACAAAAATACCTTGACAGTGTCCTGTTAAGTAACCATCTACAAATATATTAATTCCATTATTTAAAATGGACTCCTTTCTTGATTAATCAATGGCCTTATTCTCTTAAGCATATCTGTCAGGACATGTCTTCCTAACAAATCTGTTCAGCCTGGAGCATGTAAAGCATCATCTTCATCTTCAAACTGTGTTAAGTCAAGAAAGTGTTGTGGTAATGTGGGCATTGCTTGTCCAAGAACATTAAGAACCTTGGTCAGGATCTTTTTAACCATAAAAGGATGTCTGTTATGCTTTTTTGTTTGGTATAAGTTGGAAGGGAGTGAAAAAAAATACAGAAGGAATTTTTATTGCAGAGAAGTATTTCCCTCCAAATAGCACATGAAGGAATACTGTGTCTGGAAAAAAAATTTTGTTGGCAGGGGAAGAAGTAGTCTGATAAATGTTGCTGATAAATGTTTTAGCTTTAAATGACTATTGGATTTAAAACTCAAAGTTTTATTTCATCAGAAACATAAAAAGTTAATTTTTAGACAACTACTTATTTTTCTTCTATTTGTTCCTTCCCTGGATAGTAGGCCTGATTTAGTTTTTTATCTTTTTTTTTCCCACCATAGTTAGAGACTGTTATCAATTGCATTTGTTTAGAAGCTTGCCTGTAAAATGAAGAAAAAGTAAAAGAACTTGATGTGTGTTCAGGAATTTGCATATGAAGATAAGAGTTTTCAGTGCATTTATAACCTTGTTGTGTACAAACATAATTTTTAGCAAAATGTTTGTTTTTCAATATGCTTTATGTTTCTTTTGAGAATTATGTCAAATTACTGGGAGTTGATTTCTATGGTGGGAAAATGATTCATTTTATTTTAAGATTGTGAAATCATAGAATAAGTTCAAAAGTGAATAGACACTATTTTTCAATTTGCATTCCATTTTAACAGTATATTTTCTTTTCTAGTGTAGCAGTAATACCAGAATTCTCAAACTCACCTTTCAGTAACCACAACTGTTAAGCACAAAAAGAGGACAGTCTGTGCTCTTTGCATCCATGTGTGTCCATGGGTGGTGCACAGATTGGTATAGCACAAATATATATTTTGATATATTATGAAATATATTTAAAGCCTCAAAATGAGCATCACTGTCTTCTCTTTCCTTGTGTCACTGTGAGATTATCTACGTGAACGATCAGGAAGAACAATTTTTATATTTTTTGTTTCACTGAGGTTCTTAGAGATTTTGATGCTGAGAGGGCAATATGTATAACAAGGGCCAAATATTTAAAACATATAAGTGGGCATACAGGCCCAAATTGATACTTATTGTTTCAAAAATTTTTAAAGCAACAGACTTTGGTTGCACAGCTATTCAGTGGTTTTTTCCTTGCTGAAAGGAGATAGAATTATCTTTCCAGGAAGGTTTTGTACTTGTCACATTTTCTAACAAAGGGGCAAATATTTAAAACATATAAGTGGCATACAGGCCCAAATTGATTGCAGTCTTAAATTTTTTCTACAACAGATTTTGGTTGCACAGCTATTCAGTGGTTTGGAAGCATTTACATGCTGAAAAGGAGATAGAAAACTTTTTCAATAAATGAACTTATGCTTAATGTGTACTTGTATTTTCAGAGCAGTACAAGGATTAATTTTTCTTGGTTTTTTTATTACTTCTGTAAAGAACTAGAGCAATGAGAGTAGAGTTTACATCTTTTATTGTATTCTTCCTGCAGTGTGTAGAAAGTTAGATAAAGGTGCAAATACAAGATGTAAAACATAGATTTTGATCAATAAAGCTTACAACGCAATATATTTGTAGATAATTACCCAGTATGGAATGAAAATTGCCATATTACTTTTTGTAAGGATGGTGTGGCTTTGCTAAATCTAGATTCTCCGTTTTCTCACACAAATACTGAAAAGAATAGTACAGTTACACAGAGTAACTGATTATTCACTAATGAGAAAAAGTCACTTGCATTTGGAAGCAAATCACTGCCGTACCTAACTGGCATAAAAAGGGTTGATTTTTAGCTTTAAACCAGAGTTTTGGCTGTAGTGAAAAGCAGGTGTATACCTCATGGTTGGTGGGTTTTCTTCCTGTTTTTCAAAGAAATTATCGTTATATTTCATGTTATGGGAAAGGACTAGCTGGTAGTTTCACTTCCTGTGTTTGTGTTAGAAAAAAGCAGAGGTTTATAGTGCTGGAAAGTGATCAAGGCAAGAAGCGTTATGTCTCCTGTTATGAAACTAGTTGAGTGCAATTTTTTAAAAACAAATATTTCGGATACCTTTATAGAAAGGCTGGTCTAATTGGCCCAATTGGTGCAGTTCAGGCCAGTCAAGAGACGACTGTGTTTTTTATTCCATGAGTGGACTCTGCCCTCATTGAAGTCAACAGGATCATGATCACAGAACTATATTCATAAACACAGATTTTCAAACCATCTGAAATGTAAAGGGTAATTATATGGCATTATATATAAAGGCCTCTTTGTGTTATGTGCTTGTTCTGTGTTTCTGAGGATAAATATATACAAGAATTGTAGGTGTGTCAAAGCAGCAAAACTGGTTCAGACAGGTAAAAGCATTTGAAGTGGTGTCTTTTGCACCATTAATAGTTTTGAGTTTGTCTCGGCATTTCTACATCAATATTATGAATCCTGGTTTTAGAGATCTGTAATTCCTATAAAAGCATCAGGCTGAAATTTGGCTCATCAAATGAATTAGTCTTTCATTCTTAGTCTATTAAAAGAATTTTTGTTGCCAGTGATAGTTGTCTGATACTGGAAATGCTTCTGCAATTTGAATTGTTTTCCTTGTTCACAAGGCAGTTGGCAGGCAGTTAAAGGAATTGAGATTGATAAGTTTCCTTTCTGCAGCATTGATGGAAGACTGCAATCAGAATCAAAGGTTTTGAAATACTAACTTAAGCCCTGTAACATCACTGATAAGATGTATTAATCTCCATATTTTTAAATTGGAAAAGTGGTCTATGAACTTTTGCTAGAGTAAGGTAGTGACAGACCAAAATTAGATTCCAGTAGTTGTGATTTTTTAAGCCATGGAGTATCAAATACAATAATTACTTCGTCTGCTAATTTAGCTGTGGCTGTCCATCTTCATCTTCAAACTGTGTTAAGTCAAGAAAGTGTTGTGGTAATGTGGGCATTGCTTGTCCAAGAACATTAAGAACCTTGGTCAGGATCTTTTTAACCATAAAAGGATGTCTGTTATGCTTTTTTTTGTTTGGTATAAGTTGGAAGGGAGTGAAAAAAAAAAATACAGAAGGAATTTTTATTGCAGAGAAGTATTTCCCTCCAAATAGCACATGAAGGAATACTGTGTCTGGAAAAAAAATTTTGTTGGCAGGGGAAGAAGTAGTCTGATAAATGTTGCTGATAAATGTTTTAGCTTTAAATGACTATTGGATTTAAAACTCAAAGTTTTATACCATCAGAAACATAAAAAGTTAATTTTTAGACAACTACTTATTTTTCTTCTATTTGTTCCTTCCCTGGATAGTAGGCCTGATTTAGTTTTTTATCTTTTTTTTCCCACCATAGTTAGAGACTGTTATCAATTGCATTTGTTTAGAAGCTTGCCTGTAAAATGAAGAAAAAGTAAAAGAACTTGATGTGTGTGTTCCAGGAATTTGCATATGAAGATAAGAGTTTTTCAGTGCATTTATAACCTTGTTGTGTACAAACATAATTTTTAGCAAAATGTTTGTTTTTCAATATGCTTTATGTTTCTTTTGAGAATTATGTCAAATTACTAGGAGTTGATTTCTATGGTGGGAAAATGATTCATTTTATTTTAAGATTGTGAAATCATAGAATAAGTTCAAAAGTGAATAGACACTATTTTTCAATTTGCATTCCATTTTAACAGTATATTTTCTTTTCAAGTGTAGCAGTAATACCAGAATTCTCAAACTCACCTTTCAGTAACCACAACTGTTAAGCACAAAAAGAGGACAGTCTGTGCTCTTTGCATCCATGTGTGTCCATGGGTGGTGCACAGATTGGTATAGCACAAATATATATTTTGATATATTATGAAATATATTTAAAGCCTCAAAATGAGCATCACTGTCTTCTCTTTCCTTGTGTCACTGTGAGATTATCTATGTGAACGATCAGGAAGAACAATTTTTATATTTTTTGTTTCCACTGAGGTTCTTAGAGAGATTACTTTTGATGCTGAGAGGGCAAGTCACATAATTTCCTGGGTTTTTGTATGTATAACAAGGGCCAAATATTTAAAACATATAAGTGGCATACAGGCCCAAATTGATACTTATTGCAGTCTTAAATTTCTTTCTACAACAGATTTTTGGTTGCACAGCTATTCAGTGGTTTGGAAGCATTTACATGCTGAAAAGGAGATAGAAAACTTTTCAATAAATGAACTTATGCTTAATGTGTACTTGTATTTTCAGAGCAGTACAAGGATTAATTTTTTCTTCTTGTTTTTTTTTATTACTTCTGTAAAGAACTAGAGCAATGAGAGTAGAGTTTACATCTTTTTATTGTATTCTTCCTGCAGTGTGTAGAAAGTTAGATAAGGTGCAAATACGAGATGTAAAACATAGATTTTGATCAATAAAGCTTACAAACGCAATATATTTGTAGATAATTACCCAGTATGGAATGAAAATTGCCATATTACTTTTTGTAAGGATGGTGTGGCTTTGCTAAATCTAGATTCTCCGTTTTTCTCACACAAATACTGAAAAGAATAGTACAGTTACACAGAGTAACTGATTATTCACTAATGAGAAAAAGTCACTTGCATTTGGAAGCAAATCACTGCCGTACCCAACTGGCATAAAAAAGGGTTGATTTTTAGCTTTAAACCAGAGTTTTGGCTGTAGTGAAAAGCAGGTGTATACCTCATGGTTGGTGGGTTTTCTTCCCTGTTTTTCAAAGAAATTATCGTTATATTTCATGTTATGGGAAAGGACTAGCTGGTAGTTTCACTTCCCTGTGTTTGTGTTAGAAAAAAAGCAGAGGTTTATAGTGCTGGAAAGTGATCAAGGCAAGAAGCGTTATGTCTCCTGTTATGAAACTAGTTGAGTGCAATTTTTTAAAAACAAATATTTCGGATACCTTTATAGAAAGGCTGGTCTAATTGGCCCAATTGGTGCAGTTCAGGCCAGTCAAGAGACGACTGTGTTTTTTATTCCATGAGTGGACTCTGCCCTCATTGAAGTCAACAGGATCATGATCACAGAACTATATTCATAAACACAGATTTTCAAACCATCTGAAATGTAAAGGGTAATTATATGGCATTATATATAAAGGCCTCTTTGTGTTATGTGCTTGTTCTGTGTTTCTGAGGGATAAATATATACAAGAATTGTAGGTGTGTCAAAGCAGCAAAACTGGTTCAGACAGGTAAAAGCATTTGAAGTGGTGTCTTTTGCACCATTAATAGTTTTGAGTTTGTCTCGGCATTTCTACATCAATATTATGAATCCTGGTTTTAGAGATCTGTAATTCCTATAAAAGCATCAGGCTGAAATTTGGCTCATCAAATGAATTAGTCTTTCATTCTTAGTCTATTAAAAGAATTTTGTTGCCAGTGATAGTTGTCTGATACTGGAAATGCTTCTGCAATTTGAATTGTTTTCCTTGTTCACAAGGCAGTTGGTGGCAGTTAAAGGAATTGAGATTGATAAGTTTCCTTTCTGCAGCATTGATGGAAGACTTTGCAATCAGAATCAAAAGGTTTTGAAATACTAACTTAAGCCCTGTAACATCACTGATAAGATGTATTAATCTCCATATTTTTAAATTGGAAAAGTGGTCTATGAACTTTTGCTAGAGTAAGGTAGTGACAGACCAAAATTAGATTCCAGTAGTTGTGATTTTTAAGCCATGGAGTATCAAATACAATAATTACTTCGTCTGCTAATTTAGCTGTGGCTGTCAACCTAAATTTAATATGGTATTTATTAATAGGTGAGTACAAGCTATTCTGTGTGCTAACCTTTGTCCATTTGAGTATTTGTTTATCATGGTTGAACTTTATGCAATTTAAGGAGCTGTCATTCAGTACATGTTTTTAATTCTTCAAATAATGTCCTTTGATACAGCAGCGTTGGAGGTAGAGAGGAAATGAGCAATTTTATTAATTTCAAGCAAGCTGAAATAGTTTCTAATTACTGTTTTAAACATTTTTTTCTTTAGTCATAGGTTATCTTTTAAATACTGTTTTAGTCCTGTGTAAGTAATAGTTTCAATTGCTACTGTTAGCTTAAAGTGCATGTATGTATAAATTCAAGACAGAGATATTTTAAATGATAAGTACCTTCCAAATGCTTTTGTGCTGCTTTATTTAAATTATTTAATGTCAGTTCAATATGTCAAAATTAAGTAGAAGACTGGAAATTATATTCAAGTCTATCCACGTGAGCAATGGCATCAAATAATTTAGCATGAAGTAAGCTTTCAGCGGTGAGACTTAGGTGTCATTCTCTTCATGCTGACATTGACATGTGAGCATTCAGATCTTTAGGTGTAAATGACAGCTCAAGCTGTTGCGGTGTCAGGTTGATGAAACCAAAATTGAGTTCAGCAATGGCCTTTGACCTCCTCTGGCTACCCTATGAAAAATCCAGCACTTTATTAAAGAAACTCATTTATGAAATTTTATTATGATACCAACTATTCATTACAAAACCATTGCTGTTCCCAGTGCTGAGGTGCCTGTTACCAGAGTCAGGATTGCTGATGGCTTCAGCATCAGTTCAGACAAGAATGTAGAACCTGGCATTATCATCGCTGTATTAGCCAAGTTTTCTCAACACAGAGCTCAAACCCTAGCTCCAGAAGTCTGATTGATTAGTGCCACACTATTTCATGCTCCTCTGAAGAGAGTGGCTTTCATCTTTTTTTGCATGCTCTGAACTGTGCTGGAGCCTGCTAGGCCCCCAGTATGTCAATGGGAACAAAACCCTCCTTATATAGATTTTATTTAATTAATAAGGTTTGTTTATTTAATCAGGTGAAAAGTGTAACAAATAAGGTGTGTTGAGTTTGAGAGGCAGTATTGGAAGGTATTTTAATCATACCTGGAGTATTCTTTGCAAAGTCCTTGGAATTTCTATGTGCCTGTAGAAGATGTATGTTACCTAAGACCTGTTTATTTTCTGATTTTAGACTCAGTGCTGTCTTTCAGACAGAACAACGCTGCAGGTCCCAAAGCAGATCATCTTAGCATGCCTAACTTACTGTTAGTAGTAGTGTCAGAAGTTTTTCACCAATTCACAATACATACATAATACAAGTAAAATTGGAGATCAGTATTTACTTTATTTGCTATATCCACTTATGAGGATTTTCTCAAAGTTGGCAAATATCACTAAACTTCTTTGTTAGAATAATACTGCACATCATTTGTGGTGAGGACTAGAATGTACTAAGTTTATTTAATTAAAATTAGCTTTAACTGGGAATTAATGCAAAGATATATATTCACCAACTGCCTGAGGCTCAAAAAAAGATAGCAATGTTGTAGTTACTTGGTGTCTGCTCAATAGACTGAGGTTGCTCTGGTTACTGCAACTAGGTTTGTGCCAGTACTTGTTTAAAGCTCAAGATTTTGATTCCATTACCTAAGGTCCCTGCAGAATTTCAGCCAAGAAAAAGGATCTCCTATTGGACTTGGCATTAACAATAATTTCACTATGTTGGATTAAAGAACAGTGTTTAAGTCACTGGGAATGTTCATATTCTGCTAAGAATAAGCCTTTTTTAGCTGACATAGTTGAACACAAGCACCAGAGAATATGTGAAAAATAATTGATATATTGAAATGTTGAAAAATTTTTGAGGAGTCAGTGCATTATGTGACTTGTCTACAATGTCATGACAGTTAAATTGTGATTCCATTCTTTGTTCTGGATAATATATTTTCCCATTGAAAATATGATAGAAGAAGAGTGGCATCACTTCATATTTCATATGAAATTGGTGGAAAAATCATAGACTGTAACTAGAAATGAACTTCTGTACCATGAAGACTCAGCACAATAGTGCCTCTTATTTTGCCTACTTCAAAATCTAGTCTGATTCAGTATCTCTCATCTTCAAAGGAAAAGCATGTTTCTATGTTTTTGGCAATTAGTCCACCTGCAGTTTGTATATAATTAAGTTACCAGGTCAAAAAGTATGGGGCTTTAGAGAAAGGTCTCTTCATGTAAGCATAGTGAAATGAAGTGTTTCTCAGATTAGAAACACTTTGAATTATGTTAATCATGTTAATGAACAGTGTACCAAAGTGTTTCATTTGAACTGCGACAAGGGGACAGTTGCTGACACTGAGATATTATATAAGGTGTAGCACCTTTGCTACAGTCTGGTAGTGAGTGGCTCTTCACCAATGTAAGTAGGTAGGAAATAAAGTTTTCAGTAGTGTTACCTCAGTTTTCTGTGAGAAGCAGTAAGATAAGACCTCATCTGCTTTGTTCAAGGAATACATTGTAGACTGATGAGTGTCAGAAGTGTATGCCCCCTCTGCATTTTTCTTTCACCTAATAGACATCCAGTTCTTCTGTTTTCAAAGTTAATTTAAATAAAGAGTAATCTAAATTATTAGATTCCTCACATGAGGAGTTTTTATAGAACTTTTTTTGAACTTTTATAACTCATACTTAGCCCGTTTTGTTTTTTCACCTCCCTATTAATCAAGGCAATCAACATTTTGTCATAAACTGTTTTCTGAGAAAATGAATGGATGACTTTTTCTGAGGAGCTGTATAAGCAGTGGTAATTTCTCCATCAATCTTGAGCCTCCACTTTCCAGGTTTATTGAACCTTAAGTCCAGCATATAATGGACCTGCTGCAAATACCCATCACAGTCATCTCTTACATCTGCCTGGTACAACAACACCAATTTCCACTTCTCCTTTTCAAGAATGACTTTTGAATTGGAAATGATAAACTCCAGAAGGAATGAAGAACTGCTGATATCCTTTGAACACATTTCCATGAAGGCATTTTTAATACATTTTTATATTAAGGGTTTCCCTACCATATTTCAGATAAACCAAGTTGTTCATTTTAGTTTTAGCTCAGTTTCCTGAGGAAATGTGACATCAGTGTCAGAGTGTGTCTGTTCTATTCTCCCCATTTTTTGAGTAACTGTCCCTCATGTTTCAGTGTGCTCCACAGTGAAAACAGCTCCAGCAAAGAATGCCCTTCAGTTAGTTCCTTTTCTTGTTCTAAGGTAATTTGTTGTGAGAGCTATAAAAAAATGAGTCAATTACAATACAAAGCAAACAAACATTAGGAAAAAACCTGGCTTGTTTAATTTTGTCTCTGGACTTTCCTGGTATCTTTATACATCTGCCTTCCAGATAGTAAAGTCTTATGAAAGGGACTGCTCTTCTTTTAACAATAGAGCATCAAACATGTGGTTGCCACAAAACCAGTTATTATAGTGCAACTAATAATTATAGTAATCTTGTGAAGATTAAAGTTTTAATGTAAAGCATTTTCAATTTCATAGATACAAAAATACCTGCGGAGAGTATTTCTTAATGTGGGAACACTCTTTGCTTGATTAATGCAGTGGGGTTTAAGCTCCTCTCAGAATGAAGAAAATAAAAGTTTTGGGGGAAGAAAAGAGATAGAAATCTGTAGGTGTTTACTAATCCTAGTGGAAAAGGATATATTTTCTATATTTATTAAATGCGAACAACCACTTGTCGTATGCACATCTGTTTGGGCACAGATAGCCTTAAGACAAGCTAGAGTCAAGTAAGTGCAGTTGTTCTGAGGGAAAACCAAGATGGATGTGTTTAAGTAGCCAGTTTGTATTTCAGGCTGAAGGAACTCAGGCAGTTGAAGCATCTGTTTCTGTATGCAATGGAAATGAAATAAAGAAATGTATTTTTAAAAGCAGCACCCAAACCAAACAAAAAGTTTTAAGAAGCCTTTCAGTTAGTTAAGGATATTGAGGAATTGAATATGGAGGAAGACAAAAGAGAATGGCATAATTTTTTAGGGAGGAGAAGGAAAACATTGAAAGTTTCTTTTCATGTACGTATAAATATTGCTGTTGATAACACTGGGATAGTGTTAAAACCCAGAGGCAAAGCACTTTCAGAAGCAGACCTGCTGGCAATCTGTAAAGGCTGTGGAAGTTTTCATCTTGATTGTCACAAGACTGTAGGGACTAAAAAGCCTGTGTGGAGCCAGGACAACAGTTATTTCCAAAGAATATTAACAAATTCTGTTTAATACTACTCAAAGAGTCTGGGGACCAATCAAAAGAAATGAAGGCTTAGTCTAGACAGAGCTTTCTGGAGATTTCTGTGTGGCCAAGTATAAATGAAAGGGGTAGCTTTTGTTGCAAACCAAACAGTTAACAATGCTGCATGGAGAGGGAGAAGTCTTGAGCTTCATAGTTAAGGGGAAGTTTGTGTTCATGATGTGAGTAACTGTCTGGGCTGAAAGGTCAGAACTTGACAAGACTGTAGTGTGAATCCCAAATGAAGCAGCAAAAGAGTGAGAGAATGGAAGGATCTTCACTTCTGTTTCATTTGAGCTAATTACTGCAATGCCCATCTGGTAACTAGAGCATAACTTCTCTGAAAAGAACCTGTATACATACATATGGGTAGGTGCACCTGTGTATGCCATGGCTATGTCTCAAGAGTTGTAGCATTGCAATGATGGCATTGTGCAAAGGAGTGTGAACATAAATAAATTGTTATATCTTCTCTCGAAATGCTGTCTTTGAACATACTCAGCTGTAGGACACTTTACCATGGGTTGCAGTCAATGTTATTTCTTGAATTGTTTGAAACCAATAGAAGCAAAATGCTATAAGCTTTATTGTAGCAAACAGATACACATTTGAAAGAAGTACCCAGCAGAACTAAAAATGAGGATCTATTCCCAGTGTAGCTCTGTGAAGCTTTATTTGGATTGTAGAATGAAACTGGTGTGAGTTGAGGTTGTATTTCTGGACAGGCTGATTTGCTTTCCTGGATTTATTGTTTTCAGTGATGCTAAGATTACAGTGACATTTATTGTATTTAAAGCATAGGTAAGTATTGAATGTAACCATAAGTTTAGAACAGTTTTTGAAGCAAATAATCATTTTTTTGTCCTTGCTTTTACAAATAAAAATGAAAATGCAATTGATTTATTTGAAGAAATCAACTCTATTAAAATTTTCACTTAAACATGAGTTGTTATATTGCTAATGAACTGCCCACAAGAGAAACATATGGTTATAGCTTTGCTAGCAGAATTTTTAGATTCTTCCCATGGCTACTTAGGCTGCAGGAGTGGGAAGTTAATATAAAAGAAGGTCCCTTCTTTGCATAGCTATAAAACTGAGGTGGTGTTGAATTTCAGTATTGATGACTACCAATTCTTTTTATTGTGAGGACAAAAAAAATATTTACATGCTCTATGGATAGCTCCTAATTATTTTTGTTTGTTGACATACACAGAGTATTTCTATTACTACACTCACAGTTCTGAGTCTTGATGTTCCCTAAATCTACAAGACCTTGCATTAGAACTGGTTCTGTGTGATGTTGAACTGATTCTGTGCAGATGTCTCTATCTAGAACTGGATTCCCTGTGTGATGTTGTTTGACTGTATGCTATTTTAGTTATGACTCTAACAGGAGACTCTGACTTGTAGACCTTAAAAGGAACATGCTGCAACTAGTTAGTGGTTTTGTTTAATGTATTCAGTCTTAATTAGAGCAGACTTGTAGATTTTTCTCTGATGGCTAAAATTTAAACTATATTTATAGTTAAAGCAGTGGTTTTTGACAAGTTAATTTGAAGCTAAATGTGATATCTAGCTTTAGGTAGATTCCTACATTCCATAGTATATTTTCCTATTCCCAAGGATTTGAAAATTGATGTATAGGGTAGTTATGAGGGTTGGGGCAGAATGTGTATGTAGATGGTTTTCTTCTGTGCCTGTTGGAAGGTGCTACATACAAAGTGGAAATGGTGGGCCAACATCTCATCTGTGGTTAATATTCAGAAAATATCAAGAAAGGATAAGCTTCTAGCATTGTGTCTGAACCCTAGAAATAAAAGATGAGCCACTTCATTTCTAGATAAATGCCATAATGAAAAAAAACCAAGGAATCTTGCGCGTGAGATATCAAGATGGTTTGCAAAAATAAGGTTGCTGAGGGTGGAAAGATTAATTAGAAAAATTGATCTGAATTTGGCAATTTCAGAGAGTTTCCAGAATGCATGTGACTTGAATCTTCCTTCTCCCTTGATCCTTAAAATGCTGTTGACTGCAATTTTGTCACTGATAAGACACAACTGTTTTCTAAGTGGCTTCTTAGTAGAAAAGGCTCAATGGTTTCAGACTTAGAGTTTGATAATATACATAGGAATTTAAATATTTCTATTTACATCTTATGTTTAATCTGTTCTATTTTACAATGACATCTTAAGTATTGGCTTTTCTGGTTTTTAGCTGGCACTTACTTTGATTTTCACATGCTATTTTAAAAGAATGTCCAATTCTACACTTTTCCTAAGCTTTAAAAAAAATGCTTAATATTGTCTGCAAAAAAGTATCACAGTGAGCCCCTCTATATGTGTACATGCAAGACAACTAAAGGACTATATTGTTTTGAAATTGTTCCCTGTGGGAAAGCTGAGGTTCATGAAGAAGGGGGAAGTAGAGGAATTACCATTGTCCATGTGTCCCCATGAACTCTTAACTGTTCATAACTGCAAGGTGGAGCCAAATCAATAATCATCCAGCAAATCCCATCAGTTGTGAGGCTTGAACATCAAATTTGCATTATTTCAGAAAACTTTTGGAAATAATGTAGTTTTTAATTTGCTGCTTCAAAGAAAAAGAAAATTTAAAAATAAACCAATCAATGCTCTGTCTTCTATATGACAGGGTAAAAAGTTTCCAGTTGGAACTTTCTTGTTGTGATCCAACTTTTGCTTGTATGCAATGAGATCTCCCCCCCTGACAAAAAATGTACTACTCAATTTTATGGTCAGAAAGCTGTATATCAGACCTAGAACAGAGGATATTCCTCTCTGTTAATTTGTGCATGCTGGGATGCTGTGCTGAAACAGTTGAGCTTATGAAGGTGACTTTGAGCCTTATGACAGCATTGAAAGTTGCATTTAGAGAAAATTATCCTCTAAACTTTGGAACAGGTGATATGAGAGAAAGTGTCAGGAAAGACTTTAAAAATTCAAGGGTGGTATCAATATTAGTAGCTTTTAAACTCTAATCATTTTTATTGAAATACAGCTCCAGACACCATAAAAGAGTTTAACTATACTTCTCCAAGTTCTTCATTCTAACTTGGTGATGGATGCACTGATGGAACAGACAAAAGATGTGGTGATCTTTTCTGAGTCAGTAATCAGGGAAATGTCAGTGATGGAGTCGGTCTTCCATCTGGAAATACATTATATATTGTTCTAGCAACCACCTCTTTAATTCAGGGACCACATTTGAGCTGGACACCCCGTGTTTCAGGCTCTGTCTTGGGCACGGTAAACAACACCTGATGATTCAGCCTTCACCTGAGCTGTGTGCCCAAGTACAGGAGTTACTGTCTCACACTGGAAGTTCCAAAGACCTCTCTTGACACAGCATGTCACCAACTGTCACTTTTTTATTATATATAGAAGGAGTCTACCCCTGTGAATTTTTCTCACATTATGTGCCTGATTTACATAGCAGTACAGATGTGAACTCTGAAATATCAATGTCACAGTCATTTTTTTCAAATACAGCTTTTGTCCCTCATTCCAGTGTCCTGCTTCTCACCTGTGTCAGTATCCACCTTCACAGAAATACAAGAGAAAAGCTGTGTTCCTCTTCTTACTGCAAAGATTTTATTTTTATTAGACTTACTACTCTTTGTGACATCTGTATATATTTATTCTTGTGTGCAGACCAAGTATGTTGTTTGTTGGAAAGCTGAATTTTTGTAAATAGGGCTCAAGGGGGCAGGGTGCTCTGACTTCCGTGGTCTTTGTCCAAAGCAGAGAATGCCCCACACAGGCACATGCTCCTATTTTTAAGATCCATTTGACATAAATGGAATAATGAGACAAGGACATAATAGAATTCTTTGGAAAAGAAATATAAATATTATACCCTTGAAATGGGAATGCATAATAACAGCTTGTTAATCAAGGGGATAATAAAATTCTCTGGAAAAGAAATACAAATATATCCTTGAGATGGGAATGCAGAACAGCAGTTTGTGAATCAAAGGTCCTGTGAACTTTAATAAGTAACATTCCTGTTATTTTCAGGAAACAGCAATTGACAAAACAACTCATAGCAGTTAATAGTTTTAATATTGACACTTCCTTTTAAAATAAAATGTTTCGTATTTTTAAATCAGGTCAGCAGTGCTAAGCTGCAGTGTGAAAGACCACTGAACAAGTTTAACTTTGCTTGTTTTTACCTTACACTTTGATTATTCACTTTTTCATCTGTGAAATCATGTTGGTACTTCCTGGTTCACTGAAGACATGGCTCAAGATATGGTTTTACTCTGGTGTTCTTGTTGTGACCCATGTAATCTATAGTATTTTTGATTTTGCAGAGATATTCACTGAACCAGGAACATGGAAAAATATGTGGAGAGCAGGGGAAAAAGCTTTTATTAAAAAGTAGGATTGATTTAAAAAAATAAATGTTTCTGCTGACTTGAAACCACAACATAGTTACAGAAATACTTACACTTGATGTCTCTTTCACAGTATTTTAACTTTTACTCTCTTTTTTGTTGGTGAGATCTATTAATTGTATCAATGAACTATTTCGTTTTCTTTAAAACATTACTCTTGTTAGTGTCATGCTGTAGTTCTAAGAGTCAGCTCTGTACCTAGAATCCTTGCTTGCACAAATATATTATGTTCTTCCCAAATGTAATTGTTACCTCTGAATCTTTCATCCATAAGCTCTGTATACTACTGTCATGTTTGTTTTGTCAATCTACACATATAAATTTGCATGTATAGAACAGCCATACTTGGAATTAGAAGGTTGGCTTAGCAAGAAAATTATTTTATTTAGATTAGTATTAATGATTTCTTTGTTGTGTAGTTAAATACTTGGGTATTTATTAGGAGACTTTGTTTTCCACTGGACACAAGATGACTGTTCTTTGGCCTCTGCAGTGACATTGCTATTTTTAAAGAGATGAGAAATCAGTAAAATGGGGGAAAGGAATGCAAATATTGCTTTCTAAATAAGTTGCAGTCCAGTCAAGAGAAGAGATGGCTGGAGTGTTTTGAATCTTGGTGAAATCCTAATGAAGGATTTGAATTCCAGGTTTTATGTATCCCCAAATCTTTATCAGGAAAACAAGTTTAAAACAGGGCTTACATTGAAAAAAGTGTCATAAATGCAGGTTGAGGAAGGAGCTGTTTGTCAAGACATGTCAGCATTTGCTTTGAGTGTGTGGAACTACTGCTTGCTGTTTCAGAATAGTTAAAAACTAAGCTTTGCAGTCCCTGAACACTTTGTTCACCTTAGTATCAGCTGGTGATAGCAGGTGCTCCTGTCAACCTCAAGATGCTTTGCTTGGGGTTCTAGGAAAGACATGATGGTGTTGGAATCTCTTCCTTGCCTACAAAACTTCATCAGAGTAATGGGGCAGGGGGTGTATCTCAGGGTAATTTAATTAATGGCAAAACTGTAGTGTTTTATAATAACTTAATGATTTATGTGGTCTGCTTAGAAGTTAGGTTAGAAGGAAATGAAACAAAAATTAAGCAACACTCCTGTGTAGTGTTTGATAAACTGATGTCCTAAATTTTCTAGGAAGGAAAGCTGCTTCTTTATGAATGCATGAAAAAGCCAGGCATGAGATTACTACCCAGCAATCTCAATTTCTAATATTTATTCCCTTTTTGTGTTTCTTTTATTAAAAAAATTAATTTATTACCAGATGTATTCCCAATTCTGTAAATGCTGGTTTTAATTTTATTTTAAACTGATATTGGCGTAGGTAGCGCAAATGTACTCATACTGAAGTGTCATTGAATGAAATGAAATTTAAGATCATCAGCATCTTACATATCAGTCTCTTCTAAAAATATTAAATGTTCTCTGCTGTAGTGTCATCAAAATATACTTAAGCGAAGACTTAGATTCAGTCAATATGATAGAATGATCCTTGTTTGCAAATATGTTTTGTATCTCTTGTGTGTGAAAATGAATGTGTGAAAGCATTTTAGATTGCTTGGCATGAATTAAAAAATATTAATTTTATACTGTACCACATAATATTTTTATACTGTTCCACGCCTGGATTATGTATTTCAGATTTGAGTCTCAAACTTGCCAAAACATGTTTTTGACCATTGAAGAAATCTGCCTTGTTTTCTGAGAATGTTTTTCAGACCTAAGCAAACAGTATTGTGTGCTCAAAGTGTCACCACAACTTTTTCTGCTGTCAAAATAAATTAATTTTTATTGTCTGAAATTTCATTAATCTTGAAGGTTTTGAATCTAGCATGTATTTTCATGGACAAGAATGTTACTCTTTCCTCCTGTTTGTAGTTTCTTATGCTTTTCCTAACAGCATTCTTTACCTAACTCTTAACAGTCAATCATATTGTGAAAGTAGCAGTAAATTACCGCGACCATAACAAAAGAAAGGAGTATAGACAAAACAGATTAATGTGTAAATGTTGAACAAGAAGACCCTGAACAATGACAATGAAAAGAACCCCTGGGATGTCGCACTGTTTGTGCAACATCCGTTGTTTTTGTGTTCAGCTGTTGATGCCCAGTGGTATGCTTGGAGGTCTTGCTGATAGTTTTAATGCTCAGGAGATATTTGATTTATTTTGGTTAATGAAGAAAACCCAGTATGTTGTCCTAGAAACTTGCTTTTCAGATTTTACAAAGTTGTTCCCAGCCTATAATTTCCATGTAATTTTTAAAATGGGAAGAGCACTGAGCTCAACCGTGCTTTGCCCAGAGCGTTTGCTGCTGTGTTACCTTGGGAGAGGGACTGTGTATGGAAAGCTTTGATGAGCAGTGCACTCAAGGTAACTGCCTTTGTTTTCATTAAAGTTCCTATTTAAAGAATCCACACTCCTTGATCAGACCTGGTGGGTTTCCTGGAAGACAGGAGAAAGAATTTCCTGGAGTGATTAAATATCTCCCTAGAGTGAAGCAGATTTCTCAGTCTCATTTGCCACTCCGCATTCCTAAGCCTGCTTTCCACCTAGTGTCTTTTATTATTTAAAAAACAAACAGAAAAACCCTAACCAAATAAAACAAGAAAAAAAACCCAAAAAAGCACCTACCAAAAAAACACTAAAGAAAAAGATAGGGAGAACTTGTAGCTGCTCATATCAAAGCTAGTGAAACTGCTACACAATGAGGGTACAAGTTGTTTGTGCTTTATTTTCATTTTATTGCACACTGCCATTTGGTGGGAAAAAGCCAAAATTGTTAACTGTTGTGAAGCAAGAGGCCTATTAATACTAAGGAAGCAAACAGCGTTGTGTATTCTCTGGTGTAATTCACATGTCAGCTTCAAAACCAAATTTTTCTCTGTTCAGTTGTTAATAATTATGGTACAGGTATGTATCACGCAGAATTTCATTAATTAAATTTGACCCTAAGAAATTAAATTTCTGAATGCATGTTACCCTCATGCATTTCTCTTCTGAAGATCTTTCTTTTTTCAGAAAGGATCCTGAAATATAAATTTCTCAGACAGCTTCAGTGAAGCTGACTGACTTGGTAGGGCTGAGAGGTACCGCAGGCAAGAAGTGTCTGCTGAAAGACCCACTTAGTGTAAGCTGGCTGCAGATGCTATGATCAAGGTCTCCTCACTCCATTCTGTTCTCATCTGTATTCTGCCTTTCTATTGCACCCCAACAACCTCCACTGCATCATGTAAGTTTATCCTTTGTTTCTTTTAAGCAATCCCTTCCCCATTTGTTTGAGTTTTCCATTCCTTCAATTATAGTCATACCACAAAAACAATTATTGAAGAGTTGTGAAGCCTCCAGCAAGAGATAGGAGCAATCAGCTGGGACTGGGAACATCCCTCCTGAAGCAGATTTGGCCTCACCATGTTGTTGGGAGGCATCTACAATATCAGTCATCTGCAAGGCATCTCATTTCTCAAAGGAACACCCAATAGGTTTTAACAGTTTGTGTTCTCTTTCTTCCCTCACTTTTAGCCCCACACCAGTTGCTGTGTATATCCATAGTACACACTCAACAGCCTTACCAGAAGTTCAGCTCCTGTATTTCCTGCTGTCCCCAGGGTCAGAAGCTGTTTGTCCTCCACAAAGCATGCCAATACTCTTCCTGCACACACTTTCCCATACTTTCTACCAAATTCAAGCATGTTTTCTTCTCATTTTTGTTAGTCATACTAAACCAGGCTCTCAATGCCACATCTTTGATTTGTGCATTACCCTGTTTCATGCTCTCCTCCCAGTCTCATGCCCCCTCCATCCTGAGCCTTTCATGGAAAAGCAGGTCCTGCTACTGCCCAGGACAAGCCTGAAGTCACCACTTCAAGCATTACTGTTTGGGGCAGGGAATTGCACTTGTGTGCCAAATACACAACTACCTCCTCTCGAAAGTATACTTTAATCAGAGGCTGCAAGGCAATTCTTTTTTCTTTTTATGATGAAGAAAAGGTAATAACTGCTTTTCCATACTCTGCATCTTTAAGGAAAAGGAACTCTAATGTACAACTTGGTAGGACTCCAGGCACAAGAGGAAATGGGTTATAGCAGTTGTGACTGTGCAGAGCAGATGTTTTGGTTGGCCTGGCTATCAACCATCTGACTCATAATAAATTGTCAGTTCCAGTAAATTCCCAGTTTTCAATTACAGTAGGTAGGATATGAGAAAACAATGCTGTTTGGATAGTGTATTTAAAGTGGTTTTGATGGTAATTTTCATAAACAACTCCTACTAACTTTGTAAAAAGATTAAGGATCTTGGAAAGGCAGCAGCTGTAAACATTGAAACATGCATTTGAATGTAAATTGAGATTAATAGAAATGAAAACCAACAAATGGCTGTTAACACAGTGCTTATGCAATTGGAAATAGAATTTTAAGTTTTTCTTTGGAGTTTTGTGATACTCAAAGTCCTTTCATGAGGTATATGGGAGAAAAATTTCTAAATGCCTTTGGACTTCCATTTTCATCTCTTCTGCTCTTCTTTTATATTTTCACATGGTCTCTTGTTCTTGAGAAAATGCATACTTTTGAAAATGCATACTTAAGGAACCTTTCCTCTGCACTGGCTAAGCAGAAAAACAGTGAGTTAAAATCAAATACCATGAAAAGTTGTATTTATTTTTGTAAATTGTTGCTAGGTTTCTGTAATAGAAAAAAACCCTATGGGTTGAAAATTTCAACCTAATATTGAAAATGAAGATTTTTTTGTTGTCGTTTTTTTTCTCACCACGTTGCTTTGGATGTTTTGACAAGGATGAGGCTCCATTGTGCAAAGTGTTCTGTAAACATAGGAAACCCCTTGTAGTTCTTGAGAAAGAAAACTATTTTCAGTTTTAAGGTGTATATCCATTTTTTAATGTTTGATTTGAATGGACATTTTCAGAAATGAGAAAAATATTTTTTAAAAAAAGACAGTAGCAAGGTGGCAGAAAGGCACCATGAAAATCTGTGTTGGATCTTTTATGTTGCAATGTTCTAGAGGCTTATTTTTTTTACTATCAGGTATGAGACTGTTGTGGAAAAATTAATAGGTGTGCATTATCACATGTTTAACTAATGATCTCAAGCATTTTTACATTCCGTTTTTAAACCTCAAAATTCCTGTGGCCCAGGATGTGTTCTCTGTTCAGTTAGAAGTTCATTTTAATAATGCCTTCTGTAGAGTCTTGTGTAGAAAAACTTCTGTGAGTATAAAATGGCTCTTTTATTATGGCAGTTCTAATATTGAAATTTATTATTTCTAGAAAATTGCCATTCTGTATTCTTACAAAATCAGTTTTTCTTGTATATAAAATTAGTTTGTTTGATAAAAGCATCTATTGTGTTGTAAGTTACAACAAATTATAAGAAGAAAAGGTATGGATGCTTAAATACTAAAACATGAGATGTGACTTTAGTTCACCAGCCTCTTTTTTTTCCTTTTTTTTTTTTTCCTAAAAGGGTATAATATTGCCAAAGCAGTTGGATGTCACTCTATCTTTTGAAGCCAGCTGAAAAACAAGAATAGAGGTGACTCTTACTTTGCTGCTCTATTCAGATCTGGTCTGTTCTTTGATATAAATACATGTGCAGAAATGGGAAAAGGAAAAATGCTGTCTGTGCAGGGATTGATAAGAAGCATTAAAACAGCATTTGCCTTTGGACACTGTGGTGTAATGAAAAGATCTCAGCCCCTGTTCTGGGCACATGGCATGGCCTGGTATTAGAAGGTTCCATCTTCTCACCTGATCACTTTCAGTTTTCTATAGGTGACTGGGACAGAGATCACTGAAAGGGTTAAGTTGTCTCTAACAGGCACAGACAGCATCAAAAAAGTTTATTAGCTGCAAAGTTTTCCACAGTTTATCTGTAAGACATGTGGTTTTGGTTTGGTTTTATAAACGGCGGCTCTAACAGATACACCAGTGTCAAATGCAGTCCTAGCAAGCAGCTTCTTCCATAAATAAAAGTAACAGAGGCAAAAGGAATAAATGGTATGGTGTCAGATGGAAGGGGATTCATTGTAAATCTGTGGCCACCTGAACAATAAGGTTGAGCAGCTTCATGGTGTTACTGCTCTGTGTCTTTTAAAACCTACAGGAATGCTTTTTAGGGTCTTTTTTAAGTAACAATTTTCATTTCTCAGGGCTGAAAATATGCATCCATTTGAAAAGTGGTAGTTACAGAAGAATGCCAATTTTTTTATGTGGATTTGCATTGGACAGTAGCTGTATGCACATAACGGTGCTCTGCTGGCAGCAGGAGTTGCGGTCATATTTGTTGTGTGTATTTTTGTAAATGGAAAATATCATGTCTCAAGTTATTGCTCTTACTGCACATTTCATTTTCCTGCAGCTTAACATGAAAAGATACAGAGATGATTTGTGTCATGTGGGTATTTTTCCCCCTGGCATGCGTCTTCATATGAAGTTCATTAGTGAGCACAGAAAATATAATGTAATATTACTGTATGTGTTAATGGATGCTGTAGTGGCATTCACTTAGTCTGCTTTGGAGGTGGGTTTTTCTGTTTCCTTGTTTTGACTTTGTTCAATCAGTAAGCACCTGATAGTATTCCAGAAACTGGTCTTACACGTGGTGTCAAGCTGTGTGTGCACATCTACTTTTAGCACTAATAATAAACGCCAGACTAAAGAGGGGGTTTACTGTCCATGGCAGAGCTGGATGCAGCAGTACAGGTGGGGTCTCAGTAGAGCAGAGTAGGAGGGCAGAATCCCCTCCCTCATCTCGCTGGCAGCACTGCCCAGGATTCAGCCCAGGATCCAGTTGGCTTTCTGAGCTACAACGGCACATCACAGGGTTACATTGAGCTCCTCATCAACCTAACCATTTTATGTACCTGTCATCTCTTGAAGAATGCCCATTAAAATAAAATCTTTTTAATTGTTATTAGCATTAAAAGGGTTGCTGTTCAATCTCTCTTAATAGTTCTTTTCGTTTGATTGACAATTAGCAAATTAATGGGAAAAAGCCAGTTAATGCTATAGTCAGCTCCAGGATTGAAAGCTGTTCCTTATTTAATTTTTTTCCTTAATAATGGAAATATGTTCAATACTGGGGAAAAGGTCAGGGTAGATTGTACTCTTGGGTATATTTTGTTGTTATTTGTCTTGTTGATAAAGGTTTTTTAATCTGTTCTATTTTCTCTAGTCCAGATGATAGTAACACTTAAGGGGACATTTTGGGTCACAAGATCCTATCCATTGCTGTTACAGGCAGTCACATCCCATAATGCCATCCATAAACCGATCACAGCAGGACAACAGCTATTGTTTGTGCTCACCACTCATATGGAGTGTGGTCCTGCGACTTAGGGTTAAAAAGCCATGCTCTGATTTCCAGCCACAGTGTGCTCATGACCATTTTACAGGAAGTTCTAAGAGCACAGTTTTCTTTCATGTGTCACAAGTGAGCTGCACACCAAGGCAGAATTTAACAAAACACTGTCAGTTCTGTCTCCTTTTTCATCGAAGACAATTAGGCTTTTTTAAGACCCATTCTTCCCTGCAGCTTATCACTAAGTTTCTTGGCATGTAGTGTTCTGCACATAATAGCTGGTACACAGCTCGTCTCTCTGGACATTAACAGCTCTGGTCCTGCCAAAGCTTCAAATGGCACGAGATTGCCTTCCTGAAACCACTCAGCAGTCACTTAATCTTTTGTTCTCCCCACATAGGGCAGGACCTCCTAAGAATATTTAAGTGGTTGGCCTGTTCCTTCCTTGCACCTGCCTGTAGGACAGAGCATACCAGGGCACTCTGCACCACGTTGATCATGCTTTGAGCACATATCTTATTTCCTCTCCTATTTTTCCAAAACAGATAAGAACAAAGGCATCTTGGAAAGTTGCTATGTACATATGAACAAACATGTTGGAAGATTTATTTGTGAGCAGAAAGTGGCACCGTATTATTTGCTGTCAGTGAAGGTGACTGTGCTGCTAACTCATTACTTTCTAACTAGAGGTCAAGAGCTTAAATGAAGTTGTGTGTGGCAGAAATACACTTGTTGGTACTGTATATGATTTATGAATTGGAGGGACATCAGGTCCTAAGCAGAAACAATTTGTTCTAGATGATCCCAAAGCTGTAACTGATTGTTCTGATTAAAGAAAGCCTCAACTGTGAATACATTAAGATTAAGTTGTATTTAGCATGCTTTTTTTCCCCTACAGTACTTTCCTGGAGTCTGCAGTCTTTGATAAAAGTAATAGGTTTAATTTGCAGGAAACTGGGGGGCAGTGACTTCTAGATATAAATTTCTAGTTGCAAAAATGTTTTTCATCCACAACAGGAGTTGAATACAATACACTAAAAAGTTTGAATCATAAACTACTTTGAAAAATAACAAATACAGAATTTGTGGTCATAACTCAGTGATATTACAACATTTTAAAAAATCCTTTGGCATTTGCTTCTGATGTCAAGTCAGGAATTCCTAAAAATGAAATCTGTATCTTTGCTGAAATTTGTAGTTCACTGAATTGAAGAAATATAGTACTGTATACTTCATAACTCAGTAATTTTATTCTGCTACATTGAAGGAAATTAAGCAGATCAAAATATTTATTTAAAGTGCCAATATAGTAAGAAAGAATAAATTTTCAACCTGTTTTGCAAGGGTTACCATTTAGATTCCTCACTTAAGCATCTCCTAAATAAATTTGTGTTTGACTTCTAGTTCTTACCTGTAAGCTTTTAAATAATTTGGTCGGTTATTTACCATTTTATATTTGCTTTTCTATGTACAGGATGTGAATGAAGACCCCGGAGAAGATGTTGCACTCCTCTCCGTTAGTTTTGAGGATGCAGAAGCTACTCAGGTTTTTCCTAAGCTGTACCTCTCCCCACGTATTGAACAGTGAGTGAGAGGCTTTTCCTAGAATATTTTTTCTGCTTCATCTCAGCACTTTTCAATCTTTTCCTGATATGTGTGATAACATACTAGATGATAATATATTATTGCTTTAAATTGCTTAAAGTTATAGTTGTTGCTTTGAGTGTGTGTGGAGGAGAAATGACAGATGTTTTCTCAGCTAGTTTTGTTTGTATGTGATATTGTTGTAGCATCACAATATCTGAAAAACCATGTTTGTCCTTCTTATGGCAGTATATTTTGAATGCCTTCTATGGTACAACATAGTGATAGCTTTTTGTGGGGGGAATCTTTAATTTTTTTTCTTTTGGGAAGGTAAGTTCTATATATAAACATAATATATTTGAATAAATTGTTACTGTAGAAGCTAAAGAACTTGGTTAACTTTTGAAATTTGCAGCTTTAGTAAATTACTTTTTTCAGGAGAAGATCTGAATATTTCATTTTAAGAGCATTGAACATTACTGATGTGTTTACCAGTTGGCACATTTGCTGAGAAATGGATTTTTACTCCTAAAGTGGAAGACTGGAGACTAAAAAACAATCTATTTTCATTAAATTTCTTTTCTTCGTTTCTGAAATGGAAAATGTTTTAATGCTTCTTCTTGTCTTCAGTATTTCAGTCTTGTAATACTTAAAAAACTAACTTTGTTAGACTTTTCAGGTATACCACATTCAAACTGGTGTAGCATTGTTTCACTGATGTATTTTAGCTAGTAGGGCAGTTGACTTTCCTCTGAACTGGTGATGACTCTTCTATGCAGAGGAAAGATGGGAAATACTGACTACCACAGTTTTATAATAACTTGGAGATAAAGTTTATATGAGTGAAGAAACATGGTATCTTGACATTTTGGTCAACAGAGTATTGATCTGGATAAACTCTTGGATGCAGTTTAGGAAAAAAACAGAATTTGTCTTAGATAAAGACATAAGACTTCCAAGATACTTTAAGAAAATGTAGGTTAGATGTGCTTGTGCAAACACATAGATAATGTGTTTAGTAGCTTTCACGTTTTCATATTTTTCATCAATTCATTCCTTTTTGTCAGCATCAGTTGAGGGAATAATTGTAGTCAAATATGTAATTATCCTTCTATGTTCCAAGGGATTCTTTTTCTGAACTCTTAAAAGCAAATGGGCTACCATTAGTTTCCATTGTATTTCCAGCTGTAGTCACATGTTGATGGTGAAGTATGTTTCAGGCCACCCAGGTATACCTGTCTGAATCATCCACGAGCTAATGAATACATTGCGTATTTTCCCACTTTCAGCAGTATCTTTAGAAAGATGTTAACCTCTTGATACCTAGCAGAATAGCAATACAAAGGAAGTCTTTGTCTCCCTAAAACTGTTGCATTTTCTCTCAGAGCCCTAAAGAGCATCTGATTTTAGATGTGTGATGTAGAGCGATACAGCAGAAAGATACTTGAGTGGTATTGGTATGTATTCTGGTGTATTTATGCCTTTTGTCATTTATAGCTGATGCAGTCATGTTAAAATCATGCCAGTAAACCCTGCAGTTCTGTGCCACACCTTGTCACTTTATCTGTGTGTTGAGATTGAGATACATATCTCATCTAAGTCAATCTGTCTGCATTTGTAACATTTTCATCACCGTATCTAGGTACTGATAATGCATAATTACTGAAGTTGCTTGTGAGCTGTTGCACCTCCCTTTATGCTACTAGCTACTTCTTATGTGCCATGAAAAAATATATGGGTATGTTTTCAGTGTTTGTAAAATTGTGTTTTAATAGCAAAATACAGTTCTCTCTTGTTCTTTCCCAAAACCAATATCTGCTGTGTTTAGCAGGGGCTGACAGTCTAGATATTTAACTTCGCAGTGTTTGGGAACTGAAGCAACAATGTGTACTTCTTTATACTTTCTGCCAAAAGTATAAAAAGCCTCAAGAAGCCCTCAGGATTAGGTTAATGACTTGAGGCCATGGCATGTTACATTTGAATTGTGTTCTGCTTATAAAGATCTTTCCTGCTGCTCACAGTAATTGGATCTACAAAAGCCATGTAAGCAAATTACCAGTGTATTTTTTCTGTGCAGCAGATTTTGAGGTGTTCCAAGTAATAGTTGATAGTTCCCAACATAACATTCCCAAGAACTCAACAAAACGTGAAAAATACCAAATTCCCACAATTATTTTGCTAACACTAAAATGGGTTCACATTAGGAAGAGTGAGCAAACAGGAATAGCATTTTCTGACATATGAAATAACATTTCAGGTTTGTAAAGCAGTAAGAGGAAAAGGGCCTGTTTGTGTAAAGTGAGTTATCTCCTGCTTTCCCAGGAGGTTTCATTGCTCTTGTGCTCTGCCATATAAACACACATTGCCCTTTCTAAAAATGATACATACCCACAGATCTTGTCAGCAAATTTGAGTCCTAGGAATGTGAATATAGGTTTTTTGCTTTGAGGGGTTTTTGTAAAACACATTTGCTCTATTTTTTAAAATTGATAGTAGGCATTATAATACTAAGACTTTTGCACTTTGTCATAGACTCTGTAAGAGAGATTTTCAAAATCAGGGAAATATCCACCTTTTAGGTTTGACATGAAGATGTTAGTACACTGGTTAGCTTGAAAAGGTTCACATATTGAAGCAGCAGGTAGAAATGCAGAAGAGAAGAGTTGTGGTTCATTCAAGTCAGTGCTGGTGCTGTATTGGCTTGTATGGTGTGATGTCTGGCTGCAAGAGTTTCAAGTGCAGTTCTTAAAATGAACCAACCAAACCCACATTTAGGGATGGGAATTACTTGTATTAATTTGTAAAAATCTCATCAATAACTATTCGTAACAATACCTGGTTTAATTCTTTCATTAAAGCATGCTAATTTGAAAAGTTCATTTCAATACTATTTGTTCAAAACACATTAACAGCAACTTTTAATGTTTCCTTCATTTGAAATCAGTCACTTAAAAAGCTTGCATTCTATAGTTTTAACAATTCTTCTGACTTTTTATTGCATAACAGTTGCCAATAGCAGTTACTTTCAATTATTTCAAAATTAGACCAAGATAAAATAAAACGTGGGATCTTTATGAGATGTATTTGTTTTTTAAAAACTGCCATCTTTACTGTAATATCATAGAAAACAGTTTCTGCACACTTCTGTAGGAAGTGGTAAGCTGAGAAACCACACAGACTGACCACACAACTTGAGAGATTGGTGCTTGTCAGCATCCATGAGTGTGTCCCCAGCTCATCCTTCCCTTCCTCCCACCTCATGGCAGGAGACTTATCTCAGGATGCTCTCCATCCTCTGCTGTGAGCTGCTGTGCTTTGGGAAGACGGTCATACAGCTGAGCTAAGTAGGCACAGTCATGCTCTAGGGCATGGTAAGGACCTGCTGGGATATTTACTCTTTATGTCCCTGATGTATTTCCGTGAGTTATTCATGGTGGCTCTAAACCTGTTGGTAGAAAGCATCTTCTTATTCAAAATTGCCTTTCTAGTGAAAGGATACAAGATACTTGTATGGGATGGAAATTTGTAATAAAACTGCCCATCATATCTTTGTTTCTCATTTATTAAAAGTCATTAGACTCTAAATCCAAAGAATCAGTGCAGGATTGAACAGCTGATTTCTAAATTAATGCTTAAAAATTTGTGTCAGCATACTACACATGAGTGTGGATCGGAATTTTTAGGGCTTTTTTCTTAACAGAAAAAAATCAATGTATGTAATTTTTTTTTTCTTTTGTGAGTCATCCATGCTAAAGAACATAAAAATGGGTTCATCTTGGTTCACATTTTAAGAAAAAACTATATTAGGGTAGAAACGCTGTTGCTCAGTGAATGCTGTGTTCCCTGTGTTCACAGAAATAATCCTGCAATAAACACTGTTGTCCTGGAGGGCTTTTCTCTGATAAATACAGACGTGAATATGCTAAGAAAACCAGCTGTCAGTAGAAGTTGTTTTGCTTAAATGGATCAGGCTCCATGCTTTGGGGACTGAAATGGTCGTTTTTTACTGGTCTGGGAGCTGTGCCAGAGGGTTCTTCGTGACTGAGGGTGGTATGCAGAGTTCGGTGACTGCGTTTAACCTTCCCATACAGGCAGGGGAGAATAACAAGAACCTGATCTGAACTCTTTGGCTGTGAATGTTCCTGTATGTTTTTCCCTGATGGAAGAAAAAATTGAAGAGAAAATGAAACGTGTGTTTGCTTTGATGTGTTTCCTGTCTGTTACCTGTGCTTTCTGCTGGGAGTTGGAGGAGGAAAACCATAGAATATTACTGCTACCTAGAATTTACTGCGAGTACTGCCTCTTGCTGTGTTTGAGACACAGGGGAGCTGTTAAGGGCTTCACCTTTGAAGTTGGCATGCCATGCTGCCTTCAGTAGAAGCCTGCTGTTTCAGACAGATTATGAGTACACAGTCACTAAATAAATGGTTGTGCTTAGGCCTTTTTATATGTTTGCTTTGTAGAAGTCAGAAGATCTTCAATTTGGCATACTAAAATGTGATTATTCTTGTGAATTGATGATTTCCATAGAATTGTTAGTAGTCATCCATGGCAGTCCATGGCTTCTTCAATTCCCTTTGCAGATATGGGAAGCAGAAGGAATGGCAGTTGCTTTGCAGAGTTTCCTGTTCCATTAGGCTTGGTTTAGTCAGTGCCTGGCCAGTGCACCAGACATATTTACTGCCTACTGTGTGTGTGCCATGCCCTCATCAGCCAAGGCTTCAGAAACTATAGCCAGTACCATAACCTGATTGCCAGCCTAGCACTGCTTTCTACTCTTCTTGTGTCCACAAAATAATCTGTTTTGCTGCTACCAGCTTTTGACGGCGTGTTGACAGCTTCAGAAGAGATCAGGACAGACTGGGACTGGCAGTCAAAGCAGATTGACTTGTACTTCTATTCCAGGTGTTCAACTGTACTGATTGTTCTTTTTTTTTTCTTCCCTCTGAAGCTGCTATAGAGCAATTAGTGAAGATAGTTGTAGGAGAACTAAGATTATGTGTCCATCATCTAAATGGTGCTTTAATGCTGGATATGTTAATGCTGTCTTTAAATGGCTCAGTTAGTGAGATTTTTAAGTCAGTTAAGAGACTAAGCAATTAGACCTATTTGTCGAGGTATAAAATACTTGAGGCAGTTCAGTGGGACCACTTTTGTTGCTAGGTAATGAGGTACCAGTTTCCCTATATAGGAGACAGGGACAGTTTTTGGTCTGATGTCTCTTTTGTGGCAATCCAGAGCCCAGTGTTGCCTATAGTCTCAGAGCAAAATTTAGAGCTGAGTATTGGGAAGGGTTTGTGTCTTCCGAAGGTTTTATCAGGCTCTGAGTGTCACTCTGTATGTTTAAGGTTCTGTAATGTGATGGTGGAGGGAGTATTTTTACATGATATATCAAGCACTTTTTCACTTAAAGTATTTTCTTGTATGGTTGAAATACACATATAGGAAAATTCATTAGTAAAAGATCACAAAAGAAAATGAAAACATGATTCAACACAGCCCTCTTCAACTCCTTCTGCATACTTCTGACTAGGATAGAATGGTCTACAGAAATTTCACAAATTTTAAACCCATTCGATTCCTTTAGATTGAATCTCTCCATTAATTTGTTGCCCTTTTTCACTTGTGCACATGTAATTTATTTCAGGCTACTCTAATTAAACATCCAATTCTGTATCATGTTAGTTGTCATGTGCTATGAGTATGCCACCTTTCATTGTAATAATCTGTGTTTCAACACGGGAATTTCTAAGTGTCATTATAAAGCTGTACTCAACTAAAATATCTTCTTCAGGATTTTGTTGTGATATGAGTGCCTCTAGGCATGTTTATCCACCTACAAAGAGTGATAATGAAGAAAAAACAGAACAAAGTAATTTTTTGAGGGGACATCAGACATTATTCATTAAGGTGTTTTTGATTCTTTACTGTTGCCCATATGTTTAGACTTGTATTTTTGTACAGTGAGTTTGTTAAAAGCATTTTTAATTAGTCAAAACTAGTTGCTGTCATCTTCATTACTAGCTAGGTCAGTACTTAGTATTTTTGAAATCTTCCTCTCTATCTGCAATAAAGGTTACTTTTTAAATTACTTTCTTAGATTGTGTTTATTTTGATACTGAAATTCATTTCAGGAACAAAAGGTTCTGAAGAACTCTGGACCAGTGGTATGGACAGTTTGAACTCCTTGAAATGTTTTCTGCAACATTAATTACGCTGACGAAAGAAATTTGTAGGTTTCATTTTTTTATTGTGTGTCTTTTGGTATGGCTGTAATAGGGTCTGGTAACTGGGGTTAAATGTTAACCTAAACAATTACTGACTAGGTGTTTCTTGAAAATGCAATGGATAAATCTGGTTCAGGTAAAATTCATATATAGAGGAATTTGGAGTTTTTTTGGGGCAAATTTATTTTTCCTTTCACTGATAACATCCTGGTGTTAAATTCTGCTTTTAAAAAAAAGGGCAACAGTTAGATACAAAGTTAGATTGCTGGAAATCACAATTGAAGCAGTAGTTTCTCTGTTATTAAACAGACTTAATTTCAAAGACTGCCTCTTTGGAGTTAAATTGCTCTAGCAGAGGAAAAGTGCTTCAAAGTTACTGACAGCATCAAATTTTAAAATTACCTGACAAGTTTGAGGCTTCTGGTAATTTACCAGTAAATCTAATCATAGAATCATTTAGGTTGAAAAGTATCTTTGAGATCATTGTGTTCAAATGTAAACTCAACACTGCCAAGTCTACCATGTCCCTAAGTACCACATCTGCACATCTGTTAAATACCTCCAGAGGTGGTGACTACACCACTCCTCTGGGCAACCTGTTCCAGTGTTTGGCAATCCTTTAGGTGAAGAAAATTTCACTAATATCTAAACTTCCCCTGGTGCAACTCAAGGCCATTTCCTCTCCTCCTATCACTTGTTATTTACAAGAAGAGGCTGACTCCCACCTGGCTGCATCCTGCTTTCAGGTAGTTGGAGAGCAAGATAAGGTCCCTCCTGAGCCTCCTTTTCCCTAAGCTAAACCATGTCAGCTCCCTCAGCTGCTCCTCACAGGACCTGTGCTCCAGACCCTTCACCAGCTCCTTTGCTCTTCTCTGGGCATGCTCCAGCACCTCAATGTTTTTCATGTAGTGAGTGACCCAAAACTGGCCACAGCACTCAAGGTGTGGCCTCCCCAGTGCTGAGTACAGAGGGACAATCACTGCCCTGGTCCTGCTGGCCACGCTGTTTCTGATACAGACCAAAATGTCATTGGCGTTCTTCTCCACCTGGACACACACTGGGTCGTGTTCAGCTGCTATTGACCAGCACCCCCAGGTCCTTTTCCACTGGACAGCTTTTCAGATACTGTTCTCCAAGTCTCTAGTGTTGCAAGAGGTTGTTGTGACCAAGTGCAGGACCCAGCACTTCACCTTATTGAACCTCATGCTGGCCTCAGCCCATCAATCAGGCCAGATGCCCCTGCAGACCCTTCCTGCCCTCCAGCAGATCAGCACTCCCACCCAACCTGGTGTCATTCTGAAAATTCAAACAGGGGCACTTGATCCCCTCATCCAGATCATCAGTAAAGATTTTTTAACTGGACTGGCCCCAGTTCTGAGCCCTGGGGAGCCCCACTAGTGGCCAGCTGCCAGCTGGATTAACTCCATTCACCACCACTCTCTGGGCCCAGCCATCCAGCCAGTATTTTACCCAATGAAGACTGCACCTGTCCAAGCCATGGGCTGCTAGCATCTCCAGGAGAATTTGGTAGGAAGTGATGCCAAAGGCTTGTCAATGACAACATCTGCAGCCTTTTCCTCATCCACAGGGTCACCCTGTCACAGAAGGAGACCAAGTTGATCAAGCAGGACCACCTTTCATAAACCCATGCTGGTTGTGCCTGATCCCCTGATTGTCCTGCACATGCCATGTGGTGACACTCAAGATAATCTGCTCCATGACCTTCCCCAGCACAAGGCTGAACAGACTTCCTTCTGATCCTTCTTATAGATGGTCATTACATTTGCTGATGTCCAGTCAACTGGGAACTCCTTGGTTCTCCAGGACTGCTGGCAAAGGATGGAAAGTGGCACAAGCAGGTCATGGAAGGTTTTTCTTTCAGATCAGAGCTGAGATTTAGTTGTTCTACTGCATTCATTCTAACTGGGCAATAATTACCAAAACTGTCAAGCAGTAGTTAAATGAGTTAATTAGAATCTTGGCAGAAAATGCAGTGGGTATGGAAAGGCACATTTATTCAACAGTTATGAAAAACTCAGATTTCCTAGAGTACACTTTGAACCCACTTTTGTTGCTGCGTGGGTATTTTTCCCAGTTCTTGATGTAAATGCAAACCCACCACTACAGAATGTGGTATCTTAACAAAGTGTGCTTTCTTGAAGTTGATTTTTGCATATTTGGGATATGGGGTTTGCTTTCTGAATATGGTGATTAAGCCATTTGTTTTCAGAGAACTTCATTCTGATTGTGATCTGCATATTAGTGTTCTGTTTTCAGACATTTTCTATTTTATTATTTAAAACAATTAACAAAACTTCAACTACTGTTTAATGCTGGCTTCCAAATGGCCATATTCAATTGGTATAAATTTCTGACCACTGGAAAGTGAAAAGTTAAGGATTTTCAGATACAGCCTGTGACAAGTGTGAACACAGACTTAAGTTGTATGTGAAAAACCTCAGTTTTGATTGTCTCTGTTGTCTTCTCCCTCTGTCCCCCATCCCCCCACAGGGTGAGCTGGTAGTTCCTGCTAGGAACCACATTCCTGTTACTGATGTTCCAGGAGGGAATGTGGCAGTACAGGGAGCATGAATTGAGGAGTATGGCAGAGGAACTGAGGAGTGTGGGGAATCTGATGGGCAGGAGAAAGAATATAAAGGGAGCGGTCTTGGCCCCGTATTTGTGTCAAGAATGGGGTTCATTGTATTGCTTATTTTATTTAAGGCGTATGAGACAGTCACAGTCTGTCCCACTACTTAACTGCTACAAGCTGCCTGGCTAATTGTTACTGGACCTACCTGGTGAAAATGTATAAAATACATTATCAAGGGTGAGACTGTTTTATTGAATAGTCTTTTCCTAGATAACAGATTCCCCTTCAGGAATATTGTGCTTCTTTCCTAGGAGCTTTACTCTGAAGAGTCCCCTTAAAAAATCACAAGGATTTGTTGAATTTTGAACCTAGCACAGGCATCCTCTAACAATACTAAACTTCAGCTATGTTTAAATGAAAGTGCAGACTATAGGCAACAAATCATGTGACTATTGTGTTAATGAAGGGGACTCCTTTTATGTATAGTTTGGAAAAACATACTTGTGTGTCAACAAAGAATATTACAGAATTTAAATGAGAGATCTTGTGTGTGATATTTAGTATGTGCATGCAGTACGTGTCAAACAACCCATGGAGGAAGACAAGTTAAATTTGGCAAGAACTGAAAATTAAGATGATGAAAGTGTAGATTCTTTTTAGTTGGATTTTAAAACTAAATTATTTGAGCTGGTTTCTGGTCAGGGGCCACTAAAAATACATGGAGAAGAAACTTCATCTGTTTAACAATTTCAGTGGGCAAAACTCTGTTAGTACTGAAGTTGCAGACACCACAGTGCAGTGGAAAAACCTGTACAAATAGAGCGAAACAATTCTGCTTGCAGATATTTGCTGTTGAAGCCAATGAAAGGGCTGTGCTCTTCTGTGTGGTTTAGTGATGTCAAGCACTACTTGCTGGAGGCAGCTGCGCTACTGCAATGCTTTCCTGACCTTAAATAGCCTATATGCTGGGTAATGCAAGTCTTCAAATATAAATACAGGGCACGTAAGGACAGAGGGAGGCCAGAAAAGCCATCGAGGCCCCTTCCCTCCCCTGAGTTAGTCAGTGTCTTGCTCAGTATTCTTCTCTTCTGGTATTTATCCAAGATATTTACAAAACCGTTCAGACTAATTGTTCCCTTGTGTTGCCTCAGTACTGTTTATTCCATATGTTAAGTACTGCGTGCGAAGCAGTTCTTCTCTTCAGTGTGGCTGCTGCTTGCTTTCCTTTCCTTTTCCTTTCTTCGAGGTTGCCTTTGATATTAACCCAAACAGTTGTGCAACCTCTGTCTGTCCTGGGAGGTTGTGTGTGCCCACTGCTCTTCCCTAGACCTCTCCACGCAGGCAGGGCTTTCTGGGACATTCTGTGGAGGCAGTTCCTTCAGGTCATGTTTTTGGTCGACTTCCCAGATTTATTTTTTTTTCTTTTGCTCTGTAATGGGAAGATGGTTAGATGACATGATGTGTAATTATGTTGTGATCCTCCTAATTTGTTCCATGGCTCAAACATTGTGTTTCTTTTGTGCCAGTAATGAATGTGTAACTTGCTGTCTACCTCCTCAAATCCTGTTGTTTTAAATTGGTACTCTTGGTTTTGTTCATTTACCTATCGCTTAGGTTTCTCATACTGCCTTCCACTGGGTTTTTATTTCTTTACATTCCATCTCTGTTTCCTGGTTTCTCTTTTGGCTGTTAGTTTTCAGCTCTGCAGACATCTCTGAAAGTTTGTTTTGTTTTTGAGGAGTGAGGCTTTGTTTTTTGCGTACCAGCTAACAGTTTTTCCTGCAGTTGACATAGAAACTGCAAGGAGAGTTGAATGATGCATGTACATCCTGACAAACCAAATCTCATTGAAAGTTTAGGTAACATTTGATCTATAAAAACCTAGCAGCCCTTTTAATTGTGTGATACAGAGAATCACTGCATGTCCAGAACAATCACTTAGTGTTGTCTACAATTCCAGTGCTTTTGTTGCTCTTAATTTTAAAGTATTTTAACATTAGTTTTTTTAACTCTGTTTATTTTACTTTTTTTTAAACATTATTTCTCTTCAGAATTAATTGTTTCCATTTATGAAAGGAGGGAAACCTTCAGGATTTTTATGCAAGAGTGAAAGCAAAACCATTTCATTATATTGTATTTATCTACATATAATTTAAAAAACTTTTTCCTCTCTGCGGCAGTATTCTATTTAGACTACATGTCTCATCATGAAAAAGATTATATTTCTCATTACTATGAACTTCTTTACTGTCTTTTCGTAGTATGGCGTTAAAATTTTGGAGGTCACATCAATTCATAAAATACATCAAATGCCTTTAGCCAGGATAGCTGGAGTGGTTTTGTGGGAAATTCTTTTGCAGCAACTAAGGGGTAGTTCTCACACCAGAGTTATAGAGCTCTTTGTTGCAAAGGAACTCTGAATCATCTGGGCCAGCTTCCTGCTTGGTATGGGACTGCCACCAGCACTAGGCCAGGTTTTGTGTTGCAGAGTCTGTCCATGTCTTCAGCACTTTCCAGTGGAGATCTTACAGGCTCCCTGAGGAACCACTCTGCTGCTCTGCCACCCTCCTTAGGGGAGGACCTCTTCTGGAAGTCCAGTCTGAGACTCCCAAGGCCTCAGTTGTCCCAGTCCTTGGAACATGAATGTCCCTTCAGACTGAAGCTGTGCAGTTGGCCACAGCAGTATTGTATGATGTCATTAGCTGTGTGTCATGTACTGCAGGGTGGAAGCAGAGGCTTTTTTGGTGAGTCTCATCCTGCTTCTCCAGCAGCAGGGATGGGTGAGTTCTCAAGGACATATTGCTATCTAAGATTTGTTCTGGGTGGAGGTCATGATGAGCTGGTAGAAAGTTAAATTAAGTTCTTCTCTCGCTGCTGTCACAGTGAAGGGATAGCATGAGGAACAAGGGCATGAGTTTTCTGCATTCTGACAAGTATCACAAATGCATGGTCCTTTTGGACTAGCTGGTGCATGACATAAATGAGAGGCGTGCATTGGACCCCAAATATTGAAAAGTTGGGTCAGTATTATGGGTGGCGTTATGCCTTGCAACACCAAGGCACATAATACTGGGAAATATCTTTTACTTTATTATTTTGGCTCTGTGTACTGAAAGCTTCAAGTTGCCTTTTCAATACACAGATGCTAATTTGTATTTTCCTTTCCTAATTTCATATACTATAGTAGAATTTTTTAAAAAGTAAATAAATACCCTGAAATAGAACACTAGTCATTAGCAGTGAATGATCCTGGCAATGCAACTGGCATTACTGAGTACTTTACACATACAACTGAGTACACTTAAAATGTTAGAAAAAGGATAGATTTATCCTGATTTTGTTTGTTATACTAATGCTGTGAAAGTCTAGCATTCTATTTTTGTTCATCCACCAATCTGTTCAGCATATTTTGTTTAATAGTTTAATGGTAGAGTCTATATGCAATCACCCATGTTACATCAGACTCTGCAACTGGAATGTTGTTTACTTTTCACCAAGGCAACTCCCTGTTTTTGTTAATTAATATCTAACAAGGTCCTACAGCTGACTCCCTTTAAAGTCAAGAATGTAGGGGTGTAGAGGGTTTATAAGCACACTGTGCTAGCAGCAGTGTCTTTTGTACAAGTGACTTGTTAAAGGACGTGGTTTGGGATGGCTTTTTTCATTTTTATGTGCGCGCATATTCTTTTATTCTTCTGCAGTTTTCTTGGGCAGGTTATGTTTGTACTGCACGTGCATACCCCTTTAGTAATTCGTGTGCCATGAAGTTATTTTCTTAAGCCACAGAAGGAAACTGACAAAATTTGTGGGAAAGTCTTCTGCACCATTCTCTCACCATTCTTTTGGGGACTAAAGGAGAGTTCATGTTTCTGACAATGGTCAAGTTGACAACAGGTTCATGTCTAAAATTAATTTTATTTTTCTTATTTTTGACAACAAGCCATCCCTTGCATGTCTCAATTACCACAGTACCAGAAAGGATTTTTTTTGTTAAATGTTTAGGAGTTTTATCCAGGATTGATTTGAAAATATGCAAGGAATACAGTATACACAATTTCCTTAGTGCTATTCTACTGATAAAATGGTTTACTGTCTTTTAATTGGAATATATGTTTTTGCAAACTTTAATGTGCTTATCTTCTTTGTACCCTTCTGGGATGAAATAATACCAAATGCTGTCAGGACGTGTGAATGTATCCATGTGTGTCAGAAAGACTTCATGTTTGGGAAACTAGAAACAAATAGAGACTCCCTCAGATAATCTCAATCTGTATCAGATAAATGTTGGTAGATTTAGAAATGCCTTCTTTCTTTTATAGTCAATTTTTTTAATGCAAAATGTCTTCTCAGTTACCCTCCTCAATTAAAGCCCTGCTTTAACTTTATAGGCTGTCTTGAGGCTATCCACACTTAGATGTACTGATACAGATTCCGCTAGTACCTCCACTGATGTTATTTGCGCTTTGTCCTCTAAAGAAATGGAAACTTAAAAATTCAGTATGTGTAGAAGTACTTTTTTTTCCACTATGAAAAAGATCTTTTTAATAATTTGGTATGTTCTTGAGGTTTGACCCCACAAGTGTGTCTCAGTAACCTAGTGATAAATAGATAATGCAGTTGGCAAGCTGATCAAAAGAGTATCTTCAGGCAGGCAGAAAAGACCTTTTAATTTAATTCAGTCCTTAAAACCTGTAAAAAATACTGGGTTCTATTTTAAGAACAAATAGTAGGTAAATAGTGTTCCACCCAAAATCTGCCAACTACTGATTGTGTTTGTGTTCTCTTTTTGTTTTTTCCCTTAAGTTCTTTTGTTGTAGGAGGACATCTTGGCACAGCTTCACATATGTGGTTAAGTGCTTGCTGAGCCACAAGTAAATAATACTGTACAGTTAAGCATTTCTTCCTGCATCACCAATTTCTATTCTCTTGGGCAACAGGAGTTCAAATCTGGGCAAAGATGACAGGCATAGACCTGTCTGATTGGATTAATAGCATAGAAACTGTTGTTAGCCACCATAGTAATATTTTACAGTTGATCTTGCGGTTTCTCAACCCAGATTTTAGTTTTATTATACCAGCAAATAGATCAGTGGATAGCTCTTCAATCCTAAAGGACAAAAGGAGAATTGTTTCAGGTTTGGCAGATCCAAATTCTGCTAAAGGAGGTGAAAGGGGGTATGTGCAAGCCTGAAGGGCAGTGATGACTCAGAGATGACTTCCAGTATATTGACTATGGGGGATTTCTTTTTAAATGCTCTATCATTTTTGCTTGTGTGGCATTTTCAGGCTCTCTAAATGCCTTTGTTTGGAAATAAGAAATAATTACTTTGAGGAAGTATAAGTTTTCCAGTCAATGTGTTCATTCACACCTAGAATGGAGGAGGAAGTATAATTATTTTGCTTATCACTTGGGTATTACAATAAAAAGGTTTTTGGATAAATTTATTTAATCATAAAATCAGTGCTCTACAGGGAAAGTCATGTGTTTTGTTATGTGTTGCTAGAGGAGTGACTTCAAATTTTTCCTTTATCATAACTTTTCAAAAAGCTCATGTAGCATATAGTGAGTAGTAGGATCTATATTTTGGATTGTACCATGAAATTGAGTGCATGTCAAAAATCTATCTGTGACTTAAAATTTGCTTTTCTGTGCATTTGTAATTGTCTTAAAGTGACAAAATTAGCTAAGACTGGGGAAGGTAAAGCTGTGTTACAGGAAGTCATAGGGAGCTTTTTGGAAAGTAGTTCTGAAATTCAGGTGATGATGTTCAAGGAATTTTGAACTCACTTTAGAGTGAGGGTGTAGAACATTTTGCGCAGGGAAGTTGTGGATGTCCTGTTCCTGGAAGTGTTCAAGGCTGGGTTGGATGGGGCTCTGAGCAGCCTGGTCTAGTAGAAGGTGTCCCTGGCTGTCCATGGCAGAGGGGCTGGAACTAGGTGATCTTTCAAGTCCCTTCCAGCCCATGTAATAACCCTGTGATTTGCCTTATTTGTTATTTCTTACACTTGTAACATGGCATACATTCAGTTCTCCTCAGAATACTGCAGTAGGCCTTGATAAGTTCAGTTTATAATTTTGTACAGGCAATGTAAAGTCTAAAGCCTTAGGAAGGAAAAAGACAAGTATCTTTTGGGCATTCATTAGGTCCTTTGAAGTTACTGCAGTGTCTGGGCTGTCTTGATGCAGTACCTGCTGAGGAGACATGCACCTTGATTAGGATACCAGTCACAATGACACTCAGAACTGTGGCTATTTAAAACTGTTTTATGTAGAAAATATGCAAATGATCTGGTTGAATTAATTGTTGGGGAAAAAACATCTCTTTCGTTTGTCTAGCTTTAGTAACATATGAAAAAGGGAAAACAGTACACAAAGTGACACAAGGAGGGGGAGTTTTGGGCTTGGGGGCTTTTTTCAACAAAACTAAATAAAGTTACAAATTTTTTAAAAACAACCCATAAACTATATCTTGTTTTTTAATTTATAGAAACACTTTTTTGAAAGTATTTTTTCCCTGACCAGGAGCTTTTGCTCTTTTATTCTCCAGATCTTTTGGGGTTGTCTGTGTTTCATCTTCCCTTTAATGTGTATTTACATTGAGGGAAAGATGAAAATACCAGGTCCAGATTATTCATTAGAACTGAGCAATTCTGGGGGTTTCCTGGTAGACAAATAGTAGAGTGCTGGATTTTCAAGCCAAGTACAAAATTTTAAATGAAAATAATTTTTGTATCTTTGGGATTATGAAAAGTGTACCCGAGTCTTGATTAATAATAATGTATAGTCAGCTGTTCTCCAGGCATCCCTTGCTTTTACATGTACTGCATTTTTATCTCTTCTTGCAAAGTTAGGAAATCAGACCAGGGGCAACATAAATTTCAACCTTTCCCAGCATTTGGTTCAAAGGGCTACAATTAGTTACTTTTAGTCCTGGCCAGGTTTTCATCAATGCTCTTCAGGTTCTGAACTAATTAGATACTGAATAAATGCATGGTTCCTTGAAGGCTAGATGGCCTTTTCCAATTACTGGCAACAGCTTTAGATAGGTCACTTTCCAAAGTAGATCTCCAAAGAGAAAGCAATTTGGAGCAGGTGTTACACTCCTATGGATTGTGTAAATTTGACATGTGAAGACCTGGATGTCTTTCTTTTTTCCCAACTAAGACATGGATTTTGAAGTCACTTACTTAGGCAATAAATTTGTGCATTTTAGATGCTATTTTTCATGTATTGTCACGTTGAAAGATGAAAATTAGATGTTTCCCAACCAATTTAGTCTTTCATGCTCTGAAATTATGTACAATGCCAATCATATTAGAAACTTATGGATGTGCTAAATCAGTTGGTAACAGTTGCATGTCACAGGTTTGGCAGTCTTGAAGAATAGAAAGTGGTGACTTAGTTACAAGGAACAATCTACATATTAGTATGCAGTACTTGAAAAGTTTGTGATGTATATAACCATGACCTCCAGCCTCTTCAGTAATACTATTGCAATTGCTAATTTCTAACAAAAAGCTACTCTCAGGTAGTCAGGTCAGTCCGAGCAGAGATGCAAATCATTTCTGTTTCCTTAATGTTTGAGAAGTGTGTCTTTGTGTAGCTCAGGTGCTAAAAACAAGCAACACAGTTTTTCAGGAAATCTGCTTCTCATAAAAGGATGAGATAGTTCCATTCTTCTTGACCACTTCCACCTTTCAGCATAGGATTCCAACGTAATTACAAATCTGAAGTGTCTCCGATGGTGACACCCCCCCCCCCCCAGCCCCCTTGCCTCTACCCTACATGATTCTCAAATAATATCCACCTTTCAGATCTTTCTTTAGTGTAAATTTGAAGCGTCTTCTTTTTACCCCTTTGGTATTATTTGTTTTCGTAAACTTGTTTGTGCTTAAAAATACAACCTGTATTCTTTCACAGTAGGAAATTTCTGGTAACTTACTGCTGGGACACTGGCAGTATCTTAGCATCAGTTCAATGGCCTTCTACAGTGCTATGGGGTGACAAGTTAGTAAGAAAGGGAAGGCTGGGGAATCTGTTAATGGTTGTTTTTTATCTGATTTGGATGTAGCAAGGAACTGGAATGATAGTTTGGAAATAGGTTGGCTGTCTTTTAATTCCTCAACAACAGACCTTTGGATTGATAACCTCTCCTGTGCTGTAATTCTGACAAATCTTGTTTTATTTAATCCCAGTGAAATAGCCAAGGACTGATTTGACTGTAGCTACTGAATTTATCTCCCATACTTAGATGGACTTTCTTGTGGGCTTTTCTCTTAATTTTGGAGAGCTCATATGAGATTGTTCTGTTGCTGCTGTCTTATGTAATGCGGTTTCATGGACTCTGGATTTCAGTACTGAGATGTGCTACATGAAGTAAATGGGACTATCTAGTTATGCTTGCTAATACTTTTACCTCATTCCCTTTAGTAAAATGACCTCAAGTATCAAGTTTGCATCATAACTCTTCCAAACACCAAACAAAGGAGAACAACATTGTATCAAGTCAATGCTTGTCTTTGTCTTCCCTTTCTCTCCCCAAGCCTGTCAAAAAAAAGATTAAACAGAGGTGACTCTATCTCATCACCCACATCTCTGCTCTATACTGAGCAGCTGGAAAACAAAGAGCACACAAATAGAATCAAGCAGCAGCATTAGCTAATTACAAAATTTGTACAGTAACAAAGGTCAGAGGCCTTAAATCAAAACTCCAGCAGAGCCTGTAAGTGGCTCTTCACTAGTGTGTAAATGCATCCCTAAATCACAGCCATATTTAGGGAATGGGGTTTGTTTGTGTAGTGGTGCATCCCACCCACACTCCTTTCCAGGGACAGGTTGTCCTCCTCCCTTGGATTCTTGCAGCTAGCCATACCTGTACACAGGATATCACTGTGTGCAGCAATTTGCTGGTGGTGGCTTTAGGCTAATTGTGTCCTTACTTGACTCCACCTACTCTGAGAAGTTTGACATACCCTCTTTCCCAAAGTAAATAGCATTTGGGGTTTGGTTGTTTTGTTCATACTGTTTCATCCCCACAGAGGAATGAAAGAGCCATTTTGTAATCTTCATTCTCAGTTTACTTCCTTCAATCTTCTCCTAAACCTCATCACATTAAGTGTTAGTGTTTCAAGTTCTCTTTCAAGAACATGCCATCCAAATCGTGGTGGTATGTGAAATGTCATGTTAGGCAACTGTTGATATTGTCAGAGGGATTGTATGTTAAGCTGGGGTGGGGAAGGTAGCACGGTATGTTTTGCAGAGCTGTGCATTTTTTAAATCATTGTGATCCCTGGCATCACTTGTACTTGCAGAAGAGGGCAGGATCCTACATCTTAGATGGGGTGCTTTTCCAGATGTTCCGCCCAGCCTGAGTTCATGTCAGACAAGTCAGGTCATTGCTGCAGAGCTATTGAAGTTTTCAGAAGAGGATCTTTATTTATTTGAATGTTTCTTTAGTTTCATTAAATCTAAAACTCTTTGAAGGTATACTACATTTTACTGATCACAAAATTAGTTACTTTAAAACCTTCTCTGAGGGAAAAGAAAATGCAGCCATTCTAAAGTTCTGCCTTTTTCTCCCCATTAGTTCAGGTTACTCTAACAACTACTTTTACTGCAATTTTAAGCAAACGCCATCATTTAAATAATTTGTATATACTTCAATCATTTAATACTGTGACAATACTTTTAATTTTTTATGTAAATAGAGAGATACATGTTTGTGATTAAAATTTTGCACTTTAAATTGCCTTGCAGTATCATCTAAATATGCCACCCCACTAGAAAATCACATGGATGTGAGAAATGATAACAAAGTCCATAGAAACAGGGCTAGCATATGTGATATTTTGCCCTAAGAATTCTCCAGCCCTCAGCCATTGGTGGCTGAGGAAATCTGATTCATATGTAATCCTGAATGAATTTTTCTTTTGTGTACTTGTCCAGCCTAACCTTTGCATACATATTGCAACAGGGAATTTCATAGCTCCACTACATCTTGCATTAAGATGTCCTCCTTTTAGTTTTGAAACTAGCTCTTCCTGTTAGCTTGGTATAAACCTAGCCACTACACTTGTATTGGAAGAGACAGCAACTAGTCAGTGCTTATTCACATTTTCAACATCACTCATCATGTTATGGTAATCAGTCTTCTGTCCTCATTTACTGGTTTCCAGTCTGAGTTGTGCTGCAGATGAATTTCTACTTCTTTCCTCATGATGCCATACTTCTTTTTGTTTTGACTTTTTATTTTGTGCTGAGTTGACATTTCAACTGAACTTTGATCATAACCCCAAGAGCAGCTGAATGCTTTGGTGCCTATTTTACATTTTTGGTTAGGGTTGTTTTTTTCTGTGTGTATAACTTCATACTCATCTGTGTCAAATCTCTTTCTTACTGTCACCCAGTTCCTCTGCTTCAAAGCCTGTTCATTACTCTTCACGGCTGGAATTTATTTTGACTACCCTCAATAACCTGTCATCCCTGAACTGCCACCTGGCAGCTCCCAGGTTTGTCAGGTCATTTACAAACATTTTAAACAGCACAAGTCACTAGTGAACCTTCTGCTGACTTAACCCCACTGTTAGAGCTAATTACTTACTTAGGCTTCTTAGTGACTCTTTCTAAGAGCTGCTGAAGATGTGAGAGACAGGGCTGCCCCTAACTGCAAAGGAATCAGTGCAGCTTTTACACAGTGCCTGTGCACACAAGCATGCTGGGAGGGAGCCTCTGAAATGAATCCATTTGCCTAAAACTTAGGGAAGCCCTCACAGAAAAAAACCCAGCTTTCATCATGTCTTTGTCATTTCCACAGCCACCTCCCTTGACTTGGTTTTATCTGAGTGAAAAACCTTAGTTTTGCTTTGCTTAAAACTAGTGGTGATGATTCTGCAGGTACAGGTGGCTCTTGGGCTACTGTTTGCTCATGTTAAATGGTCATTGAGTTCTCCCTTGTGATGTCCATCATCAGTACTGCAGAGAGCTTGAGATAACCTTCAATGACTCCAACAAGGGATGATCAGTCTTTGGGCAGCCTTATGAGAAACTAAAGGAAAGTTTAAAAAAGAGTTTGTAGAACTACATTTAGGAGTATCCTCTGCACTCACCAAATGAAAAGAGTTTAACCTGCAGTGACTTGTGCTGGAGGGCTTTTGTCCTGCAAGAGCAAACCACCCTTGCATAACAGACAATTGTTTTACAGTAAATCAGTAGCAAATCCAATGGTGAGTAGCTTTTGCTAGCAAATCTTGATAAACAGAACCCACCGAAAGCAGGTTCCTGGTTGATTTTTTTTCCCCTTTTCGATGTATAACAACAGAAAAATCTGCTCGGAGTTTCCTGAAAAGTCAAGTGGTGGAAAAAACAAGAGCAACAAGGCCATGTACCAATACGTCTGTCTTTATACAATGTTTTTTACATGGCATTGGGGTTGGATAATAGAAGAACTGGTTTCTGGAATTACAGGACCTTTCCTGACACGTGCATTTTGCATTAGATTTTAAAATTCTAGCTGGAGGAGATGGGCAGAGTACAAAACTATTTTCTAACTTAAGAAGTGGTGGTAAAGCTTCCATATTTTCTGCTGTACCCAGTGAACATAGGCAAGTTTCCATCACCTTCTGGTATTTTGACTGTTATTTTCCTTGTGTTGATTCATTCACCTTCTTTTCCTACCCACTAATGAAGATTAGTAAACTTACTGAGAAAGTACCAGAAATTCTAGAGCCTTTTCTCTAACACAAATTCCCAGCTTAAAAAAAAAAAAAAGTATAAGCCAACTGGCTGGGGGAATCTTTTAAAATTTGCACTCTGTGGGTACTGCCCAAGAAGAGAGTCATAAATACACATGTCTAAAACTATAAAGATTAATAAATTCCTGCTCTGGACTATTGAGGGAAAAAAAGGTCATATCTCTAAACTTAGACTAAAAGGCCTTTGTCAGATGTTTTCAGTGGTATTAAGCAACTCCTGCTTTCCAATAAAGCTGGGAGAGCGAACAACCTTTGAAATTTGCTGCAATTGGAAATTGCCTCATGTTTTCCATTATAAATATTTTTCTTTTGTTTCTTGTATTTAAAAAATTTTCAGTTGCAGACTGAGGTTTTCCATATGAGATTAGCTGTTTCAAATGAGTCCTGTTTTGAAGCTTCCTTAGGGCTAACATATTTGCCTTACTGATTCAGTTTCCATCCCTCAAGAGGCATCAATATTTTTTTCTGTGACAGTGTCAAGTTACACCTTCCTTTGACACCTCACGTTTTTATGAACTTTTTCTTTTGAGTATGCACCTGTGTGCACTAATGGTAAAGAAAGTGGATTGCTAGTGTTGTATTGACACTCCTGGGGTTGCGGTTAAGAAGGCATTTGTAGAAGCTCTTGGAACAGTGGTTTTGGCAAAATGATTTACCTAATGGGATGAATTTTCCTATGCTTGTTCTGATTCAGGAAGTGTCTGAGGAACATTGTCCTCTTTCTGAATTGCATGTGCAATGTGAGTTTAATCAGTTGATTCTCAGTTTTTTGTTTAAGCTTTCAGGTTAATTAATGGGGTTGGTTTGGGGGTGGGTTTCTTGGAATTGCTATCATTTTCTGCACAGACAGAGCTTGAGGTCTTGGCTGTTTTCCTGATGGTTACCTCTGTCAAAGACTTCAGTTCCTCCCTAGATATGTTGTGTGATGGGAAATTTGGGTTATTTTTTGATCTGGCTTCCTAAGAAAATTTATTTTGTTTGCTGTAAAATTAATATGATCATGTTATCTGTATGTGTAGGGATCTGTCATTTTTGTCCTGCTAACATTTATGAGCCTGCTGGTCAATTTGAAAAAAAAGAAAAAAGTGCAGAAAGGTAGAAGTCTCAAAAATAGGAAATTCCTATAGTTTTTATATTCCCATGAATACAAGCACTAAGAAGAGGAAGATACTGTTACTGACACCTGAAGGAAAGGCTGAAGCCCCTCTGTATCCAGTGCTGAAGCTCACTTTGGTATTCAGTGAGCAGAGAGTCAATATGGGGGAAAGAAATTATGAATTTTCTAATCTTAGGAAGTGCTTCAATGAGAATTCATGCCTTATTAAACATCAGGTGAAAAAAACCTCTCTTCAGTCAAGATTCCTCTCCTGAATGCATGCTCTGCTATCTTGCAAGGCATAAACAGCATTTGAAGCTTTTCATTTGGCAAAGGCATTTAGGACATCTTTCCAGTGTGGTTTCTCTGATGTTTGTAAGGACTGAACTCCTGCTGTGCTGTGGCTTTAACACAGCCCATGTAAAAAGTAGGTCTGACACATTGTAGAAATCCACTGGAAACCAGACTTTGTTACTGTGCTACTCACCAACTTCCTTCTTGCTTCTCCTGTGAATAGTCCTGATTCCGCAAATAGAGGGGTAAACATTGACTGGCAGGTAGTCAGGAATAACAGAAATACAGAGATTACATTTGTGGAATAATATAGCTGATGTTTGCATACATGAAACTCATAAAGAAGTAATTCATCAACCTTTATTATGTCATGTCCATATATTGGTATGATATTAACGTTGGTAACCTTGTGTTGTTATAGCACGTGTGCAGAGGAGGATCAAATTACTGCAGATGTGTGAACCAAAACTTTGAAACTTTGATTCTTTTGGGGGCTTGGGGGAAAAAAATGTTGACTAAGTATTACACATTTTGTATCTGAGCTTACGTATGAGGTGCAGGTGGTTATAGGGGTAAAAAGGCAACACCTCATTTTATCAAGGAGACATTCAGATAAGGATTTATGTGTCCAAGGCTGTAGTAACTGAAATAAATAAATGAATAAATAAATAAATAGTGTATTGTATTATACAAATGCCAAGTTTGAACCAGCAAACAAGAGAAAGGATAAAATATAGGTAGTTATTGGATTGGCTGTCGTTTGTGAAGTCAGAAGAAGATTAGTGATATTAAAGACTCTCATCTCAGTATTGCTTTTTTTTTTAGCTTGAGAACAATACATTAGGTACAGTAGATCCAAATCCTAATCTAAGTATATTGTTACTTTAAACCAAGGTGGATAAGAATTTACCTCAGTAAAAGAGGATCAAATCTCATTCCCTCCTTTGTATCACAAAACAACTGTTAAACCCTATGCCCGATTTTTAATCTGGAGTGAAACTAGGCATGTATCATGTAACCTGGCGTTGCATCATTACCCTGAGCTCTTAGTGAAAGGTAAAAAATCTGAAAACATGAGATGATTTCTTTGCCGTCAGTGTAACCCCTGTGATTTTTAAAGAAATGAAAAACAATCAGTATCCAAAGAAACACAAACTACAGAAGCAGTTACTAAAGGAAAAGCCTTCAGTCATTTGCAAGAAGGAAGCCCAGTAAACATAAGCTGTATACAGGGAAGTTTAGGTTTAAATTTACAACTATATTTTTTTTGTTTTTTCTTTTTTACTCCAATTTCAGCACACCTAATATCTTCATAAGCTAGCACATTCATTATAATTCACTTAAAAGCATCCAGTAGTGGCCTGTATGCTGAAGATAGGAAACAGTAGAAAAAGAAAAGAGCATATGATTTCTGAAAACATCTGTCTTCACAACAAAATAGTAACCTAAGCTGGCAGGAGTACCAAATCAGCTATTCTGCCCAGGTAAACTAGAATTCTTAAACACTCTTTATAGATTTAAGTAATATGGAAGGATTCATTTTTTACATTCTTTAGTCAATTTTAAAGTAAATTTTCATGAGTGACAGATCTTCACAATTAAAAAAGCTTGTGGAGTTCTCTCAGTCTGAAATCATGTAACATAGTGTGCAGCACCTTCTTTGAATGTTGTAAAATGGGAAAACACTTAACCTGCCTGAGTGAGTAGTGTCCAAGGGATTTTGGTGACACTGTAATGTTATTAGTTGATGGAAGACAGAACTTGGGATAACTGAAATGGCTCAACAGTAAACTTCACCTTGAAAGATGCTAAAGACCTGCTTGAGAAATTCTGGTTGTACTCCACTTCTGAAGTAGTTGTGAGTTCTGCTCAGCTTTTAGTCATACAGTAATATTCCTTCCCTGGCAGAAATTGTATCAAGGGTTGTCTATTAATGTATTTGAAGGAATCTGTAGAAGCACTATACACAAATTGTATTATGTGTTCTTAAAACACTTCACATTTTTAGGGTAAAAGGTATTTTAATAAGACGTAATACTGCTTTAATACTTTTATTTTTGGTAATCATCTGATCTTTTTTACATATCTATATGACTCAAGAGCCTTAATATAATTTCCAAAAAGAGAATACTTTATTTAGGAAGCAATTCAAGATGTAGAATCTTAATATTTCAGTCTTACTAAATGACAGAACAGAAATTATTTAAAAGCAGACAGTCTTTCTGAAAATGTCATTCTTCAACTAAAGAGCCTGGTTTATTAAAGCATCCAATAAATACATCTACTTACAGATGCCATTTAGGCCATCCTAATATCTTACCACTCAACATCTTAAACATTAAGTAATATTAATCAAACCTTAAAAAGTGATAAGGTATACTAATGTAAAGGTGGAATTTTCATCTTCCAATGGCCATGTCAGTGTTTGCAGCTTCTAAGGGAAAGAGGGACAGCTTTAAAGACAGTTTAGGCGGTACAAGTGTCTGTGTTTGACTAATGGCCTGACTGATATCTGTTTGTGCACTGTAAATGTTCATTATCTCTTCTGGGGTAAGGGGAATCTTTGTGAAAAGGATTTTTTGCTCCAGTCTTTGCCTTGCATAACATTCTATAATGAAAATGCTCCATGACCAAAATCCAGCCATATCAGTGTAATCAAAATACAGAAATACCTGTATCCACCTTCTGACCAACTTAAGTGCTGCTGTTATGTTAGAAATTATGAGATTTCCAGTTTCTTGTGTATATGTGGGGTCCCTGCTTCAGTTTTAACACAATGAAGACCTTTGGGTTTATTTTCTGCCTTTTCTGTTTTAAAAGTAGACCTGCGTCTGCCTTTTTACAGAAGGAACCTTTGCTATTTCTGATGTAAGACCAGAGTTTCAAAGTGCCAGTGTTTTCTTCTGAAAATTTTTCTCAGTCTTTTCACCTACCAAAGGCTGCCCTTGTGCATTGTGATCCATAGCTCTGCTTCCCTCTGTTTTGAAGAGAACATATTAGGATGAATTTTGAATTATTTGTGTTCATGGGAACAAAACAGACTTACACAAATTCCTGTGGTAAAGACTCTGAAAGGGACTGTAAAAACTGTCTGAGCAGATTGATATCACCTTGTTAAATGAGTAAGAGTTTAACATGGTTCATATTAGCTTGTCAAGCCACAGTGGCTGTGTTTACATGAAAAACTGATGTTCTCTTGCCTTGTGTCCACATGTGTATTTGGCTTACATAAAACCAGAGTGCACTCGGCCTCCTGGAGCATTTAGCAGGAGCACCAGACCAGACTTGTAGCATTCCACATCATTTGTGAACATAAGATAAAGCCAATTTCAAGATCTGAGCAAGAATGCCCTTTAATCATGCTGCATACACATGGAAATCAGTGTCAGAAGCCAGATGTATGAAAGAAAAACATTTTTCTCCTTTAACTTTGTCTCCCTCGGGCATTCTTATCAATGACCCAAATGCTCAACTTCATATCCAGAAGTTTTCCAGCATGTTGCTCTCATTTTATTTCTGAAATTTTTCTGCAAGTTTTCTTGCCCTCTCAGTGTTAGCTAATTAAACATGATGCTGATGAAGCAGAGGACAGGATGTTTCATACAAAATGTTTCTCCAGATAGATGAGATTCACAAATGAGGATTACTGTATGGCCTAAGGAGAATGAAGAAAAAACCTACATGAGAGAAGTTTACAACACAGCAGTGTTTTAGCACAGAGGCAAAAAATAAATGCTCTACAAAATGACTGTGTCACTGGAAGTGTTCGGCATTAAGCAATATATGAAAAGATTAACAATAAGAGATAATTACTGTAATTTGGCAAGTAGATTAGGGAACATAAATAAAATAAGGAACAATATGAGCAAGTGCAATCACAAAACATAAAGGGCTGTAAGTTATGCAAGGAAATGACTGTTGTTCTTCAGAAAAAGGCAAGAACAGTAGGCAGGGAAGGCAACGGAGTCATAAGGTTTTCAGAGTAATTTTTATGCTTTGTGATAGACACTACTGGTTAGCTGGGTTTAGTAGAAGTGCTGGAAAATTACCTGCCATGTGTACAGTCACAGTGTAGTAAAGTGTATGTTATGGAATGGCTGCTGTAAGAGTCATCAGAAATTACAGATAGATACAGCATATATTTGTACGTGTAACTGATACTGTCTTAGAGCAGTTATTAATTTATATTATCCACTTTACTGATGGATAATAAGAGAAGATGTACGTGGATTTGTGATAAATATTCTGTTCAACTGAATTGCTTGGGAGATCTTCATCACGAAAGCAAAGTGGATTATAAAAGAGTAGATTAGTACCTTAAATGCTGTGAAGCACTGTGTAACATACCACCGAGGCTTCAGCACAGTGAGGAATTTCCAGGGATCCTTAGAATAAATAAATCCTGGATTCTTTTGTTAATTTATTGGGTGCTATTGTTTCAGAGGAGCATACTGCTAACAGCCTACCAGCAGTCCAGTATTCTCTTTCTTTTTCATCTTTTTGCAAAAGTTTGTAATTCCTAATTCCTGTCTTCATGCTACACCATTTTTCGTTCCTTTGACACAGCTCTTCCAAGTCATTACATTTTTCCCTTGAAGTAGAAGAGCCAGTGCCCAGTAATGTTTTACTTGCTACTTAGAAACCCTTAATATAGTCACAGATGAGGGGGTTATAAATATATCACCAAAGCAGGTAATGCCATTAAAGGTGCCTTTCTGAAGAAGAGGAATTTGAAGAATAACAGACTCAACTTTCCTCCTTCACAGTTCATGAGAAGGAGAAATGGGGAGAGTGCATTATTTTAAACAAATTCCTGGGTTTGTGTTGGTATCTCAAACCAGTGCAGAGTGGAAACATTTAACAATTCAGTTGCAGTTGACTTTTCTTCACTCAAAATCTTGTTTTGTCATAGTTGTGATGAGTCTTCAGCCTCTTTCATGTTCGCTTTTCTTTCTGAGATCCATGCAGAAGAAAATTGAAGGAGGTTAGGCTACCTGGTCTTTCCTTATACGTTTTTGAGCTTCTGTGGAAATGAAAACAAAACAGGAAAACAGGACTGCACAGTGCTCTCTTTATTTACTTATCTGCCCATGTTGCTTATCTTATCTACCTTTTCTGTTCAGTGATGTTTGCTGCTGCTCTATTTGTCTGGATTTCTTTCTTACAACTTTTCCTGGTGGTTTTATTTGCTATTATTTCCTTATTGCATTGAATTCTCTGTGAAAATCTCCTCTGACCTTTCTTCACTTCTCACTCAGGTTTCTCTTAATTTGTTGCCAACCTTTAAGAAATAAGCAAAAACCTTTGGAAATTATTTATCCACATTGTAAGTGATAAAGGTTTAAGTCTCTTTTCTGCAATGTACATGCTTCCTACCCTCTCATTCACTTCCTCTCTCTGCAGTGTAGCTTGAAATAGTAGACTGTGAAAGTTCTTTGGGACAGGCACCATGCCCTCCTCTTTAAACTGTGAGGCATCTAGCAGCTGATTCAGGGCTTCTTATATCTGTTTCCTGTAAATATTATTTAATGAATTATCATTTAGTAAAAATATTTAATGTTTGATATTATTAATTGGAACAAATACTAGTAAGCAGTACCTTTTGGAATGGAAGGGGAAGGATTAACCAAAGTTCTATTTTTGATATCAAAAGAAGTGTCTCTAAATTCAGCTCTTCTGTGATTTGTTATGGATTCTCATTATTATCTGCCTCAGTTGACTGAGTATAGTACATTTGCAGTACACATTGCTATTGGTGATTTTTTTGCAGAAAAACTAAGGGGACATCAGTTCAGTAAGTTGCAGTACAAAAGCAACATTTGTCCGAAATTTTGAGCTTTAAAGAGAAGGCTAAAACTCTTTTTATAACCCGCAGAAGTTTTCATATTTTCTTTTTGAACCTATTAGTACTGTATTATGAAAAACAGTTTTATATTAATTCTTTGAAACAGTTTGAAATATATTGCTTTATACTTTTCACTTTTATGCTGTCAGAATGAATGAATGACCATAAATTTTGTACCATTTTATGGAGTGATGTTGTTGACACCAGTTAAGTTAACCTGTACACTTCAAAGCCTCACTGATTATTTCTGTTGCTTGGACTTTTCCACAAGTTTGTACCTTGAGGTCTGATGGAGGTGCCAGAGGACAATCAGTGGTGCTGGGCTGCCCCCCTGCCCAGCTGTCTGCTGTGAGCCACAGGTCATTTTATAAAAGGGGCCCTGTCACCCAGAGAAGGAAGCTGTGTGGTGCCTGTTGTAGGCAGAGTGCTTGTGTGCCCTGTGGTACCACTGTGTCCCAAGTGTCCCATCAGCCAGGTAAAAATTGTTATCCTCTTGTGGTTTTGTTTCTTCAGAGAATGTGAGATGTGAGGATGGTGGAGTGCCCCTTTTCCAGCACTAGCAGCCCAGGTTTTTCCTCATTTAGCCCACCAGTAGAAATCTGTCAGTCCCTTTATGCAGAATATTTCTGTGTGTAAAGATCCATTAAGCAAAGGAAAAATCCTTTCAGTCCTGATTTATCAAATACAGAGGAAATGTTAATATTTTCAGACTTTTATGCTATCATACAGCAGTGAGAAAAGCTTGATACTGCAGGAGTATCTGTTCTTTCTGCCTCTAGCTCTCAGTACTCAGTGAAGGGATGAAAAGAAACAAATTCTAATGTAATTATAGGGTTAGCCATCTATTAATGTCATGCTACTTGAGTTATTTTCTTTGAGAAACAATAGAATCCTGGGGACAGAGCTCTTATCCCCACAAATCCTTCAGTATTGAATCATTCTAGGTATGGTTTGCATTTAAGTCTGATAGATTAAAGTCTGCTAGAACCTAGAATCTATACACTTAATGTAAATCTCCTTGGCATAACCACTTTGTCTAAAATGGCTAATACATTATAGAGAACTGCTTCTTTCTTACAATTTTACCTGCAGCAGAATAGAGAAGTTGGACTAACCCAAACATGTATTTATTAGCACTTAAAGATTACTTCATCCCACAGCTTTTGTACTAGTCTATGAATGTTATTAAACTTCCATGTAGTTCAGTATAAGCATCTGAGCATAATAGGTGGGCAAGCAGAGAAGCAGAATGGCTGAAATAACGTGCTAGAACATACAGAGTCAGCAGAAGAGCTGAAATAAAGCTCAGTAAGTCTGACTTGCAGTTTTCTGCACATTCTGTGAAACTAGAATACATTCTGGCTTTAGTATTTGCTCTTTACAGTGATTATTTCATATTTTTTTCCAGTCACTAGTCAGGACAAGCTCAGAGGTATTTACTCTGAACCACTAGTAGGTCAAGGAAAAAATGATGGTATCATCCTTTCAGCTCTAATGGCCAGATGCTGAGTCTGAGTTTGACCAGGATTCTTTCTTCAGATAAGCAGATTTGGTATAGTTTTCCCTCTAGGTCTATTTGTAGTTGTATTTCTTTTTCCAGAACATTCAGTAATATAGATTAGATTAGATTGATTTCTTAGCTGAAATCATACATTTCTGTATTACCAGTATTATAGTAGAAGTAATTCAAAGTAAAAATTGTTTCTTTAAAAATAAAGTGGAAAATTTTTTGGACATGCTTCCCTTTGTGATAGATTTGAGTGGACAAGCAATATGTTAATTATGTTTGCTTCAAATGAACTATTACAGGAAAGGAAAGAAAATGCTGTCTCAAACCTAGAGTGTCCAATTTTTCACTACAAATGTTCTGTTATTTTACTGCTAAGCTTTGTGTTGCTGATGGAAGCACTATCCCAAGGCTTCTGCCAAGCACCACGTTGTTTGTGTGATAGGAGGGATTTGGTTACAGTCAGACGAGTCTGAAAAATGGTAAACTGACAGCAAATCTGGGATCATGGTTGCTAAGGCAGCTTTTGTGGTCACGTGCTTTTATTTGATGTGGTTCCTTGTGTCTCTTGTGCCAAATGGTGTAATGTACTAAAGTGATGAAACTGCAAAAGAAAAAAAGTCAACTATTTACTTCAGCAACAAAAGACAAAGAGAACAGGGAAGGAGATCAAAGCCCTTAACATGCCTCTCAAAATAGGGAAAAAAAGCAAAAAGAAGGGAATTTCTTTCCACATGCTTGAGGCTACTCTTGGGTATAGCCATCATGAGTAATAAACCCTTTAAATGCTCATGTCTGTCTGCAGTGTGCTTCAGTTTCAAAATACAGCAGGTATTATAGAGAGTTAAAAAGGTAATTTTACCAGTCTTGGTAAAACAAAGGGCTGTAGTATAAAAAGTCTAAAGTCTACTTTCCATCACTGGTACATAGATTTGACAATGCTTTAACATTGGCCACACTGACAGAAAAACTCATAATTACTTTAAAGCCATATGAAAGGTCTTTCACTCAGAGGCAAGTTTTTCAATTGCTTACATCTTCAAAGTTAGACAAATCTATAACTCCATCATTCACAATCATTGAACTTATCTTTTTCTTGGTTTTCTGTGTGTTTTGCAGAAAGAATATATTGGAGTTAGAAATGTTGAGTGCAGTCAATATTATGTACCACTTTCTTTTGGTATAAAGCTGTTTAATGCTATATCACACTGTATTCAGGATAAGTATGATTCTTACAGTTCTGAACCTCCTCACCCAAATACACATTTTCTACTCTCCCTAAAAAAAACCTCCTATCAAGTAAGATATACTTCTAAGAGTATAGCTTTTCTGTTGATGTTCTTTTCTTTGTGATATTTGTTTCACAGAAAAGCTTATGCAACTTGAAAATGGGTAATGGGAACAGGTAAGGGGGAGCACAAAATATAAACTCTGTTATGTGTGCACAGGTCCTTGGCTGTAGTAGCATAAGCTGTGTTAGCACTTAAATCTGCAAACTGTGATGTAGAAGGTGATCTGAAATAATCCTCGCTTTTCAGACTTAGCTCAAAAGTTTCCCAGCAATCTAGAGAAACCTGAAATGAGGGAGTTTATGGGAACTAGGCAGGCCCAAAAGCTGTAGGGACAGGGGTAGGGATAGGAGTAAGAGCATCTCTCTACATGCCTGTAAGTGTGCCTTGCTAAAGCACTCAGTCTGCTGAGGTTGAAACTCGCAAGTACCCTTCTTCCCTAATGAATTGATGGGCAAATGACTGACTGATTCCTTACCCGTGAATACTCAAGAACAAAAGCAGTCACTTCTCTAAATTTGTGAATTAATGCTAAGCCATTTATTGAGGATGATTTCTTGAGAAAGACATTTTAATTAATTATTAGTTATCAAAAAATGTGGAAGAATTTTGCATTTTGTATGTTGGCCTGAATAAATAGATCCATTGAGAGACGAACAGAGCAAGTCCCTTGGAATGCACCAGTCAACAGAGAAATATAAACATACTCCAGCTATGCTTTCTGAACTTATATTTCAGCATGTCACAGAACAAAACTTCTATTAATGCAGGCTGACTGCTGCACTTGTTGAATTCAATAGTGAGTTCCTCACAAAATGCAATTTAATTCACAGACCATGGATCAGAACCACATTGTGACTGACTCTGGAAGTCCAGGAGGGCAGGACCTTGCTGCAAGGAGTCTCTGCTCTGTCTTAAAATTATATGTATGAAGTTGGTTTGCAGAGCTGAGTAGGCTTAGAGTGAGAGCAAGCAAATAAAATTCTGAGGCCAGCAGGTCTTTGTTCCAGCATGTTTGTACAATCTTATCTCCAAGACAGGTTGATCTATCATGAATTTTATCTTCACCTGGTACTAGTCGAAATGAAATAGCATCCCCTAGGACTGTTGCTTCATGAATTGTTAAAATTACAGAAAATACCAGACTGTTAGAATTCTAGCCTTTAAAAAGTAGCAGTTTATTGGAAAAAACAGTGTAAAAATCAAACACAATTCAATTGATTGTACTGAAACTATCCTTACTCTGGCAGCTGTAGGGGAGCAATTTTCTGTGCTTCCTCATCATATCTCTTGATGCTTTTTGTTTAACATTTTTTGTTGTCATGATAAAATGAGCATGAGGCTTTTCTGTAAGGGGTGTATAGCAGTGATACTGAGAAGGAAAGCTTGATTGCACAGAGAAGTGTTTAAGATCTATGCTCCAAGAGGCCCAACTATATGGAAAGCAGATTTTGACATGCAGCAATCTTTAGCTTGTGCTGGTGAAATACTTTGCCAAATGGAATGTCCTTCACTATAAAAGGCATCTTATAGCATTTTGCTTGGCACTTTTTCTTTTGATTGGTCTGTGAGGTACCTCAAAAAGCAGCCTTTGGATATTGAGCTGCATGGCAACATTCCCTTGCTCAAGTGTCTCAATTTTCCATCCTTTACAGGTCCTTCTTTGGCATTGTGGAAGTCACTTCTTTCTTTAGTTGCAGGTTTATTATAAGCCAAATTACTTATTACATCCTCTTGCCTGCTTTCAGGGTTGTGAGGTACAGCAAATATGACAGGCATTGAAGTATAGCATAGTCAAATCAAACTTTGAACAATAGCTTCTTTACATGTTTAAAAATAAAAGGTAAATATCAGTTTAATGAGGCAGATGAATCTTAATTGCTAAATGTTTATAGATAGTTTGTTTTGAGATGGTCAGAGGCAAGGTCCTGTGCAAATGCAGTATTTTATTAAAATATTTAATAAGCAGATTCTCTGACCCAATAGAGGGAACAAAGACGCCTGTCCACTCTTAATTTTCCCTACCCATAATTATTTCTACAGAATATAAATTATATATGGTAGAGCTTTATTCTGTTTTCAGAGGATAATTATACTAGAAATTCCAGCCTTCTTTCTGTGGAGGGACCTCTTTCTCAGAAACCACACCTTTTAGCAGTCTGTTTTTCATTTGAGAAGGGCTTCCATTTATGTCAACAAATTTTTACGGGATGGCTACTTTCAAGAGATGGATATAGGTAAAATGGGAAACCTGTACAAATCATAATAATTCAGTCTGGAAGATATATTGTAAGCTGATGATATAGGAGTGAAAGCTTTTTTTTTGCATGTGTAGTCTGTTAGAAATGACTTCTAGTTTCATACCTGCTATTGTAACTGGGAAAGAAGCCAGTAATTCCTCTTGGAGTCATCTGAGCATCTTCAGTGCTATGTCCATGCTGCAAGGGAACATATACTTGGTGTCAAATGAGGCAAGGCAGGATGCAAAGTGGACAGTACCACTTGCTCTGTGTATGGGATTGGAGGCTTTTATGGATATATTTACATAATAAGTAAGGAGTTTAATAAACTGGAAGTCAGTGTCCTAAAGTGAGGTTCACAACCCACTTCTAACATACCAGGAGGTGAAGTTTTCCATTCTCCAATGTTACAGATCTGTGGACCCGCTATACTTGCAATTTTGTAAGAACATATTGTTTCAGAAATGTTCCAACTTTCTAATCATCTTAGTCATACTTCAGTGCTTTAAACCATCCACAAGTTGCAAAATTATATTCTTGTGTGAATAATTTTAGTAAGGGGGTAGCAGCAGGGAAACTGAATTCTGTTTAACAAAAAAAATCCCATTCAAGTCTTACTTCTGCTTGAAAAGTTTGTTTGTTTTTTTTATGTAGCTGTGGTGTACTCGGGGCTTTTTTTTTCATCGTTGCATATGCAAAATCCAGACCTGCAGAACTGTTCCATGTGGTGAACAGTCTGCTAAACCCAGACTGTTTTGCCTGAGTAGCAGATTTCCATATACCTCATTATGAGTTTGGGATTTTTTTGATTTATGTAGGCTCTGTTCCTTCAAAGGGATGCATGACTGTAGACCTTTATACCTACCAAAGTGGTTTCTTATCAAGTACTGAGGAAAATAAGAGGCCAGATCCTGTTGGAGAGTAAGAAACTTGTTTTGCAGGGAAGAAATTTTCTTTCTAGCCAGTGTAATTTGTCATGGAAACAGCATGTAAACAGGAGGCCACCCAAACTTTTGAAGAATTTTTATGGTGTCCAGGTTGCTTCTGGATGGTTAGTGAATGATGTAATCCACAGTGTGTAATGCAAATTTTGATTTGGTAAGGGACTATAAAGAAAGATTTAGGTCAGTGCTGCTAGAAGGAAGTAGCATGGACTTTACCTAGTCGTTGCCTTATACAGCTTGATTTAAATAAGTGTTAGATCTTTCCACACCAAAGAAGCCATTATCCTGAGTAATAGCAGGTGTGCTTCAGTCTTCTGTCCTTTGATAGAGGCAAATGGTTAAGCTGCCTAAATACATCTCTGAAGTTACCTTATTTCTGTGAATTCCTACCATTCAGATGTACAGTATGTGCATGGACAGAATTAACATCTTTGTTTTTCTCATTTCCTACTGGGCATGAACAAAATCATAGAATCATAGACTATAATCATAAACCAATGTAGATGAGCAAGAAGGAGCTTACCTGGCTAAGCCACTCCTAAGAGCAGGGCCAGCTCATGGCCCCTGTTGTTCAGCTGAGCTTTGAGCACCTCCGAGGACGTAGCACCACTGAGCCCCACTTCAGAGAAGCCTCTGACTCCACCATCTCTATAATTTTCCATTCGATAATTGAAGGCATCAATTTGCTTTCAACTTCCCTCCTCAGTATTCCCCCTCTGCAGTTTTCTCTGAAGGCTGAACAAATCCATTTCTTTCAGCATCCTCCTTACATGTACCATTATCCATGTACCTGATAGTCTTTCTAGCTCACTGCTCCCTTGATTTAGTAGGTTAACATCAGTGTTCTATTGGGAAGTCCAAAACTGGAGTCAGTGACGTGATTGATATTTGCATCTGGCCATCTATGACTCCTCAGTCCCAATTATTTTGATTATTCTTAGCTGATTTGACTGAAGGTGGGTTTTGGAACAGCTAAGGACTTCAGGTTCTCTCCTCCCCTACTAACAAGATATCTGAACTACAGTACTCCGCATCTTACTGATGAGAGCTAAGAAACAGAACTGTTCACAATGAAAAAGATATTTCTTGAGAGAATGTTTTGCATTCTCTCAGGTGATAGTCTTGATTTCAGTGGTTAGTTTACAGTGGGTAATGGTATAACCTGTTTTTATAGATGGAATGACTCAATATTTTTTATTATCACCACAGCATAAAATATACTTCCTCTTGGCCATCTGACTTGAAGAATAGGGAGAGAGGACTGTGCAGAAATAATTTTCAAATCCTAGGGGCTGTACATGTAATGCATTCTTAAATTAACTTATTTTTCTAGTGCGCTTGGAGGATCATCTGCCCTTCACATCCCAGCCTTTCCTAGTGGAGGTTGTCTCATCGACTATGTACCCCAAGTATGCCAGCTGCTAACAAACAAGGTAAGCTGCTGCAGACAATCAGTTTTCCTTTCCCTGATGCACTGTACTGCATTTCCACAGACATCATTATTCTTCTGCCAGGTATGCAAAGCAAGGCATACTTAGGCTGAACTACACAGGGAATGCCTTCTTGGTAAGAGCTGAGTACCTAAGCACAACATTGGATAGAATAACTCCTTTAGGTAAACAAGTGAGTTTGGGATCAGATCCTGGAGCAGTTTTTTTCTTACTGTGACATGTTATGATTTAGGATAAAATATTATTGTATTGTACAATACTGCATTGCAGTATACTGGTTTTTAGTAAATACAGATGTGAAGTTTGCATATTATTGTTCTAGTTGCAAGTTCTCATACCCCAGTCATTATTGTAGGTTTTGAGTACTTTCCGTGATTTTTCTTCTCAGATGTTTCCTCCAGATGAACTGAATCAGCAGTTTCTTTGGATGTTTATACAGTAAGAGCTACTTAAGGTTGCTGAAAAGGTTGTGTTCCAGTTAGCTTACTGTTTAAACAAAAAAGAACAATTATAGTATTTTGAAAGTTTCTCCATTATTTAGGTATAATTTTCAAAAGAAGGCTTAGGGGGTCAACATTTAGAAATTGACCTATTACAGACTTCCTATTTGTATATTGTATTTACCTTCAATTGTCCAAATGAAGAGAATAATTTTATCTTTTAGAAAAAGTTTCTTCAGAATGTGTTTCCATAATTATGTTGGAATCTATCATTAAAGTTTTTTTTGTTGTGGTTTTCTGTTAAAATTACTTTCTGTTTTTAAAATCTGCAGGCACACCGGGCTGTTTTTATCCTTTCTTAAATGAAGTCACTTAAGCAAACTTATCGTATGTTTTCCTCTTCCCAGAATAACATTTCAGATCCTACACAAAGCCTTCAAAATAATCTTAATGTTTTATAAAGTACAATGTTTGAGTTTATAAATAGAATTTACGTTATACAAGACAGCTCTCAGCAATGGTTGTATCAAGACTTTTTCAGTAATTTTAGGAAAGCATTTTCCAGCCAAGGAATTCTAGTATTGCCATAGCCAAGAAAATACTCTTCCTGTTCTTTTCAGTGAGGGAGAAAAGGATCTTAAAATGCTAGTTTTGGTTCTGGAAAGCAAAGGAAGTTACACAGGGAGTCACATATAGAACCATACCATAAATACTTCCAAGCCACCAGTTGTAAACCAGGTGTCCTTGCAGCCTGGTGACACATGCATTGGTTTTGTTGTGGGTCAAACCCTGCTCACACTGTTCTCTTAAGTGATCCCATCCAAATCAACAAGAAAACATACATGGTGTGAGGAGAATTTTGCCTTAAGTCTCCAAATTTAGCATTGTTGGATTTTGTCTGTGCCAGGATGGAAGTCTTTCAAAACCCAGAGTGCCTCAGAAACTGATGCTCACAGTTGAGTAGGTGGCTCCCTGAGTCAGCATGAAACCAGTGAAAGAGCTTAGTGTTCAGAAGATTTTGTTGGAGGTGCAGTCTTCAGAAAACACCCAAGATCAGTTGTGCAAGAAATTTAATTTTTTTCTTCTCTTTTATAACCAGAATGTTATTTTGGCACTTAGCTTACTGTCAGTTCAGATAACTGATTTGCCTGTCAGATTTCTACTCTAACTTCAGTAAGGCAAGGATGAGCTTTTCTTTCTTTCAGTGTTTGTCTCATGCAGTTAAACAGTGTTTCAGTCTATTGTGAAAGACTTAAGTTTCACTTAGACATGATTGAAGAGACTTCTTTACATGATATTCTGTATGCAAGATCCAGAATTTTTTTTAAAGGCGCTTTAGGATTCTTTAGGGAAATCATGCTAAATGTAGGATTCAGAAATTCTACCATGTCAAACATAAATCTTCCTTAACAAGAAATGTATGACAAACTGGGCTTTGGGTTTTTTAATCTTTTTATAGCTCTGGATTTATTTTCTTTCTTTTTTAAGGTACAATATGTTATTCAGGGATACCATAAGAGAAGAGAGTACATTGCAGCTTTCCTGAGTCACTTCGGAACGTAAGTTTTCTTCTGATGCATATTCTTCTGTAGTGTGGGGGAAACTCATTTTCTACATATGGTTTGTGGTTGTGTGGCTGTTGTCCACTGGATGAGATGAAATCACATCATTTTTCACAGAATGAAATGCTACAGATTGTCCTTCTGTAGCAATGCTGGAATGTACTTCGGTATTATTTCACTTCTGTGCCAGTGGCCAATCTGATTTTTCTAGAAAATAAGTGATGATGGGAAAGGGACTGTGGGGATTTTCCTTGTGCAGAAGAAGTATGTTCATTTCTGAATCAATTACTTAAGGGGTTTTACTAACAGGCAGTGACTGAGGTGGGAAAATGGGGAAGCAGGTGTGGTTCCAAGCCTTGCAAGAGCAAGAAACCCCTGCTCAGTGTAAAAGCAGGGCTGGGAGACCAGCTGTTCCCACCAACAACCAGTATTTTGTGTCTCATGAGAAGAGGCTCTTGGGTCATGTTGCATTCCTGCAGATGAAAGGTGCATGGCCAGGCATGATGACACATTTGCTTCACAAATCAATTAGTCAGGGCTACTGTGGCACTGTGAAGGGCTGGCACTTTGGTTTCCTGCCTAAACTGAGCCAGAGTCCAAGCCTGTAGCTGATTGTGATGAGGGGTTTCTGCCTGCAAGGGCTGATGCCAGTGTCATGGATATTCAGGAGCCCTTCAAATCTCAGGTCTCTCAAGTGAGGTTAGGAAAACAGGTGGCTTCTAGCATGCACCCAAATTTAATACAATGATAAATTGATAACAATAACTTCCACCGAATATATAAGTAAACAGTCAGTGCAAATTTAATCTTTATCAAGACATTTCATTTTCTTCTGAGAAAACTCTATTATAGAAGTAGCCACATGTTTCTATGATTATATGACATCTGCCTTGTGGTTCATGACTTCTGATACTGTTTCAGACAGAGAATACCATCTTCTGATGGTTGAAGCTTTTAATCCATCTATCAAGCAAGTATTCTATATGGAATTTTTTTGTTATGATCTCATGTTTTGTATTTTTTATATATACTCTAACAAATTTTCAAATTTAAACTCTGCTCAGCCTGCTTATTTTCAGTTTTACTCTCTCACTCACTATAGAAATGAAAAATAATCTTAATTTGAGTAAGGTACAGGGAATTTGTTTTTATCAATTTAGTTTTTATCAATTTAGGACTGCAGATGTGGTAGCAGGTCTCCTTTCATTCAAAAGTGTATTTTAAACTGAAAATGGCCTTTCTTTGGGTAACAACCTCCAATACCTCAGCATAATTAAGACTATTACTGAGATTAAAAGTTTAATCTAATTTACAATTAGCTAGAAAATTGTAACTGTTAATTAAAAAAGCAAATCCTGGGAGATTCTGAACAAACAAAAAAAATAACAATCCCTTTTACAAAATTTGCATATTCATCATCTAGTATTTGAAGGTAAAAACTGTACTCATTTTTTGTTGTGTTTTTGTTGACAGTGGTGTGGTAGAATATGATGCAGAAGGATTCACAAAGCTTACTCTGTTGCTGATGTGGAAAGATTTTTGCTTCCTTGTTCACAGTGAGTAACACTTTGCCTCAGGCATAAATGTCTATCCTCTGAAGATACAAGTTCAAAAGGGAAAATGTACAATTACAGGAAACAATTTAAAAGTTTTAGCTATTTTTATCCAGTGCTAATCTATTTTTGATGTGACTTAGAAAACACAAAATCTCAATTGTATCTAGAGAAGGGGAGAGGATGCACACCAATACTGAAATGTTGGCTTTACAGAATGCCAAAAGGATTTTGGGAAGGTTTTCTGGTAATTTCTGGTAATTTTCTGGTAAATAAAAGATTGAATTCACTGTTGTAACTTAGCTTTTCAAAAGTGTTAGTGATGAAGACTCAACCCGGGAATGCCTAAAATCATCTGTAACTGTCAGGAATTAATGCATTGATAACAACTGTAAAGACACTTTATGTAGAAAAATATATCACATAAGAAATAACAGCATATTGTCAACAGGGTTCAAAACTTATTCCTAGACTAAAACTATGTAGGCAAAACTGTCCTAACAATGTAGCTAGGTTTGCTGTTGTTTAAAATTTTTTAATGAAGATTGTATTGCTATCAAAAATACATTTTTGATTTAAATATATAGGAATTAGTCCATGGAAATTGGTAAATGTGGCTTTGATACTGCCTTTCACATATTACCTTAAGTTTCAATTTCTGTTTTTTCTTTTGGTAAGGAGAAATTCACAGGTATGAAAAATACTTTGATCTGGTGAAATTCAGTCATGTAACTCTTTAGATTTGATTTCTACGCTTCTTATTTATGTTTAAAATTATTACACTGCAATGTGGGCAGCTGCAGCACTGGTGTTTGATAGCATTTTAGCACTGGAGTCTTTCATATTATGTAATTTTTTGTTGTGAGCTAGCTTTTCATGTGGAAGACTCATGCTGTCTTGATAGTGTCATAGAAAGTTGTCCCAGAGTTTTTAATGCGGAAAGTCAGGACTGCTGTTGTTCAGAGAGTTCCTTCACCCTGTGTTGTATTGCAGATCATAAAAAATGTCTCACTAATCCCTTTCCTTTTATGCCCTAAGATTAGCTCCCCACACACTAATGATCTTAAGAATCATTAATGATCTTAGAAAACTCAAACCTGAAATTAAAGCTCTTCCATCATGTTATTATAATTTATTTTGGGGGGAAAACAGAATTGAAGTAATATCTTTGGGAAAATTGTCCTCATTAAATCTTTACTTACATTTCAACTACAATGGAGATCTGGTCACTGGTCAATTGTCTTCTGTGAGATGACACTATGTACAGCCTTCCTGAAGATTTCCCACCTTTCTTACTCCCCAATATATCTGGGTTAATTTAATCAATGTTAAAATTCCTGTGGATTTGATTTGTGCTGTGAGATAACATACCATCATACATGTTGAATCACTTAGATTTCAGAGGAATCAAAATTCAAATTTCTGCTAAATAACAGAGCGAGTTTTAACTGTGTAATATTCATGGTATTCAATTAAACTGGCCTGAAAGCCACAATTATAACTGAATAGGTTATCACTATGTATTAACCCTGTGGCCTTAGAAATCATACAGTGGCTTAGCTGTGTAATCCATTGCATCACTCACTTGTTGAACAATTCAGTGCAAAAGCATTTCTGGTCCATGCACTGAAGGATATTGCAATGAAAGGACCGAAACCTGCACTTCATTTCCTGAGTGAAGTAATGTAAGCTTTCATCTCCTAACCACTGACATAACTATGTATATTAGGCTTGAATATTTAGCAAGCATCTAATAAAATGTCTGGGAGAGATAGCAATAAGTTGAAAACTGTTCTACTTATATATATATTTACTATAGTATGTAGATAAAATATTCAGAGGAGAGTAAATAGGTCAGTATACAGCAAGCACTGTGGCATTTCAAATGAAAGGCACCATATTTATTGGCATCTAAATTTTGTTTAAAATTTTAGGTTTGAGGTTGCAATTTAAATGAGATTTATAAACACTAACATGAATTGTATTTCCTTTAGAAAATGGATTCAGAGGTTTCCAAAATAACTTTGGCATTGTTTTGCAACTGTTTGCATTGGGAGTTACAAACTGGTTTGGACACTAGGAAGCAAAAAACATTAGAATAAGTTGAAATTATTCAGAATAGTTTTATTGAGTAAAGTGGATTAAAGAGGAGAGGAACAGAAAAATAGTTCTGAATTTCTGAAGCCAAATAACCTTAAAACAACATCATATGCTAAAAAAAAATACTGGTGCTGTACTTATAGAATGGAGACCAGAGTCTACACATTCTGTCTTAAAACACCAAGGAGCTACCTAGCTGCAAACTTAATCATTAGACTAATGAAGCTGCTGGAGTTATTATATTAGATCAAAGACTAGTCCAAGGAACTGTTTCTTTAGTGGTTTAGTTTTCAGAATTAATCAAGTGCTCTCAAATATAAGACAGAAGAAATAAACATTTAGAGAAGTTCATGCATCCACATGGGAAAGGAAATCGTTAATCAGGCTTACTGCTTTTGATACTGATAATGTTTATGAGTAAGTCCCAGTATGAAGCTTTGTAAGTAAACTTCAATAGACTGCTCACTTTTCAATAGACTTTCTCTTCTTGTTTATAAATCAGCTATGATTAGTTTTTGGAGACAGATATTTCCTTGTATTCTTGTTCTTGTTTACAGTTTATGTATTACAGTTTATGTATTTATACCATATATAAATTATAGTATCATTTGTGTTGGAAAAGATCTTTAAGATCAAGTCTGGCCATTGATGCAATAACCAATCAATATTAAATGAAGGCACAAGTTACATTATCTGTGCATAATTAAGAATTAAGTAGCATTATTGTTATAAACACAAGAGTAGAGCTCTGAAGCAACCTGTATTTGGGCTTTTCAAAGATTAATTTTTATCTTGCAAGATCTTTGGGTTATCAGCACTAAAAAGCGGGATAGAAGCTGGACCTGTATGCAGTAGCAAATGAAACACTGCTTGTGTTAGTGGTTGTTTAAGATGTCTTGAAAAGGACAAACATTAAACTAAAAAGGGTTGGTTTCACTGAACAATATTTTAGGGGGTAGAGCACTTATATTTCCAGTTTGTTTGGATCTCGGTCAAGGTGAAGTTGGTTGGGAACATCTGCTGGAAATGACCTTGGCTGACTGTAAGGGATTTCAGTTTCTGTGTGGATAATGCCACTGACCCAGCAGTTCCAAAGGGCTGGTCATGTAAAAGCTCAAGTTTAATTGATGATCATTCTTGCTATGGGAATGCCAACATAAGTAGCTTTTTGTCTACCCCTTAACTTGTCTGTGCAGTTAGGTGGTTGTCTCTGGTAGAGGACAGATCAGAAACAGCATCCCAGCAAGAAGAAAGTTTTGAAACAAGAGAGAAGCAAGCAAGCAAGCAAGGGACCTAAAGCATGAGTTGGCTAAGAGGAGACTATACCTTATGAGTGTCAGGCTTTGGGTAGGCACCTGCTTCTGGATTCAGGGGTTTTTGGTGGATGTTACCAAGACCAGCTTCTGATGCATTCTTGTTTGAATATTGCTGTCTGCACATGTTTATCAGTCTTCTCAAGAAAAGTTATGAGGAAAAAAAACTTGTCTGACTGAGTTGTGTCCTAAAAAAGTAGGCCAACTACTGGGTGGAATATTTATATTAGATTGTTTCTGTGAGTTTTTATCTAATGAGGTGTTTTAGCTTTCTTATGTAGTGCTGTTATTTTATTCTTCTTATTGTTCCTTGAATGAAAATGGGAATTTATGACTGAAAACTGAAGAAGGTAAAAAGAGAACATGACCATGTGAATAACAAGGTGATATCTGGTCCTGTCAGGAAAGCAGAATAGTTCAGCAGAAATGCCAGGCATAACAAAATAAATGTTTTAGGAGTCTAGAGTGAGAAGTTCAATGCTCATCAAAACAATCTGTAAATATTGTATAAGACTATAATTTCATTCTTAAAAGAGAAACTGTAGATTAAGAAAGCTCCAGTGATGTAAAAGTGGCTAGAGAAAATCAATTTTGGATCTTATGCTTGGGAATAAGTGCCTTTCTTTTTGGTTGTCTTCTCCTCTGACTCAGTATTTTAGTTGGTTCCATGTATTTCTTTGATTTTTGTCTTGAGAGTTTCTGAAAGCATGTTCTGCCTACAGCAAAATATACCCTGAACTGACCAGGTTTCTTCAAAACTTTGCACATTGTTCCTGTCACTCAGAGCAAAGCATTCTCTGGCCCATCTCCTGTGTAGTGAGGTGTCTCTTGCTTACTGAAGTCAGTGAAAACTGCAGGTACACTGCAGTGCTGTGGACAGGCAGCGTGATGGAAAAGTAGCCTGAATCACAGGCACACGGTTGAGCACTAAACTAGGCATGGGCTCAGGCAGGGGCTAATCACAGGACTGAATTGTAGCATTTGGAAAATTAATGGGTCTTTTGCTGATCATTTTTCTCCATGGTGTATTTTTCTCCTTTTTTTCTAAGGGATACTGCCAAGTAGATTTAGTTTGAAATTTTTATTGAAAGCTGGTAATTTTATTTTTGACATTAAGAGTGATTTAAACATTTTGTTCCTTTGATTCCACCTTGGCTATTTACTTGTATGTGAGCTGAATGAGACTTTTTTTATATAGGTATTCATAATGGATGCAAGTCAATCTGAAAAGTGGTTTTCTTTTCCTCTTTTTCTGTTTGTCTAGGTTCATTTTGTTTTCATGTCACTCAGGATAAGCTAGTTGTAGGTTCCTATTTGTAATTACAGAAAAAGGGAGAATGGACAGCAGAAAGCTGATAAAACTTGGTATGGACAGCAACAAACAGGAAGCAGCAGTTGTGATACTAATTAGGCTTTATAGGAATCTTATAAATGGCCTGATGTGGATGGACTGGCAAGGTATTTTAAAATGTCATTTTGCTGTGGATATTACTTTTTTAATTTCTGAGAAACATGTGTGTTTGCCACACTTTTAAAACTGTAGTGTATTGCTGCAGACATTAATTGATGTTCTTCCAGCGACTACAAGCACTTTAACAAATGGACTGAAAGGTTTTGTAATAACTTCTTACAAAATTGCACTTTTCAGAAAAGTGAACTGATTTTTTTTTTTTTTATATATATATCTAGAGTATGACTACTATGTGCCCAAGTATATGACAGATAACTAAAATTCTCAGAAAAGGTACCTGACATGGAAATAGGAAATAATCCTATTCTATCCACTCAATTTTTGAAAAGAAATAATTAGGTCACAAAAAGTAATTGATGGGGGCAGGACTTGAGTACAGGTTGTGGTGCTTATTCTTCTTAGTCTGTGTCTGGTTTGTGTCTACATACTTTGGTAACTCACAGATAGTTTTTCTCTAAGATGAGAACTGCTTTAAAGGTGTGAGATACTCCAAGTTCAAAATTGCTCATAATAGTAAGTAGAAAGCAAATATCTTGTTTTCAGTCCAGAAAGAGTTGATGAGCAGGGGTTTCATGGATGAGTCCTGGGTTCAATACCACGTAATGATTTTAGAAAAGAGACAGGATGATACACAGCACCACAGGATTATTAGAGATATGACATTTCTAGAAATAAGAGGTGCATCAAGATAAGAAACATTTTCTGAATCATTCTTCCCTCTCTTTCCTCCTTCTATGCAATGACAACCACTTTGTCACCAAAATAATTTTTTTTCTAAGAATCTATATGTGACAGCAATAGCACAGAGAGGCAAGTGCTGAATAACTTTTATGAAATAGAATTATAATTCATTTTGGAATAATTAGGAATACACTTTAGTTTAGAGATGGAACTGGTCACAAAGATGCATAAAGTTCAAAATGGGAGAAGGAGGGAGTGCTTAAGCTGCTTTTTTGTCTCCTTTGTCAGCAGTCCCCCTGCCTCATTCAGCAGCAGTCCTATCTTTTCCCTGGTCATACTTTTGCTGTTCCTGTAGCAGCTCATCTTGTTGTCCTTAACTCACATTGCCAGATTCAATTCTAGGTCAGCTCTGACGTTCCCAGTCCTGTCTCTGCATGCTCAGGGAGTGTCCACATCTCCTGTGATTCCTTTTTATGCTTGGGTTTTATCAGTTCCTTGCTCATCCATGTAGACCTCCTGCTGGTAGTTTTTCCATTTCTGCTCACTAGGATAGACTGCTCTTGAGCTTGGAGGAGGTCATCATGGACCCATCTTCTCACCAGGACCATTATCCCATAGGAGTCTTGCATGGGAGGAACAAGATCCCTGAACAGCCTGAAGTTTGCTCCCTGAAGCTTAGGGGTGTGTTCCTGATGTTTGTCTTACATCATCCTCAAATGGTGATTCACAAATGCACCAAAAAATGGTGGGTGGTCTAGAAAGAGTGTCATAAAAGAGTGTGTTCCACAAAGCAGTTCTTCAGGTCAAAAAGCAATAGAGAGATAAGCTTTGAGTAGTGTGTAAGGTGGCTTGAAGAGTAAAAGTGGTAATTGTGATGTTCAGGAGTGGGAAGATGCAGTGGGCCTGTACTGCAGTTAAAAATACCTGGAGTGGCTTAGTTGGCTGTGTGGGCCAGATGGGATTACACCAGCTTGGATTTTGAAAGCTGCAAGAAGCAAAGGTTGGAAGAACAGGATAGCAGGTGTGGCAGAACAAGGTCCTCTTGACCAGCAGGATAATGTCATACCACAGATGAGAATGAAGTAAAATGGTTTTCTTTCAAATTCCAGGAAGCATTTAAAACAGAAAAAAAAAAACTTATTTGCAAGCTCATGATCTTAATAAAATATTGGTGAGAGAAGACAATGTTTTTGGACATCTGCTTTTCAGGAAAAAACATGGTTTAGAAGTCTTCCTGTCCAGTTGGAAAGTAACAGAAAACTTCTCAGCATCTATCAGTGTATTTCTGCTTAGAAAGCAGAGGAGTGTTTTTTGCAGTGATCCATGTCTGTGGCAAGAAAGGGCATGGCTTGCTTTTTACACCCATAACAACTGCAACTGTATTTAAGTTTCAAGCTTCAAACAATTCAGATGGAGAAGAGACAGCTTTTAGTCACATCAATTTCATCAGCACTTCCAGAAGTTACTATAGAAACTGTAACAGCAGAAACAATAAAAGGAAATAAAAACGGAAGGAGGAGGGAATGAAGATCTTTGAGAATTTGAAGTAAAAATAAAGCAAAATATAAGTAAGTAGCTGAAGCTGGTAATAAGAAGCCTTTTTCTTAATTAAGATAGATATGATTACAGAAATTAGAGAAGGAAAAGACCTGTAAGGGCATTATGCCATTTCTTTTGGGTCAATATAGGATTGTGAGATATTCCACAGGAGGTAGTCCAGTCTTGCTGTCCAGTAAGAAAAATCCAATAAGAGTATGAAATAAGTGGGTGGGCAATCACATTCAAAAAGCAAGAAAATGTTATAAAGCTGTTTTCAGATTAAGTTACAGCTCTATAGCATGGTCTTGGACCACATAGCTGGAAACTGAAGAATATCTTGATTTGATCTGTTACTTAGTTCCTCTGTAAAACTAAACAATAGTTAGATACTCTGCCTACAGCACATGACTGTAACTTCAGTCATTCAAAATATTTTAATCACTTTTTTTTTAAATGCTGGTTTGTATGAAGGATGGTGTACTTTTAAAAAAGTTGCAGGTTATAATAAAGACGTATAATATGCCTATGTTGAAAGAAAATCATAACAATTGTAATCATAAATCTAGTTGCCACTGGTGCCTACATTGTATTATAGTTCCCACTATCAGTGGAAGGAGAACCACAAGGTTCCTGCCCACAACGTGACAGAAATGTCACGCAGTCCTCCTCCATAAATAAAAATGGGTTAGATTATATTTAAAGAGACCCAAACAGACAAAACCAACTAAAAAACCAAAACAAAGAAAGCTAATTAAACAAATCTACTCTGTAATGTGTCAGAATAGTTTAATCCATCACAATTCATTGTTTCCATTTTGCCTACAGTGGTTTGTCTTTTATTGTTTAGTATTGTATATTCTGTTAATAAAATAGATGTTCCTCTTTTTTTTGGAGTATTTACTTGTATTTCTGTAGTATTTATTTGAAAGTATTTTGTACATAAGTCATCTTACTCATTTACTGTGCTAGTGTTGACTTTGCCAATGGGGTGGATATTTCCCGTAGCGAGGGCAGACCTAGTTATTTCAAAACCAGCTATGATTACCAACACACCCAGAATGCCGTAAGTGTCTCGGCTAAAATTCCATAAACAGCTTTTCCTTTCAGATTTGAAATTTTGAAATGTTGATTTCAAAATAGCATCTTCCTGCAAAAAACCTGGTTTTCTCCAGAAGGGATATCAGCCCTAATAATATTTAACAAATTCAAATTCCTGTGACTGCGCTCTGTTAACCTAAAGTCCCACACTAATGCCATTGATATGTTATTTGTCATCCTTGCTTTCTCATTCCTGCAAGAATAAATCATCACACACCAAAGCAGGATAGCTGTGGCATTCAGTAATTTTTGTGTATTTTAAGCCAAGTTTCCCCTTTCATTTTTTGCCAGCAGAATGTAGGCCAAAGGCCTTCAGCATACACGAGTCCAGGAAAGATTCAGTAGGGAAAGCAGCCTGAAATCCTGCCCTGAGGAGCTTTGTGCTAGACACTACAGCCCCCAGAATGCTTGTGGCTAAATCTATTCAGGCTTCTCCGTAGGAACCATGATCAATGTGAATCCTGAAAGGCCTTCTGCACTGGAATTTTTATCTAAAAACTAAAGAAAGCTCTTTTTCCTTGAAGTTAGGTAAAGATTTTTCACCCATTGTATGGGCTGTCTGAATCACCTGTCTCATAGGAGAAGTCATGTCAAAAAATCTAGTATAAATTTTCTTTTAAAATAGGGCTTGAGAGATGTGTAAGTGATATGGTATATGTATTGCCATGGAGTTGCACTGAAAATTCCTGTGGGTCTCATCCACATCATCACAGGAAAACTGCAGAGCTCTGAGCTCAAGGAGCTTTTCAGTTTGAGGCCATGCATTCAAATCCACTGTTTTTCCCGGCAGTGTGAGCTCAATTGCAAGTAAGGCAGAGAGAATGTGAAATTCAGTGAACCAAAAAAAGAACAGGCAGAAAGATGATGAATATGTACTAATAAGAGACAGAAATGCAGTTCTGGAGCCTGGAATATGTGTTTCCTGTTTCCATTACTTACTTCATCAGAAGTACTTGAGTGCAGAGGCAGTCTCTCGCCAAAGCTGGATGATAAGTAAGGAGTGAGTCAGGGAAGTTTGGGAAGAGAACAGCTAGTATCAGGCTAAGAGTCTTCAGTGTTCTCTGGAGATTTGAGTTTGGCATATCCTTCTTGGTTTTCTGGTGAAATAATTGTAACAAAACCTCTCACATGTCCAGTAATCAGGGATTCTGAAGTATGTACTATGGCAGTCAGCATTGGAAGGACTTGTGTTTGGCTATAAAAAGTATTTTCTGCTAGTAAGTCCCAGAAGAATCGCATCCCACAGGCTGGTACTTAGCATCAGCAGGCAGGTTGACTGTTCTTTCCTTGTTCCTTCATTCCTGATCTGGAATCCCTAAAGAACCTCACAACTCATGAATGTGCTGTGAAATTGTTTTTTAAATATTTTATATAGCTAACATCATTCTTATGATGATTAGAATCATCACATTGAAAAGCTCATGCAGAAATGAACACATTTAATTGGAGCAAGACTTCAGTGTTGTGCAGTAAATAAATGCAGAGGGGAGAAGCCAGAACAGTGTCTCCTTTGGCCAGCTCTGTGCAGCCTAGGACCGTTTAGAACTGGAAACCACAATGTGTTATCTTCTGTTTGAAGGCAGCTCCATAAAGTGAGTATGGATCGAACTAAGGTTGTGCAGGCCATAAAGTCTTGTCAAAATAGAAATCTCAACAATAAAATATCCAGATCACTCAGTGTTCATGAGTGCAAAACAAATTTCAGGTGCAATAAACTGCTGCAGAAACAAGTATCCCAAAGGTTAGTAAGATAACCAGTATGGCAGCATCCAAGGATTTAAATGATGAATTTAGTGAGTAAATGTTGGCTTTTGTGAAAATAATTATCTGGACTTCTCCAGTGCCACATGAAGGATAAATAAACTTTTTCCCTAGAACGGGGGAACAGTATATGGAAAATTTTTTAAATGTTACTAAGTGCTTTGAAATATATTAATGGTCACCAAGCATTTCAAGCCTGGTTTTGTTTTCCCATCTCTTTTCTCCAGTGCTTAGAGGTAGAAAGGAGGGCACTGTAGTAAACCTGCCCTTTTCTTCTAAGCATTTTTCCTTTAGAAAACCTGTAGCAGCACTGGTACATGCCTTTTCTGAGACATTCCTTCCATATTTCATATCCTGTTGAATGAGTCGCAAAATTAGATGCTGAAGATAATATTTTAAAGTTAATAGGATAGTCAAAATCAACTCTGTGGTTGTTGACATAAGCTTAACAAGCTAGGTAAGCTCTTCCAGGCCTCAGATTGCTGTTTTTTAAGAAAATAAACAAGTCAACCTTACAGATGCATTGCACAGTTTGTTAATTATTAGTAAACCAAGATTTTGGCTTTAAGGTAACTATGTTTTGAATATATGTATGCATTAAATACTAAGTCAAGAGAAGCAAATTTGTGTGTTACTTCTAGATAGTTTCTTATGTTTCAAAAAGAGAGCAACTTCAACTATTTATAAACTGTAATTAAGTTTCTTTACAACATGACTCATTCTCAACAAGCAAGTCCTTTTTCTTTTGCTTTCTTATGAACTGTGTGGGAAAATTAGGGTTCAATCAGTGAAGAATTTACTCAATGCTTAATTACCCATAAACAGCCCTCCAAGTTCTGCTCATGTAGTGCTTGCATAAAGACATTATTTTCCCCACTCTATGGCTGTCTAAAATTTGACTTTTAAAGAATGATCTGTAAATTGTAATGTAGGAGAAAGCAGTGTTTTACTGGATTCCTTCTCCAGTCTGCTTCTTTAAGTTCCTCTTACATTAACAGTATGATGCTTAGGAGAGCCAAAGTAAGAAATCATCAGATTTAAATTACTTTGAGCATTGAACTAAATTAGAAAGCTTTACTTTCCTGAATGAGCTAATTGTTTAAATTTTCCAGAGGAAATGTTTCTATTTCTGCAAGAGAAGGGGTAAATGGGACTTCCTCTGACATAATTTTCATTTTAAATCTTGAGTTTGACAGCAGCATTTTTACCTTCATAACCAAATATTACTGCTTAACTGCATGACTTGTATAAGCTTGCTAATTGAAGTGACTCACTTACGCAGATGAAGTTATTTTTAGGGAGATAATTTGCACTGTTTAGAAGAGAGGAGAAAAGGGAGAGAGAGTCCTACTAAGAGCTAGATCTCTCATTATAGTTTACAGAGCTCATGAACCCAGCATCCAAGCAAAAGATGACTAAGCAAGGGGTCTATTGGTACTTTCAGGAATTTACAGACATGAGTCATCTGCTTATTTTCTGCAGACATATCACCAGGGTACTTTGTGAGTCAGCTGTTATTTGGGAATAGTACTTGTATTCAACATGAGTACATTTTTGTAGTTCTTAGGTAACTAGCATGCCAAACCAACATAGGCTTTTACAGTTTGCCTAGTTCAGGTGTTAATTTACAAAACTGATGTGTTATTTACAAAACTGATGTGTTGTTCTTAACTGTGATGCATTTTTCATGGCAAAGTGTGAATGGTTGTCTTGCATGGAATTACAGTAACACCTTTGTCATCTTAGATATTGCATGAAAGCAAATCTGATTTTGTATTCATGTACAGATTAAGAGTCAGACTGCCTACACATGACCAGGTAAAAAGAAACATTTTCTTTAGCAAGCCATGTGTGATTATGGGCAGAATTTGACCTTTCAAGTCCAACACACCTTGCCAGCACTAATTACCAGTGGTATTTGCTTATTTTTTTCATTCTGTGCACCAACAGTGTCAATGCACAGGCCTCCACTGGGACGGAAGCAAGTTCTTGCCTTCCTTTCCTATTGCTGAAATAATAGCTGGCTACCTTGAGATATGTATAACACTTTAAACTCAAGGCTATTTCCTGTTTACTGGCCTTTTAGGTGTGGTTGTGTTCCAGAATTAGGGACAGGTTTTTTTACTTGGTCTGGGCTCATCCACACCTTGTATTAAGGAAACACTTGGGTTAGAAAACTGGAAGTTTGGCAATTTCACATGAAGGGTATTATTATAAATCAAAGGCAGTTTAAATTTTTCAAAACTCTTCTTGCAGTTCAGGGTAATGCTGCTGCTGTCCAGATGTGGGATGCACAGTTTTGAATCTAGTTTGATTATCTGATTTATGTGATCAGCTTATGATGTAATTGCTTAAAATTCCTATACAGATTTTGGTTAATAGAATATATTTTGGTGGTACCTTGTCATAACAAATGCAGGTGTCCCTGTAGTAAGAGCATTGCCTTGATTATCCATTTTAAACAGCATTTCTAGTGCTAGGTACTTTGCCCCAAGAGCCCACCTTTAGTTGTAGGTAACAGGGGAAAAAAACTATTGCTGCTTGCGTGTGTTATGTAGATGGCAATTTTGAAGGGAAGGTTAATGAAAGTTAAAAATTCTCAACTAAAAAGCCGAGTACAAGGACTAAATTATTATTTGAATGCTTTGCTAAAGTTTGTTATTCCTCTCACACAAATAAAATAAGTGATAAAACACAAAAGTATACAAACTTGGTTTCTCTTAAGGAGTTGGTACTTAAGAATGAAAAAGATACACTAGAGAAACAGTTTAAGTACTCCAAGCTGAAGTATTATATTTATAAGATTAAAATAGAGAATCAGCCTTCTTGATTCTTTACCCTTTTTTATGGTGGAGTCCTTCAGACACCGAGGTGCACACATCATTTGTGAGGGGAGGAGACAGCATGCTTGCTGATAAATGGCCAGGTCACACCAATGTTGTTCAGGGTTGTTATTTAGTAATCACATTATAAAGAGGAATTCGACAGAGCAATCTTTGAATCTAACCTTTGTTAAAGCAGTGATCTGCCCTCAAATTAGCAGAACTCTGCCCATGTCATTACTGCTTAAATATCTGCTGGGAGCTGCTGTGTGGGCTGAGTCACCCGGGCTCCGGGAGTTGTCACGTGTGGCTCAGACACTGGGTCATGAACTGAGCCAGCACTGTCCTCCACAGGAGCATTTGTTGTATTTTGGGACTGTGGCTGCAATAGCACATTCAATTTAGTGTGCTTCATGGCTGTAAATGCTTTTACTCCTAGAGCTCAGAGGGTCCTTTAGAGCAAAGGGAGATAGGGTGTAGCTGATGCACATCTAAGTATTTAGATGTGATTAGATAAACAGAAAAATGAAGGAACGAGCAGGATGATAGCATGGAATTTGGAAAATAAAACCTCTGTTACACTGATTCCTCAGTCTGTTAGCAGATATTTCACAGGAGGTGCTGGAATCTCTGGAAGTATTTAAAATACAATTCCATTGCAGTGTTCTTTCACTGTACAGAATTTTAAAAATGTGATTTGGAGGATATCAAAAAGTATGGGTTTAGGTGCTTTATAAAGGAAGCCTACCCCCTTTAAAAGAAATTAGCATTCTTCTCTTAATTTGGGTGTTAGACATTTAATATTAGTAATTCAAGTCTGTTGTCATAACTCAGTTTAGCTACAGATTTCTGAAGCCTCCTGAAGTAAGAAATAGACCAAGAAAATACAAACTATAATTCTAAAAATTAACAAGTTAAGTTAAAAACTAGTTCTGACCATGAAAACATACACAGTTTCTAACTGTTGTAGACTATTTTATTGTTCACCAGACCTAGCTGATCATGAGACAGTGATAGGCAAAGGGAACTAAGAGGTTCTGATTTTTATTTTTAGTGGGATATTTTGGGTAATAATGACTTTGTGGTGTGTTTTTAGTTTTGTGGGTGTTTTCTTGTCTAGCAAATGACAGCAAGCTGAAATCTTTTCCAGCTCATATGACTGAATTTTTCTACATTCTGTATCAACTCATTTGGATGCTTTAGGACAGACAGCTGTAAAATGAGGATGATAATGCTTTTGATGTCCATGAGCACACTAAAATATATTGGTTAAAGCAGATAAAGATAAATTTGAGTTTTTAATGAAAAGCAAAACAATGTATTTTGTGAATTTTTGAAAGGGAAGATTTCTCTATAAAAATAATTTTTTAAATAACTAAATAACCCTGGTGAAGATTTTATGATTAACATAGCAATACACTAGCTAAACTTTTTTTAAATCATGTACTTTACAAAAGTGTTTTGGTAAAGCAAAGTGTCCCATACAGCAATAGGTTGGAATCATTACTTATAAGAAATGCAGAAGGATGTTCTAGAACTAACCATCAGTTTCTCCTTTTCTGACACCTTTAAACCAATAGAATGGTCTGATATATTCCCACTAAGCAAAAAGGAAAAAATACACTAGAATATTTTTATAACTCTTCTTTTCCTTTTGAATTGCAGTTGACCTACCCCTCTACTTTCCTCGAGACCAACCAACCCTAACATTTCAGTCTGTCTACCACTTCACTAACAGTGGCCAGCTGTACTCCCAGGCCCAGAAGAATTACCCATACAGCCCCAGATGGGATGGAAATGAAATGGCCAAGAGAGCAAAGTAAGTCAGATTGCTGTTTCCTACTAAGCATTCCATTTGTTTCGTGGTCTTTGGTGGGTAGAAATTTCATGGATGTAACTGTGCATTTTCAGGGTCACAAAAGCTGAACCTGTTCTTGTTCTCATACAGACCTGGTGTTCCTGTAGATGAGTGTAGACAGATACTTACTAATCATGCTTATTGCATTAGTGCCAGAGGACTGAACAAAAGAAGGCTCTTTCTGACAGGCTTTGTATAGCACCGAGTGGTGACAGTCTCTGCTCCAGAGAGCCTCCAGCCTAAGTAGATGAGATAGCCCCCAGCAGGAGTAACCTGCATGGTAGCAGTCAGTCAAGGTAACTCCCTGGGGTTGTGTGGCTGTTGAGGGGACCCTGAAGGGAAGCATGTGAGATGGAGAGAGCAAGGAAGAAAAACCTGAAAGATCTGGAATTAGGCTGTAATGAAAAAGCACGGAAGAACAGGAGGAGGTAGAGCAAACCACCATTCCAGCATAGGAGGCAGCCCTTTCAGATCTTGAGAAAGTTATCTAAAGATCTGAATATCTCTTGCTTTATTGCTTTTTTGTTGGATGGAAACAGAGAATCGCTGTCTCCTTCCTCTGCATTTTTTCTGCAAGCCCTCGTTTTGGGCTGAGGGGAGATCACTTCAATCTGTGTACCCCTTTAGTTAACAGTGACAGGGCAGCCTCACAGAGAGATTCTGTTGTAAGGGCAAGCTGCCATAGGCAGTGGCGTCCCCAGAGCTAGATATTGTCCCTGTCTTCTCATGAAGCAGAACAGATTTTACCTGAATGGGGAGGTTAAGGCAGTAGGCTTGCTGCAGTGTTTTAATTTTGCAAAGTGTAAAAATGTTAGAACAGTGAGAGATTTAAGAAGGCTGATTATCAGTTGTTCAGCATGTAAATGCATCAAACTGCATAAATCACAAGGCGTATTGGGATGAACATTTTGAATGACAGTCAGAAGATTAAATTAAATCAGCAAATATGCATAAAGAGGAGTGGAAACAAAAATAGTTCAAGCTGAGTAAATCAAATGAGTGGCATGGTCAGAGACTGTAATTTGGAAATAATGGAAGCAAACAATAATTGACTGATGCATTTGTAGGTTTTTATACTGATTTAAATTCTATGGAAAACATCAAGTAACATTTGATTTGGAATTTTAATATGCATTGTAATAAAAAATTTTTGGGTAGTATTTGGTTTTGCCACCATACTGTTTATAGGAGCACCATTTCTTAATCAACTATGATTTTTTGTGTGTATGGACTTTCTTCTTTTCTTTAGCAGGATGAGTATTTTGTTTACAAAAAAAAAACAAACAAGAACAATAACTGGAAGCATTACTGTGGCTTTTTTTATGACCATACTACAAAATGCATTTCTTTTGTAGCTGAAAGCTTACAAGTACCTATGTGCTGTCTGCTAAGTGCATTCGCTTATGAGTGGGTGTATACAAATGGACTTCACTGCCCTGCACTTGAAATTTAGAAGTATGACAACAGTTCTCTTTAAAAGCACTAAATGTGTACGCTTACTATCACATGTACGTTTGGTGAGGTTATTCGCTCTTACGTTGGAGGCTCTGCACTGAAGCTTTAGCCTGGCTGCGTAATGGGAGAGGGATGATGAGAAGCGGGGGAAGGCAGTGTGCTGAGATGTCTGAAATAGCAATCACTGAGCTGCTCAGAGACACAAACTGCTCCACTTAAAAGCGCTTCGCTTGCAGGAACAGCTAGTGATTCCTCAGTAGGTACCATAAATAAATCTGCATCAAGGAAAATATGATGTTATGATACATGTGAGCATATTTTAAGAAAGATTTTGAACACAATTGAGCATCTTATGTAAACAATGCTTAAAATATTTGCTAGGGCTTCTTAAAATAGGTTAGTGTGTTTTAACATAACTGAATAACTTCTTATGCTACTTAATTTTTACCACAGACCTGTTATGGACCAAGTATATGGGAATATATATTGATGTGGGAAAGCATTCTAAGGAGACATATTAGTTCAAACAACACATGAAAACTTCCCAAATAAAAACAGAAAAAAAAGAACATTATTTGCCTTCTAGAAACAATGTCATTCTACTCTGCTGAAGTAAATTTAGCCCTAGTTGAATCAGAGACAACTTGTTTGTGTTTCTAAATACTGTCAATTAGGGTTTGCTTATATATAGTCTTTTTCTCTCTTAGCAAAATTGTCTCCCAAGTGCTCAGCATTCTTTGAGACAAAACATCTCTGTTTATCTTCCTGGCCATTGCTCTAGGGCCACAGGATCTCCTACTTGATATTCCAGTATCTGACCAAGTTCTCCACCCTTCTTCCCAGGCTTCAGGAATCAGTGTACTCTGTCTTCCTCACTGGGGCCAAAGACACCATCAGGGATAGCTTTTGCTTGCTCTTGCACCAACTGTAGGAGCATCATCAAGTTTGAAATGGCATCAGTCACAGCTTTCCTCATCCTCAATTTTGGCAAGCCCTGTCTCTGTTTTCAGCAACTCAACACAGCCTGTTTATTCATGGGCAGAGCTGTCATAAGTTCATTCCAAAGGGACTTTGATTCTGTGCCCAGCCTTCTCTCAAGGTTGTTTTAGTGTGGGTTGTAGATTTTTTTTTTCCAAACAGATGAGCCCATCCAGTTCCTTTGGTGCAGGGACTAAACTTGAAAGTCTTGGTATCTTTGCTTATCTCTGTGGCCCCCAGCAGAAGTAGGCATCTCTTTTGAAGTTACGACTTAACCCTTTGCTATAGCCTGAGACAATCAGTAGTAACTATAGGCAGGAGCAAAATTAGTTCCCTAAAATGCATACATATAAAAGTAGATTGTATGCATTCACACCTAAAGACATATCACCTAAATCTAAAAGGCAAATTCTCATATCAGAGTATCACTTTAGCTGGATCTTTTTTATTCAGAGTGAAAAACTGTCCATGTTCTTGCTGAAGTTATTGGACCAATTTGTATCTGTCTCATAAAGTCCATGAAGTCAAGCCTCTTCTCTGTGTCCTCTTAGGCAGATTTTAAAATCACTGGGCTCCACTGCAGCCCACTGATTTAGATTGTTCACTGAGAGATAGCATCTGGTAACTGAAGCTTGCTATTGTCTTAGCCCAGGGGTTGCCCTCTGGCTTTATTTAATTCTGAAGGATGAATCAAGTCCTGATTTAGTAATGTGATTTCAATTGCCTCCAGATTGCTTGTTTCTCAGCTAACACAAAATTTTAACCTGTTCCTCCAGCTAGAAACAGGGAAACCAATAACATAAGATTTTTCTTACAAGCTGCTGAGATGCCATTTCCTCTCACTTGGTATCTCAGGCTTTGCCTCTTGTAGGTCATTTATTTATGTGTCTGTGGCCTCCTGCGTAAGCAGCTTCTCCAAAAGTTTTGGTCCTAAAATACAATGGCAAGCCTAAGAAAATACAGTAAATTATGGAAAGTTAGCAGCCTTGTTTGTGGTGTACGTGTGAAGTAAAACATCTCTGTGCAGTTTCCATGGGAAAGCTTTCTTGTCTTTTTGCTTAAATAGGCATTCAAGTGTACATAAATGGAGTCTTTAAAGAACGTGCTGACTTGAAGCCTGGGATTTTATGAAGGAATACTGTAAATAAAGCTTGTTTGTTTATACAAATGAAATTCAGTTCTTAGATGCACTCTGGCCCAATTTCTGTCTGACCCGGTGCTGCTCTGTAGACTTAGATTATACTTCAGGGGAGAGCAAGTTAAAACTCAGTTTATTCTTTTATCCTACATAAATCCACCTACTCATCATTAAAAATAGCAGGAGCATGGAAAACTGGTATCACAATAAGAAGTTGTTCCAAGAGTTCATATTCCCTTTTATTTCCAAGGTGGCTGACAAAACAAATTTCTGAATGACAATGTTATCCCTGACCATTCATCGGTGTTTGCCAAATGTGGTGTAAATTTTATATATCCCTTAAGGGCATTCAGAGGGTGAAAGCATCAAAGAGCTCAAGTGCTCTCAGCTTTATATTGGCTGTTGCTCTGCCATGAGGTCAAGTGCATCTTCAGATTATGTGCAGGTGCATCTTGTGCAAGCCACAGCTGCAGCTTCGGTTTGTGCTCAGCACAAGAGTGCCATGGTTAGGAAGTGTCAGGCTGGTGAACTGGGCCATAGCATTTTCAGCCTCAGCCATACCTTTTCCTCGTGTATCAGCAAATTGATGATGTCTGTCATGTGTATGATTGAGGTCCCCACTACAAGGAAGACCCTGAGGTGCAGGAGCATGTGCAGAGAAGGGCAATGGAGCTGGGGAAGGGTCTGGAGCACAAGTGCTATGAGGCATGGCTGAGGGAGCCGGGGTTGTTTAGGCTGGAGAAAAGGAGCTCAGGGGTCACATTGTCACTCCCACAGCTGCCTGAAAGGGGAGTGTAGCCAGGTGGGGATGGGCCTCTTCTCCCAGATAACAGGTGAAAGGACAAGAGCAAATGGCTGCAAGTTGCACTAGGAGGAGTCCAGTTTGGCTATTTAGAAAAATTTCTTCCCCAAAAGGGTTGTCAAGCCAGGCTGCCCAGGAGGTAATGAAGTCACCACCCCTACAGGTATTTCAAAGGTGTGTGGATGTGGCACTTAGGACATGGTTTAGTGGTGGGCTTGGCAGTGATGGGTTAATGGTTGGACTTGATGAACCTGAAGGTCTTTTCCAACCTTAACAGTTCTGTGATTCTATGATTACATTTACAGATTAAAATATTGTATTTCTTAGTCTAATAAAAGGATATTTGAAAAGAAAAAAGGATAGTTGTGGTGTTGCTGTTTAGACATATCAATTGTAGTATGTCAAAGACTTGCTGTTCTATTCAGTAAATTTTGTATGCCCTAATGATTTTTTTTGTTAATTTGACATTAACCAGTTTCGACTCATCCATTTTTTTATTATTATTCAGATTTCTTTCACATTTTAGGCAGAATACCTATTACTATATTTCAAATTCTTAAAAAATAACAACTTTCACAATTTCATGAAACTTTTGAGTTCCAGCTATGCTACCATGAATCTCACTATAAAATTTACATGTAAATGTTGCACCCTTTTTATATCTTCTCTTCTTGATGGGTGTAATTAAGGTAATAAATATTTTTTTTATGCTTTGGGTTGTATTTGAGTTTTTTTGCTTATTTGTAAAAGTATCAAGTTGTCTTTGCCTGTATTCTGTGATTTTTCATGCACATTAGTCATCTTTAGAGAGCAGTTTTCCAAAACCAGCTTATTTGCATGACATGTACTCACCTCACAAAGCTTTTTGCATGACTGTCTTTGTCTCTGTTGCATGTTATCTTAAACTTACAATGAAGTTCATAAAAATGAGTAGGAAACAGAAGTATAAAAGCCAGGGACATCATTCTTCTCTAGGTGTGTGTGCATGTATTCAGACACTTGCAAGGCTCAGGATTCTTTCTGAGGAAGAACACCAGCATAGGTACAGCTAAAGGCTGAGGTGGTGAGCTGGCTCACTTGTTTAGCTCTGGTTTTTGATATTTTTGCATCAGAAACTGAACAGAAGTGATTTCCTAGCCTGAAATGGAGTAAAGCTGACGTTTTGTTGCCGCTGGTGGGCCGCTCCTCAGAGCAGGAAAGGGGCAATATGCTGTGACAGCCAGAACAAGAGGAGATGTGGCGACCCAGACGTGTGAAGCTTACCAAGAAGTTAATTTGATTTTATACACCATTAAATCAAAACTGATTTTCTGTGGGAGTGTCAGCTGATCAGAATTATATGGGAACAATAGAAAGGAAAATGGAAAATGCTACATTTTGTTAAAATACTTAGTGATTACACTTGTCCTTGTAGTGTGTTCTGCAGTTAATTTACCAGCAAAACTTAATAACAAAAGTTATTAAAAGTTATTTTGATTGTAAGAGATAACAGGTGAAGTAGATAGGGCTTTTAATTAGAATTTTCCCAGCACATTCCTTTATTTTTACATAGTTCTTCTGCATACAGTACAGAATACAGTACATATCATGATAGTTGCACTTCTTGAGTCATATTTTTCATGTAGTTTTCTTTAAATGTCTCCCTGGATAATTAAGTCTGACTCTTAAGTTATGGTATGTTAGTTTCTGACAGGTGCCTGCCAGGGATCTTCAGTGCTGTCATGCATTATGTGGATTTCAGCCAAGACAGAAGGGCCTGGGTATTTGTTTCTGGTCACTTCTCATTAAAGCTTTGACTGTAGGAAAGAAAAACAACTATTTAAAGATGAGGAGTATAGGTGCTATAGGAAGTGCATAGAAATAAAATCTGTTAGGCAATTAGTTTTCTGTGATTTTGTATAGATACTCTGTATATGTGTGAACTGTACATATGTGCATTTTGATACATAGTAAATATTCTTTCTGCAAAAAAGTATTCTCGGATATTGACAAGAGAAATGCACAGAAGAGATTGGAGAAGTTGGCATGGTATAAGTGGAGTATAATAGCACTTTGCTGGAAGACAACTGCTTTGTAGGAATGAAAGGTTAGCATTTAATGTAGGTGGTTCTTGGATAACTGGGATTAAGTGGCGTTCTAGAAATACTGTGAAACACAGTCACTGTCTGATTTGGCTTTATTAGAGAACTCCATTATACATTTATGAAAGCTGCTAGTTCTATATTAGAACATGAAATTACAGTTAGGAACTTGCACAAAAAATGTCCTCCCTTTCTCGAGAGAAAAGGGTAAGGGAAATACATGGGTTTGGAAGGAGCTGAGATTTCATAGTTCAGATAAATACTGTTGCCTGATCAGTTATAAAATAAACAGCTAAATAAAAATAGGAAGTCAGCTCCATAGTCTTGTCTTTTGAGTAATACTCATAATTGTTCCATTAAGCTAGGTAAAACTCTGCATTCATTTAGCCCACTGTCATGTCTGTATCAATAGGTAACAGTGGATGCCTGTAGAAAAGCATGCAGAGCATGTAGTCATATTTCCATTGTATGTTCTACCATCCTCAAGGATGTCTTTATCCAGTACTTGTACATTTCTGTTAAGTAATCTTACCTAGCTTTCCTTCTATTTGCTTGCTTTTTGAACCAACAGCATAACATCATAAAATTCTGTGGCAAGGGATCACATAGGTGTGGTGAGAATAACAAACTGTTAGCTTTTTGCATTCCTGCCTCCTCCTAGCTCAAGCTGGGTGTTACCCTCTACCTCTTGTATGAAGAGAGGCAGCAAATAGTTAATCTGTTGATCCCCTCCATAACCTTTGTTTTATGATCCTCCTTTTCTCTTGCTCTGCTCACTCCCTCCTTCTCCAGAACCTCTCCATCTTTCTGGTCACCCTTGTCCTGCTTCCTTCTCCCTTTACTGTTTCTGTGATTTTCCTTCTCTTTCTTTTTCTGTTACTCACCATGCATTTATATAGTGGTGTAGTGATATTGTCTGATTTACTCTTTATTCTGCTTCTAGCAGCATCTGATTTTGTTTTTGGCATACAGATGAAGGCTAGTTACAGTGTCATTTTAGAACCAACATCTCCTTTCTATCTGTTTTTCAGAGCCTGTGTTTTTTTGTGGTAGTAAAATTGTCTTTTTTCTCACATATTTCTCCTTTCATGTTTGTCAACACTGACAAACCTGGTATGTTATCTCCCAGTTATTCCGCCTGGTATGTTATCTCCCAGTCTCCTAGTTCTGTAAGAACTATCTGCACTTCCTCATAATTGTGCCTTATTTTTCCTTCCCTAACTAAATTGTTAACACTAACAGACCTTTCCATCTTCCATTGCTCACTTCTTCATATCATGTAGGAATATGAACAACACAGGTCAGAACACTCATTTCTGTGCATTTCTCAGGTCACTTCCCCCTAATGGTATTCATCATTTGTTCCTGTCCTTTTCTTTGTATCTTGGCCTGCTGTTTATCTACTCATGGATCTTTTCTCCTTCTGTGGTAATTCAGGGGTTTTTATGCCTTTGAAAAACCTTCCCAAATACCTGTAGGTAAGTTGAGCAGTGTTTGTCACTTGAATTTTTCTTGTTCATGTGGTTTTGATACCTTAAGAAAATAGGAGACTTGAGAAGCAGTTTGGCACCTACCCAGTATATCATATTTATTAAAGTCCACTAATTTTGGACTATTTATGAATTTTTATAATGATTTCTATTAACAGTCTCTACCAATTTGTAATGTATGGACATGAGACTTACTGAGTCATAGCTCCTTCTATCCTCCCAGACCTCCAGACCTTTTTTTAATTGACATCACACTTCTCTGGTACCAAGCTGTTTTAAGCAGGAGGCTACAAGCTATTTAAGAGTTTAACTTTCTCAGACTTGAGTTTCTCTGGAACTTGGATGTGAATGTAGTCTGGGGATGCTGATTTGGTTGTGTTTTGTTCATTTTTTCATTTCCTTTTTGGCTGACATATCTGCATGAGTTGAATCTCTTGGTACATCTCTTGGAAGGCTGGATTCTGGTATAGCAACATCTTTAAGCACTTCCATTTCATTTATTCTCTGTGACTTTACTTCTCCTGAGTATTTTTACTTTTTGACCATATTTTGCATTGTTTGACAAGTGTTTATTTCGAGGGTCACAGTTAAGTTGTTCCTCAAATTAATTTTCTATTTGTTTTATTCTGCTTTTACTTGTTAGTGTAAAGGTTTCTTTCTGTCTGGTTTTTCCCTTTGGATGGGTCTCCAATCTTTTGAGCATTCACTTTTACTTCTAGTAGCAAATATATATCCTTTGAATAGCAAAAAGAAACAAGTGCTTTCGTATGTTTTATATAATCACAGATGTGTGGTGTCTCATCCGTTTCCTTCTGACTGGTTTGTCCTAATGAATATCCAAGGAGGTTTCTTTTCTGGTTTGGTATGTTGCCTTCGGCCCCTGTTGATAAGCAATCTGGCAAAGCAAAGAGGATGGCATGATGAAATCAGTCCTTTCACCTGCAAGCACACTTTGTTTTCAGGGGTGCTGGTTGTCAGACTCGTTATAGATGCATCTGTGGTGTAACTCTTCATTTCTACCTCTGAACTACTATTAAGGGATTCAATAATCTCTTAAAGATCATTCAAATTCTATTATTACTACTGTGAGCTCCTCTCTTCTTGAATCTCTGCACTTGTCTTTTCTTACAAGCTTCACTCCTGAACGTATTCTTGCCCGGTCTTTTCTGCTTTCTCTTGCTACTTATCACTACTTTCACACATTCTTTACCCTGCCTTTTGGGCTTTGAAGAGGTTCCTAGTTGCATCTCGTCTCACATTGACTCTCTCCTTCAAATCTAATAAAAAGTTTGTTAAGTAATTGCTCTCCAGCAGCAGAGCTCATTGTGCATTTACACAGCCTAGATAAGAGGAAATAATATGTTCCTTGAATAAACACTATCTCTTTAAGAAGTTAACCTTTACCTGGAGTGGGAAAATATGGCTATGGCACTTCAGCAACTAGGGAAAATAGAACAGACTTGTCATGCTGTAGCTCATAGGACTGGAAATTTCCTGTAAGTCAACAATATATTTAAAAACACTCTATGAAGATTGAGTTTTTCCATGATGGCCTTGGAATATCATTCTCATGATCCACTGATAAGGAAACAGAGTGACCGTGCTGTGACCGAGATATTCCAATGCACCCTTCACAGACACCCACTACCCTGTGGGGAAAATGGAAGTTAAGAAAGCAGAAGCAAAATTTGCTATGATCTAAGACCACAAACCTTCATCTGACTGAAGTACATCTATTTATGTACATTGTGGAGAAGGTGAAGGAAATGAAGTGTTTTATCTCTTGAACTGACTGGCAAGCAGAAGACATTGATGAAACTGTTTCAAAATGAGAAGTTAATTTTTCTGTGTGTGCTTTGGAACACTCAGATTCACTGTGTCTGTGCAATACACCTTTGTAAAATTTTAAATAGCTATATCAGAAATCGGTGAGACATTAAATACCAGAGTCTTGAGTTCCAGATGGTTTTAAAAAGTTGCTTTCATACTTACTGGCCTTGGTCTGTATGAACTGATTATGTCCAGTAGCTGTAATTTCTGTCTGTTATTGTCAGTTAAGGTCCATGCATTTGGAGGACATATATTCTTGGAATCAAAATTAACATCTTTTACAAAGTGATAACCCTACTTATGCTGCTGCTTTAAAATAAACTTTAATTGCCAGCCTACATGATGATCTGCAATCTTGGCTCCACAGCAGTTCCCTAGAACTCCCTTCCTTTATATCTTGCTTTTAGTTAGGTTGTTATATTTATGGTTGTTTCGTGCTTTGAACAGATTGTAAAAATTCATTTTGCTTTGTGGTAAGTTGGGCAGCAAAGTCATCTTAATTTTTATAGCAGACCAATGCTGAATTCTTCACTTTATTTATAAAATCAGTTGATACCATAGGTTTTTGGAAATTAAATGAAAATTTAATTTTTATTTCTGTTTGCTTCATACGGATTAAAGCTACCTGTTAATTCTGCAATCAGCAAACTGTTGAAAAACATTTCTAAATATAATAATTTTTTGTACCTTTCTGTGTGACTTGAATCAGAAATAACTTCTGGCGGAAAAAGATATTGTTAGTAAAATACAGAAAACAGCTTTTGGACGTGAGTGAATATTAATGTTTAAACTTCTGGTATGTTTATTTTTTTGTTTCACTAGTTCTGCCACTTCTATTTCCTGTTGCAGTTTTGGTTTGTTTGTATTTTTGGAGACAGGTTTCTGTTGTGCAGTATAATAAACTGAGCTGAAAACAGCTGTATTTCTTAAAAACTTGCATTTTAGCGGCTGCCCACTGCAGATCTCCAGATCTCTTGATGCTTGATTACTGTTCTGTCTGTCCATCAGCCTGGCTGCACAGTCAGTGCCTTGCATGGACTGGCAGGTAGAAACAGGCAAAATAAGTTTAATCTCCTTGTGGGTAATTCACAATAAAAGGATGTAGAGAGAGAAATATTAGAAAAGGAAGAAGGATTGTGATGCTTTTTTTTTTTTGGCACACAGGAAAAAAATTGCTAGCAGCTTAATGGCGTTGTGCACTGGCTCCTTTGTAAATTTGTGTGTTTAGCCAGTTACAGTAGCAGTAATTTAAGAACTATTGTCTTGCTGTTGTATAAACACTTCAGATGTTAGCTTGGCATCACCAGTTCTGGAGATGTGTAAAATGGAGAACTGTGTAGACATTGTGTTTCACATAAAAGCAAAATATTTGCTATAGATAAAGCTGGCTAGTAAGGAAATTCTAAACCACATCCCAAAGAGCATACCATCAAGAAGCTTAGTTTAGAAACATGAATACATGCCAAGTATCGTGATGTATATTTGAAGTGAGAAAGAAATCCTGGAAGGTACCTATTTCATTCTGCTGCTGTGCTTGGATAAGTTTTTTGGATATTCAGATTTGAATGGTGATTTAGAAATGCTGCTGTCTCCTGAGTGCCTTGTGCATTCCATAATAGTCCTGATTTTCATTAGCTCCTGAGCCTTTGTCACTTGGCACCTGGCCCTGCCTGCTACAGCCCAGTTCTAGCTGGGCAATCCAAAGTTACAGTGCTGAGAACTGTTTCTCACTTCAGTTTTTGTAATATCTTAGATGTGGAGACAATGATACAAAGATCATTTTCTCCTAACTGAGGTGTAGAATGTCTACTGTAGAGTTAATCTTCTGTAACCCCATAGTTATCCCAAAGCAGGAGATGGGCTGATTCAGCTTTGCTGTGAGTGCTCATGTATCTTTAGCCTGGTGAGGAATGCTGTGGAAGTGCCTATGAATAAATAGACAACATGGTTCACCCAATGGAAATATGTTTTTAATGCATTATATGTAATGAAAAGAGCAAAGAGGTTCAAATGTCTCATGTCTGTGTTTAAAAGGAAAAGGCTGCCCCTCAAACATTGGCATGAGGCCTGTGGAAAGAATGGGCTCTCTGTAGACATCCACACTTTTGTGTTCAGCCCTTGCTCAGTGCAAGGCATAGAGACGCTGGAGGAGGGCATGAGCAGGGGTTAAGGACATAATGAGCAGTCATATGGAATATGACCTAAATACATACCCACTGTTGGAATTAATGCACCAATTTATTAATTTAAGTTCTTTTTGTTAATTAGTGGTAATCATGTTGAATTAGGTAGCTCCTGACAAAAGGAATTTAGAAAGAAAACTTATATCTGTAAAAAAAAGACTGGTTGGCATCTTTGATTTTGTTCTGCCAGAAACAAGCAGGAAATCTTAGAAAGTGTTCAAGGTTATGGTAAAGAGCTTCTGTATAGGAGATGAATTTTTAGGGGTTACATGAACCAAATCAGCTGGATGTGCCTGTGTGGTCATGAGAGGACAAATCCTCTCACCTGGCATCCAGAAGGTATTGTTGTAGGTGTTCAGTATTTTCAAAACAAGTTTTCACTGTGTCAAAACAAGTTTCAACAGGAACACAAAAATACAAAGGCACACTACATATGTATGTATGATCCATGCAAAATACTTTGTACTTCAGAAAGTGAGTAACCAGGTGACGTTGATAAAGCCTGGAGAAGCTCTTTTATAATTCTAATATGTCTATAGTGTTGAAATAGTTTATATAACGAGATTTTATTGCAAAGTGTCAGCATAATAATGCTAGTCTGGAAGGAATAGGTCAAAAACCACAAGAAGCCTCAGTCTGTCCTTCACTCTGACCTACACCCTTCTTAATTCCTGTTTTCACCAAATTTGATTGAAAGAAGGGAGAACATTGCTGTTCTAGCTACTATGAAGATCAGTCATCTGTAGAGTTGATGTTGTTCTATCAGGATTCAGTGGATTTGAAGAAACTTGTAGATGTCTTGAAGCAGTTCTTCTAGGGTACAGCAGGAAAGAAATATGGGATGCAAAATGATGTAAATCCTAGAGATACAATTCCTTTAAAAGAAGTGGACAGCTGTTGGGACAGATGCCTGGGATTCTTGGCTGTATCTCATGCAGCTGGACGTGATAAAATTCCGTCCTTACCTCAGTCCCAGGATTATTCAAACAAACTCAATTTACCTGCTGGACAGTTCAGACAATAGAGAACTACTGAGGACAATGGGGTACTAAATACAGACCTTACTCCAGAAGACTTGGAAAGGATTAAGTAGAACTATTCAGAGATCACCATGACTACAGGAGTGCCTGCCCAAGTCAGATCTATTAACTTGAAAAAGTTTTAGAAAAGAATTCATACATACTATGTCTGCCTTGCCTAGAGTAGGAGAAAATTGATGTATTTGTCAAATATACTGGCTACTATGATTTTGAATACACTAAGGGTCTATAATTAGAGCCAGATATTTACAGAATTAAATATTTTACAAGAATTAACTAAAATATTGAAATAATGGGTAGTATTTAAGAATAAAGTTTGCTCTCAAAGCCAGTAGTAGGAAAAAAATCCAAATGTAAGTCTGCCTTCAGATGAGAAGGAACACAACATGTGTGCCTGATGCGGTGAGAGGAGGTCTCTATGTCTTTGTGAAAAGATGAAGATTGTGGCTCAAAGGCTTTAATTTGCCAGTAAGGACACTGTGCTGGTAGCAGAAGTGTTGCTGTACTGCTCAATCTGTTCTTGATGTGGACCATCATGATGATTTCATCCCCTTTATTTTCCTCAAATCATCTCTTGATAGAAAGAGCACTTGAAAGTCTCACATCTTGAGCTGAAACAAATAAAACATGAGTGCAAATAGGGCTAGCATGGGTGAATTTGAGATCAGCATGCTGGAAATCTTGGCAGTTATAAACTGAGGAGTTTAAGGGGAATATATTTTGTGAATGACTTGGGAAGATGATTCATCACCCCATGATGATTGTCCTTGTCCCAGACATAAAAAGCAGAACTCTCATTGGTACAACATGTTGTATGCTTTTTTCCTCACAGAGTTTGAGTCTTGATCTTCTGCTCTGAATTTGCCACATGAAGATTTTAAGAGAAATAGAAACACCTAAGCAACCCTTTTAACTTTATTACACCAGCAGCAGTAACTAGAACACAATTGTATAGCTGGCTATAATACCAGTCCAGCGAAAGCAACAGCAGAAATCTAGTGTGTTGGTGTTAGAATGCTGTCACCATAAATATATGGGAAGTGTTGTTTGATGGGAGATTTCAGCTACATAATTTAAAATCTTTGCAGATTTTCAGCATAGATATGTAAAGGCAAAGGTATTATCAAGTGGTCAATGCAGATTTTCTACCAGCTGCATTTAAAAAACCCAGCACTAAATTACCATGGGAAACAAACAGTACAATTAGAATGAAATTTCACAAAAGCATGTGAATTCTGAGTCAAGTAGGTTTTAAGCACGGCAAACCCACACACTGGGATTTAGACATGTATGGGCTTCTGGAGACCTTGTACCACACTCAGTGTTTCATATCACTGGGAAATATGTAAACAGCAAGTGAGCCAATTCTACCTTCTTTTAGATACTTACCACTTGCAATTATAGCAATACTTTCTTTCCACTGGATAATAAATTGAGGGAAAGAGAAGTGCTTTACTCTCAACAGATGTCCTTGAGCATAGCACCTGGAATTCATTGTACTGTGTCAAGTATATATAGTGGTTAACTACAGCAAAATGTGTTGTTTTCTGGAGTGATGAAGAAAAATTTCCATAGAAACCTCATAACTTACTACCTTGAACTTGGAAAATGACCATTTGAGGGAATAAAAATGAATAGACAAAAAACAATGGAGTCTTATAAGAAGCTCAACAAAGTGTTAGACATGTGCCCATAAGTGTATGAAGATTTACACCCACTCTAGGCTGAAAAGAAAGCAACTTTTTAAACACTGTTTAAGCTGGAATCAAAACAATTGTGAGAAGGATGCAACACTTAATGTCTGTTTTACTTTCTTTACATGAGTGTTGATTGTACTCAACACTCAGGTGAAGAATATCACTCATTTGTAACTTTGTACAAACATATTTCCCTGTACTTACTGGAGAATTTATGCAGGTCTTCTGAGCTTGGTGTAAGGTCAGTGTGATGCAGACCCACCAAGAACATGGTAGATGAAAGCTGGAGAAAGAAGGATCTCCATCTTTCCCAGAAAGGAGAAAAGGCATTGATCAAAAGCTGATTTCTGCCATTTGACAGAGCCCTGAGACACCCTAGGTCAAGTTAGCTTTCTTCATCTTCAGTGTAATTCAACAAGTACCTAAATTACTGTTGTTGGGTTTTTTAAATAACAGCTCTCCAGAGCTGAAAAACATATCTAGTGCATATGAAAGTAATAATTTCAAAATAGTTTGAAGATAACTTAAGAATATTATGTGGCAAAGTTTCTGAAAAAAAAACCTTTCAGATACTTTTAAATGAATCCTTATGGTATAGCACAGATCATAGTTATTGAGGGTGTAATTCATGTGAATGTGTTAATATGAATAGAGTATGAGGAATGTATCTTTTTCCAAAGTTTATGTTTATATTCACTGTTTCTCTGTACCTGTATGTACAGGATGCTAGAGCATGAGTGTTGTCTCTTGATTTAAAATCTTTCTATAAGGAATAGCATTGCATGTGAAAGATGCCTTTACCATGCAGTCTATAGCAGAGTATTGTCCCTCAAAAATTTTTCTATTTCTCTCAAAATTATTTCATGTCATCTGTCGTGACATAATATTTTGTGTCATGGTCCTATTTGGGCAGAAACATGTGAACTTTGACTTCAATGCCAGATGGTCAATAGATGAAACTCACTCAGAAGGTGATTGCTGCTTCTTTTCCTCCTTACTGGTGACCTCTGCAGAGATTGTTGTAATTAAAATGTTGTAATTTCCATTTCACAGGAAATTCAGGTATTTTAATACATGGTTTTGTCCCAAACTTTGGATGAAAAGAAAAAATTTAGAAAAAAGTTTCCAGTGTTCATGAAGGAGTTTCACTTACCTTCTCCTACTTCCCCATCTTTCCTCCTCAATCTACTAAATGCGCTGTAGCTGAGACAGTCCTATCAGGCACACTGGGCTTTTGGATCTCTTAGCAGGGCCTGTTTTGGTTTGGTTTGGGGGTGTTAAGGGAGCAGTGTTAATTAATTTTTTTTTGTGGTAGGTGTGATGAACCGTAATTATCTCTGATTTTGTTTCATCTGAGATACTTATGGTATATGGGAGAGGGACAGAAATGGAGGAACGTAACCTGAGTACACTTGTGGTACTGCATTTGCTTCAATCTGGAGAAGACCAAAATGATAAGAGCAACTTTAAGCATGTTCTTTAAGGTATAAAAAGAAAAAAAACAGACATTTAAAATGGTGATGTACTAAGGGAATTTTTGTAATGTATGGAACATTGCCAAGAGGTTCATATGAACTACCAGTGAAATATCTTCTTTGAAACAGTACATCTGATCAGAATGTAGGGAGGTGTTAGACTGAGTTTTGCAGCAATGGATACAAGCTCTCCTGCAGGAATCAGTGAAAAAAAAGGATGCAAGTGTAGATAAAGTTAGTGTGGGAGGATGTTTGTGGTATCATAAGCATTCATTCTGGAATTTACCTAACAGAAAAGGCATATATAATTACTGCATATAATGCACTAAGTGTGGGTTTAATACAAAGCACAGAAATGCTATAAAGAAAAAGAAATAAAATGTAGGAAAATAATTCTGATTGTATCCCATTTAATGATTAAGAACTTCTACAGTTTTGGAAGAAGGAAGTTTTAAGTAACATTTATCAAGTCGATCACGTGCATGGAAGAGCTTCTGCAGAGAAGGTATCAAAGGGGAAGGGGGAAGCTGTTTAAAATAAGCAAGCAGAGAAGCATAATTAAATGTTAGGACAGATAAAGCAAGGACAAGTAAAAGGGATAGGTCCTGACATTGACAACATGCAGGAGGTACTCCATGAGTGAGCAAAATGCATAGAATTAAACAGGACTTAAAAAAGCTACAATTTCAAAGCTATGGTAGAGAAAGCCCAGATACAGAAATGGCAATCAGCTGTTGAGATCAGGAGACAGGCAGACCTCCTCAGCTGGTTTATGTTCGTGTATGTGCCAGCAGGAACAATCACTTTTGCAGGCATGATTATGAGGGTTGATTTCTGAACTTTGCTTCAATAAACCAAAGTGTGTTCTGTAAATACACAGCACAATCTGTATATGCTATAAAATGTGTGTGCTGGTTGTCCTCTTTATTATGGTTGTTTCCATTTCTGGGATCAGCTCCTCAGTCCAGAAATGCTTTTACTTTCCATTGCTCTTTTAACCTTTGGACAGCATCTCATATGTATTTATATCTTGTGCACAAAAGCTGACTGCAGATATCTGTTAATTAATTTGCCAGGCACAACCTCACAAAGAGAGAGGAGCATTCCTTTCGTGGCCTTGCAATGTTTTTAGGTGTGAGGAAGTATGGTTGCTGTCCAGTGATTGCCAAAGCTTCTACTGCAGTTATGAAACACATCATGATTGTGAACCTGATCAGTGTCTGTTTGCTTCAGGAGGTAAATCACCAGAGAGATCAGGAATCTAATACATGACATTGCAGCTATTCTCACTTTAGATTTCTTCTAACAGGAGAGAAATTTATAGAGGCCAGTGATAGAAATAGAAAACAAAATCTTAAAAAAAAAATAGAGAAATTGAAAGTTTAGTGCAAAATACAGTAGGCAGAAACCAAAGGCAGAATGATAAAGCAACTTCTAATATAAGTGGCAAGTAAAGGGCATCCCTGGGACATGTAAAACACCATTATTACATGGTTGAGTATCTCAGCAAAAAAATCTCAAAGGTACAGTTCTAACTCAGTTTTGGATATGTAGAATTAGCTTATTTTATGGATTTGAGTCACTTGATCCTTTGCAAAGAAGATAGACTAAGATCCAAAATATAGAAATCACACTTTAAAAAATGTGTGCATTATCCTATAATAAAAAATGCATTATCCTATAAATTTTGAAGTTTAATAAAAGGACTTGTGTTCATACAATGTTGTTAGTATTTATTTGCTGCATTTCATGTAAACTGCTGCCATCAGCAGTGACAGTATTGTGTCAAGATTTGTGAGACAGATAAAGAGCTTATCTCCTACATGAATTCTGACTTCTCACTATTTTCCTTCTCCATTGCCTTGTCTGTCTTTGGGCCTTTTGTACCACATGTGAAGCCTTCTTCACATAGGGGAAATAGAAAATATGGGAAACATCAAGTTTCTGCAATTCATGCTTTTAAGATTACTACTTCCTAATCATATATTTTCTGTTCTTTTCACTAGGACATATTTCAAGACATTTGTCCCTCAGTTCCAGGAGGCAGCATTTGCTAATGGGAAGCTTTAGACAGCTTTGGGCATGGAAACTACATTGGACAGATCCTTCAGTCTGCACATGTCAGCCCAAAAGAAGGATGCCTGGAAATGGGTTGGACTGTCTTGATAAGTGCTTTCTTGCCTCTGAACTGGTTTTGCTAGCTTCAGTTTTTGAAACAAAGACCTCACTAGCATGCTTAGAACTGAATATTTGATATTAGTCCTGCCCCTTTTCCTCTGCCACCACCATTCCTTTATATATCTATTGGATTAAATTTAAAAAGGCATGTATTGATAGGATAACACTTTCTTGTGCCAACAATGTCCTGTATGTCATGCCTTGTTTCCTCATCTTCAGATGGTCTAAATTGGACTGCTCTTCCCCATGGAAATGTGCTGTAATGTGTACATTTAGTTAACATTTTCAGCTCATCCTAAGGAAACACAAAACTGCCGTATGTACCAGGAATGCCTAATGGACTGTACAGTGCCATATTCTGTCTCGGAGGCTTGAGTCTCACTGTGGTTGTTACTCTCACAGGTATGGATATGAATTGCACACTTCAGTTCTCAGTGCCTTTCCAGTTGGTCTGAAGTTAATATGGCAAGGTGTTTGAGATTTGGTGGTTTTTCTAATACTTCTGTTGGAAGCTCATTTTATGTGAAATGTTAGGGTTTTATGCTTTGTTTTCATTTCCAGTTGTACAATTTTGTTGTTTTCCTAATGAATGCCCCTTGCCGCCACAAAAAAGTTCTATTTCTTTAGTACCAACATGCAAGTAACTAGTTATATAAACCAGTATAACAAAATAAAGCTCTTTCATAGACCTATAATTTTTCCAAATAAGATAAATACTGTTAAGAGGCAAACTTTCTACAAAGGAATGAATGATGTCTTGGAAAATAGCTGATGAAATAATGTAGGGCTATAGGTATTTAGCTTAATGCTTAAGTTCAGCATATCTTCTCAGAAAATATTTTTAAGTGTATATAACTGGAAACATTACCTCCCTTAATTCTGAAATGCCAAATGGAAAATCCTGCCTATTCATCCTTTCTTTCCTGCTTGTGTCAGGCACACCAGTTGGGACTAATGGTCACAATGTCACTTCCCCAATTAATTTGTGAATAGACCAAGGTACTTTCCAGTAAGGAATAAAATTAGCAGAGTATGTTGGCTTATAAATGGTATCTGGAAAATGTGCCCTACTAAATACAAGGAACTAAATGAATTGTATGCAGATGATACAGTGGAACTGGAAAACATTTTATTTTAAATTATACACTATAGCATCACATGCAAGGAAGTCTCGTCAAGGTGCTTGATTGGCAGTATTCTCCTACCCTTTCTACAACTTATTATTTGGCATGAAAAGTAGTGCTTTTCAGGGTTTATATTCACCTAGGAAATACAGATGGGGTTTGCGTCGTGAAGCTTAATAATTAAGAATTATGCAAATAATTCGCCTCTAAAAACTACAAGTATTTTTAGTTAGTTTGTGAGCAAAATTTAATTTATGTTTAATACTGAAATACTTGGCTGAAAATTAAGCTGCAAACAAAATCTGTATTGTAAGAATAAATAAAATAATAAGTTTTATTGCAAGTCTGCAGAGAAGGCGTATTCTGTCCTGTGACCCACCCCTTTGTGATTCTCAGTGCATTATCTGAGCACTGTCAACAGTTTCAAAGGTCTGAGCCTGAATTCCCTCTGTGGTGACACTGCATGAGGCTTTTGCATGCTTAGAGCATATGTGGGAGGTTGTCAGTGGTTGGGGGCCATGTACAAATTACAAATAGGATGGGATTGTTAGGAATGCATTTTGAGTTATTTTATTTTTTAGCATTGTTCCATTACATGGTTATGACAATGGGAAAATGTTATTAGTTCACATCTTAGGCAGTAGATTAAGAACTTAATGTTACAACTTACTTTAAAAGTTTTTTTACTAATTACAAAAAGTAAAAGCATATTGACAGTAATTTTATTTAACTACTATAAGCACTCTTACTTTTGGTTAAAACAATGCTTGCTTATTCTGAATACAATACCTGCTTGTAAGCTTTAAAACACAATGCACAGTGTTTTATTATTAAGCTTAGAGCTTTTTAATATTTTGTTAGATACACTTTTTTGTAGATTAGAGGGTTATTTTAGATAAGCACTAAAACAGACTATTGTTTTATTTGTTTTTATTTTTTTACTTTTTACATAATTTTTTGCTGACTTATTTTATGGCTACTGCTTAGCTCTAATTACAGTTTTGCTGTTTCTGAGGTTTTCTTTTTGTAGCCTTCTTAAAACTTTCTGATTTTATGGATCCTCACAGAAGGTAATGGTTTTATGTGAATATCAAAATCATAACTGAACAACCTCAGGTGACTAAGAACAAAATATTGTTTAGTATACTGGGATGATGTCATGTCTACATTTCTTCAGGTAAAAGCCAAAGCCACAGACACATGTTCAAGAATAAGCCAACCTTGTGAATGGGGTGGGAGAGGAAGGATGGCTAATGAAAAACATTTGTTCTCATAGTGTTCTGAATCTGATAGAAACAATCTCTAGACATCTTCAAAAGGTATAAACCAAACCCTTAGGTTGCATCAGTACATTCCTGGAATCTTACATTTTATAACTTTGTCTTTGATTCAGTGTTTACTAATTGCTCCATGAACACAGTGTGTGCTTTATGTACCTGATTGCCCAAGTGGCACCAGTTATTTATTTCTTTTATCTTTTCAGAAGTTACCATATTTCAAAGGCTAGCAATTGAAAGATAGTTTGAAAAGAGGTCCACTCTTCAGAATTTAGATTCATTCCCAACCAAAAATGCATCCTTCACCTCAGTCCTAGTCATTTTGGTCAATGAACTGCTTTATTATTAAAGAGCTTTAGAAGCCACATAAGAAAGTATTTTTAGGGTACAAAAAGCCTAAACCAGGAATTCATTGTGTTGAATTCAACAGTTTGACCAACTTTTCACAACATTCACAGAAACAAATCAATAGTTTCAGTCTAATTTTAATGTCATGCTACAATTGCTAGTATTTTGGGGAGGGAAAAAAAGGTTAAAAAGATGAAAAACTGTACTGTGTGTATTTAAATTTCAGATTAGAAGAAAAGGCATTTTAGTACACTAAATGAATGTTTTCTTTATTTCAAGTTCGCCCTTCACTCTTTGACCTATATGGATCCCTTTCTAATATTTCTCAAAAGTAGAACTATTTTATGGGTATTTTATTTTCTTTCTAATAGCTCTCAGGCATATTGGGAGTGTTAGCTCTCCAAATGGGGTATTGAGAAGAGAGACACTGAAATGAATGGAAGCTTCTCTCCGGGAGAGTTGCCATATAAATACTATACCAGAAGAGAGGGTTAATTTGAATAATTTTATATCAAAAAAGTATCCACTGAAGGCATTTATATTAGCCACAAAAGTTGGGATCTGATGAGTTGGAGTTATTTCTGTTATCTCCTGTTTTATTATAATTTCCATTGTGGCCAGTTTAACAGCACTGAGACTCTCAGCACTTCCTTCCCTATTATGTGATATATGCAATTGAAGGGAGCAGTCAGACCTAGGCTATTTTCCTTGGCTTATGAGAACCTCTAAATGTAGGAGAAAAATAGCAATGTTGTAAATGTATTGAAAAGCCTAAACTCTACACTGTCCTAGATTTGACTAAAGAATGCACTAAGTCTTGAGTTGCTAAGCCCTGCTAATGCATGGTTTTCCAAAGGTCCCTAAATCACAAACTTAGAGTCAAGCCTTCATTCATCTGCATACCTAATCAACTGTCCTAGAAGTAATACCAAATCTTATGGATTCAAAGTCAGACTTTTTGTGAACTTGCTGGAAACACTGGACAAACAGCTAGAAGAATAAATAAAAGGTAACTAAACCATATATATTGTTTGGCCTTCATTGATCCTTCCATTGTGCTGGCCACTGCTTTGTTTACTGGCACTTTTCATTTGCTGAATTGACACATTTTGGTATTGTTGTTGTCCTTGAACATCCTCCCATTCACACAGAGAGTAGACTTGAGTCAGTTCTTGAGAAAAGATCATTGCTGGAGTTAGCATGGATCTCCTGTGCATTGTGAAACCCTCCCTAGGGATGTTTCTCTGTATGTTTCCTTTCTCTCATCCTGACTGGAACCTACAGCAGTAATTCATCTTTGGTGAACCAGTCAGTGGATGAGATTTAGCCATGAAGTGCAGTACTTAAGTCTCACTTCAGGTGGTTTTACACAGAGACTTCCTACCTAGGAAAGAGAGGATTAGATCGGGAGTGCTCTCCATTGAGCAGTGCCCCCTAACACAGGGCTGGGGGTTTAGCAGAGCTCAGAAACCTGTGTAAGTGATGAGTAGGCACTGCAGCTTAGACATCCTTCCTTCTGAACCAGGGAAGCAGCAGGCAGTGCAAACCTGCAGCAGCACATGAGGGTCACCAGAGCAGGTGTAACACACATTTCTAGCGCCCTGTCTGTGCAGCAGTGACATGGGGATGAAGGGCGAGTCCTTTGTCCATGCGGAAGGGGAGTTTCTCACCTTTCTACCTTTGTGAGATGTGCTGCAAAGAGGTAGCAAGCTTTGGACACAACTTATGACCACAATTGTTAATTATGGGGTGCTGTTCCTTGCCCTGCAAAGCAGATGAAGTCTGTGACCAAGCTGAACTGCCAGTGAACACTCTTCCCTTAAATTACTTTTGTCTCTGTAATTGATGCATTGTAACACTCATTGAATCTAAAAGTTACTCTTAGTTCTTAATGTTACTGAAAATCCCTTCAGTTGCCTCCTTTTCATTTTTAATTTTCTGGTCTCTGTCCTCCTCTAGGACAGTTTTGCTTCATCCTTACTAGTTACTGCTATTTTTAGCAAACTTGAGTTCTTTCTTTTAACAAGGCAACAATATATATGCCAACATCTGTGGGCCTACATCAAATACAGAATTATTTGCTGTAAAAATTAGTAGAAGCTAGTTTTTATTTACTAAGCCAAGTGTTGTGTTCTCCACAACAGAAGAATTTTGAGGAAAGGCTATTACCAGATCAGAGAGGATAATCATGTTGATGGCACTGGGTACCTTTTTTTCCCCAACTCTTCATTTAATTTCCATGTTAGCAAATTAGCAGAGGCAAAGTGAATTGTCCTTTCCTGAAGGAAGCCTGCACCTAAATAAAGCATTGATCAGACACTATTTTCCTGTTTATACTTTGCATCAATAGGTTTACCCCTACAGGGAAAGCCAGTAAGTCTGAAAAATGTCTATAAACAGTGCAGGGTTTTTTAAAATATTTTAATTCACTGATTTCTGTAGATTGAGAGAATAATTTCAAACTTTGTTCTGGGGGAAGGTAAACAACACAAATATCAGAAACATGCAAGTCATTTTAGCTATGTAGGAAATAAAAATCTAGCAGTCAAATTATTATTCTGCAAGAACTCGAGGGTTCTGCCATATATTTCTAAGCACGTGTCTTGAAAGGCACATGGTATGTAGGTGATTTTAGTCCTGCTTTTCTTATTCTATTCACTGTGTGATGTTACCAAGCTCAGTTCTTGCTTCAAAGGCACTGCACAAACACCATCTCGTTCAAGTGGTAGTCACCAAGCAAAAAGGGGGGAAACCAGCATCAGCTGCTGAAAACAGGTCTTAAATCATCAAGGAAACAGAAAGGAAGCAAGGTCTGGCATCTGCCCTGCCACTTGCCGAGTCTACAATATATGGGCCTTTAAATGTGCACCAAGTACAATATACAGGAGGTTTTTCTTGCAGTGCTGAAGAATAAATGCAGTTCTAAACAACAGGAAGTAAAGCAAGCATTTCATTGCAAAATACATATTACAAGTCTAACATTATTTGTGTCTACAGCTCCCCATGTTTCTGCTGTCACCAGAAAGGGTGAAGAATTAATGCTTCATGCTACAGCTGCCCACAGTGAAAATTGATCCTTGGGGTACACCATGTTTTCATCCAACTCTAGTTAAACCCTAATGATGCTTTTTCTGTCCCTAAGGATGGCAAAGCAGTACTAGGAAGCAGCAAATCTTACACTGTCAGGGGTTTCTGTTCCACTGCTGCTCCATTTCAAGCCCTTGATTTGGGTGGGGTGAGTACTTTGTAAGCCTTCAAGCCTGCCAGCAATCAGGGTACATTTTATTTCCTCGTTGTTTGTTTGATATGGTTCAAGCTGATCCTAATTTAACATCCTGTTTGCCTTATTCCACTGTCCCTTTCAGCAAAATTTTTTTCAGTACTTGTTTAAAAACCAGAGCTGGGGATGTGGCACTGGTGCAAGAGTAGCAGCTCAAGGTTGGAGTCGTGCGTTTCTCTCCAAACTGCAGCATCAGCAGCAGCCCAAGTGTCACACAGCCCTCCCAGCAAAGTTCACTTGAGCTGTGTGTGGCAGCCTGGCAGCCTGGGGTGACAAAAGCCCAGACCCACTCTTCACTTTTGCCCAGGGCACCAGCAGAAGGGCCTCTGCTGGTTTGGGCGCTGTGTGCAGCCTGTGAGATCCTGGCTGCAGAAGGTAACGGGCTTTGGTTGCTCATCAGCAGGAACCAGGCTCGTGTGTGTGCCCCACACAGGAGCTGTGCCATGGGGAATGCCACCCTGCTGATGCTGCTGAAGCCAGGCCTTTCCTCTTACTGCCTCAGTAGGAAAAGGCAGCTGCAAAATCCAGCTGCAATTCAAGCACAGCCCTGCCAGCTGTGGGTGATTTCTTGTGTGTTTTGGCCAACTGAGCCTGCTCTCTGATGAAACAGACACTATGGGCAGGCTGTGTTTCCTAGACTTCCTGCACTCAGCTCCCTGTCCCTTGTATCCAGTGCTTGGTGTGTTTCAAGGCACCCATTTTCCTCTTGCCTATAGGGGAGCTCTCAGGCAGCTCACAGGTGAGCCAGGAAAGAGAATGGCATCTGCTGGTTTCAGCAAGAAAGAGGTGAGTTTGGGGAGTGAGTTTGGACTGTGAGAATTTGGCTTGTGTTCCTCTGAACTCCCACAGCCCTGGTAGCCAAGAAGAAATGACAGCTTCTGTCTAATGGGGTCAGATAGTAAATGCAGCCATTTCCACACGGTGCTGGCTGGGATATAATTATACACTGGGCCATGGCGTGTCTGGTCCTAATAGCACCCGGGACTCTTGGAGTGACTCAGCTGCTGCTTGGGGCTAATTATGGGCAGGTTGCACAAAAAAACCCCACAAATTGATCCTGCCTTCCTCTCCTCCAGTGGATGGGTGTTCAGCAACAACCTGGATGGCTCATACAAAGCTCATAGAAAAAGGGTAAATGCCTGCTTGTGAGGAAAAGGCTTTTCAAAGCAAGTCTGCAAAGAACACTCAGAGATGCCTGGTTTGAAGAGGAGGTGGTGTCTGTCAGGACATTGCTCGGGCAAATCTGATTCCCTGTCTCTGGCATTACCCACTGCTGGAGTACTTTATAAGAGAGATTCAGAAATAACCTAATCACTTGGTTTGTCATGCTTGTGGGTGGCAGGACTTTTTCTTCTGCATTTGTCATGGCCATTTTGTTGAATTGGGATTATTTTTATTGTGGTGCTTTAGAAATGGATCGTGGGTCATGGCTCATTTTTAGAAATGAGCCTTGTATTCATGTGGCATTCCCCCCTGTGATAAGCTGTTGCAAAAGGGTCCCCACATTAGCTATTCTGTGTGAACTGTTTGTTATTTTCTTTGCTCCTGAGATACTTTGGAGCAGGCCCAAGAATCAGGGAAGTTAATTCAGGGCAAACACTTAGAAGATGCTGGAGGTTACCAGCATCCCGTTGTATAGACCCCCATGTTTGCTAAGACCTTGTACTGATTTTAAAGCGTATACCTTAAAGAAACATCAGAAGTATCTCCCTGTGTCTAGTGTTGCATACACAGAATTAGGGAAGTTACGAGAAGCTGTTGAAGTGGATTTGCAGGCTGTTTCATGACTGCTTCCTGCCAGGGCTGTTGGACTGTGTTTATGGGGAAGAGTTACCAAAAATTCTGCCTTGAGAAGTGACACCATCAAATGCACAAATCTCCAGGATGCCAAGCCCTCAGCAGAGAGAATTTCCACAAGAACACAGAGTGTCCCACAGTGGAAGTGGTGCCCCCCAGAGGCTGGGGCTTCTCCCTGGCGACTGTTGAGCCAGGAGTAGGCAAAGCCATGGTGGTCCTATCCAGCAACTGGAGATAGTCCTGCTTCAAGCAAAATGCGGGACTAAGTGATCTGAAGACAAATCTTTCAGGCAACTCGGATGTGGTTTTATTAATTTTTTTAATGCTTGTGATACAGATCTAAGCACAAGCTATCTCCTTTAAAGATTGTTCAGAGGCAATAGCACTTGGAAACAAAACGAAGAGCAGAAGTGGTGAGATTTCATAAGTTTATTGTTTCTAACAATTTTTAGATCTTAGAAGGGCAAACCATAAAATTTAAATAAATTCAGTACTTTTTCAGTCATTCACTTGTGTTAGTAGGCATGGCTGCAAAAATGTGGCTGATGTTTGTCCAACACAATGCTCTTAAGTAACTGCCTAAGCTAATTCTGAGCAGAGCAGCTAGGTACTTGTTGATGCACTACATATGTATTGCATCATCCCTTCATTTTTATGGAAGCTACCTTGGTGTTGCTTTGAAGAAAAACTGTGTTTGGATTGAAAGTAGGCTGGGCTCTGGTGCCAGTGCTCCGTGTATACAAACAAGATGCTTCTTCAGGGAGGAGCTAGGGCTGGAAACTGGTCCGACCTGCGTTGAATTCTGGTTGTTCAGACCACTTAAAGAGAATGCTCACAAACAGGAAAGAGTTAAAACCGAGTGAAATGAGCTGCTTTGTGGGCAAGGGTATCCGGGCAGACTGGCAATTGTGGCAAGAAGCCCTGTGCGTGCCAACCTGAGGGGTCTGTTTGCAGGGTAGTTGGCTTTTACATACTGACATCTTGCTATAGAAAAATAAGAATTGTTTTGAGGTTTTTCTTTGCACCTTGTCCTGCCACTCAAGATTAAATCTCTCAGACAAAACAAGCTGTTTGGGAGGCGGACCAAGAATGCCTTTACAGTGAAGAAAAATAAAAACACTCAGCCAACTGTGATTAACTATTGAATGCAAAACACTCCCTGGGTTTTGTTTATTTGTAGACTGTAGAAAAAGCTCACAAACGATGCCATACTTTCAGTGTGAAAACACTTCAGCCTTTGCATCCCTCTCTAGCTGGGGGAAGGAAAGAATTTTGTCCAAGCTGGTTCAGAAGGGGGCTTTTTTTTTCATTTCTCAAAGTGGTGTTTATTTGTTTTTGCAAAGGCGATGTACCCGGTTTCCTGCCATTGTGCCTATTCCTGCCTCCAGCTGTTCGAACCTGAGCTGGACTTTGGCTCCCTCCCCTCTCCCTCCAGTGAGCAGGACAGGCTGAGAGCACCAGCTCAGGCTCAGAGCTGCCAGATGCAGTGACATACACAGAATCCTTCTGTCTTCCAAATGCTGTCCAGATGAGCACAGGGAGAAGTTGTCATTAATTTTTTTTTTTTAATTAAAAAAATCAAAAACAAGAAAGTGCCTGTGAGCAATTGCTTATTGCTTGCAGGCAGCTGTGAGCATCCTCAAGCTTTGAGGCAGCCTCTGGAAGTGCCAGTGAAGGAGCCCAAGCCCTTTGCAATGTGCTTCATGTGTGTATTTACCTGTTCATCTTAGCAAATGACAACCTGCAGGTGTACAGCCAAGTTCTAGGTTTCAGGGAAGGGACAGAAAGTGGGTGCTGACAGCCAGAGAGGGAGGGAGCAGAGGCTTACTGGCACTGTGCTGCTGTGGGCCTGGAACTGCTCTGCTGGGTTTGTGTTTGTGCTGGAAGGGCTGAAGGTGGAGGCCAGTACGTGGAATTGTGCAAGACTGCTCTTCAAGGTCAAGGAAACGCAGAAAGTAAACAGTGTTAATTGGGAAAGAAAAACAGGATTATTAAGACTCCTTTGGCTCCAGTTTTCTAAATTGCAGGAGTCAAGGCGTTTGTATTTTGTCATTAACTTATTAGTGCATCTTCAAATGCAGTGCAGGACAGGTCTGCTGGGAATTTTAACATTTAAAGCTGCACTTTTCATCCCTCCACTGCACACAGACGTAACTGAGCTCTCTAAAGGAAGGACCATACTGTGCAGCTTCTTAACATTGGTTATCGCTTGAGTGCAGATTAAAGCACAGGCTCTGCAGTGGTGCCTTCTGGCATCCCAGTACCACGCATTTCATGATGAAAGCAGAATCAGGACTCCTCAGTCCCAACTGCCCAGGCTGAGTTTCCATCACTTAAGTAGTAAAACTGCAAAGGGGACTGTCTTAACAGCAGAACGGTCAGAAACAGGCAATGAGATTTGGCCCAATGGACTCAGACTTAGGAGCCAGTTGCCTTCTGTGAAACACGAGCAGTTGTTTAATGCAGGATTAGGTGCTCCTTGGTACAGCTTTTTTCTCAGGCTTGGGCTAGAAGGCTTTTTGGTCCAGTTACTGCAGGTGTGATCATGTGATCAGGACACACCTGTATGCACAGATATGTCAGGGTTTGGGGTTTTTTTGTTGGGTGGTTTTTGTTTTTTTCTTCTTCTGGGGCTATTTAGCTTATTTTGTTGACAGAAAATATAAAGGTAGTTCTGGCCACTCCCTGAAGTCACAGGGAGCAGACTGCCAAATTAACTCTTCCCATCATTTTACTGTGTGACTCTTTAAAGACAAACCAGCATCCAAACCCCAGTGCAGCAGTTTCTGTGTATGTGAGCAGCAGAACTGATAACATCTAATCAGCCTCTTTGCCAAGGCAAGACAGCAAGTAGTTCTTGCTTTATAACATTAAAAATGCTTTGTAGTTATATAGGACTTTTCATGTGAGGACATCAAAGTGCAGTACAGGTATTAATTAATTAATTAGGTTTCACAACACCCTTGTGAAGTATTTGTGTCCATTTTACAAACAAGGGACTGAGGCAGAAAGCAAGGATGTGATTTGTCCAGGGTGCTCTGTGGCAGGACAGGAGCCAGCCCCAGCCGTGCTGCAGCCAGCAGCGCTGCTCCCACCCTGTCTGGGGCAGGGGGGAATGGGTGGGAAATGGCTCCATCCTCACCCTGAGCCTCTCCTGCCACGTCCCACTGGCATTGCCGGAGAGCAGACGTGCCCAGAAGGGCAGTGCAGAGGCTTCTGCTGCCCTGGCTCTGTCTCTGCAGCCCCCTGGCCTGTGGAGCCCGAGCTGGCACATCCCAGGAGGGCAGAGTGGGAATGGCACAAGGCTGCAGGTAGTGCCCTCCCCAAGAGACTCAGGCTCGTCACCCTGCTCCAACATCAGCAAAGCCATGCCCTGAGTCACCAGTCCTTTAGACTATTGCTAAGAGCTGGAAGGCTCTTGACACAGGTTGGGAATAGGCAGGGTTTCCCCTGGAACTCACTGTCAACCGTGCAGGCATCACCCACCTTGGCTGGCATCACCCAGGGCCAGGATGGTTCTTCACCTGCCTCTTGGGAGGCTCCAGCTGGTGCCAGCTGTGCTCAGCACCCATCTCCCAGTCACCTGCAGGAATGGACCCTGCAGGTCCATGGAGGCAGCAGTCCTTGCCAGTCTTGTCAAAAACAAGGGAGCAAAGAAGAAGCTGCCACCATGACTCTCACATGGCTGAGAGGAGCCACCATGCAGGCAGAGCTCCTAAGGATTTCCCTTCAGCTCCAAGCAAGGTGCCCAAACCCACTGGGAAAAGACAATGCTCAATAGCTCTGCCTCCTGCAAAACCTCTTGGTGAGCAGCACAAGCATGCCTGGGAGAAACAGGTTTGGGTGAGGGCAGCATGTGGGGCTGGGGCTGACGGCAAGGGGCCAGACTGGAAGCCTCTCTCCCAACAGGAGGAAGGCGGGGGAGAACTTGCATGCTGCTGCTCAGCCAGCCTGCTCCAGCAGCAAGGTATTCTGGCCTCTCAGGAAACTGCCCCAGAGCTCTTTGATCATCAGAGAGAATAATGGAAAAAATTTGATTTAATAGAGGTCAAATTAACATAGATTCCATTGGCTAAATGGGAAAAATCTTAAAATAGAAGATGTTCCTTAAAAAAAATTAAGACCAGATGAGCCTTGTCCAACTGAGAAGCATTAAATGTTCTTCCTAGCATGTTGTGGTTATTTTGTAATAACCATGCATTACACTGATGTGTAATTGCATGCAGGGAGAACAGGAGTAGTGTGTAGTGTAGAATTGCCAGACACCATCAGCTACCATGAAGTAAAGCCTATTCACAGTGGTCCATGTTTTTCTGATTCATCAGTAATTCCCTTCCTTGTGCCATTTTGCTGAGCAAGACCTCTTTTTTCCCCCTCTCCAAATTTTGAGCCCATAACTTTGAAAACATTTCATTTTTTCATTCACTCTACTTGAATCCTTAGTTCTAAAGGGACTACAGTTTGTAAATTAACTATGCCAGAAGACAACATAGTGTCAACTTTCAGCTCTCCTTAACCTCATCCAAATTTTTTATGTTTTGACTGAACTGAAATGTGGAAATTCCTCTAAAAGCATCAAGAAAAAAAAAAAAAGACAACAAATCCAGTTGGCCAAGGTATGGTCTTCAGGCCCCAGTTGAAATACAGCATTTAAGCACTTGCTTAACTTACTAATTGAAGTCAATGGGATTTCAAGCACTTTGCTGAAATAGGAGATTCCGTGGACAAGGTTTGTGCCAGTACATTTGTAATACAGAAATAAAGTGGTGCCAGGTTTATTTTGGCTCTGGGTTTCTCTGTGGTGGTGATTGACAAATCCACAGAATTGGACTAACACCAGAAAGGTTATGACTATAAGAGAAGTGATGACAAGAAATAATAAGTTTTGAACTGGCAAACACTTTAACTTGGGCAGACTGTAAACCTCTACGTAAGGAAAGAAACAGGTCCGTTTATGCTGATAAATGCACTCTTTTCAGGAAGACCTCCAGTTAACCAGCAGCTAATGTGCTGGGACAGCTAAAAATTTTGAAGCAAATCCTTTTGTAAGTGGTATAACTACACCAAAGCTTTTGGAAACAGACAGGTTTACATCACACGATAGTCTAGTCATATAATCTTATAATCATTTTGAAAAAGAATCATTTCCTGGAGAAAAAGCTTTGTGCCTTTGCATTGCAGGCAATAGGACAGAGCTCAGCATGGTAAGGGATTTCATGTCTGTTGCTGGAGGATGTCCAAACCCACCCCAGTAACCAATAAATCACTACCTAATTGAAAAGATTCACAGAAACAGATTACAACATCAAGGATGGAACCAGTACGGTAGGAATTAGACTGACAGTGTCCATACATAGGGTGTGGTATCAAAAGATGATCTTCCAGCCTGCCCCCACTTGCCCTTCTCCCTCCTCTTCCTCCTCCTACCACTCCTTGCTGCCTGATCGCTCCCTTCGTCCTCCTGCCGGCTCTAGAGCATACCTGGTCACGTGGAGTTAGTTCAACTCACTAACCCAGGGGAAAAAAAAAAAAAGTGCAGCATTTTTTGGGTGGGTTCTTTTTTTCCTGTTTTAGTGAGTTGACTCATTACAGCTCCATCAGCCAATTCCAGCAGGGAGAGCGTGGCTGGCAGAAACCTTGGTCCTACTGTGGATACAGGCAGTTATTCTGGCTTTGGCCACCTCGTGATACCTTGACTGTGGCATGGCAATTTCCACTTTACTGACACAGGACAGCATGGACAAGTTATTGCCGGTACATCAAAGACCTGCAAAAAATTAATCAACAGCACCTCCGAGCTATTAGGCATAGACTGTAGTTAGATAAAATCATAAATAATGAAATCCCATAAGGTTGTTGCACAACAAGTATTGAAGCAAAGTTCATAAAACGCTTTTCCTGCTGCATTTGAGCCTTTTCCTTCCACAGAAGACATCGTTTTCTAAAAGTGATTTTTTTTTTTGTTTTAGCAAACTCCTGCTGGGCAGAGGCGGGAAGGGCCCCAGCCCATGTGATGTCAGGATAAATATGTGGGAAGCCAATGCAGCAGAAAATCCAGCCAGAGGAATGTCTGGTGCAGAGCGAGTGGTGCAGGAGCAGGCTGGCTGCCTCTGCCACCATCCACAGCGCCTGCGAGGTGCTTGGCCTTGGGCTGGGTGGGAGGGTGAGCTGCACAGGTTCAACCCCAGGTGTGGCTCCAGCTCTCCCACCTCTGGGGGAATGCATCCCAATGATCCCTTCCCAAGGGCACACTGAGCAAGGTGAAATGGATGGGCCTGTCTATCTGATGCAGAAGCAATTAGCCTGGGCTTTAATGAAAGATTTTAGCATCTGAGTGTAGGAAACCTTAACAAAAGACCTTTGCATTAGACTCTGCAAATTTGTTGTAAGCAACAAGTAACAAGAGCAGATTTAGAGATAAAGATAATGAAAAACACTGCATCCTCTTGCCCAAAAGCCTATAAATCAAGACCTTGGCTCTTCTCTGCAGCAATGCTCTCACATGTAATTGGAAACAGGCAACACGGATCTGAAACACGCGATCCAGCTCACTTTGCGATGGCTGGGGTGATGAGGCTTCTAAAACTAAAGCGGCCCTCCCTTCCCAATTAAGTGGTCAATAACTGTGCCACCATCCTGCCCAGGGATCCTGCAGCAATGGAACATGCCCTCCAGTCCCACGGCTGAGGAGGCTCCTGTGGCCCACCACCCCTGCACGCTGGACAGGCAGGGGGCCTGGGCAGGGGCCTGGGTGGGCAGAGCGCCCTCTGCGTGGGAGGAGGAAGAGGAGGAGGAAGGGCTCCTCCTACCACAGGCCTGAGCAGAGGCTGTGCAGTGCCACTGCCGTGCTAAGGGTGTTTCCTCCCCACGTGCAGCACACCCACATTGCCTCCCTTTCTGGGAGACCACCCCTGGCTTTGCTTCAGGGGGAGACATTCCCATCACCTCCAGCACGGCCATGATGAGGATCCTCTGTGACGAAGAAGAGTCACCCACTTGGTTTCTTCTCTCTGGGCAGTGTTCATGGCACAGAGCCTCAGCTGTGGTGGCACTGTTTGAACTCTGAGGCCAACTGGCTGTCCAAAAGACAATTGCATGGGAAAGCTGTGCCAGCGTAAGACAAATTGTCAGTTTACCACCATCACACACCTCGTACAGATATTCTTCAGTTTAACTGCCGCTGCTGTGTAAAGTGCTTATTTCAAAGTGAAAAGCTGTTTTTATCCAGAACTGTCCAGAAGACGTCATAGTGGTGTAATTATATCAGTAATAAACAGTGAAGCTGCCATGGAGAGAGGAGCAAGGAGTTCTGCAGGGTGCTGGTGCCAAGCCATATCAAGGCAATAGAATTTATAGCCACTATTATCTGTGTGAGGTATATTTATGACTCCCCTCCCTGTTGCTCTGCTATCTTCAAATCTCACAATATTTGTGTATTAATTCCCACAAGATTTCTGTAGGTAAGGAAATTGCAAACATGAAGCCCAGTATTGGAGCCTCTTCATGCAACATGGAGCAGGATTTGGAAAGGTGGGAAAACGAGAGAAATTTTCAGCAGTTACAGGTACATCCATGAAAATTAACCAAATAACATGATGTAAGTAGTTGGGCTATCTACAAGGTAAACAGCTACATTCCTCTGGGCTGGGCTGTGCAAGGGTTCAGACTAGATGATGACAGTGAATCTTTATCACTTTAAAAATACACCTGAACTTGCCACCAAAACAACCCTGATCTGAGACTACTTGATACCGGATGGTTGGAGGCATAGGAAAGGGAAAGTGTTCCAAGCACTGAGATTCATAACAGGAAGGGGAAATAATAAGCACATTTTATAAATTAAGGTTTGATCATTTGAGGTTTCAAATAGTTTTTAAATTCTGTCCCTAATTCCTCAACATGTGATTTATTACGCAGTATTTTCAGAAACTACTAATCTCACATAAAACAGCAGAAGGTACTGCTACAGGATACAGGATAAATGAAACAGCATTCCTTTTCTGTTGCTTAGAAAGCCTTCACACTAATACGGTGAGTTTATACTTTGATGGCATTTTTGCCTAATTTTTTTGCTGTGGTATAGATTGTATTGTATTCCAAAATGAAAATAACATTTTTTTCCCCCTGTTCTTCAACTGTGATCTTCTAGGGGAGGACACCCTTGAGCATAGTCCCGCAGGCTCAGCCAGTGTGCAGTCTGAGGCTGTTCTCTGCAGGAGGGTTTGCAGTTCTGGCAACTGCAGCTAAGAATTCCTCCTTCCGTGCCTGTCCCTGAGACCTGACACTTGCTCTTGGGCAAGTCTGGCCTCCATGCTGTTCAATGACAATAATTATTCATACTTACTTTGGTGAGTTTAATTAATACTTGTAAAGCACTTTGAGATGCTTGGATGAAAGAGTCTGTTGACAGACAAAATGCTTTTCTGGTGACTGTCAAATTAAGGTCCTCCGAGCTTCCTCAGCAACTGAAGAGTTAATTAGCTCATGCCAGGAACCTGCTGGCCTCAGCAGAGACAGGGTGCTGGGTTTGGAGGTGTCCATCCCTGGCCTCTCCTCACTGGGCAGCTTTGTTGAAGGAACTCCTTCCCTATTCATACTTCTTAGGAGATAATGACCTTGTAATGTACACATGCACATTGCATCTTCCACCTGGTTGTGTGGTAACCATTTTCCTCTCCCTGGTGTGTATCCCACATCCCAGCTGGTGGGGAGGTTGGTGTCAAGTTCCTGCTGCCAGTCCTAGTCTGGGTCACTTTTCCTCCAGGCTTGGGAGGCACAGCTCATCCCCTAGAAAAGTACTTTTATCCACAGGTGAGAACCTTCCCAGAGAAGCCCAAGAGGCTGGTGCTGGACTGACAGGCAGGGGGACAAGCTGAGCTCTTCAGTGAAGGAGGTGCTGCCCAACTGCCAGCAGGAAGCCAGCTGTGTTTCCTGGGCAGGTCCCAGCGTGGTAAGGCATACATGAGGGAGGCACCCATGAGTAAACCCTGCATTCATCAGGCATCATCTCGGGTCTCTGCATAAAACATAAGGGAACTCTGGGCCTCCCTTGGGGACCCCATCCTTGAGCACCACACGGGAAATCAAAATTATTTTAGCAAAGGGGAACTTAGTCATGGTTTTGGTCAGACACCACAGCTGTACTCTCAAAGCTGAGATGAGCAAAAGGCCACGACATAGTTTCCCTTTGCAACCTTTGCCCTTCCCCACATCATCACAGTTCAGGTAGGCAGCACTCGGGAGTGGTGCCTGCAGACCCCACTCACTGTGGCTCACACAAGGCTGGAAAAGCTCATCATAAGCTGCTGTATGGGCAAAACCTCACACCTGGAGGAGTCACAGCATTGTGCTTGTACTAGTTCAGCTCAACAAGGGTCAGCACAGGGAGAAAGTATTAAAGCCTTGGGATGACTTGTGGGAAAAGAGGAGCTGTCCTTGCCAGGACAACCACAGAGAGGACAAAATCCAGGGTGGGCAGCAGCAGCTGGGCTCCCTGATTCACAGTTCATCTCCCACTGCCCCATTCCCCACAGCCTGTGTGAAGGGGAGGAGAGTGGCTGTGTTTGCACAGGTGATGGCAGTTGTTTACCTTCTGCGTCATTCTTTCTCTGCGCTGGTTGCTGGTTTCCTTTCTCTGCTCCTTCAGTGTACGCTAACGCAGCCTTGCACTGCCTGTGTCCATCACGACCAAGCCTGCCTGCCTCTTGGTTCACAGCTTTCCTGTCACACAGCTTTTGTTGGGCTGGTGTATGCCATGGCAGAGCATGGTGCCTGCTTTTCCTGCACAGACTGTGGATGTCCCCAGCAATGTGTCCTCAGGGACATCTTCCAGCTGAGCACAGAAAGAGGCACTAAAAGGCAGTTTTTTGGAGACATTTCATTCTTGTTGCTCTCCAAAAGTATTTAAGAACATAACGTGTGAATCAGGTACTCAAAGTGCTTCTTTCTGACCAGCCCTCACCTGGGAAAAATCCCCAAACAAAATCAATGGTTTCTTTCCCTGGTTGGGAAATACTGCAGTTTGACTCATGGGAATTTAGACAGCACTTCAAATGCGTGTGTTTACCAAAAGGCAGCATCTTCTGCCCCAGCTCTTTGCCCTTTGAAGCAGCCTGGGGAAGGGAATGTGAAGGTTTCTTAGAACATTAAAAGTAGTAGTGAAAGTCACAGGGCCTTTTTCCTTTATAGAATCGAAGCTGAATTTGAGCAATAAACCTTCTGATGTCTCCAGGGAGAGGAGATGTGACGTCTTGAGGTAAACCACACATCCCGTAACTACCACTGTGCCATTCGTGAGCGCTGCCTCGCTACAGAAGTGGCAGAATTGCTTTTCAGCAAAAGTCACCACGTTTTTGGAGGGGAACAGTTCCAGTCAGAGAAAGACCGGGTGGCGGGGAGAAAGAAAACCCGACCGCAATAAAGCAGCATTGAACCTGAAAGGAAAAAGACGTCAGCATCTCCGGCAGGGGCTCTCCTTTTTTTCCTGGTATATCCGTGAGCCATAATTATGTGGAAAGAAGTCGTGGGTGGGATTGGCTTACTTACTGACGATGAACTTTATAACTTAATGCCGTTACGTTGTGAGGGAAGGAGGTTTGCTTCACCCACCCCGTGGGACCTGCAAGCTCAAGGAAGTGGCTCAGAGATGGGCACGCACCTGCACGTGCTCATTAGCTTTCATCCGAGTGATGGGGTCAAGGCAGAACTGGGAGTGAGGGTGCTGCCTCCCAGCTGGCTGAGCCAAGGGGTGGTGAAAATTCAGGAGCAGATGGTCAAGGAGAGCAGAGGAAAAACCTGGGTGCTGTGTGAGTTGAGCTGCATCCCATTTACTTAACCAAGAGAGACCTCGGAAGGGTGCAAAGCTCAGGCAAAGGACAATTTGGAGCTCCTGAGCTCCCCAGTGGTTCACAGGTGTGCAGGGACTTAAGGAGGCGAGTCTGAGGGAATGCTGGTGCTGAGGGCTGCAGGTGAAGACTGGAGGACCCTTTCTGTAGAGTTTGTGCTCTACAGAACAGTGGTGAACAGTGAAGGTGAACAGTGCAGTTGGTTGAAATCCTAAATCCCTCTGAAGTTACCTGGTTGGGACACACAAGGAAACTGGAGCCAGCTGGAGGGAGTTGGAAGATCTTGAGCACCTTGGGGTTGAGCCTGGAGGCAGATGCAGTGCTGCTCCAGACCTCCCAGGTTCAAATGTCGGGAAGATGGCTGCCGTGAGCCCAGCTGAGGGATGGACCTTAGGAGCGCTTCTCAACCCCTTGCTAGGTCATCTCCACCCCCACCAGTCTAAATAAACATTACCATAACAGTGAGGTGGTCCAGGAATGACTGTAGGCAAGGTCTCAGGTGTGCACTTGGTCTCTCTCCAAGTCCGTGAGTGAAATATAAGTCTTGGTATATCTGCAGCTGAGGACTGAGGTGTGCTGTCCAAGTTAAGTAAGAATACACAGCTCTGGAATGGCATGAGTTAGGTCTTTGCTGAGGAAGCATTTACCACCACTGGCTGTACTAGAAGTTGCTTTTTGGTTCTTTAAGAGTAGCATTTTGCTAATTATCTCTTCTGATCTACAAGTTTTGGTCCATTGCTGTCCCTTCTCATCACTGTTCTTCAAGCTGGCAGGGAAAAAATGTGACCATTCATTACACTGATACAAATCCAATTCTTGTCAGCATGTCTCTGGTGGAGCAGCATGGGGATCACCTTTTACCTGTCTCTAAAATCTAGGATAACCTCGATTATAATATTTCTAACATTACAGCACTCAGTGGTGTTCCCTGACACTTTTCTCCTGTCTGCAGTCACCAAGCACTGCAAGGACATGCCAGGAGGGACACACCATTGGCACTGCCAGGTGTTCCTGCTACTTCTTGACCCACAGCCACCCAGCCACTGGCAGTGGGACTGCTTGCTCTGCTGGCAAGCACATCCATATGTCTGATATGCTAATGCCCATGTTTACAGGCTCCCTGAGCCAGCAAGTGCAGGGATGTTTAGGTGGCTGAACCTCCTCCTGTTGTTTTAAGGATTCTGGCAAACAGTCAAGAACAAAAGCTAAGACAGCCAGTTCCCGTTTGCGGGCACGTCCCTACATTTCAGTGTGGCAAACCTTGTGATTTAGCAAGCAAGAGCCTTCTGCCCCAAGGCTGTTAAAAGCTGTGCTTTTTAAAAAAAAAAAAAAAAAAGAAAACAAACCTGTCAAGACTTCCAAGAATATTAGAAAAACACCAGCATGGATGGGCTGCAAGACTGGGACCAGGCTTTCACCAATGCCTCCACAGAGAGGGTACTTGCAGGCTGTGAGGCTTTGTAAAAAGCTCCTGTGAGCTTTTTGTTCAGGTCTTAGACAAGTTTGTCTTAAGGAGAAAGGAAGAAACTACCAGAGGCTTTTGGTACCCTCCTGAATAATGTTTCTTTCTGATACCATTTGCTGCTTTTCTCCCCAAAAGTGAGTACCCCAATGTCTGATGTGGAAAATGTTGGCTCACAGGACAGAGTTCTGTGGAAAGGCGGAAAAGGACATGTTTAATCAATTGAATGTAATACTTTCCACTCCTGCAAGCAGTGGCCATGGCTGGTGGGAACCTGAGGCTGATGTGCTGTGCCTCCTCCCCAGGACTGGCCCCTGGCATGGACTGAGCAGGTTCTCAAACACCACGTCCCCATGGGCTCACAGCTGGGCACATGTGCATGCAGGTGTGCACCCAGGTGTGCACATGCATGTGTGTGCATGTGTGTGCCCCTCACACAAGTCCCACAAGGTGTTCGTGCCAAGGCAGAACCCCTGTCCAGCTGGTTCCTTGGTCCCAGGGCTGCACTAGGCTGGCAAGGGGCAGCCATGGGGAAGCTGACAGTGTCTCTGCAGTGGTCCCAAGCTGCCTCAGGAGGATGCAGCCATCAGCTGGTGAGGACCAAACCTCCATGGTTGCTACAGTTTCCCGCACAGGGTCACAAGCCCAAAGGCAACGTGCCTCCTGTCATGAGTGGTGGCATCCTCGCATGGAAGGAGAGCAACCTACCACTTCTCTGGGGTGCTGGGTGCAGCAGACATGTGGCTGGTGGTGGTCCTGGACATCTGACCCTCACAGTGTCACGGTTAGCTGTCCTTGGAGACAGCCTGGTGGCCCTTGCACCCACCTGGGTGATCTCTGCCTGTCCTTTTCCTGCAGCTGCTGGGTCTTCCTGCTTCCTCCTCCCAGCCCCAGCCTCGGGCATCGCGGCTTGTCGCAGCCTGTGCCGGCGCTGCTGCTGGATGCCAAAGGGCAGCAGTGCCTGAGCACGGGGACCTGGCCCTTACATCTCCTTCTTGGCTGTCATTTCATGTGCAGCCAGCACCGGGGCCAGCTCTGGCAGTGAAGTGGAGAGATTGGCGCTGAGTACCTGGTTGTGCGTGTCAAAATGAGAATCCATTAAAAAAACGCCAAACACAGGGAGTCTCCCTGAATCTTGCACGATGGTATTGGTAGGAGAGATCTGTGGCGTGGCACCCGGCTGGAGGGCTTGTACAGAAAGCCAGGGAGCAATCTTCTTCTGTTTTACAAATAGGTATTGCCTTTGGGAGCAGGATCAGTTTTAACATACTTATTGCGAGAACGAAAGACAAAAAAGCAGTCCTCTGCCAAGAGCAAGTGAAATGGGCATGCTTTCTAAAGAACTACCACAAGCCTGATTACCTTTCCAAGTAATTAAACGTTGTGAAAGGTTGTTAACGTGCCGATAATAGACAGCTTTGCAAACCGCCAGCACAGCATGATCTGACAGAGGACGGCCCCGAGCAGAGCCGGGCCTCCTCCGCCTCGGGCCTCCGCCGCCCTCAGGGCGGGATGCGCCTGCAGGGCCCGGCCTGCCCCAGCCAGGCCCGGGACGGGCCCCGAACCCCTCCCGTGCCCGAAAGGCTGCAGGGCTGACTCTGCCGGGCAGAGGGGCTGCCCGGCCACAGCTGCCCGCCCCAGCTCGGCCAGGGGCACGGCAGCGGTGCCCGCTGGCAATCCAGGGCCCGGCCCCGCCGGCGGCCCCGCCCGGGCGGGCTCGTGGATACTGTGGGGACGGGCTCTGTCCTCCGGCAGCACCTCCTGCTCCGGGCCTGCTGGTGTTCAACGCGTGTCGTTGGGCCCGCTGTGGGAGCAGGATTGCTGAGGGGTGGGATGCATTTTCCTGAAGCCATATGGGCACGGGTGCATCAAGACCGGACCCACCAAGCACTCCCACTGCTGACCCCCACCCTTTAGCCGGCTCCCAAGAGTTTCCCCTGTGTGTTTACCCCAGCCTCACCCTAGAGCTTTGGGAGTGCTCTTCTCTTGTCTCGCATCCCTCTCTAGCACCCTTTCCCTGCAGCCTGGTTCAGCACTTGCTGGTGCCAGCTCCTGAGGAGCTCCTGAATTTCTGTCAGGGCAGGATCAAATCTTAGCCAGAGGGATGGTAGGTGGGCACTTGTTCAGAGCAAGCACCTCCTGGTCCTGCCCTGAGACCTCAGGTGGAAAAAAAAAAAGCTGCTTTTTCCTTGTCTATCTGTACACAGTAGTAAGTGGAAAAAAATGCAGAGGAAAGAAAAGTGCAGGGCATGGTGGAAAGATTCAATAATATCCTGGGTGGGAGCATCTTTGTAAGCCTCCAGCCTTAAAAATACTTGGTAGGTTTTCCTGGGCTCAGTGTTGATGCAATATCACACATTGCTTTAGAATAACTTAGAGTGCCTTTGACATAGACTGTGCGTAACTCAAGCTTCTGGGTCGTTCCTGAGAGGAAAGATGCGTGCTAAGGTCCTTAGAAATAATTTGAGGGGTGAAGGTGTGGGTGTTAACGTCTTTGAAATGGGTCTTAATGTCTCTACTGACTTTGGGCAGCAGGTTTGTTGCCGGGACCAGACAGCTTGGCTCTTGAGACAAACAAGGGTCTGCACAAGACTGAACTCCTGAATTTTGGGATAAAACAGTAGGTTCAAGGGGGGAGTACGTGGCGGGTGGTTTGGGAAGGCTGTACCTTCCTAGTACCTCAGCCAATGGGGAAAGGAAGAAGGCACAATGCGGCCGGGAGTTAGGATAAAAGGATGCTGCGCCCTCCGAAACCTGGAAAGAAAAAGCCCCGCGGGCGTGTACCCCGGTGGCCTCTCCCTTTATTCGAATAAAATTGAAGGATTCTGCCTCCTTTTTGGACATAAACCTCCGGCGTTTGTGGATTTTCCTGACATTCTGCTGCTTTCAAAAACCCCATTCTGCATTTCTGAGCACGCCAGTTGATTACAGGAGGTGTTTAGGACTTTAAGGTAACACTGCATAATAGCAATCTCCACCTCACATCCCAGAGAATCTGGCGAGCTGCTGGTATTTAAGTGTTACGAGACTCCAGGCAGCCACTCTGCAGCGGGAGCACCATTTCAGCTTCGTGATGTCACCGACAGGATGTCCAAGGCAGCAAGAAGCTGAAATCCAACCACTCCATGCTCCATAGTGGTTTATAACATTGTAGCCAGCTTGGAATCACCGGGCTCCGGAGACCAGTGACCACGGCTCTGCAGGGGATGGGGACCTCAGCCAAACGGGAATGCCATCACGCTGCTTCCCGGAGTGAGGCTGCACACATCTGGGTTTGGTGTCGCGTACTGGCACAGCCCTGTGCCACCTTTACAGATGGATTGCTGGAGCAGAGCCTCTCCTAAGAGAGAAATAAGCCCCTTCTCAGGTGCTCAGATGCATCCTCGGTCCGTTTCAGTTCTAAATGCCCACATTCTCAGGAAACATCGGTGCTCCTAAGGGATGTTTCTTTTCTAGGAATGCCAGAGGACTAAGTGGCTCAGGAAGATGGGAGGAGGCACTGGATTGCACGGACACCCACGGGATGGAGACAAGCCTGGCCATGCAGGGACACCAGCCAGCTCCAGTGCCACTGCCCAGACTGGAAAGACTCCCTCCTTCCAACGTTTTCAGCAGTGCACAGGTCGCTATGGTAGGAGGCAGAAAGGACACTTTGCAGGTTCAGTCAACAAATCATGTTACCTTTGCGTTTCAGCTATCTCTTCTGCTCCCTCCCTGAAACCCCGTCACTGCCTCGAGCCGTGTCTGCAGGCGCTGCGCTAATCAATAGTACTTGGTGGGGAAAGTAAGTCTCACTTATTGGCCACAAATTCCCCTGAGTGCTTGTGTCAAAGTCTGTCATGTCAGCTGAAGGCAGGCTCACCAGCAGAAAGGTCAGACTGCCTCAACTAGATCTGAGCTCAGCCATTAACTCCCGTGTGCTTATCTGCCTCCCACTATCAGGAGAACTATCTGTGTGCACTGCACACCTCCCTCCTTCTCCTCCTCATCCTCCTCCTGGGTGCTGTGCTTCCAGGGAGCACTTTGGTGGGGCTGAATCACTCAGGCAGGAACAATGAGCTGTCTGATAAGTTCAGCTGGGTGATCCACATGGCCTGCACCACATGTTTCAGGGAATAACCTCGGAAACCCTCAGAGCATGGATACTGGCTGGAGCCCATCCCACTATCCCAGGCTGCGATTGCACAGGGCTCGGTGCCCCTCAACAGCGTGGCTGTGACCTGGGCATGTTTGCCCCTAAACATGGGCACTTCAGGTGAGAAGTCCTCAGCATCTGTTCAGCTGGGCTGTGGGACCACTGGCAGGGGTGGGATTTTCTACTCCTAAGGTAGTTTTTCAGTCCTTTCCACTGCTCTGACACAAGAAAATGTGATTGTGAGGCCCTGTTCACAAAATACAGCAAGAAAATATTCAAGTCTCTTACCAGACAGGGCAACGGGGAAAGATCCAGGTTCAAGCTCCACGGGGCAGGGCTCCCGTCCCATAAAAGACCTCCTGCTGGGACTGTGCTGGCAGCGCTGCCTGGGATCCTTTGGGGAAGTCCCTGGGCTGCAGAGTGGATGGGGCTCGTTTGGCCATTTGGCTTCTGGTACCAGAGGTGGTGTCTCTGCAAGAGACAGGAGCAGGGGCAAGGCAGGCTCTCACGCTGCTGAAACAGGTTTGGAGCTGGGCAAACAAACACAAGTATCGAGATAAGACTGTTCATCTTGTGCCAAGAGGTGTCTTAGAGCTAGACTCATGGGATCTCTGTTCCCATCTCTCACATCCCATACTCTGGGGCTCGGAGCAAGCTTGTTCATCCCTAGACAGGGATCTCCTGAAGCTGTTTTCTGCTTCCCTACACCAGCAAAGTGCTGTAAACAGTGCCTTGTGGTCACCCCTGAAGAGCCCTTTCTCCTAATCCATGTCTTGCACCTGCTGCTCTGTGGGTTGGTAGGATCTTTGTCCTGGAACGTGTTAAGAAGGCTGAAGCCATTTCTGCTTTGAAGTAGTTTGGCCTTGTTGGTGTCTGGGATCTCTGCAGAGCTGACCCTGTGGGAGCCAGCAGGACCTCTGGCTGCTGCTGCCACACCACGGCCACGCCACCAGCCTGACTAAGCAGTGCCAGGGGTGTCCAGTGCCCATCCTGCTGCAGGACTGCCTTGGTGCTTCCCCACCTGTATCCCAGGCCCTTGGCATCACCCAACCCTGCTTCAGAAAAAGGAAGAGCATCACAGCATCTGACTTTGTCCTGGGCTTTTATTTGCACCAGGAACGGAACAGAGTTAAATGATCACATCACCTGGCAGCAGTAAGAGTGGCAGCACTGGTGTCATTACCCTGAACAGCACAGTATGGCAGCACTCATCCTGCTGGGAATGTGGGGCAGAGCCAGCTGTGTGCTTGAACACAGGGACAGTGTGGTTGCAGTCACCTGAGAACAATTGAGGGGAGTGCCTCCCTGCCCTAAAGACAGGCTGTGCTGCTGGAGGGAGGCCCCATGGCCCTGTGCCGTGGGGTTATCAGCAGGGGAGAGGGCTCCATGGTCCAAGAGGACATGGGTAGGAAAAGCTCTGTGCTTGACAAAAGGTGTTTGAGGAACCACATCCAGAAGCCCTTTGAAGGAGAAAACCTCCCTTCTCCCTTGGATATGCTAGAGTACTTAATAAATAACTGTAATTAAGCGTGAGGTGGTAGCTTAAGAGCTCGTTCCCAGGAGTTAACATCAAAACACTTGCTCTTAGCACTTAAAGAGACAATATGAAAGCAGACTTCACGCACAGATGAAAGTAGAATTGTCAGGAAGGGCTGGAGAGCGCTGGATATGTGCTTCTCCAGAGAGCTCGAGGAAAAGGTCTCGGGAAACAAAAGAGTCGCTTGTGTAATAATGAACAGTGACAGAGAAAGCACCAATTTGCAGGGAGGTGGGAGTGAATTTTAAAACAGGACATGAGGAATTGTATGGGGAGAAGAGGTGTATGATTTGTCTTAGGCTGTCCTGCAGCTCCCCACACCCCAGCAGTGTGCTTCAGTCCCACCTCTCCTGCAGCCACCCCTCGGTCCAGAAGCTTCCCTGCCCCACTGCAGGAACAGCCACAGCACCTCCGAGCTTTCTGACACCCGTGGCAATACACATTTAAGGTGAAGTGACTACTGCAGGCTTCTTCAGGAGATGTCTTAAGGGTTGGAGGAAGAGCAAGGAGAAGGAGAATCATGGCTGCACATATTTTAAATTGAAAACCAATGATCTTGCCTTCAGGCAGGTGGCACGGTGTGGCTGGGGATGCTGGAGAAGAGGTGCTTATGGCCGACTCCGCCACGTGTTTGCCGAGGGCTAAGACTAAGCTGCTGCGAAGTGCCCTTATCCACTGTTCCCGTAAAAACACCGTGAAAAGCATTCCCAGGTCTGGGTTTCAGGCTCCTAATTGCTGCCGAAATCGAGAAGTGTGAGGAGCCAAGGTCTCATTTGCCTTACAATGATCCTCTCCTGCCCTGGAACCTGGGCTGGTCTTAATTTGTCTTTGGTTCAGGCAAGAATGGACTAGGCAGGCGTACATGTTATCTCTTGTTTTTTGGAAGGAGGGAGCCTATTGCACAATGCAGCTTGGTCTGGATGAGTATTAAAAATGCATGTGTCTGGGGTACTGAACTAGTCTGAGTTCCTTCAGTCCAAAACAATAAAAAGTATTACAAAGGGGCTGATTCGGGAATGAGGAGACTCAATCAGATGGAATATACCAATGGGATGTACCAGTCCCTTCTGTACGTGTGAGCCTGCCTTAGCCAGCAGGGTTTTGTGCTCCCAGGGCAGAAGGCACTCCAGTGAAGTCAATGTAAATACACATTTACATGTGTATTTTGGTAAAGCTTCAGCATCACATCGGATGGGTGTGGGTCAGGATCTTTCGGAGGGCAAGGTGGTGCCGTCCAGCTGTGGAGGGAGGTTCATCACCCTACAGGAGCTGAGGGCTTGGCCTCAGGTGTGCGTTCAGCTTCCTGCTTTTCTTACAGGGCTTTTAACCTCAGGATTTACAAGTGTCAACTAATTGCATCCACATTAGCTGCAGCCAAATATTAAAACAGCCCTTGAATGTCATTTCAAACGACCTGTTCCCAGACTAGGTCTCATGCAAATTCGGCAGGACAGGATAGATGTGCCAAAATTATGTTTGGATAAGGTATGAAAACAACGTTCAAAATGAGCATGAGCTGAAACATGAGGAGGACAGGTAGTTTAGGGTTAATGAACTGCTGAAGTATAGAAACAATTCTAGGAGGAGGGATAAAAACCACCTCTCTTTTCCTCTTGCAAAATCCTGCAACACTAATGCTCCAGCACCCCCATCTTGCTTCCCTGTTTCTGGTCGTCACTCTTTCCCTGTAACAAATACTTTTTTGCATTTATTCCTGCTCAGCAGACTGGATTCTACAAGCCCACCAGCCTGATGTGAAACAGGACCAGTGCCAGGGTTGATGAGCTCAGGTGATGGCAGTGGTTCCTAACATCTGGTAAGTCTGGAGCCAGCAGCATCCTTCACCTGAGGACCTGAGGGGGAGGCAGAGCAGAGGGTGGCGACCGGCCAAAACTCAGCCACGGCTTTTGTTAAGTTTATTTATTTTGATGCTTGTTTTGCCCTTTCACTCTTCTTCTCTTGACAACTGCAGCCTGATTCCTCTCACATCTTGAACTAATTCTCTTTCCAGCAGAAAGCAGCATGTGCTGATCATCTGCTACCCAAGGGGAAAAACACATCACAGCCTCACTGTGCCTGCTAGAGCACCTCTCCCCCTCCCCACCCCTCACTCCTATTGCAGTTCGAGTTGGAAACATGGGTATATTTTTACACCCCTTTCCCCACCTCCCCCAAAGTCAGGTGCTGCCTGAAATAGGCCAGCTAATTTGGAGGGAGAATTTCAATTGCCTGAATAATGAAGGTGGTGAAAACTAAACTGTATCGGCAGGAATTTCAGTCCCAAATTCCTGGGTCAGTGCTAAAAAATAACCGAGTTCTGAAGACTTAGCCCCCACGGGGTGCTTCATTTCAGAGTTCCCCGAAGGCTCCAGGGTTGAAATGGGTGCTGCTTCTGCCTTCCAAGGAGCACAGTGTGAGTGGAGGAAAGCCCACTGCTTTCAGATGGGCTCTCCTGTGGGAAAATACTTTGTCTGTGAGACAGCTTAAATGGGATTTTATAGCTTGAACTTAGATGACTTCTCCCTCCCTACCAGCAAAAAAGACTTGCCCAGCGCTGGGCAAATCCTCCAGGGAGGGTGGAAACGAGACACTTGGTGTCTAGGAGCAGCATTTAAACAATCTGTGAAGTGGCATCACTGCTGTATTCGCTGCAGATCACCTCCGAGCCCGCGTTCTCTGTGTGCACGGCTCTGCTCTATCTGCTTCTGCCACCTTCCAGCCTGTGCTAGTCAGTGACCTGGCAATGCCAGAGCCACCCGCGGCGGGCTGGTAGAGTCCTTGTCCCACCAGTTCCTGCTGCAGGGAAGCCCAGGGCTGTCACCTGACGTTCCTGTGACATACTCTGCTTTGGAGACCTAGAGTGGCTCTGCAGATCCAAGGAGGACGGAGGAGTCCACTTAAAAAGTAAAAATAAATGTAAAGATTTAATAATTTAAAATTAAAATAAGGAGGGGGAGTAAGAATAGTTATCAAATTTGAATAAGAATTAAAATAATAAAAAATTTGCATGAAAAATAAATAGGAAAAATATTTTAAAATTAAAAAAAAATTTTAAAATAGTAGCACACGGTATTAGTAAATAAAAGAAAAACGTAGTTAATGAAAAGAATTTAAAATTATAGAAGTAATAACTACGAGAATACAGAATAATACAAATATAATAAAAATTAAAGAAATAAAAATAAAATAAAACTAGTTTAACAATGGTATAAAATCTAGACGAGTCCAACGCTTGGTTTACTGATGCACTGAAAAACGGCCCGAGTCCTGGGGCACCCCTGGTACCGAGCACCCTCCTGCCGGAAGAAGGGCTGGATCGAACGCCCTCCGAGGCCCCGTGGCGGGGCGGGCCGGTCTGTGGGGCCAGCAGCTCTGCGCCGTTTCCCGCAGCCGCCCCCGCGTCCCTCTGCCGGCGGTGCGCTGTCCCTTTAAATCCCGGCGGCCGGGCAGGGAATCCCTCTCGCAGCGCGTCATCCGCGGCAAGGAAACCCGCGCTCGCGTCGAGCGACGCAAATGACCATTTTTGGCAACGTGCGACAGCGGACGGCACCAAGCGGGGCGGGGGGAGGCGGGGCCTGCCGGGAACCGGGCGCCGCGCTGCCCCCGCCGCTGCGCCCGCCCCGCCCGAGCCGCCCGGACCGCGGGCCGGGGAGGGGCGGGCGCGGCGGGGCGGGCGGCGCGGCGGGCGCGGCCGAGCGGGCGCCGTCCCCGCGGGCGGCCCGCCCCCCCCGCCGCGGCGGCAGGTGGGAGGCTCCGCGCGCCAAGGTGGGGCCGGTGCGCCGCGGGTTTGACGTGTGCGAGTGCACATGGTGCGGCGGCGGCGGCGGGCGGATAATAAGCGAGCGCGGCCGGGGCGATGCCATTGCTCTGAGTCACCGCGGGCGCGCGGAGCTCCCGCTCGCAGCGCCGCCGAGCCGCGGGGCGAAAGACCCGGCTGAGTCACCCCGCGCCGGGAAAAGGGGCGGCCGGTGTGTGGTGGTGGTGGAGGAGGAGGAGGTTGGGGGGGCGGAGGAGGACCGCTCCGCCTGCAGCCCCCGGGCCCGGAGCCGCTCCGCCGGCGGGGCGAGTTTCGCCGGGCAGCGCGGAGAGAGGACATCGGCGAGCGCCCGCTTGCGCGCACGGCTCTGCTCCCGCCGCACCGCCGAGTCCTGCCGTCCCGTCCCGTCCCGTCCCGCAGGCGCTCGGCTGCCAACTGAGCCACTTTGATCATCATTGTTATTATTTTTATTTTTGTTATCTCTTTATTTTTAAATTTTTTCCTCTTTTTTTTTTTTTTGTACCTTCTCCCTCCCCACTTTCTTCCTCGTCTCCAAAGCCGTTTTTATTATTTTTGTCCCTCTCCGCGGCGAGCGTTGGGAGGCGAAAGGCAAGAGCCGAAGAGGTCGGGAGGGAGAAGGGGGCGGGGAGACGACGAGGGAGCGGCGGGTGTCGGTGTGGGAAGGCGGGGACGCGGCTCCCCCGGCCCGACCTCGGACCATGTACCAGGACTACCCCGGGAACTTCGACACCTCCTCCAGAGGCAGCAGCGGCTCCCCAGGACACCCTGAGACCTACTCGAGCGGCGCAGCCCAGCAGGTAGGGCCGGGTGCTGCCCCTCTCTCCCGGTGCCTCCGGGGGCGGCTCCGAGCGCTCCCGGGACGGGAGTTCACCGCCACGCCCGGGGAGCGGCCGGCGCTTCCTCCGCGGCGGAGGCACGGGCGCCCGGCGGAGAGGCGCCGGTGGCGGTGGCGCAGGCGGTGCCGGGGCGCGGGGCTGCCCGCAGCCGCCGCTCCGTCCCGCCGCCCTTAGCGGGGCGCCGCCGCTTTCCTTCCCTCCCTGTCCGCCCGCCCCGGAGCGGGTGCCGGGACGCGTCCGGAGGGACGCTGACCGGAGTTCCCCGCCTGTCGGGCCGGGAGTGCTGTGGGAGGCACGGCCTGCCCCGAGCGGGGACGTGCGGTGAGGGAGCGCCCGGCGGGCAGTCTCCGCTGGCCCGGCCCCAGGTGGAGCGGGGTGGCCGGGTGTCGGTGCCGAGCCCCCGCCTGTCGGCCGGGCACCCGCCGCAGCGCCGGGCCGGGACCCGCTCGGCAGTCAAAGGGCTCCTACGGGCGACTTCTCTGCGAGGTCGGTAACGCGAATATAGGGGCGCACCGAACTCTTCCTCCTTCCTGCTTTTGTTCTCATTGGGAGCTTCTCGCTGTCCACGTTCATCGCGCCTGCCCGGGTGGTGCCCGGGGCTCGCCCGCAGCACTTTGGGCGGCTTCGCTGGGACTTTGGGAGGTGCCGCCCGAGTTATTCACGGAGCTGTCGCAGCCACCGTGGAACACGGCGGGATGGCTGGAAGTGGGCTCTGGGTCTTTCCAGCGCCAGCCGTTGTCTGCCCGCTTCTCCCCCGCGAAACTTTGTCTCCGAGGCGCTGACGCTCTCCTTGCCTTTGCCGCGGGGCCCACGCTGGCACCCCTCGGCCGGCGGCGTGCCGCCGTGCTCAGCCCTCTGCCCGCCCGCTCCTTGGTTCCGCCGGCCGCTCTCCGGCCGGCCGCGGCTCTTTCCGAGCCGGAGTTTCCTGCGGCTCGCCGGAGCGCTCCCCGCGCTCCCCGGCCCCGCTCCCTGCTCAAGCCCCACTACCGGGCGGCGCTTCGAGAATGGGGAATATTTCCTGTGGAAGCGGCGTGAATTCACGGACCTGAAAGCCCAGTCTTGTGGTTTGGGTTTTTTCCCCTTTCGTTTTCCTAAGAAAATACCTCGAAATTACTTATATGCCTAGATCGACTAAATCTACCACTTCTGGGGAAGGCATTACACAATCGGACCAGTTATACAAACCTGGGTTATTTCATAACTTGTTTACATCAGCTGGCCCAGCCTCACTCTTTTTTTGCCTTTTCAGAGTTGGGCTTCTGACCCCCCCACCCCCCTTTTTCTCACAATATTATTTCTTGTGTGGCTTGTATGAGCGAACTGGTAGTGTGAGCACAGTGTAGCCTTCGCATCAAGGAGTCATAGGATAATTAAAAGAGGAAAAAAATAAAAAAAGGAAAAAAGTCCAGTCTTAAACTCTGCCAGCCGTACCAGCCCGTGACATTCCTCACATTAAAGAAGTTTTACCAGAAATGACTCGCTGCCGCTCCCCGCCTGCTCCAAACGCATCTCGCTGGTGCCCTCTGCGGGCTGCGGACTGGGGTTTCCAGGGATTCTAGCTCAGATAAAGCTTATTCCCTGGTTTACAGTAAACGCTAGGACAGGGCGGGGGAGCGGGAAAGGGGGCTGAGAAGCTGGGAACGCCCGGCAAACTGCAAATTCTCACTCTCCCTTTCCTGCTGTAATTTAACAGCTGCTCTGGATTCAAGCACTTGCTGCAGGAGGTCGAGAAACTCCGTCGCCGCTTCACATTTGAGCTGTCACAGTCCGAGCAATAACTGGGTTTTCCCCTTTTTCTGGGGCTCCACGTCGTCCCCAGGCAGCTGGTGTGCGTGCCGTCTGATCCGGGGAGCAGAGCCCCGTTTCTAGGGTTACTATCTGAAACAGGGCTTTGAGCAGGACGTTGGCTTAGCAAGAACATAAATGTTTTCTTTAAGAATCTGGGAGATTTCTCAAGGCCTTGTGCTCCGTCTTTCCCTTGATCCTTACAGATGTTGTAGATTAGGATCAAATGTAAGCGTTGCCTTTACCCTAGCAGTTGGGCTGTTCTGCTGATTCTGGTCTATGGAGATCTGCAGTTTTATCACTACAGAAAATATGCATTGCTGAAATTTTTTTCTTTATTGTGTTCGCTTTTTTTTTTCCCCCAAAAGCAAGAAAAGATGCATCAGTCACATGCTTAAATGGAAACTGTGTCTCTGAGCCAAAACTTTGATGCTTTTTAATTATTTTTTCCCATACAGCACAGCACTGGAACATTTTTCTTTTAAGTTGCGTGTCATGCTATTTTCCTAATCACTGACTTGCCATGTGGTAAACATAGACTTTAATGGGAAGAGTTTGTGTACTCTTTCAGAGTGGTCAAGTTTCCCCTGAGATATTATAGCATTGTGTCCAGTTTTCCTTCGAGGAGATGTTCAACATAGGAGAGCCACAAGGGTCTTGTATTTATTTTAAGATCTGTCACATATACCCTGTATTTGGTAACTGAGTAATGTTGAAGATGCTCTAGGATTTTTCTCAGTTGCTTTGTTGTTAGGTTTGATTTTTTTTCCCCCTGGCTATTATACCCATTTCTCCACTGGTTTCTAGTGCTGCTCAGCACAGTTACAGATGTCAGTGAAGGTCCAGAGTGGACCGAAGAACACAGAATGTGGTGCTCTATAGAAACCTTAAGGTGCAGAAAGGAAACACAAAGCCAAAGCTTGAGATGTCCCCGTGCTGTCTGTGCTGCTAACGTAGTCTGTCCCTGCTTGTGGCAGGACTCGCTGGAGCCTCCCCCGACTGTGGATCTGAGAAGGCTCTCATCCAACCCCATATTTTTAAGGCAGAGCAGAGACTGACCTCAGTTCTTGGCACACTTAATAACAGGACTCTTTCTGTTTGCTGTTTAGTTGTTGGGGTTTTTTAATGATACCTTCATCTGCGTTTGCTTGGGTCAGGAGGAGAGCGGTGGGTTCGTGGCTGAGCGCGTGCTGTGTGTGTAGCCCTGCAATCTGCCTATCGCCTCATCTCTCTGTAGTGCACTGAATTCTTGCAGAGAGGAAGAACTGAAAGCTGGCAGAGAGCTGCTTCCAGGAGCCTCTCGTGTGCTGTGCATGTCCTGAGGGAGGGGGTCTGGAAAGAGGAGAAGTGGGGAGGTGGGTGAGGGCAGGTGGTGCTGGCAGGCTGGCAGGGGCATTGAAGCTCTCTGAGAGGAGGAGGGATGAGGAGAGCAAAGAAGGGGCTGCAGTTTGGGGAAAGTTCTGGCACTTCTGTGTGAGGAGGCTGGTGCTCAAAGGGGCTGTGCAGGGGAGGTGACAGGGAATTCAGAGCCTGCCACTGCCACCAGCAGCATCCCAGGGGTCAGAGCTGATGGCCACTGGGCAGAATGTGGGGCCCAGCAGCATTTTGGCACGGCAGAGCTGATCCGGTGCAGCGTCCTAGCAGGGAAAGTGAGGTAGGTGAGGAAAGCCTGATCAGTCAGGAAGCATTGCTTGTAAAACCTGGTGTTAGACTGAGCACACTGTGTCTGAAGACTCAGCCTGCCACAGCAGTGTGTCCCTTAATTAGTTATCCAGGAAAAATACTGCCTTTGGGAAGTACAGAATACAGGTTTGGGTTTGTTTTTTTATTTCTAAGATATTTTGAGTTATTAGAAGGGAAGCTGGTGACAGAGATGGGGCATGGCAGAGAGGAACTGGTCTCTTCCCCCAGGGTCTGCAGGCAAGCATTGTGGAGCTACAGAGCGATGTGGCTGAACTGAGCAACTCCCCTTTGCTGTCCTGGAGACCTCTGCTAGAGTTACAGAAGCATCCTAGGTTGAATACAGGAGTGATTAGAAATGGAGCACTTGCATAGTTAGTACTTGGAGCCTGATTTTTATGTCAGATGCTGGTATTTTATGTGGTTGATTTAGTGGTGGAACTGACTCTCACAACCTCTATTGGGAATTTTTAGCATGTTGTTGGGTGTTGGAGGCAAAGGTTAGCTCTGGAATGCCAGTGGTGTCTCTATGGCATAAGCTCTCTGGATGTTTTGCTTTGTAGTGTCCCTGCAGGGAAGACAGGACATTTCCTCTCTGCTTTTTGGATATGAAAGGGAGGGTGGTGGCACAGATAGGCAATGGTCGTGGTAGAAGCCACTTGCAGATCTGGAAGCAGGGCTCACATCCTTTGAGCTGGGCTCGTGGTTCATCTGGTCTCGCACTTCCTCCCTTCTGATGAGGTTTAGGTCCTCTTGTGTTCTGGGCATGGAGGCACCAAGGCATCCTCTTCTGTGCCATGTGGTCACAGCCTATACCATGCAGAGCAAAGGAGGGGATTTGCACCCGTAAATTCTGATGCAGCGTTGACAGTTTGTGGCTTGGAGCCTCTTTAACTAATTGGGGGAGGTGGCATGGCCTCTGAAATGTGGGATGAGCTGAGGCTGTGTTGGACTCAAGCTCCAAGTGAATCTCTGAGGTGCTGTTGGGGGTTTTGCTAAGGTCTTGGTACCAGTGTCATCCTCTCTGTGTAATTTCCCCACCTGCTTAACTTGACTCACTCCTTCCTTCTCTCATCCTTCCTTGCTAGATTTTGAGCTGTTCAGAGGTGTAAGTCAGCAGCTGTCAGTATTCAGACTGGCTCTCCTGGTCTTCAGGTCTTGGCAGCTCGCTAATGCTGGCCTGAAGTGCTGTAGCTATCAGCATGTGAAATACTATTTGCAGTAGCCTTGGTTTAACAAAGCTCTTAAGGTGCTTGACTAGGCACACCCTGAAAAGGAAATCTGTGTTGGTGTCCCTTATCTGGGACGCTTACCTGAGCTGAGGTCAGGCTGATGCAAGGGCTCTCGCTCCTCTGGGAAGCCAGGTTATTGACCCAAGAATGTGCATTTCTCATGGAGTCATTTCAAGGCTTACAGACCAGTGGTGGTGACAGCTGTGGGTCCCAGAAGCCCTGTCCCTTGCTCAGTGATTGTTGGAGCAAGGCCTGTCTGTGAGTTAATTCCAGTCTAACCATTGAAAGCCTCCTGAAGGAGCTCAGCATAGACAAAAACATTCTTTCTCTCCTGCTTCCCCCTCCGGGGACAAGCGATTGTTTTCCTTGCAATTTAGTGCCAGCATATTATCCAGATGGATTTACCTCTGTCTGAAAGAAGGTGTACATGTATTTTGGAGGCGATCATTACCTGCTGCCTTGGTTTTACTGCTGCCTTGTTTTGTCTAGACAGTGCAGAGAGCTGCAGGGAACTTGTCCGATCTGAATCCTAAGCCCTACTTTATAGGCTGCTATTAAAATACATATCCTCGCACGTAACCATCTCAGGGCTGGGTTCCTCAGTGAGCACAGAGCTACTGAAGGAGAAGCAGGCTGCTGTTCTCGCCATATCAAGCCCCACGTGGACCAAGCCCAAATTTCAGGGCAATTCTTTGGTGAACGGAGGCTTTGCTCTGCTTGGTAATGGCATTTCAGAACTGAAGTTTCTCTTCCTTTTCTTTGTGCTCGAAGAGAAGTGTTTCTCTAGAAACTCCTTAATTCCCCTTTTGCTCCATGCCGGAAGGAGTGGTGGGCACTGGCAGGAGGTGGCAGCAGCGGGGACGGTGCTGGGGAGGGGAGGCTGGGTTAGAGTATCCTGGGGAGCTGTGGGGGGAAGAGGAAAGGGGCTGGGAGAGGGCAGGGCTGCTCTGGAGGGGAAGTGCCTGAGCCCAGTGCCTTCCTCAGGGGTTGTGGCAGGCAGGGGCAGCTTAAGATGCTGCAGAGGCACCAGCTACTGGTGTTCTTGCTTCAGGTGCCGCTTTGATCCTCACTGGTGCCGCTCCTGAGGGCCTAGCTGATTTTGGATTAATAACCACTTATGTTCTGCTCTCATTGACGCTTTCTTCTCTGCTCTCTGTCCCTTTTTCCTCTCCTGTCCTCCTAGAAATTTCGAGTAGATATGCCAGGATCAGGCAGTGCTTTTATCCCTACGATCAACGCCATCACAACCAGCCAAGACCTGCAGTGGATGGTGCAGCCCACCGTCATCACCTCCATGTCAAGCCCTTACTCCCGTTCGCACCCCTACAGCCACCCGCTGCCCCCGCTGTCCTCGGTGGCCGGACACACGGCTCTGCAGCGTCCTGGTGTCATCAAAACCATCGGGACCACCGTGGGACGGAGACGGAGAGATGAGCAGGTAACTGCAGTGCCTTGAAACAGACGCACAGAAACTTCCCCCACCCTTCATGAGATCTCCCAGCACCACAGGGGAGCTGTGAGGTCCATTGCTGGTGCGGTTCTCGTGCTGGGGTTTCTTAGGGTGGTGGAGGGTGTAAGCTGGAGGGTGACTTTTATTGCTGCCTCCTCATCATATGGTGAGATTTACCCAGTCTTCATCCAACACTTCGCACCACCAGCCCGCATTGCGGCTTGGTTTCAAAAGCAGGTGAAACTCTGAAGTTGAGCCCTGGGTTTCAGTTTGAGTGTTTCTGCAGCTCCAGGCAGAAGGAAACCTCCAAGAAAGCAGAGCAGCTTTCATGTAGGTCCTTTACAAATCTGACACCAAATTACATCAGCCAGTGTTTTCTGTCAGCTCTGTAGCTGCTAGCGCTGCTGTGGTCTCCATTTGTGTGATAACCCCAGTCCCAGCCAGCATCATGCAGGGAGGAACAGCTTCCCTAGAGCACCTCAGCTCTAGTATGGAGAGCCTTCTGGAGGACTGTGGTCACCTTCCCACTACAAACCTGTAGTTGCTTGATCTTTTTGCAGCAGTTTGGTGGGACTCCCATAAGAGATTTTTCTGCTCCAAACCCACAGGTATTTTTGTAACTGGCATGAGGCAGCTTGTACCACTGCTGCCCTGTGCTCAACCTCCTAATGGGATTATCAAGCTGGGACCCTGGATCTGGTGGACTAGGCGCAGGCATCTTACCTTCTGGAAATCAGCACTTTGTTCTCTTAGTAAGAATCAGCCTTCTCCAGGGCTGTCTGGTGAACAGCTCTTCACAGTGCTAGGCTGATTTCTCTTTAAAAAAAAAAAAAGATCCGACTGAACTCGATCTCCCCAAGTTGTTCCCAAGCAGCATTTGTGTGGGTCGCTGTGGAGCAGTGCAGTGAGACACACGGCGCACCCTCCAGACACGAGCGCATGCTGTTGCGTGAGGTCTGTTTCTAATAAGACTCACCAGCCCTACTTTTACTTCTACGTCATCTGTTTTGATTCACAGTCCGATTATTTTATGTGGAGTTGCTGTCTGGTTTAGGCCCAAGAGGTTAAAGACAGAGTTTAGCAGTACCTCTGTGTGGGGAGCTGGTACGGCTGCAGTGAGATCCCATTTTTGGGAGGAAGGATGGAGTAGCCGTGGTGGTTCAGATACGTGCCAGCCTTTTCCACCAGCTGGAGCTACTTCCCTGTTCCTTGCATGCAGGGCTGGTGTCCAAAGGCAAAGAAAGTCTCACAGAGCTGGAGGAATAATTAGCAACAACTAATTTGTTTGACAAATGCTGCCTCTGTGTTCACAAATTGGCCGTGAAGAGATCACCATATTCTCTGCTTTATTTGTTGTTCAGAGTTATTTGCTGAAGGATGCCTGCCAAGCAATTCCTGGCCTGTGGCTTGTTTGCAAGCCGTTCATTGTGGGTCATTCAAAGCCAAGTCCTTTTGATTAGACACGTGCTAAGGCAGTACCCAGGCTCTTTGCTGTGGCCCTTTGGCTCAGGTTTCCAGGGCTGGTGCTTTGAACACCACATCGGAGTGCCTTTTTGGAAAACCCTGTGTAACACTTTATGAAAAAAGCCTGTTTTGATGAACGTTCCTGACAGTGAATGCACGTATTGGGCTTGGACAAGCCACGAATAACGCATACAGCAGGGGCATGAAGAGTGCCAAATCCAACCACTTTCAAACAAATCCAGCAACCACTGATGGAATATTCCTTTTTAGACCTGGTAAAATGTTAAGAACATCCAGATTAGGGGCTTCTGCCCTGCCTGTGCAATTTTTGCAAAGCAGTCTTTGAAATGGATAATTTTAAAATTACTGAAGCCCTTTGGAGCAGAAATTTTACTCCAGACATATTTCAATGAGATCTGTGCTTCCAAACCATGAAAAGGCTCTTGAAAACTCTACACAGGGGCCCCAAGTCAGCATAGCTTCTGTGTGCATGCTCAGTGCTTTGCCATACTGTAGATACTTGTGTGCAAATACATTTTGACCCTGCACTCCTGTGGGGTGGGAAGAGGGTGGGCAGAGCTGTAGCAGGGAGAGCAGTGCCTGCAGGGGCTCCTTACTGGGGGAAATATTCTGCCCAGCAGAATGGAGCTACCACCAGCCTTAGGATGGACATTGTGAGCTGCTGATGGAAAAAGCTTTTGGGCCTAAATTCTGTGTCCTGCAGTTCTAGAATGGCTTGTGTTGCTCAGTGAGCATCCAGGGGCTCTTGTTACATGCAGGTGAAATCACAGGCACAGATCAGATCCTGAAAAAAGCAGAAATGAGTGAGCTGAATGCCCAGAGGCTGAAGTTAACTTACTGAAACTGCAAACATCAAAATTAGGGAGATAGAGCAAGCCAAAACAAACTAGGCTGAGGTTGGAGTAAAACTAATGCTAAAAAGAAAAGATAGTAAAACTGTGAATGTTTCATTTGTGACATTGACAGTCCGTGAAGATATTAAAACTGAAGCTTCTCTGAAGAGGTGTTTCTTACCATTCTGTGCTGGCACTCTGTGAGATCTGACATGTGCTTTGCCAGGTGTCAGGGTTTTGCTTTCGTTTACAGTCACCAGGCCAGAGTCCCTGCAGCACACACGGGCTGGGTGAGGCTGAAGTGTAGGGCACAAGGTTGGAGTCGAGGGTTGGGCACGTGTCCTGGATCCCCGTGGCTCCTGCTGGATCCCCGTGCTGCTCTGCCTGCAGGGATCCCACTGGATCCCCATGCTGCTCTGTCTGCGGATCCTCCTGGATCCCTGTGCTGCTCTGTCTGCACGGATCCTGCTGGATCCCTGTGCTGCTCTGTCTGCACGGTCCTGCTGGATCCCTGTGCTGCTCTGGGGCCAGATCCCTGGATCCCTGCTGCTCTGTGCCTGGATCCCTGTGCTGAACTGGCTCCTTGGCTGTGGCCATGGCACAAACCTATCTGCTGCTGCTGGGGTTTGTAAAATGTTGTCTCAAACCCCCAGAACCAGGTTTAGCTTTGACCAGGTCTTATGAGCTCCCGCTCACTTCCTCTGGTTTCGCAAGAGTGTAACTGGATGGGTTTCTATGGAATTGCTCCTGATTTACATCAGTGAGGATGTCAGCTGGCCTCAGGAAGCCCTTGATATCACTGGAGCCTTGCCTGCTGATGCAAGAAGCAGTGTGTTATCTCGCTGAGTGCTCAAAAATCTGAGGTCAGATTTTTGGGTGGTATAAATCATTGTTGCTTCACGGACTTCATGGGAGCTCTGCTGATTTCCCTGTCTCCCCCTATACACCATCCCGACCTTCAAGAGATCAACTATTTTTGTGTGGGAAGGAGCAGATATTTTCTTTCAAGAAAGAGGCACTTACAACATCGTGCTCTGGTTTTGCTTAATGTACCACCCAAGTTGTGAAACAATCAGAGCATCTTTTATCTGTTTGGCCTTGGTGCAGATTCACTGTCCTCTTACACAATCTTCTCCCTGTGCCCTGCTCCTTCTCCTCTCCCTTCTGCTAAGACCTGGTGCAGGCAGAGATACTGTGTGCTTTCATCTTCTGCTGACATCAGTGACGAGGGGGAGTGCTCAGCATCCTGCTGGATCAGGCTTTTTTCCTTTGCATTGTGGTTAAATCCTCACAAACTTAAAGGAATGCCTTGCTCAGATCTGATTGGATTTTCTTGGCACTTGCCCACAGCTGTCGCCTGAGGAAGAAGAGAAGCGAAGGATCCGGAGAGAGAGGAACAAGCTGGCAGCTGCTAAGTGTCGTAACAGGCGTCGAGAGCTAACAGAGAAACTCCAGGCGGTACGTGCCCTGCATGCATTTCTCCTTCCTTATCACCCACCCTTCCAACCAGCTCCATGGGCATTGCTCTTCCTCCACCAGCACGTTGGAGGAAGATGCTGCAAACACACTCTGCCTTCATCCAAGGCTGCCTAAGGGTACTGCTCCTACATCAACAGCTGCTTATGAGGGATACTTGGCCTGGAACTTAGGACCCTAAAATTCTCTTTGCTCAGTGCCCAAAATGTCCTTGGAGCTCTGTTCCCTTCTTGCCTCTCAACTAGCACAAGTCTTCTTGACTCTGGTCACCTTTCATAAGACACTGTGTGCCTCAAAGGCAGGTTTTAAGGACAAAAACACTGAAGTGGTAGGATCACCTGAAAGCCATAGAAAACAAGGGAGATGTTATGTGTACCTATCAGAGCTATACCCTTTAGGCTTACTCTTCCTTTGGAGGTGGGGTAGTAACTGACTTCCTTCAGAAAGGAAGAAGATCCACAAAGATGCGTGCCCTGATGCTGTACAAGTAATAATTAGTAAAGCTGGAGAAGGTAGATCTGAGCATAAGAACCAAGGGGTGTGTAAAGCACTGGTTGAAGAGAAGACAAGATTGGGTTGTGTGAAATAAGCTGAAGGAAAGGCTCCAGTGCTCCTGGTCAAGAACCATCCAATGATCTTGTTAACAAGCACAGCAGCAGTGAAAGCACACCTGTGAAATGTGCTGTTGCTTCAAATTAGGAGGTGTTCTCTCTTGAGGGTAGGCAGGACATCCTATAGAAATGTTGTGACTAAAGTGATAGAAGTGAGAGGAGAGTGCAAAGTGGGAAGTCATGTCCTGAAGGGCTGAGTGTGAGTTTTGTGAAGTTATGAGCTCCTCACATGGGAAGGTCCTAACTGCTCCCAGGCTGACTGTGATCCACCTGTGTGATGTGACCACAGGAAAGATAAATGCATTAATCGTAGGATGCATCAGGGGGTGATCCAGTGTTGGCCCTTTGGGCAGGAGTTAGACAAGTGTCAGACCTAATCTGAAATATGCACTACAGAAATAAAATGGAAGCAGTTTAGAGACTGTTATACACTACCTCTGTCAAAGTGAAAAGAATATTACTAGCCTAACATGAAAAAACAATGGAAGGAGATCTGGGTCCTCTGCTAAAGTGTCTGTCAGGCAGACAGCAAGGGAGAAGACTGAAGTCACAGGCCAAGACAGAATGGCAAAAGCTAGCCATCAGAAAATTAAGGCAGGTTCACGAGATTCTTTATAACCCTTAGATTGGTGATATTTGGTAATAGCCTACAAATAGGCATGTGAAACACAAGATGCTTGACTGGCAATGACCTGGTGTCTGCTTGGCTCATGAAGAGTCTGGGTGTATCTGCCTGTGCCAGATGGGATCTGGACTTGGTGGCCCTGTTCCAGGTGAGGAGTAGTTCCAGAGCCTTTGCTATTTTATTTATTTATTCCCGTTTTTGTCTGCAGGAAACTGAAGTACTGGAGGAGGAGAAGTCAGTGCTGCAAAAGGAGATTGCTGAGCTCCAGAAGGAGAAGGAGAAGCTGGAGTTTATGCTGGTGGCTCACAGCCCTGTGTGCAAAATCAGCCCTGAGGAACGTCGCAGCCCACCATCCAGCAGCCTCCAGAGCATTCGGACTGGAGCAAGTGGAGCCGTGGTGGTGAAGCAGGAGCCTGTGGAGGAAGAGATCCCATCTTCCTCTTTGGTCCTTGACAAAGCTCAGAGGTCTGTCATTAAGCCCATCAGCATTGCTGGTGGTTTTTATGGGGAGGAGGCACTCAACACTCCCATTGTGGTGACCTCAACACCAGCCATCACTCCTGGCTCTTCCAACTTGGTGTTCACCTACCCCAACGTGTTGGATCAGGAGTCTCCTCTCTCCCCTTCTGAGTCCTGCTCCAAAGCTCACCGGAGGAGCAGCAGCAGTGGGGACCAGTCCTCAGATTCCTTGAACTCTCCCACCTTGCTGGCGTTGTAATCCCCCTGCGGCCCCCCATTTTGCCAGTGTGTTACATCCCCCACAGCACCATGGGGGGAGCCCCCTCCGTGGGATTAGAGACAGGCACAGGATCGTTCAAGCACAAGGGCAGCAAGAACAAGGATGGGGAAGTGCTACAGCTCCAGGAAGGAGAGTGAGGACCAACGCCAGCTCCCTGGAGGCAGGAAACGGCAAGGGTGGGACTGACACGCCAGGGTTGTTTGGAGAGGGTGATGTCCGCTCTGTAGGGACTGCCTGTGGAAACCTCTTTGTGGCCGTAGTGGACTTGGGGAGCGCTCCTGGCCAGGACTGAAGGCGAGCTGCAGACAGTTGCTAGTCGTCCCTTTCCTTTGTGGATTGACTTGAGCGGTTGTGCTCTGTGCTTAAATCATTCTGGTTAGTTGATCTTACAACTTCTCTCTTGCGTGCTCTCTCTCTCTCTCTTTGCATATAATTTCCAATGTTGTCGATCCCATTACATTTCACTCCGTTGCTCTGAACTCTAAAGTCTAATTAGGATCTTTGCTCTTGGGAATAGCTGTGGGAAGCACGTAGGGTTGCCCAGACAGGAGGATGACAGCTGGGAGGACCAGGGGATAAGGGGGACCAAGAGGAGCCCAAGAACTCAGCAGCAAGGGCAGAGCTTGTAGTCTCTAACCTGAGGCACAGAGACAGCAGAAGTCTCATGATGAAACCTTTCTTTTTAAAAATGTGGATATATTTATTCCCTTGGGCTCCTCGAAAAACCAAGTTAGCATCTCAGGGCCAAAGCAGCATCAGAAAAGCTGCTGGGCTGGCACTTACCAGTCACTGGCAGGGTTTTACCCTAGTTTGCTGGATATCAAGTCTGCTGCTTGTTGTTTACTTTTCCTGGGCTGCCTGCTGTCTAGGGAGTATTACATCTTCCTTCCCATCAGGGCTCCTGACTCAGAGGCTGATCTCTTCCTCTTAGTAAATCTTCCCCTCCCCTTGGCCATATTTGCAGAACATGGTACAAAAAAAATAGGTGGCACCACATGCCTATAAATCTAGGATGGAGACTGGCAGCAGCTGAGACAGTGAAATTAGCTGGCAGAACCCTTGCTGATTTTTTCATTGTTGGGAAACAAAGCAGCACATACCTACCAGCACAGCACAGGCCACAAGGCCCCAGCTCCTGACCAGGCAGGAATGGCATGGATAAAGTGTTGACCTGTTTGAACTAAAACGGAGCTTCTGACAAGCTCTGGCAAATGACAGATTGACAGCTGAGGAAAATTAATTAGCATTATTTGCACCTTGGTCTTTGGCCTCTGGTTTTTCTTTACGTTTTCTTAGCAAATTGATCTTTTGTTGTGGTTGATTGGCCTGAAGACAAGGAATCAAACCAGAGGGCTCATTCCCTAGTCTTGGGTCCTTCTCTAGCCTGTGGGCTTGACTGCTACTACTAAGTGCTCAGAGAGGGCACAAGCTCTCCAGTGCTCATGTTGACTACTGAAAACAGTCATGTGTGTCATGTATTTCCACTTGGAGCCAAGCTCAATTCCTATTGATATCAAAGTACTGGCAAACCGTGACCCTGTGCACACTAGGATTGCCCAGCTTGCCAGTTAAACCACTTAGGAGTTAGCTCTTTGGTCCTGCCTATTGAAGCTGTGGTGGCAGCTATTTATTTTTTAGTTTGTCTTCTTCTTTTATACACACACAGAGACATTTTTTTTTTTTTTTTTTTTTCAATCAGCCAAAACTGGCGTTTCTTGTTCAGGCTGGACCTGGAGAAATGCAGCATACAATTATACAATTATAGGGCTAGTCATATGAGATGCAAAACTGCTGCAGTCCCCACCAACTCCACTGGGAATTAATAGGTTTCAGTCTTGTGGAAATGGGACTTTACTCAGCAGGGCTAACTTCCCTCAAACTCTGGCCACTGCCCATTCCTTGAATCCATTCAATGGGATACTATTCTGCCTCTAAAGGTGGACTTTGGCTTTTTTATTATAACTATTATTTTTAACCCAAGTATTTACCAAACCTGCCAGAAATATGTGAGGGATCCTTTTGCTTCATAAAGCTAATTGGATTCAGGCTTTTTCTATATTGCTTAAACACATCCATTTTGATGTTGGTGCTGGAGATTTCAAATGGAGCTCACGCAGTAAGTAAAATTAGTAAAGGAGTTGTATTGTCCTTAGATGTACATCAAAACTTCCTTTCTAATAAAGTAGATCTTAAATTTCCCATAGTTAGCACAAAGGACCCACTTTTCCTAGGGTTTTACATAGATGATACCACTTTAGGTAAAACTGCAGGTGCTCTGTTTCGATTTTGCCAAATGCTTGTTTGGGCCACTCTGGACTGAGAGTCTAAAACTGTTAATAAAACATCTCTGCCTGTCATTTCCACACATTTTGGAGGAGAACAACACTGACAAGTGGTGGATGAGCTTTAAAATGATGCAACTACTTTTGAGACTAGCTGACCAGGATTGCTGTCTCCTGTGAGATCAGGAACATCCACCCCTTGTAGGGGTTTCAAGAAGTCAGGTGTCTCCTCAGATCTACCTGGTGGAACAACAAAAACTTACCTTTGCCTCTGGTCACTGAATCATTGCCAAAAAGAGCTGCAGCTGGTCCTTGTCCATTGCCCTCCTGCCTGGTCATTGACCTGCTCAGAGACAGAACAAGATGCTTCGCTTTCCTTACCTGTGATACTGATGGGAGCCATGTGAAACTCCTCAAAAAAGAGGATTATTTTCTACTGTTTGGAAAAAGCCCCAGATACCTTGTGCCTGTCTGTTTTCTCCCTCAAGTCTCTCAAAGAATATCTGTGTTGGGATTGCTGGTCTCCAGCCTTTTGTGTTTTGTGGATCAGCCTTAACTTTTGTTTAGTTTCTGGCAGGCAGGTACAACTTCACTCCCATTTTGGTCAGGCCCTACATTATTCTTTTAATGTTTTCTGGTGTGCTCTTTGGGAACTGATTGTCTTTCCCATGCCCAAATGTTATTTTCCACGAGTACCTTCCCTGCTGATTCCTAGATGTGGTGTTTCCATGTTCTGCATGTAGTGGGGATATGGGAGCTGTTGTACCTAGTGCTGACAGAGTTGTTGAAGTCAACAGAAAAAGGCCCAGGGAATTTCAGCTGGTATTGGGTCAGCCCCCTGGTGACTGGCCCAACAAAGCCTCTCCTAACATCCTAAATTAATCAATGCCAAACTGGGAGGAGTAGTAACAGCTGCATTGAAGGAAACATTCAGCTTCTAGGTGATGTTTGCCATTCCAGTTTTGCCCTCATTCCTCCTCCTCCTTTCCCAGTTGTGGCATTGCCTTCATATATTCCTTTCTTGTAGATGTGGAGACTGGGTAAGTCTCAATCCACTTCTGTTGTGATGGGATTTGGGACCAACATGCTGGGGACAGTAGCTCTCTGTTGTGTTTTTATAATTATTATTTAAATGATCTATTTAGTTCATCTGAACCTTTAATTTTGCTGCTTACTGTATGTAGGATCCACCTGGCCTTCATCCTAAATGAAAAGAAAAAAACAAAATGAAAACAAACCTAAGACACCTCCCTTCTCCCTGGTCTCTTATTATTTATTGGCAGGCAGCCGTCTTGTGCCTGCTCCAGCAGATCTGCCCACCATTAATTTAACATCTACCCAAATCACATTCCTGGTGTTTGGTTGTTTTTTTTTTTTCCCTTTTGGTTGTTGCTTTTTTCATTTTAAAACAGACTTCTGAAATGTAAGAAATCTTACTATCACGACACAAGATAATTTTCATTAGGAAGGCCAAGTCAAACATTTTAAGAGGTGGGGGGAACAATATACATTTATTTCTTATTTATTTATCATGTTTACATCTTTTGTTTTTCTGTTCAAGACTTGGATATAATAAAGAAAGCATTAAAAATACTACAATCTTCTTTTTTTTTAGGCTAATAATTTTTTTGATTCCTTAAATAAAATAATCTGAGTTTTGTTGTTGTCTGTATAAAATGTAAAAAGAGATATGTTTTTAAAGATGCATTATCATTCCTCTGTGAACAGTAGGTGGAGTTCAGGACAAATCTCAGAGTACAAGATAATAATAAAACCCAATCCTGTTTTACTTAATTGTTCCCCTCCTATCCTGTATGATTAAAGGGTTGTTCCACTTTCTTGTTTGTGGTTACTTGATGTTAAAACCATATTAAAATGTGTAGGAAATAGGTATCCAATTGTTTTTGCTCAGTGAGAGGATAAACTGTTGTATATATCTTGATATACCGTGTAGTTCAAAGTAACATCAGTAAGGGATAGTGCATCTTTATTAGAGAGATAAGTTACTAGTGTCACTACAGTCTGCTTTAAGATCCTCAGATACGGAAAGGGCCTGGTTCTGATTCCACTCACGTGGGACAAACTGAAAGCATCAGCAGCCTTTTGCTGCTGTGAAGCAGGTGTCAGTAGTGAAATGAAGTCTCAGTGACTAACAGATGACCATGAGGATTGTTGAAGGTTTGGGGGGCGCCATTATCTTTTTTTCCTCAGAAGTTTTAGATCATGGGTTTTCTTTTTTGCTGTCTGTCTGCAGTGAAACAGTTTCTGCCACAGAGGTTCTTAAAGATGACTGCTGAAGTGGGACCTTTCTTTGCTCGTAGTGGTCTTGATGTCGTTCTTGCAGTCCTGGGGAATTTCAGCCCTGAGGCATTCTCTCTGGTGTTGTCTCTTTTCTGTTCTTGTTATTTTACTGAATTACAGGCCTACAGTATTTGCACTAAAACAAAAAGCTTGTTTAGAGAAAGCTTGCTGCTACAAAAGAAAGAACGTATTAAAATGGTTTTGCTTTTACAATTTTAACTGAGTAGCATTTTGTAGAATAAAATCAATCTAGACTGAAAAGAAAAAAATGACTTTTCTTTTTTCCTCTGCACCTTCTCCCCCCACACTCCTTTCTTTTCATACAATTCCTCAGTGGTATGATGTTCCCCCCTTCTCTTTTGGTGCTCGGTTGTAATGATTGGCTGTATTGTTGACTATGCTGCTGAGAGTTATGACACTTGTAAATCTCGTTTTAATGACATTGTGGACACTTTTGTATAGCAAGAACTAACTGGAGTTCTCTCTGTTAATTGAAGTCATTAAAAAGCTCCCTTTGCCATGAACAATTACAAGCTCGCATGTTCCTTCACTGTGAACAAATGGGTCCAGCATTGCCAGGTGCCTGGCTGCAGCACAGTTCAAGGCTTCTTTCACAAGAGCAGCTGCAATCCCCACAGCTGTTACCTGCAACAATGGTAGATGGGGCAGACACTAGCAGAGCAGCCCACCTGGGCTAAAACGCAAATAAAGCACTAATCCTTTCATCTTAGCTTCAAAAAGGAAAGGGATAGAGGTAAAAAATGTGTGCTGACTTTTTTGTTGTTTGTTTGTTTTAAATCTCCTCAACCAGAAGGAGTCAAAGCTTCTGCTCTGAAAACTTGGGGTGGGGAGCATGGTTGCTTCACTGGCAGTAAGGAGGAGGTTAAGACGGAATTCCCTTGCATGCCTGGGGAAAGCTTCAGCCTCTGGAGTGGAAGGAACTCAAATACATCAGGTTAGGAGTGGAGGATGTCGTATTCAAATTCAAAATGAAACATCAGTGGGGAGGAGATGGGTGAATCATGGCCTGCCAAGCTGGCACCAGGCCAAGCTTCTCCTTACTCATGGACTTCCTTTAGGAGTAATGTCTGCTCTGGTTTCCTGCTGGTCCCTGTCCCTTGGTTTTCTACTCTTTTTCACTTTTTTTTTTAACCCCTGTGTTCTCACAGTTCTATGGGGAAGGAGATGAGAGATGTTGGATTAAGTTATGAAGTGTATGGAAACTATTTGTGAAGTTTAGGGAATGCTGGAGGTATCAGTCACCAGAAGAGGGAATACATGCACATGCCTGTGTGAAATGAGCTCAGCTCTCAGGAATCCATACTGTAGGAAAGATGACATGAAATCAGTGTAGGAGGGTTTGAGCTTTAGAGCAGGACCCAGCCTTAGGGTTCTCTGCAGGGTCAAGGATGACACAGGGGTAAGGGAGAGTCTATGGGAAGCTTTTTCTAAATGCACTTGTCCTGGTATGGCTAAAGGGAAAAGCAGATATTCTGGGGGGCATGGCAACTACAAGCAAATATGCCAAAGGAGCATAATCTCTTAATATCTATCTGCATTGGGCCTTGGGCATGGGGGAGTCCCCATTTGATTTCCTACTGCACACAAGCCTTCTCCAACGGGAGTGCTTCCAGGATCTCCTGCCTCTCCGAGGGCTTTCCCATTACGCTGCTGCACAGAGGCATCCAGCCTCGACCCTGTCAGAGCAGCTCCTTTGGCAGCGTCTAACTCCTCCACCCCCTCCCAAAAAAAGACTAACAGGAGGATGTGCTCTTGCTCCCTAAGCTCCTGATTGCTGACAGGGCCCTTCAGAAAGGCCTAATGCTGCTTGACTGCAAATCTGCTTGTGAGGCCCGGCCTCCTGCCTGATTTTCTCCCAGCAGTGGCTGGCTGTGACTGCCTTTGATCACCATCAGCTGTGGAATGTCCACAGCAGTTACTGTAACTGGGTTTTGAAGGATGAAATTGCACAGCAAACTCTTTTCCACCAGTCTTCTAGCTGTGGGAGGCCAAATGCTATCACCTTGACATGGAAATTATGTTTTTCCCAACATCCTCATCTTGGTTTAGATCATTTTACATAGGGAATTTCCCCTCCTTCTGAAACAGGCTCATCCTCCCTCTGCCCTGCAATGCCCTAACCCTGTGATGAGAGGGAGTGATCTGTATCTTACCACAGGGTAGGCAGAGTTGTACTGGAAGAGAGATCACCCATTTCTTTTGCAGCAAAGGTTGTGAGGGACATCTGCATGAAAAACTCTCCCATCAGGATCAGCATACATCCCAATGATGTCTTCACTGCACACAAGAATGAAAAGAGGCTCCCTGTTCTCTTTCGCCATTCCCCTTCTCAGAATGTGAGACTCATCTCTGGAGTTCTCCTTGTGGTCATATTTCTGTCTGACGAAAGCACTGGCTCCTCTCTCCAAGCAGCAGGTGTGGGTAGCTTGGTCTTCTTACATGGAGTGGAGACCCCACCTGGAACAAAGCTTTTGTGCCAAGAGAAAGCTGAGAGGAGTTGCCTGAATATATCATGCCAGAGGATCTCAAGTTGTCAGAGGAAGGCTTTTGGTGATTTTTTTTTTCTTTTTTTCACTTTCAAAATTTTGTCTAGAACCTGCAGGAGCAGCTACAGGAACACTGCAGAAATTCTGCAGCCAATGGAAAGAATAAGCACATGTTAAATCTGAAGAAAGCTTAATGGCAAGCAGAGCTGGAGTGGGAGTGTGGGGGAAAAGAGGGCATCCAGAATACTGGTTTGAAGTGATGTTTCCACTGCCACGTGGGAAGGATGTGACAGAGAAAAACGGTGACATGGTTATTGCATCAGATAGCCCAAAGTGGAAAAAATGATGCATTAAAAAAAAACAAACACAAAACCAAAGCACTAGACTATATGGTCCTATCCTACTGATGTCTCTATGTCCTGAAATTTCATATCATCATACCAAGTGTTTTCTGCTCAGTCTCACATGGCACTAGTGAGGCCCCCATTCAGCAGTGCCTGGCCAGTGTCAGGACAATGAACAGTGCAGATGGATTATCAGATGGGTGGAAGCTGCTGGCATCCTCTCACAGGGCTGGGGTTTAAATGAGAGATTTTCATGTGTGTTCCAGTGTAGTGAGATCCAGTACGCCTCAGGAAGATATTTCTTGGTGAAGACAGGACAAGGCTGAGAGGAGAGGCCTGGGACAGCTGGGAATATTTGGCTATGAGAGAAGAAGGCTAAGGGAGGATCTTACCAAAGTGTGTCAATCAATACCTGATGGGGTTAGGGAGCAAAGGAGATGCAATCATACTCTTCCCAGTAGTGCCAAGTGACAGGATGACTGGCAATGGTCACAATTTGTAACAGAGGACAACTTTTTCACTGTGAAAGTGGTCAAACAGTGGCTTAGGTTGACCAGGGAAGTTTGTGGAGTCTCCATCCTTGGAGACATTCAAAACTAGACTGGACATGGCTCCTAGCAATCTGCTCTGACCCTGCTTGAGCAAAAGGGTGGACTGGACACTCTCCTGTGATGCCTTCCAACCTCAACCATTCTGTGTTTCTGCTTTTCATTCCACATTGTCCTGAAGGAACATATTGTGAGCATATTTTTCCCCCCTCACAGTGCTATCTCATCTGAACCCCAGAATTCCTCTGTACTAAATATCAGCCTTTTGATGCTGGCTGTGCAAGGTCAAACAGATAAAGACTAAGCTGGGAGGAGGCTATCATGGCAGACAAGAATGTAAACTGTTCAGCTCGTTGCAGTGTGAGTGTCAGATTTCCTTTTTAATTTTGCATGCTCCATTCCACAGACTAGTGTGGGGGAAGAGAGGGAGACAGGCCTTACATGGCTGTGATCTAGATCCTGCATCCCACAAATGACTCTCTGCAAGTCCACAGGCAGTGCCAGGAACTGTTGCCTATCTGCCTTTTTGCAGGCTCTCCTACTCTTTTTCCCCTCTCAGACAAAAGTAGTTTTTCAAGTTCCCTAGAAAGGTAAATAAGAATCTACAGCTGATGATCCTAGGTGAGCTCCTGGGTCAGGCACAATCCATTTATTAGGCAAGGAGTTCCCTCCGGACCCCCACCCCCTTTTTGTAACCCTGGTTGAGCTCCCAGACTTAGGGAAATTCATCAGTGGCTCCTAATGATGACACACTCCTGCTGATGATTACTGATGTGAGCCACCACAGCAGGAGATGCTGAGTTTGGGCAAAGGGAGGAAATAGGTCAGTTCTTTTCCTTTGGGTAGCTCAAGCTACTCAAGCACCGGGTGCTCTAATTCACTAATTCCTGTTTGAGTTGTTTATACCATGTTACCTCTCTGAAATGCACTTCATTTAGTTTTGAAACTTTTGTTTCATGTTAATGAGGGCAGAGCAACAGTCACCAACCATCCTGTGGGCTTTAAAGGCCCACATGCCAGAGGCCCGTGAATAATCTAGGGGAAAGGTGAGCTCATGAGCCCTTCAGGTCTAAGATTGCCCTGTGATCCAGGAGGCACAGCCCTGCTCTGACCCCTCAAAGGCAGAGCTTTGGGCAGCCCATCAGGAGCAGCAGTGAGCAGCACCACAGCCTGTACCTCAGGAACTGATTGCCACTGCCTTTGTTCTAGGCTGATGCTGACTTGAGAGGCTGCAACCCTTCACTCCTCCTTGGCTGCTACAGGTCACGGGGGTGATGGGAGACCTTGGCTGCCTTTTGTAGCCTCTGCCTGAACACCGAGTTTGTGAGCCACAAGAACTGAGATTAAATCTCTGCTCTGAGCAGTGTTCTGAGGCCATACTGGTATCTAATTACATTCTCTGCTCCTGGCAGCTGAGGAAATGAAGATCTGCCTGTGACACTGCCTGTGGTAAAAGGGAGGGAATAGGAAAGCACAGTGATGCCTTCAAAACATGAGCTTCAGGTACTTCCCTTGACCTCAGGTGTCCTCTTCTGTCAGCACCTGCAGCTTGGGATGGGTGCTTATCCTGGAGTGATGATCCTCCTCCCCCTGCTCTTGTTATCCTGGTGGAGTGAGGGGTTTGCTAGGACTGTATTCACCTGTGGCCAGGCTGTTTCCAAGCAGCTACAAGGAGCAAGGCTGTCCTGAGGTGGCACAGAGCAGGAGCTGCACAGTGAAGGTCTCGGCAACTCGAGGTCCTCCAAGACGCACCTGGCTGGAGGAGATCCCTGATTGCATAGGGCTGCCTGTCCTAGAGGACTGAAGGAAGGACCTCCTGATAGTATGGCTGCTGCCTTAGAAGGGTAGGTCTATCCCCCACCCCTGGTGACTGACTGGTTCCAGTTTTGGTTTTCTTTTGTCACATGGCTACAACTCTTCATTTTTTTGTGCAACTGTTGTCATTTCTCTGTTCCCCAGGAGCAGTGGCAGCTCCACGGGCACGTTTCTGGTGGCAGGGAGGGAGGCAGACTGTTTCTACTGTGGGGCTGTACAAAGGGCTAAATCCTGTGACCCAGTGCCATGGGGGAAGAAAGCCATTACTAATCCCTACCATATAGCGGCTCCGCCTGCCCAGCAGGATCAATGGCGCCATCTCAGCCCCATTATGTTGACTCTGAATCAGCAAGGAACGCCCAGGAGCCGGGAGGAGAGGGCTCCTCCCTGTGTGGGGTACAGTTGCCTGCCTGTGGGACAGTCAGGGCCTCCTTTCCTCCCCCCTGATTTTGGACGAGGCGATGAAGTGCTCGGTGGTTGCCTATGCCCGCAGGCTAGCCCCGAGCCCATGGGACGGGCAGGGCAGAGACCCTGCCAGGATCAGGTGTGCCAGGATCAGGTGTGCCAGGCTCTCCAGCCCCGGGAGCGGGGGGCGAGCACGGGAGCTGTGCACCCTCCCGGCTGAGGCCAACCAGTTCTGCTGGCCGGTAGAGGCAGGGCTGGGTCCTGGAGCCATTTCCAGGGAGCAGGAAAAAGCAGGGGGCAGCTGCCTCTTTGCCCCCACATTCACACAAGGCTGAGAATCCAGGATTTGGGAAACGGTCGCCCATCTCTCCCTGTGGTGCTTGCGAAAACAAAGGGCGACAGCTTTTCAGACGATACCATTTAAGGAGTTCCCCAGCTTAGTGAACCTCGGCTGACCTCAGGGTATACCGAGTTTCCAGCTCAGCAGAGCAGCGTTTCAGTGGAAAGCACGCAGCCCTAAACTTCCCTCGTTGCATCTGGGGAAGGGGGGGTGCCGGAGCATGGGCACAGAATGACAGCGCACGGAAAAAAAGGTGAAGTCGGTGACTGACTCTCGTGTGTAGCCAGACCCCTTCCTGGGAAGGATGTTGCCGTCCAACAGGATCAGCTTGAATGCGAAGCAGCTTCAGCGGCTTTTGGCAGGCCGTGGGTCAGAGGAGGATGGGAGGGTGCCAGGCCCACAGCGCCACTGGGTGCTGCGTGTTGGGGCACAGGAGCAGCGCCCCAGCAATGCAATGTTTACAAAGGTGAAAAACATTAACAACGTGCAATATGCTCCTCCTGTTGTTTCAATGAGATCAAGGTGTGTACAGGAGAGCAAATGTGTGTATCTACATGCGCACACACACGCACTCGCTGTGGCTGGCGCGGGATATCGCTCGGCGCAGGATTGTTCCAGCCAGGCTGCAGTCAATACTGACAAATACAGTATACGTCCCGTCTTGCCCACAGCAGTGAGGGAGCTGCGGCAGGCTCAGTGCTTTCCTCCCTCTTGTGAAAGACCTGGGGTGTTTTCAGCAGCGTGGGGAGCTCGGGTCCCGATCGCCTCGGGTCCCAACAATGCATGGTGGTGCTGCTGCTGCACCAAGAGAGCTGGAGAGGAGCAACTCCCAGCCCGGCGCCTTCCTCACCGCCAGTTCACCCCTCTGTGCTCTGCCCGCTCGGCGTGCTGCAGGAGAAAGGGGTTCAGGGTAAGAAGAAGAAAAAAAGAAGCAGAAGAAAAAAAATAGCATCTGAGATCATATAATTAAAGATGGTATCAGAATGTCTAATTAGGATGACTGAGAGAACTTGGCTGGGAGACGCAGCCAAGAGCTGAGTTAGTGTGTTTGCCAGTCCAAAGCTCCTTAACAGTAATTAATCCTTAAATGTCCAATTGTTCAGAGTTCAAGGAAACACCTCCTACTACTGTACTTTGTGTTCCTGTTAAGCAAGGAGACACAGCAGGGCGTGTGCCCTTATTCTGTAAGAGCGACACGCCTAGGGGTGTTGTTAGGAACTAGACCGAAGGTTGAGTATAATTATTAACTACCTAAGAGTTCCCAGCATTGCACAATTACCCAAGCCGCCTTGCAGCTGTGCACTCGCCCTGTTTGGGTTTTAAGTTTTTTTTTTCCCTTTCTTTTTAAAATAGAAATGCTGAGCTTTAGCAGTGGTATGTACAAATCCTATTGAAGTGTCATCTGCTCCCCTTCCAGTGTCCATTGTGCCACTGAGTTGGGATGCGGTAGCAGAGGGGAATGAGGGCAGCACAGATACCTATATATACATACACCTATATACATCGTGTATGGCAGTCTGTTTCAGCCCCTCGCTGAAACTCAATAGGCTTATTTACATCATTTGCAAATTTGACCCAGAGATTTTCCCTTTGTTTTGATGCTGTCAATGACTCTTGCATTAACATAAAAGCCTTGGCTGTTTACTCTCGGGGTTTTCATTCTGTTTACATTTTTGAGGTGAGTTGTGTTGGGTTTTTTCCCTTTGCTAATATTAAAGCAAGGGGAAAACCTGGAGGAAAGAAGTAGGTTTGACACGGTAGGTGAACTGATCTGTTTGTCCTGATACCGGGCTCTGCTGTTGTCAGACCCTGACTGAGGCAGTCACTGGGATGGTTGAGACAGGGTGCTGAGGTGTGCGCAGCTGGCTCTGGCCGCAGCAGGCAGGTGGGTTTGAGGAGCACAGGGCACCGCTCTTTGGTGCCTTCAGGAAAGCCCAACTCAGCAGCGGCATCACACCTCGCTGGCAGACAGGAGAGGAGATGTGTCATTTCCTTAGGTGCATCATCATCTTTTAAGTCGTGTTTCTGTGTTTTTATCCTCTCCCATCTTTTCTTAATTGAACCTTTCTGGTGGGCGTGGTGAGGGCCCAGCTGGGAGCCGGCCGGCCAAAGTCGCTTCTGGAGGGGATCATTAACTCGGGCGTCAGCCAAGGCCGTTTAGTGTTTATAAAATGCAGACAATTAAACACAGTCGCAGCCCTGCAATGCTATAATTGGAAAGCAGACTGGGACCATGTCCACCGAGGGGGACCGGCTCCCCGGCACCGAGGAGGGATGGGCGGGCAGGGCCGTGCTGTCCTGCCAGCCCAGCCAGACCCGGACAGGGCCGCTCCGTGCAAACGCCCAGCCGGGAGGGCCCCGGCCCTGCCGGGCCTGCACGCTGTGGATGTGAAACAAAGGCTTGGGAGGGGAACAAAGGAGAAAAGAAGGGACTTGCCCAAGGCCAGCTGACAACCAGGAGCTGGCTGGGTGCCTGCCTGGCTCCCTGGGTGCAGACTGTGCTGTGTCCCTGTGGGTCCGTGGTAGGGATAATAGCTTTGCTTCCACAGGCATGTATCAGGGCATGAAGGTCCTTCCCCTGCCAGGCCACCATATGGGGAAGATGAAGGGACTGGTGGTCACCCCCTTGGGATTTGGAAATAGCCATTAACTGAGCCCTGGGCTCCAGGCCGGCTTCAGGGTCACAGTGGGTGGGGAGTGGGGTGGTTGGGGCTGTTCCCAGATAATGCAGTACTCCTGCAACCCAGCTTTCCACCCTTAGCCAGTCTGGTGCTGAAATGCCATTGATGGCTGTTCCCCACCAGTGACTGAATGGCCACTGGGAGCTGCATCAGGCAGCTGTTCAACTCACTCTCCAAGTCTTCCGTGAAGTCTGGCAAGCGAGGAAGATGCTGAGTACTGAAATGGGATCGCCATAGCCCTGCTCCAAGCTCTGCAACTGACTCACTGTTTCATCACGAGCACATCACTTCACCTTTTTGTGACTCAGAATTTTCATCTATCAATTAGGGATTTATGAGGTTTAATTAAGGTCTGTGAAGCCCTTTGAGATCCTCACTTGAAAGATGCTGTGCAGGCATAAAGTGCTGTACGCAATGAAGAAAACAAGAGAAATTAAAAGCTCCAGACGAGAGAGAAGAGAGGGCAGGTTTCCCACTGCTTGGTCTCCCAATTACATGCTCCTTGTTAGGATGGCAACCTCACTTTAACCTGTGGACAAACGAACTTGTTCACCCCTTCTTGCAGCAGACAGGCGATGACGTGCAGCAGTGTCTTAGTCACTGGTTAGCCTTCAGTCATCTTTCCAGAAGTGTGAGCAAACAGCGAAGGGGGAAGGGACAAGGGCGGGTGAGGAGTATGAATTCCAGAGAAAAGGGAAGTATCAGAAAGCAAGCTAGGATGTGCAAGGGCCTTTATCACTGCTGTTGAGATCTAGCTTTGCACAGTAACAAACAGGAACAGATTTCATCTGTCCCTAGAGGTACGTGCCCTGCAGCAGGGAAGAGCTGGTGAATTACAGCAGAGAGGAAGCAAGGGAGTCTTCTTATGCAAGGCATTTCTTTTAGTGTCAGAGAGGAGGTAGATTCAAGGAGGGAAGCATTTAAGCTTAGCTAAAAGAAAAGTTGTTTTATCTATGTTTTTTTAAGGTAAACGCCTTGTTTGCAGAAGCCATGGAACCCACACTCTGAAGCTTGTGTTTAAATGTAGGCATGAGCTTAAGGCCTTGCTGAATGGGGACATGCCCAAATTTATTTAGGTGCTTGGTGGAAACCAGGTGTAAGGGCTGGGAATCTTACAGCAGTGATATTAGCAGGACCTCGAAGGTCCCCAGGAGCCATAGAAAGCAGTAATATGTGAACAGCCTTGCTGTACTATTCATAGGCGCAGGTTGACCTCAGTGGGGGAGGAATGGGCAAAAAGCAAGCTCCGTCTCCAATCTTTATTTTCTCCTTTGCTTGCAGTACAAACAACCCTGTGGAAGCAGGCTCCTGTAGGTGTGGTCTGTGTATGCACCCGTGGGTGTGCCGCTTTGTTGTGTTAAAAGGACCATTCCTCACCTGAAAGCAAGTTTCCAGATTGTCACTGACAGTCACATCAAAACTCGTGACCCCTCCCATCCCCCACCTGCATACCTTCCCTCTTATGTAAGAAAAACAGAGATGCCTGTTGAGATGAAACCCAAACTAGTCCAGGTTTGGTGTCTGCCTTCGTTCCACACTGCTCTGGGACCCCTCTGCCCATCTTTCTTCTGAGCTGCCAGGGAAAACAGATGCGTGGTAATTGCTGCTGGCTAGAACAGCGATCAGAGCAGCCATCCTCACTCTTCTCTTTCCCTCCCAGTCCATCCAGCTTTCCTTAAGGTTTCTTAAGCTTTCTGTTGGGCTGGCTGGTCCATTCTAACTCCGTATTTCTGAAACTGCTAGTGCCCCACATTTGGCACAAAGCTTAGCATTAGTGAGCACTGTTTTGGAGTAAAACAGAATAATGACTTTCTGTGGCATGCTTATGACACTCCATTAATATATCCCAAAAGAAATGTTTTTGTTGCAACTGCAGTATACTGTTGACTCATTATATGATCCACTCTAATGCCTCCAGATCCTTTTGTGTAGTACTGCTGCTTAACCAATTATTCCAAGTCATCCATTTGTGCACTTAATTTCTCCTTCCCAGTCGTAGTACTTTGCTGTGTTTTTATTGAATTTTATCCAGTTGATTTTGAGCAGCTTTTGCAATTTATTGAGATCACTTGAAACAATAATGTGAACATTAATTGTTCAGAAAATCCTATGGACAGGCCCATGCCTGCACCCATAGCTGGTTCCAGAGCCCAGCCTTTCCATCTTAAAAACAAAGGCCTCTAGCACTTGATGGCATTCTTGCAATATTCTGCTGAAATGTCAGGATGAAGCCTGGCAGAGCTGTGAATTTTGGAAGACTCTTTCAATGGAAATATGGGATAAGAGCATCTGTTCAGCTGGCAGTGGCTTTTGGTCTCCAATCATCTAGTGTTGGTTCGAATCACTGTTATTTTCTGTATTATTTCTGGTCTTCAAAGCTTGCAGTCACTGAAAACATGCAAGCTGGGAATTGGCTTCTGACTGGGGCGGGGGGATGTGGTGGAATACCCGGACAAACGCAGGTCACATCAAGAATCCCCTGGCCTGGATTTCTCATCCTAGGGGCTGGAGGTACAGCTCCTCCCCACTCCCAGGCGAAGGGTCAGGATACTTGGTGTGTTCAGGAGTGGAAATGTGGGAATTTGGTGTCCTCTGGTGGCAACTGCGAGAGTTTACAGCTGTCTAAAGCAGGCGTGACCCTCCTCACGCAGTTTGTCACCCAGGCCAGCTGGCCGTGTGCTCCAGCCAGAGCACTGATGCTCGTTTCTGCCCTGCGTTGTAAATATTTCTAGTCCAGTCTGGCTTCTGTAGTTTCTGTATGCTCACCCCTCCTATTTGTTTTATGCTCATTTACTTGCTTCCCTTTCTGGAGTGCTGAACTCTGTGTGACTTTGGGTTTCAGATTGACTTGGTGGTGTTTGCTTGCTGTTCTCCTGTGATTTCTTTGCCTCACAAAAGGAAAATTTAGCTTCTGTAAGCTTCTCTTCACACTTAGAGATGTATAAGCTGCTTGGCCTTGCACAGTCCCTCAGTAAAATAAGTGTGTCTGTGTCCAAAGGCCTTTCAGCCCACTTCTCTAAGCACTGACCCTTACCCCCACGCTTGCCTCAGTGCACTTCCTCTGGGTGAAAGAAAGACACAGAGCACCTGGACAGCCCATGTTTGCCTCTTTTGGCCACAAAAAGGGTGAGAGCAGATCAGAGCATTGCATAGGTGGTGAACACTATGATGGGAGGAAGTGTTTGGCACAATTTGTGTTGTGTGAAGTACATGAAGGGAGCACACCAAGCCATATGCTCCTGGCTCCAGGAGCTTCTGCTGTTAATGGACAAAAACTGAGCAACCCTGAAGGTGTGGAGTGTAAAAGTCTCTAAGAGTTTGGAGGAAATGCAGCCAGAAAAGTCAAACAGTCTTATCCCATATGAGGAAAAGCAGCCTTACCTCCTCTCCCCGTTTCAATCGCTATGCTGCTACTTTGACAGTTTTCTCTTTTTCCTTTTTCAAGAGCAGCACAAGTATTAATGATGCACAAGGAATATAGTGCGTCTGGGGCTGGCTCACTGAGGTAAAAGGAATATGGTTTTTGATCCATAAAGGACAGGCTGAGAAATGAACTTCTGCAGAGGATTTTTAGGATGTGCATAGGTAGACCGGCAGGTCTGGGACACCGTGGCACCCAGACAGGCTGACCCCACAGAATCTATAGGTTGCACCTTCATGTGGCAAGAGCTTCAGAGAGCACAGGAGAGTCAAGAGGTTCCCACACTGGCTGCTGCCAGTACAGCTCTGGCTGACAACAGAGCCCCTTTGTGGCGTGAATACAAACAGCCAAAAGGTGGCACTGCTTTGGGAATTTTATAGCTTAATGGAAAAGAACAGGAGAAATGTTTTTATTTTACAGAGAAACACAGCACTTTGAGATGACTCCTTCCACTCAGTGTGGTGTTTATTTAGGTGCCTGATTTCCACGCAAATGTTTGAGAATTAGGTACTTTGCATGTGAGCAGCAACAAACTCACCCAGAGACACAGGAAGGGAGCACACTGTCTATCAGAGGCAGGCAGACTGCTTCCCTTTTCTATCTGCCTTCCTGCCAGCACTGCTTTCTCAAGGCTGTGGTAGCTCTGGTGAACCCTTTAAAGTCTGTGGCTGTAAACAGGGCTCCCCAGAAATGAGCTTTATCTCCTGATTTGATAACCAAGGGGCCAACTGAGGAGGCCACAGGAAGTATCTGGTCCCCAGCTTCTTGCTGCTTACAGACTCAAGTGAATCCTCACAACACAGAAAAGTCAGTAAAAATAGTTTTTAGCAGAGGATCTTTAAATCTTGGCTCCTGCTGTTCTCTGGCTGTTCAGGGTCCTCAGCAGCCTTGCAACTGTCAACAGGCTTCAGGGGCTCCTGCCCCAAGGAGCTGGAAGGATTTCAGCCTATGGCAGGATCTGCAGCTTGGCTGTACCAAAGGCCCAGCAGCTGCTAGAATAGGCAGTGAGGAGCAGTTCCAACTTTTGCTGCAGAGGGCACGCTGTGGTTTTGTGACAGGCAGTGGGGATTGAGGGACCTGGGCGGATACAGAAGCTGAGAAGGCAGGCTGGACACCACCAGCCTCTCTGCAGCACTGAGCAGTCTGTGCAGATGGACTTTAGGCTGTTCTTTGGCGCCAGCCACAGATGAGTTGCTAAAGAGCTTGTGCCCTCAGCAAGCAATCAAACAATCTGCGTGGGAGGTTGTACCCTGCTTAAGGCACAAGGAAGAAATTTCAAGTTTGATTCAATTATTAACATTGGATCAGAGATTTTGTGGTTATGTTTCTGCCTTCAGCTGCTGGTAGGTGCTTGCTGGAGAGCACTGCTTCTTAGCTGATCCAGAAATGGGTATAATTGCAGTGGTGACCTTGTTTATTTATGTACTTACTGCCATAGCTCAGGTCTTTATAGCAGCTGTGCAGATCCTAACTATAAAAGTCAGAGTCCAACCATGCGCTGAGCTTAGAAAAATATAGGGAAGTGTATTTGAGGCCTTGTGTTTGCATTTTTTCTTTTTCCTCTCAAGATTTCTTTTCTAAAGCCATTTTAGAAATAATGCATATCCTTCCCACCTGCCAACTCTCCAAAAGCCTGAGTTTTTTAGAGGCGTGCACTAGGCATTACAAGGCCTTTTGCTCACTGTGCCAGTAACCTGACCGTATGCAGATCAGCGCTTCCCAGTTCCGCATTCCGGTTTGCGCTCTTCGTTCCTTGGCGGATTTGCGCTCCCTCCAGCAGGTGGTAGCAGCCTCCTTCAGGCTGTGCGGCTCTCCCGCCTGCTGCCGCAGAGCTGCTGCCCGATGATTCATGTCCCTGCCTGCCCCTGGCCTCACTTGATCTCCTCACCCTCTACTGCATGTCTGAACTTCCCTGAGGAGGAAGATCTTCTGTTTAGCTCCAGAGTACGCACTAAATTTACCAGCAGTGTGAATCACAGCAGGAGGAGGCAACGGCACAACATCACAAGGACACATGACATGTCTTGCTTTTGTATATGATTTATTCCTAACGTTTTTGTAAGCACTGTCATGTTCTACCCATCATGGATGGGTGCCTTATAGATGAAATAATTCAGGGATATGCTTCCTAAATACGAAATTCAAGATCTAATGCCATGTCAAGGCAGTATTATTAGCTGAAGCAGTGACAGGTTGCAAACAGGCTCTGTCTTCAAATGAAATGGAAATTTGGTCTGCTTGGTACTTCCACAAGAAGTCCTCTGCTATGCCAGTGTAACATGATAGTTTTGTGGATGCAAGAATATTATCCACTGATATATGACCTTTGCTTATTAGCAACTGAGTAAGCTACCTCCCAAACTTACTCAGTACAAGTACAGACATCTTGGGTTTAATTATGAGTAGTCAAGTGCTATGGAGTTTTTTGTCAGTTTGTTTTTATTGTTGGGTTTTTTCCTCTGTTAATGTGCAGCCATACTTTCAATGTTTGTATTTTAAAGCAGCTGTCTTATAGGTGAGGATTTAGATAGGTTGAAAGAGTTTTTGGGTTTTGGTACTCTGTATGAATAAAAGAAATGCCAGAAAAAGCTCTGTTTAAAAAAGGAGGTAAGGAAAAGCTTAAAGACAAGATAAAAAAAAAATCCCATGTCTTTCCCAGCTGTGGCTCCCATGCCAGGACACTTTAGATATATTATAAGCCACCTAAAAATGCAGCAATGAAGCAAAGAGTTTGGCTAATATGCTTTAGCACCTGTGTTAGACTATCTGTTTGGGTGTTGCTGGCTTTAAAACTGTAACTGGGACTTGACTTTTGGGGGTTTTTTGTGGTGTTTTACACCACCAAAAGCTAGGTGTAGACCTGCAAAACAGGTCCTTTGCTTGAGAACATGCCAAGGCACAAAACTTCTGCTTTTCATCACCAAATCTCATTCTTCTGTGCCAGCTCAGTTGTGAGCCCTCTCCATCCAGGGCAAGCAGCAATTCCCTGCTGCTTCCCCCCACCTCACACAATTCATGCAGGGTTAACTACCAGGCCTAGCTAGCTCCTTGTCCCACCTGAGCAGCAGCAGGCACTTTAGGGAAGACTCAACAATGTTGATCATTAGGCAATCAGCTACATGGGTGCAGTTCCCTAAATACCATCAGCTGAGGGTTGGTTTATGGTCTGGAACTCTCCTTGCCTTCTTCTGTAGCTGTATCTAGCTGTGTCCTTGCAGTAATGTAAAAGCCTTAATTTGTCTCTGACACCTTCTAAATCTAATAGAAAATTCTCTCTTCTCCCTTTTGCAAACTTTTTTGATCTTTGCTGCCACTTGTTATTTGCTATTCAGTCTAGGAGCTATTTTGATCCTTTGGTGGCGGGAAGGAGTGTTTACAAGAGATTTACAAGCCTTGAAGTTAATGCTGTTTTACTTCTGGAACATGTCAGTGTATAAAGGCTAAACTTACTCTTGGATCTGTGGTTTATGGCAAATAAATGAATTATTGCTACCTTCCTTTTCATGTTTTTCCTGGTGTACAATGAGGAAGAGGCTTTCTGGGGTTTTAAATGCTTCCAGGTCTTCAAGAAGTCTGTTTCTCAGACTTTTGATAGCGGGAGCTTTCCCTTGAGGAGTAAAGCAGCCACAGACCCTTGGATGTAATGACAAAAGCCACCAAAGGTAACTCCCATCCATGCTGAGACTGTGCAATGCCACCTTGACTGAGAGGTGATAATGGTGCTGAGCAGCCTCACCTGACCCTCCCTCATTCTGACCAGCTGCTTGGGAGTTCCACCGCAGCTCAGCCCAGGCAGGGCTTGCTGCTGTGGTGCTGTGCCCCAACAGTGAGTAAAACTTTATCTTTTCATTACCTTACTGGTTAAAGGGGTTTGGGTGTCAGACTGTTTCAGGCATGAGACCCCCAAGCAGAATGAGCTCATCCATCTCAGACTTGAACATGCAGCTGTGTCTGAGATGAGAAGCCCCTTCTGCTGATATGTTTTTGCTGAGTTGAAGGTGGAGATTCAGGGGGTAGAGGAATGCTTTCCCCTCTCTATGTACATTCCTTCTTGCATGTTGCTCTGAACAATAACTGTTCATGTTCAGAACTAATATGGCATTCCTGGTTTTTGAAAAGAAATGAGCACAGGATCTACCTCCAGTGTGCTCCCTCAAAGAATGTCAAATTCCTATAATGAAAGAACACAAAGCCAAAATAAACAAAAACCCCTTTGAAGGATGGGTTAGACTGGCTGAGTTTGGTGTGCTAGTGGCTTATGTAAGCATTGAAAGCTCTTTACCTAAGCAGACTCCCATTATTCCTGTAGGAGCTCTCTCTGGGTGTCTGTGGGCTGAGAAGAGGCCAGAGGTCACTCTGGTGTTGTGTGTGAGGCCAGCAGGCTGCCCCACGGAGGTCTGACCCTGGTGCTGCAGTTGAGGCACAGTGGCAGTCTCACTGGGGGGTGTGTGTTGTATCACAGCCTAGCTGGCATTTCTGCACGCTCCTTGACTCTGCTGAAGTGACTGCTCCTGTGACAGTGTCACAGCAAGGGGCTTGGAGACCTGTGCGGTGTTACTGAGGGCAGAGTTACTGATCCTGCTTGTCTGGCACTGCTCTGTCATGGCAAACACTGCTGAGGCACAACCCAGTGAAGGAAAATCTGCCAGAAGAGGAACTAGTGGAAGAGAAACAGGCCCAGCATGAGTCTGGCTGAAGGCAAGAAAGCACAGGTAGGGAAGGAGACAAAAGGAAGAGCACAACCTTCCTCTTTGGGTGGGTGTGGGCTGCTGCCTAGGGTTCAGTTGTCCTTGTCACCTCAGGAGCAGAGGCTCCTTCCCTTCCTGGCAGAGGCAGGCTTATGCCAAACTAATATGTTATGTATTGCCTAAAAGAGCCTTGACCCTGCTGGAAGCTGACTCATGTGATCTTGGTCCTTAGATTTGCTAAGAATTCTCCTGAAAAATGGCCAGCTCTGTCTGAACAAAATGAGAGGAGCTGTGCTCTTCTTTGACCCTTGGATGGGCAATGAAATATCATCGTCACTTTGCTTTCCAAAGGTAGAAGCTAATAAGTTTTATGGCTGCTGAGTTATCAGCTTTTAAGGTATAAAGGAGAAAAAGGAAGAGAATTTGTTTATTTTCAGCCTTAACATCTAACACAGAGCACTCCAGGATTATCATTCATAGAGGTGGTTACCATGAAGCTATTGTTAGGTGTGCTGTTCCTTTGGTTGCTCTCCTCAGAAGGTAAGTTTTGGAAGGCCCTTTGAAAATTTGCATTGCACAGTATTTGGGAACTTCTGTTTTTAGTTGTTGCAAGGTGGGTGTCTAGCAGGAGTTTTAGAAGCAGGATGAAGAAAATCTGTGAGTAAAACTGTGATCTTAAATGCGGTTTTGGGTATGTTTGATCATTTTTTGATGAAGATGTGTTCATTGGCTTGCGCTGTTCTGGGGATAGACTGTGTCTTAGGCACTGAAGCATTCTAGTGAGAGAAACAACACCAAACAATTAGACTAGCAGTGAGATCTGTGCCAAAATGGTGCAGAAATTCAAGCAAGGAACAGAGGCTTTCTCTGAAATCATAGCTATGATCATCTACTTTTCAGTGATAGAAGATGAAGTGAAAGGTTAGTCAGCATCCCGGCATTCCAGGAATTGTTCAGATTTCTGTAATATTCAGGGTAGGGGGGAGCCCTTATTCCCTATCCTGGGTCTCTGAAGTCCATGTTTGGTGCCAGTGATGGTTTTGTAGGTGCTCAAGACCGAAAATGCTGTGTATCCTTTGGCTTTATTGGCTCTGTGCTTCAGGTGTCTGCCTGCAAGAAAATAAAGATAACTAGTAATAGTGCTTTACCTTAGCACTAGGCTATGATGATCACTATCTTCAGAGGATTACAAGGTGCTCTGATAAATAATAAACTGTTAGAAGGTTTTGGTTCCTGAAGTAATCAGAAGAAATTATAACATCTGAGCTTTTTAATTTCATGAAAAATATGCGTGGTGGCTGCAGTTCCTCTGAAAACTTTATCCAGGAAAAAAGATGTTGATTGATAGCAGCCTGTAAGAATTGTTTGTTGAAACATATTAACTGTAAGAGCAAAGGAGGAAGGAGTTAGAATCTTTCTACCAAATTTTGGGAGAATTGTCTGGAAAATATTTCCTTTTTTATGTCAAGAAAGTTGAAAATACAAGTTAGAATTATTCAATGGTATAGTAAGGGAGTAACTATAATACTGGGAGTAGCAGGAGTTTAAAAAGTCATCCTATGGAAAGTGTAAATCCAAAACAAACTAAGAAAACTGAAGAGGTTAAAATTTAATGAGCTAAGACAAAAATTAATCTGAAGAGAAACAATGAATCATTTTTAAAGGAATGAAAACCAATAAATCATTTTCCAAATTCTTCTGAAACATGGAGTCTGTAGGACTGACTGATGTATAAAAGGAGGCTGAAGCCTGACAAATTCTTTTTGTCTTTGGTGTCCTTGCATAACAGCTTAAAAAAGGCCTTGCCCTCCAAGCCTTTCAGCACAGGGGACAAGAGGAGTAACAACCAAATCCTTGAACAAACTGATGACAAATAGTAAAAGAACTGCCAGGATTAGATGATAGCCACCCAAGAGAGTGAACCAAGCAGAAACATGAACGTATCCATCTTATTAACTGTGGTGCTCATATTGATCTGTGTTCGGATGAGGGCTCTGCACATGTTCAGAAGTGATCTGGATAAGGGTGGATTCTAGCTTGCTGATGCAAAGCTGTTTGGGATGTTCAGAATGAAAATTTACACTAAGTTTTCCCCTTATACATTATCTTATCTATGTGTATGCTGTGGTGGACTCTGAATAGACACTGCTTGACCCCAGAACACAACTGTCTGAAGACATCAGTGCTAATGATAGTCAGGGGAAATTATTTCAGCAGTTAGCAGGAGAACAACATAGAAACCACATTGCTGCTGCAGTGTACAGGGCCATGGTTCACCTGCATCTTGACAGTGGTTGGGATTTTTCATCTCAGAAAAGATGTGGTAAAACCTAGGAGGGGGGATAAAGGGGGGAGAGTGGTCAGACTTAGGAAAAAATTTCAACATGAGATCAGAGAAACTGACTCTTCTGCCTGGAGAAGAAGGGATAGGTATATGATAAAGACATGCAAGTGCATGCAAAACGGCAAATTTTTCAGAAACAAGGGAATGACTACTCTTTACAAGAGCAACAAGGAAACAATCAGGTTATTAACAAATGAGAAAGTACTTTTTTCGAACATGTAATTGAGTGATGAAGCATCTTTTGCCACAGTTCTTGGGGAAAGCCAAAAGTGTGAAAGTATTAGAAAAACAAATAGGCAAGTCTGTGGAAGAAAGATGTCAGGGAGTTCATCAACATGAAGTAATTGCTTGCTCGGGGAGCACAATGGTACGGATAGTTGGGAGGAGAGAAAATGGAAATATAACTGTATTTTCCTTATTCTTTGCCTGAGCATCTGCATTTGGATGTTGTCAGAGGCAAAATCCCAGACTAGGTATGGGATTTTGTTCTAAAACTGTTTCTCCAACTCCCTGAGTCCTGGAAACTGGGGCTGGATCCTCTTTCTCTTTCAATATAACCTAAGGAACTATTCTCAAATGTAGTTGACATTAGTGTTAAAATTCTCAGATACTGAGTTCCTGCAGTAGATTTGTGTGATGCAGACAAGTCCCTCATTCCTTTTGCCTCCAGAATCCTGAGCAGAGTTGGGGTTCTGGTTATTGCCCTGAGTAAAGTCTCATTAAAACCCAGAGATTGAATAGGCAGAAATGTTAAAAATATGTCACACAACAGCCAGGAAACTGTTTCAGCCTTCCACAAGGTAGTGTAAAAATAATATAAATTTGCAAATAGCCCAGGCTGAGCTCATGCCTGAGCACCACTGGCTGCCTTACACCTGAAGATGTCTCACCTGCTGGACTGAGCTGGCTCAGCTCTTACTCTGTCGTTGACACAGAAAGAAAGGTGTACAAGCCACAAGCACTCAGCAGGGCTAAATATTCCGAAAATAGCTCCTGACTATTAAAGGACAGTTATTCTAATTCTGTGTAGGACTTGCTGGATGCTGGTGTCTTCAGTGGGGCAAGCAAGAACAGCTGAGAGCGTGCTTTGAAGTTCAGCTGACCTAGGCTTTGTGGCTATCTTTGTGGAAATTTTAGAATAAACCAAATTCTGTTTGCATAAATCTAAGTGTATGCTCAAGGAAAGAGAATAATGTTTACTGAAACATCTACAGGCCTGAGTCCTGGCTCCACAGGCTATTTTGTCTGCCAACACTCTACTAAGAGAAGAAATTGCAGCTGTTTCTGTATCACTATGGCAAACTCATGACAGTGCTATGCTGCTCCCTGACTGTGGAAGATGTCGATTAATGTGAATTGCTCCTTTCTAAGGAGTTTCACCTTGTACATGTTCAAACTACTCTAAATTTGGACAAAATGAGACTACAGCAGTGTATGAAATATGCTGAAGAGGAAAACAGGTAGGGAAGGCTTGTGGAGGATCGGATTGTTTGAGGCATTCCACAAGCAGTTCATCACCTGTTGCTATAAATGCATTGCATTCCACTAATTTCAAGAGATCTCACCTGCTTTCAATAGCTAAAAGCTTTTTCTAGTATACAAAATCAAAGAAAATATGTCTGGTTGTTGGGATGAGCCTCATCTTTGGAAAGTAGGGCAGATGAGAAAGGTGCCTTCTCTCCAGATTCTGTGCTTTTAGGTATATTAAGTCTTATGAAGCTTTTTTCCCTAAGGTAAAAAAAATATAGCATAACCCTTTCTTTAATGTTTTTAAGGTAATGCAGATGGTCAGGAAGAATTTGAGAAACTAGAGGTAACGTATGAGTACAACTTTCTTTTTTTTTCCTGTTTTCAATGCATATCATTACCTGTCAAACTGTTGCTTCCTCTGAGGCAGGCAGAAGAAGAAAGAATACAGCTTGTTGCTGTAAACTGCTTCTGCAAAGAAGAAATGCAAAGCCAGTGAGTCAGCAATGTGATGGTGCAGCTGCAAAATTACAGAACACAATCAGGAAATGAGGTTTTCTCCGAGCAATGTTTGTTATTAGGTTGCATATCCTGTACGTAGGTCGTTCGTGGTTAGCACTTGTTCCTAGATGCTCTGTTGCTCTTCTAGAAACACAGAATTAAACTTTTATTTGCTTTATAACATTGCAAAGTGTCTGCACCATTAGAGTCCTCCAGCTGGGCACTAGGGAGTGTGTGGGTACCTTGGTGGTCCTTGTCACTATATAAATTTCACCTTTGGGTATTAGGGATGGTCAGACAGCCATTCATGGTCATTGTGATGAGGGAACCCCTTGCCAAGTCATCTGGGGAGGCAAGGATTGCCTTTCATGTCCCTTTAAAGCACTTGATGTAGGGCTGTGCCTGGCATAAGGATCTAGGATGGCATTAAACAATGTTCCTGCTGGTACTGAGCTGTCTCTCACGCTGAGTGAATAACATCACTCACATCCTTGCCTTCTCTGATCACCTGGCCAGGTGTTGTTAAGGAGCCAGAATTGGTTCATTCTGCCTTGCCTGTTGTGTATTGGAGATGTTTTGTTGTGTCAATTGGCTGCCCCTTGGCACACAGAGATGCCTGCAGTAGCTGTTCAGATGACCTCTTCCAGATTAAGCAGTCACTGCAGCAATGGATGTGGCAGGATGTGTTCCACACATTTCATTGTTTGCTCCAGCCCAGTGCTGTGGCAGCCAGTAAGAAAACTGAGCAGAAAGTGTCAAGTTGTAGAAGAGTTAACTGAAAATGCAGCTCTCCAGATCTATGTTCCCATGTATTTCTAACAGAGGTGTAATTCTCACTCATAACCAAGAATAAAATCTTGGTTATGTGTGAGAATGGAGCCTGTAGGACCCCTCATTGAACAAATTTCCTTGTTAGATCTAAGCAATCAACCATATTTATTTGTTTATATCTAAGGCTCTAAGAAGTTTGCAGTTTTCATGTGAGCAGGTGACGTTCCCTGAGACCCCTTCATCTTCAGGTGAGTGTTTGATGTTGTCTCTGCAGAGGCTTTCCCTCACAAAATTATTTGAGAATGGGCTGGGGCAGAAATCAGCTGTTTGTGAGGATGTCTCTGTATGGGATTGACTGAAGTGGAGCTAGGCTCTATAAACTTCTTAGTTTTTTGTTACACTTGTGATTACTTTTCTACTTTTTTTTCTTCAGCTGGTGATCAGGGATGTCACTATTACTTCAATCATTCCCAGCAGTGTTTTTTGATCTTTTCTTACTTGATGGTTGAGCATTTCAGTGCCTCTAAACACCCAAAGTATTTGCTGATCACCTGAGTAATGTTTCTCATGCTTTCTGACTAGTTTAAAATGTCTAATCAAAGCAATGACTATAGACTTGTTACCATTTTAGCCAACTTTGTTTTAATATACTCGTGAATGTGACTTTGTTTTGGGTCTTTTTGTAACCCGAAGTCTTTTGCTTTTCTGCAGTTCATGCCTTAAGGCCAGCTGACATTAAAGCAGTCACTGCAATAGGAAGTTTGCAAAGAGTAAGTACAAGCAGGAAATGTGCTGAATGTGACCCATTTCCTCCGTTGTGATGATGAAGTCAGCTGATTATGTAGTTTGGGGTCTCAGGATGTTCAGGACTTCAGTCTTTCCACAAGCATCAAAGACTTCTGTTGAAAAAATGACTGGAAATACCTGCTGTTCAGTGTTCCAATGTACCCTGTGTCTAAAAATAGCCAGCTGACTTCGTGCAGGAGGAAATGTGATCACAGTGCTCTTGCAGAGAACCATGATATTTGATTAGAGTGCATGGATTTTCCTAACAATGAGCATAACAGATTGAATGACTGGAAGAAGATGCTGGGAAAATTCAAACTGGAACAAATACAAATTGTTGAGAAATGCAGTAGATTTTCCACCTCATCAAGTATTTTCTGTAGAAACTGGTTTCCTACCTACAAGGCAGAAGGTCTACAAGAATCACAAAGATATGTTTCTGCTGTATAGATCAGTGGGTAAAGTTCTCCCACCTGTAATAATATAGTTAGTTTTGGATTATCTTTATTTGTCTTAATAGTTGGAAGTGAATGTCTGAAACTGATCTGAGGCCCAATTAAAAGAATTTAACCACAATTCTCAAGCTTTGAGGAAGTGTAGAAATGACTATAGAGTAAAAATTGATAGCCATTGGAAAGGCTGTGACTGTGAGAAATGGGGGAGAGTCTCCCTCATTATAAAACAACTTTCAAGTTTGAGATGGTATCCATAACTATATCATACTTTTCCTTTACAAAAGTCAGCACTTCTGGATTCCTTGTGAGTACCTCTCTCTTTTGAAAAAAATTATTGTCCTGAATGCAAGGGTGCTTCACCCATATCAGGTGTGTGGCCCTTTGGAACAAGTCTTCTTTGTGATGGTGTCCTTGTTGCTTGTGGGGGTGCCATAGAAAAACATGTAAATGATCTTCTTTTAGTGAATGTTTGCTTTTCTAGAGCAAACATCTCTGTCACTGTTTCCTCATTAAACTCTCTGAAATCAGTGAAGTTCCTCTATTGATGTAGTTTCTTTTTAACAGACACTCCTTATGTCTGAATGCCATCTATGTAAATTATATAAATGACTTCAGGTCATGTCCCTTGTTGAAAAGGAGTAGGAATAGATCCAGAGAAATTTGGTCTAGAATAGCATTTTGTTTTATGGAATTTGATTTCAATTAAACAAATTCTGTTTTAAGTCATATGTAAAAAAATCATTAGTGGAAGCAGTAACTAAGAAAGGATTACCAGATCATGAAAATGCATTGTAATAGGGAAGTTCTAGAAAATAATCTAAGTCTGTGAGTGATTACAGCCCAATGGAGAAGAGTATGTAGAAAACAATACTATCTCTAACAAGTAGGGGAACAGCATATCTAGGTCTAGTTTACACTTTAATTAATTTTATTCTTATTGCTTCTTTGTTCACAGACACCAGGATCTGGTGAGGATTTACTCCAAAGGTAAGAATTAATAATTAGCTTTTATAAGTTTTATTATCCTAATCTCTCTAGCATCACAGTGCAGGAGTTAGGCCCAAGCAAATTTTTTTATTGTTTTATAGAGAGGAGGAAAAAAGCCTATGTAAAATAGAAAGGATTTTGGGACACTGAAATTTTCCCTGTCCTTTGGTAACAAATTTTTTGTACTTACGCAAGATATAGAATTACCTTAGGGTTGCAATACCCCTGATTAAGAATCATTGCTGTGTGATAAGTCCTAGGCAGTAAATATAATAATGCACTAGTTAGAGGTTAGAAAGCAGGGATTTATCAGAGCTAAGAAAGAACTCAGGTAGTCCAGATACCTTGGACTACTGATACTCAATCTGCTTGGCTGATTCCCAGTGCTTCATGGATAAGCTTCATGCCATTTCCTTCTTCCATGCTCCTTTAGCAGATCCAAATCAATGAGTGAACATATGGCTAAACCTTGTAGCTGCAGATCTGTGCAGATCTTTTGAGTCAAGCCTTCCAGATGAGGAATTTAACACTGCACAGATAAACTTTAAAGACTAAGTTTTTTTAAAAACATTTGTGTCCACTTGTGTGAGTATACACAGAGGCCCCTGCATCACTTACACCTATGTACAAGCAAGCACAAGTACTGCAACATGCAGAGGGGTAAAGAGACAAAATATTGAGATCTGAGATGATGTTCTTACTCAGCAGTAGCTGATGACACGACAGTTTTGGGAAAGAAAGGCCCCATTCTTACTTGCAACAGCTGCCATGAATTTATCTCTGAGATGCAGCATAACTAATAAGAAATTGAGGCTGTGCTATAACATAATTTTTCTTTGAGAAATGGAATAACAAACTTCCTGTTTTCTCTTCCCTTTCTATAGCACAGGAAAGAACTTCCTCAAACTAAGCGTGGCAACTTTAGCAGGTGCGTCTTGCTGTCACACTAAAACTTCAGCAAATTAATTTAACAGCTTGCTGGCAGGAGCTCCAGGGCTCTGCTGGGCTGCACAGCAGGTGCAGCACAGGCACACTGCAGGGGTGTAAGGGAAGCCTGAGGAGTGGTGCACCTGGGGACATGAGTTCAGCCAGCTTGGGTTGTCCATGATGGCTTTAAAGAGACTGTCTGGGTAGAGGAGCAGCAGTGAAGAAGGGGTGTGACAGACTGCTGCAAGATTCTTAAGTGCCCAACAGGGGGTTTAGGCCTCTTATTTCTACCCACTACACAGTCTCTGCTGGTCTGTGCTTGTGGCCCATGCTGGCCTGGTGAAATCTTGTGTGGGTTTACCTGCCCAGAACAGCCATGTGCTTAGAATTTATACAGGGACTGCCATAGATGAGCCACATCTGGGAATTTGTTGCCTATTGGCTGTCTCTGAAGGCAGCCTTGCTTAAGGGGTATTGCAAGTAAAAGTTTCATGCCCACTGAAGTGCTGTGTAATACATAGCTCCAGGGTCCTGCCCTCCACATCATCTTCCTAGTATCTTAACTCCTTGCTGTGACATCTATTTCCCTGTAAAAGGGGTTTAAAACATGGCAACTCTCTGGTGTTTTATGAGTCTCCCTGGGCAGCCTTTCCCCATAGCTTCATTTCTACAGCTGCTTCTATTTAAGCCCACCTACAATACTTGTGGCTGACATGAGATGGGGACAGAGGTTTTTGACCTGAGTCTGGAGGCAAACTCAGACATCAAGCCTTCACTTCACAAGGTGAGGAATAGAACCAAGAAAAACAGCTGCAGAGGAGCTTGGGCATACCTCTCATGCTTGCCAAGAGATCCTCAGACTTTACATATTCTGGTGCTGTTTTAGTTCAGCTGTGTGTAATGAATCAGCAGAGTAGCAGTCTGTTGGCTGCAGAAATCTCCTAACCTGGGTGTGTCATTCAGCTCTCATTAGCACCTTCAACCCCGCGGTCCTACCTGTGTCCCCTCCACCTGGCACAGCAGGAGAGATGCCAGACAGTCAAGCCAGGTGAGTCTGAGGGGCTTTTGGCTGGGCAGTTGGTGTACAAGGGGAAGGATGGAAATCTTTGATGCTGGAGCACTTCACTGTGCTCAGTACTGGCAGAAGCTGTCATTGTGACTCAAATGGCACCTGTCAGAATCAGGAGGAACAAAGCCCTGCTTTGGGGTCTGTATCACCTGAGTTAACATCAAGTCTCTTTTATAGCTGCAAAACAAATTTTTGGCTCAAATAGAAGCTGAGGTGTGCCTACTAAGCTGCTCTTTTTATCTAAGTGCACATGTCTGCAAGTCAGGTAGCTGAATATGAGCTAATCACCCAAAGCTCTCTGGGTAGCACAGTCAATTGTCTAATCTAAACACATTTAGGAGAGAAAAGATTAATCCAACCTAAATTCTCAAAAGTTGTTTGATTCAATGGTAAAAATCAGCCAAAGCTTTAACATCACTGATGCCTTCATAATTTTTCTCTTCCTTTCTTCTTTTCAGAGACCTCCTGCATCAAGCTGAAGAAATAGTGGAGCTCATGAAAGTGGATCAGGTTTGTTTAAAGCACAGAACAATTCAGAAAGTGTGGTGTTGAAGCAGAAAAAGGCACAAAAGTGGTTTAATACTTAAACAGCACTCAAAAAACTTTTGAAACAGAAAATGCCATTTCTTGACGTTAACGGGCTTCAGTCCTTCTGTTGTAAATAAGAATCAATTCTGTGCTTTTCAAGTGCAGAATTTTGTTCTGGAAGTATCCCACCTTTTTTACTTTTGTCAAAGCAACTGAAGAGCTTGGTAGGGAAGCCAGTATGTTTGCTTTGTGTTGGCTAAAGATGTGAGAGTTCTGCTAGCTACACTCTGTAGCTGTGCCAGTGTTTTTGAGAAGTCAACCCAAAATAATAGTTCTCAGTATTTGTCTCTTCAGTTCCTTTTTTCGTCTTTTAGGAACATATTTTCAAAAAGGCCAATAAAGACCTAAATATGCTTTGGTGATGCTGGTGAGATGTTGAATTATCACTCATGGCTGAGTGCTTTTTAGGTCCCATCCTGGAGCTTTAAGCATTCATTTCTCCTTTATTCTTAACCATGAGGTTATTTCATAAAATAGTCTTGAAATAATGGGAAAATGTAATTGCCAAGGCAATTCTGCTGTTGCCTCTTTGCTCTACCGGGCTTTAGCATGCATGTTTGTGGAACTGTGTGATCCTAACCAAGGCTCTTCAGGATTGTACAGCATTGCCTAATAAACACAGCACAGCTGAGCAGGGTTCTAGCTCTCAAATTTTTTATTCCAGTCTTTGTCCCACTAGTGTGACCTCTTCTCAGCAGTTCATGTACAGTAATCCTGTTGGCAAGCTGCAGCAGTGATGGAAACGGACAATATCAAGTCCTGTGCTAAGCTGTCCATGCCCATCTTTTCCAGCAGAGTCTCCTATGGCAGCAGCAATTTCAGGCTCTATCCTAAGCTTTGTGTTCATCTTTGATTGCAGCACTTGATGCCTAACCATCCGTTTGCTGTGCCCTCTAAGGGCAAGTTGGGTGGTTTGTCAAATGGAAGGGACCAAGATGGCCAGGACTGGGCCGTGGACTACTGCTTGGTCTTGCTGGTTTTGAACCCACAGCAGATTGTGTGTGAGAGAGGAAAATAGCAAATAGATCACCTGGCATGTGATTCCTTTATTTTTTTATCCCAGATGATGGATTTCCAAAATGACTGGAAGCTGATCACAGTGTTTTTTAGTGCTGAGACCTCCTGTTCCTCCTATGCTTCCACACAACTGGTAAGTGCTTTGTGGGGTGGTTTAGCAGTCAAAGCAGGTAGTTAAGACACTTTCCCATACTCTGCTCTCTGCATAGGGAACCAAAGGAGTAGTTAGGTCTCGGATGTTGGGATGCCTCGATCCAATGATGGAAGCTCCTGGCACACTGTGTTTTATATTTATAAACATCTGTACTTAATTTGCCATCCCTAGTCTGAGATGTCTTAGTACAACAGCTGTTTTCCACCTTCAAGTATAGAGATACTTTTCTTCCCTATCCCTGTCTTTTTTTTTTTTTCACTATATGTCAAGTTCTCTGTTTATAGACAGTTAAATTACAAGACTTGTTCCCGTGTTATTTGCTTGTTGCTGGCTAAGGCTGAATTTAGAATAGAGTGATTCTTAATAACTCTTCCATACACAGCTCAACACACAGAGTTTGTGACTTTTAGGAAATGAGAAACTTTTTTCTACTAATTTTGATGGCCTTTCTAATCTCATTTACAGAAGAACTGCATATCAGAAAACCTGGAAAAACTTAGAGAGGTCTTGGATTTTTTGTATAAGAAGGTAAGATATATTCATCAACCCTGAATAGCTGAGTCCTTTGTGTATTTTTCCAATCTCCCCTACTAGACTAGAGCTTGTATCACTCTTCACATGACTTAGAACACCAGTCTCATTAACATCAACCCACTGGCTCTGTTTGTTTTCACCAAGTGTTTTACTCCCATTTTTAAAAAGCTGACACATACAAACAGAAAGGATGGATGGGTAACTGATCTGTTTTGCAACACAAGCTAATGTACCACTCAGTCTTTGGGTATTTTTAAAGTGATTTCTGTGAAAATCGGAGTGCATCTGTCTAGGTTTGAAAGTTATGTTTAACAGGGCTGTTGGTCAAAGAAACTGGTATCTAGTTACTGATGTGGAACATCTAGGCAGTGTACAGGCTGCTAACTCCCTGGTGAAGACTTTTACAGACCAGGGAAAACATCCATTAAAATACATATAATAGACCTTTTTTCCTATTTTGTGTTAATTTAAAAATCTCAGCCTTCCTAAAGGTCTTCTAGCTGGCTGAGCTAAGAATTATCTGCTTACCTAGGATGGTTTCTGGGAAGCATTCTGCACTGTGTCTTGGTCTACTAATGATAGTAGACTAGATGAGGACAGATTTCTACTAAAGCAGACTATAAACTGTTTAACTGAATTATTTCAATAGTATCTACCTTTTTTTTTTTTTTCCTTTTTTTTTTTTTTCCTGCATTGAAGGCCTACAGCATATTCTAAACCTGCTACAGTCTGGTTGCATCAGACCACAACCACTCGTTTTTCTCCAGCTGACTTCGACAAATGTTGTGTATGGGGGAAATTCCACCCACACATTCTCTTCAGATTCTCTCCACTATTATTTCCAGAATCTGTTTGTGTGCACTTGTGAAAGTGAAATATCATTATGTAAATGAAAAGCTGCTTTCTGCACAGCGGAGAGGTGTGGTGGGTTGCATGAGTGCTTGTGCCATTATGCAGGATGTTTCATCCCCATCTTTGCATTGCTATGTTGCCACAAAAATGATAATCCCAAGTTCATTTGAGTTCAGTTTAGTTGGCTGGTGGCCATTTTGGTTATGTAAAATGAATTGCTGTGTCTCAGTCAAGAAAGCACGGTCACAAGTACTTCATAAATGATGATCCTAGATAGCAGGCACAGGATCAGGGTTCAGGACAGAACTGGCAAAGACTTAGGTAATTGACTTTATGTGGGCAGAATCCTAGGCCAAAAGTAATACACGTGAAGTTGCAGATGTAATTTACTGTAATTGCTGCTTGCTGATCTTTAATTGCAAATCCAGCATGAATAATTTTTACTTTATTACTGCAGGTTCCCAAGGCCTTCGTAAATCTAGTGGATTCCACTGAGCTCACAACTGCCTCTCTTGCGTGCCAAGATTACAGTAATGCCAGGTAACAGGTTTCTTTAACTTTTTATCACTGTCTCCTGCTGGTGTTCAACAAATACTTATGTATATGCACTGACTTTATGACTGAGATACAATCTGCTGAACTGCCTTTCTGCCCTTAATACAAAAGTATGTAAAAGATTTTAAGTCTTCACTTTTTTTCTGATATGCTCTTCCTGAAAGATATATTTTTACTAGGCAGCTAGTGCTTTCAATCCTATCAAATTGGACAGCATATTTAAATATTGGGTCAGAGTTAAGGAAGGAAAAAAAGAAAGCCTCAATACTGTGCAAGCACTGTTCACCAAGAGCTAAAGCATTGGTTTGTTATCAACAATTTTAGCCGCAAATCCAAAACACAGCACCATATGGGCTGTTTTGAGGAAAGTTAACTCCATCCCAGCCAGACCCAGCACTTAGATTATGGTTGCAAAACTGCATCATCTAGCTACCCCCAATTTTTTATTCAGTGATGCTTTTGTTCTGCAATTCTCAAGTCAGAAGCTCTGTAGGTGCTTCAAAAGTTTAAATTTCTACATATCAATGTTCACAAAATGAGCAACTGATTTTTTAAAGGACATTATTAGGCTATTGGAAAGATTGTGCTTGGGCTTAGTGTATGCTAGGGCAGAGAACATCCAAGTTGTCAGTTCCTTATGGTAACTGCATCTATTTTTCTGTCTTGTTTAGTACTTTGTAACAAAAGCAGTAGTTGGTGTCCCGATTTAGCATGGAGTAGGAGTGTGCACATGAGCAGCTATGACAGAGTAGTTTACAGCTGGTGAGATTACACTTTGTCTTACTCCACAGTAATTTTTTTCCCTGTGCTCGTGGCATAGGACACCATATGTACTAATATAGTCATTCTGAAGTGTTTCACAAGCTTTGCAGGTATACAACCTTAGAGATGTTCTGATGGAACAGGGGAAGAGGTCTGGCTGCTATGTAACCATGTACTTAATGAATACAAGGAGAGGAGAGGCTTTCTCTGTCAAAAGTGGCTGCATGAGGCACTTTAGCTTATTTCTCCTGCACAAACATGAAGGGGTAAAATGTGAGAAATGTGGAAAAGATGTGTTTAGGAATATGGGCCTTGCCACGTATTGAAGGCCTTATGAAAAAAATAAAATTAAATGGATCAATTTTTTTTCCTCTGAGGAATTATTATATTTCCTTTAGTACTTAAGGCAATTTGCTTTCTTATTGTCAGCATGCTCTCGTAGCTGTGTTTATCTGGTTGATAAACACAGTTCCCATTAGTTTGTTAGATGACCTCAGTCCTAGATCCTGTCCCAGATAAGGACCTCCAGCATTTGGTTACTAAGTTTTCATTATGAACTGTGCTTTGAGAGAAAAATCCAAATCCATACCAAAATGAGAAATTTCAAGAGTCAAAGAGGATATTAGTGGTTGACACTTTCAGTCCCTTGCTTTAACTTTAGGCACTGAAGTTTGGGACATAATGGGGTTTAAAGTTCCTTCCTTTACTAATTTCTTACTAACTAGAAGCATCTGCACTCAAAGTAATGCATGAACTCTATTTTTAGGCATGTAACCCTCTTCATGTATTTTATGAGGTTCCTCTGTTAGCCTTGGGTAAGATTCTGGTCCTGAATTCATATTTCTTTCACTCACTAGCAGTGATAATATAATTTTATTAAAAAACTCTCATTTTATGGATTTAGCTAGAGCTCTGAGAAAAGGATCCTGACGCATGCTTATTGCTTATATCTGCAACCCCCCCCCCCAAAACTTTTTCAGATTCCAGTGCTTCCAGGAAATTTCAAGGGAGTGTATTTTGCTGGAATCTGACTAATCTTATGTGTATCTTATATTGTTCCCATCTACACCTTTAGGAACTCTCAGAATAGCTTCAAAATGTGGAGTATACCATCTCACCTTGCAGATCAGAAATCTGACAGTGCCAATCCTCCTTTAGCATGTATAACCTTCTGCAGCTTCCATCCACATTTCTAGATGCAGGTCTTCAAGTCCAATACTAAAGAAAAAGTTCCTGTGGAAGTATTTTGAGTTTGTTCAATTTTCCTGTGTGACTACAGGGAGGAAAATGTTTGAAAACCAGTGCAGCTGTTATTTTAAGCTTGAGCATGTTGCTAGCTTGTGAGATCCTGTGCTAATCTAAGTCTGGCATTCTTGTCAACTGACTAGGCTTTCAAATCAAAAAGAGATACAAAGCTCTGAATATGGGAATATATGTCATTCTATGTTTATATCAAAAATTAGTGTGTTCCATGTAGCCTTTTCCACAAATAAAACAATTTACTCTTTAGTATGTGCTTGTCAGTGGCTTAAAAGAATTCAGGATATCCACCTTGTTTATCAAAAGTTCATAATGCCTTTCATTTTTAAAATTATTTTCTGCAGGAATCGGTGCAATTATGTCGAACACTCCACATTATATGATAACATACTGAGGTGGTCCTATCAGGTATGGCATCTTCTGTGTTTTTTGGCTCTCATATTTCTAGACATGTCCATTCATTTGCCAGATTGGCCTGAAGCAAGGAGGTAAGGGAGAATAGCAGTGAGCCTTTCTATCACATATCCATAGCAATCCCAATTCCATTTCTTACCTCAGCAATAAATTCTGTCTACACCTGAGTAATCTTAGTATTTCTTTAAGTTTTAAATGTCTACGTAACTTTCGGCAACCTAGGATTTTTCATATCCCATCAGAGAAAAGATCCATCTTGTCCTGTAAAATGCCACATCATTTAGAAGAGGGAAATTTTCTGTTAAGAAAAAACAGTTGTGCTAGAGTTTCTTTTAAACATGCCAAGGTGGCAATAAACTTCATTGCCTTGCTAAGCTTGCTGCTCTTTCAAAGAAAATGATGGTAAATCATTTTTCTTATAGCTACAAGGATTTTCCAGTTGTTGTGTAACAAGATTTCATTAAATTACTGTGTTTGTTCTGGATTACACAATTTTATTTCTGTGGTTTATTAGGGATGGGGATAATTTAAATGTACTTTAAGCCCTGATGAATCACACATACATTACACTCTCTACCCAATTATACTTATCTCATTAAATGGTTGTCTATTTAGGATGCTTTGGAAAAACTATTGGAGTCTGAGAGGTTTGATCAAAAGGATGACTTCACTGTTGTCCTACAGCCTCCTCTCCAAGGAAGAAATCTGCTGCTCAGACTGGTGAGTAAACTCAAGCTGCTTCATCTTTCTGAGTGAGACTGAGTGCAATATTCAGCAGGCTTTCCTGTCCTAGGTTGTGTAGTTCTGGAAGATAAGAGTAGTCAGGCACATGAAGAACATACCTCAGGATCAGACACAGAAGTCCTGAGAGTGGAACTTGATTTAAACAGCACCAGTCAGAGATCCTGTGTTTTTGAATGTTATGCTTCAGGATAAATCAAGCTTTGACAGTTTTACACCTAAAGTTGCAAGTGTCGAATCTGTCAGTGCTGCTAATTTTTTCATCTCTTTGTAATCACCATCATATTCATCCCTGTTTATGCTCAGGTGTTTGACAACAAAGGCAAAAAAAGTGGGTAATGTGATGTATTTAGAAAGGTTAGAGGGACAAAAGTTATGTGTTTGTAAGCTATGTTGGCAAGTACAGTTATTTCCCTGCAATGAGTCTGGGAACTCAGACTGTTTTCCTGGTATAGGCAGTAGGGAATGAAGATGGGATTGCCTGGGATGTCAGGCATGGTTTTATTAGAAGTGGTCCTTAAAGGGAAGTTGAAAGGTCAAGGTTGTCTAAGATCTGTCAATGAAGAGGGAGAATATTACTTTCTGGAGAATGCCCACTTGGAGTGTGATATCAAAATCCATCACATTAGGTGTTTTTTTGTAAAATAGGTTGATAATGACTCATGGTCTGGGTTTTTGAGCATCATCATAATAGCTTCATCAAATTTGAGGTGATTCCATTCCTCGCCTCAGATCAGTATCAGAATTGGGAGAAGAAATTCTTCTTCCAGGAAAACAAAGGATTTTCTGTCTTGCAAAATCTTCTTGTTGATACTGGGGTCATTTTTTGCCAGGCTTTCTTTTGTAGATGACTGGTCCTTATGCAAATAGCAGACTTCTAACTTTCATGCCATTAGTTTTTCTGTCAGTAATTTGCTCTATTATTTCTTTAAATACTATTGTCTGTCATAGGTAGATTCTTTATTTCTTCTGATTTATGGTGTGCCTGCAGGCCACCATGTGTAACCTTCCAAACTCTTCCAGCAGTTACATTTCATTTAAAGTTCACAATGCCCGCTTAAGACAAATTCTGCGTGTTTCTAATCTTTAAAGGCATGTATAAACTAGAAGTATTGTTTATTCCAAATGATTCATATGTTCATATCTATGTCTTCCTGCTCTACTGTGTGTCACTATTGTGATCATGCTGTGTTGTTGCTCTGCTCTTCTTGTCCTGTTGATGTGCAATCATTTACAAAACCAGCATCTTTCTATCTTGACATACCAGTAGTAACTGGGATCAGTGGCAAGGGCCTTAATGAGAATACCAAAGATTGGTTTCCTTGTGGATATGAATATTGTTTTATGGATTGAGAACTTCTGTCACTGAATAACTAATTCTTTCCATACTCTTGATTATTTTAGGATGTTCAAGGTACTTTCTCTTTCAGGGCAAGGACAATTTGATTACCACATCAAAGACACGAGTGGAAATTCTGGAATATTGCATTTTCATGGCTGTGGGCATCTGGAACAACATGGTAAGCAGTACCACAGAGATTGTTTCTTGCTGAACTTGGTCTGGATGACTAGTAACAACCCTGCACGAGCCAGGCTTTGAGTAGCAAAGAAGCAGGGGAAGAAAGAATTTAAAAATTACAAAAATTATCCCATGACTGCTATCCTCAGCTGTGCAGGGAGGCAGCTCTTGAATAATGCTAAGCGCCCTACACTTCCCAAACAAATCTCACTCTGCTGCTACTTTCTACTAAGAACTTTTTAGAAAGGCTTTCAAAGTAGCCCTTTGGGTAGCCTAATGGGCTAAATGAGCTGTGGCAGATCTTGGTTTTGCTAATCTTACTTCTTTGACAGCACAGCACAGGATGACTGAGGTTTGTCCTAACCTGAGATTACAGCAATTATACTCCTGTCTACTCTATCCTCTATCCTGCCTCCCCCACCGTGCTGTACTAATGAGTCTTATACCGCTGTCTCCTCCTTCACCATCATCTTTGTGCTGCTGTTGCTCCTAGTGAAAAGGGGATAGACAACCTTGAGGAGCTCTTGTTATGTCCTTTAGAGTTGGATGTCCTGTCCAGCTGTTTTCTTTTATGCTACTTCAAGCAGTCATAATGCTGTTGTAGCCCGTATGATTTAAAGAAGCAGAATTTGCAGGAAGAGGCTTCTGTTGTCACCAGACGATGTATCTACAAGAATAGTACAGTCACTTTTAATAAAATGTTATCTTTTAGTTAAAGTTAGTAGGAGCCAAGGAGTCAAAAGCTGATAACCTGTTGCAGTGGTAACCTTGGAACAGCCATGCTGGGTCTGTTTATCTCCTTTGCTGTTATCGGTGATATTCCTTGTGATGACATCACGGTTCCTACCTCAGTTCTTCCATCATAAAATAGATGCCCTCTGTTTCATTTTTCTGTCTCTAATCCTTTTCTGCACAGACTTTATTTGTCCTCCTCTGCTCTGTCCTTTAGCAACCCATTCTGTGGCACGTTACTCTATTCTTGTCATTCTGATTGCCCAGGAGCATTTTGTGAAAATAGCAGAGATGAAAAACCATAAGCAATATGAAACTGTGCTTTTAAGGCTGGCTGCATCAGGGCCAGTTATCCAGACTTGGGCAGTGAACTTGCTGTGGAGCCACCAGAACCAAAGCATTGTCATAAGGGAGACAAATACCTGCTTTGCTTTATTTCAGTGTTTTTTCTCAGTGTGAGGTGATTCCTCGAGTGAAAGAACAGCCTAGGTGAGCCAGAGGAGGAGCAAAATGTAGCAAACCCACATTTTGCACACTGGTTTGAAGGAAGACTGTGTGGTAACAATTCCCTCAACTCATTTTGCCACCTCTTTTCCTGACTTCTCTTTGATTGAGTGGACTTTTCAGAGTACAGTAGCAATCATCAGAACGGAGCCTTTCAGGGCTGCTTCTTTGTCTGCCTGTGATTGCCTTGTCTGCCTGTATTCTGCTGTGATGTAAAAGAGGATATGAAAGATGTATTCAGCATAAAAAGCACTAGCAGGTGTCCTCGCCTGATAAAGGTCTCTCCAGTTCTGCTGGGAAATCTAGCCAACAGTTTAGGCTGACTTCTTTAAAAATTAAAAAAAAAACCAAAAACATAACACAGTCTTGGGAGCTGATAGAAAATCAAGAATCATGACTTGTGGACCTGGAATATAGCAGAATAAAACTGCATTCGGAGGTTTACCTTCTCCTGCTCTCTGCCAGGCTGTCAGGACCTTGTTTTGAGGCTTGGTACCAACCTCTTTCCTGGAATAATTACTGCTTATTGGCCAAAGGGCAAAACTTTGAAAATCTAGTGGCAATTGGCCTTGGGGCTGCACTTCAGCCTGACTGAGGAGAAGCTGAGCCATCATGTTCTAAGGACTTGGTCCTAGGCAGGGCTGGATATTTGACCAAAACTGTTCTAACTCTCTAGGACCAATGCAATTCATATGCTAAGCACACCAGAGAACAGTCAGATAAATATCATTGGAAAAGCTGAGAGAGGTTGGCTGTGTAGTTGGACAGCTTTGATGTTTACCACAGAGAGCCTGATCGTAGGCATTGCCAAAATTATTCAATTTTACCTCTGGACATATATCTGAGGGCAAAGGCCCATTATGGATGTAAAGAACTTCATAAGAGTAAGAGCTTCTTGTCTCTTGGCACTTTTTTGTGTTATGGAAACAAAACCCAAGCCTACCCTGCAGCCAAAAGAGAAAAATAAACCAGGCAAGAACCCAAAAGTGAACAGCACTGCCAGAGGCTGCCTGTGCCTCTCTGTTCTGTGTTCAGGGGTTTGTGAGAACCTGCTGAGTACCAGAGCAGACCCACACACTGAGTGCCTGCATGACAGATGTGCCAGAATTTGGGGGAGGGTTGGTGGCCACAAGACAGCCCTGGTGCCCCATTCCCTGACCAGGACCGTGCAGCTGAGCTGCGTGGGAGCTGTCAGCCTTTGCTGGGAGAGCAGTGTGTCTGAGCCTGCTGGAACTTACTGCCTTCTGGAGAAATTTGTTCTTGTCACCCGACTCCCAACACATGCAAGTGTCTAATACCTGTTTAAACTTAATTTCTAGGCAAGAAATACAGTATTGTATGTATCCCATCTTTTGTGCCATGATTCGATGTTGGAAGTGTATTTTCCTTAAAGAATGGGACTAAATAGCTACTTTGTTTTTTTTATTTTTACACTTAAATTATTTTGCACGTTTTGGGGAAATAAGTTGTATTGCCCCCTGCCTGCCCCGCCCCGCCCCGCCCCCCCCCAAAAAAAAGCAGACTGTTTCTCCAAATGTTTCTCTCAAGGAATATAAACTCTGTAAGCCTCTTCTCTATTTCTCTTAATTTTCCCAATATTTTTATTGATGGAAGCATCAAAATAGAATGTAGCATTCCTGCACAGAGTGTATTGGTCACATCAAGCCTGCTGCTGTTGTATTTTCCAGTCCCTTGCATCCTGTTTCTTGTGCAGGCTGCTGGTCCTGGCAGCTGCTGGTGCCAAGCTGAGCAGACATGCACTGAGGGATCTAAACCCTCAGCCAATTCCTCTGTGTGTGATTGCAATTTAATTAGCACTCAGCAAGCTGCCTGAACAGGTGAAGTGATTATTTTTGGTATTTGTCCCTTTGTGCTGTCACTATTTTCTGAATAATTCCATAATTTTTCCTTACAATAAACTCCTCTCCATCTTATTTCAAGAAGGCCAACAAACATAAACATTATTAAGTCTCTGTATGGAATAGGAAAGCACCTTTTGGTGTTGCCTACCATGTGTGAGAATGTAGATAATGAAACAGTTCTGAAAGGTAGGATAAACAATCAACACTTTTTGAGTCAGCATTCCCAAAAGCCAAAATGTTTGGATGGAGGTTTTAGTCATGATGGGAAGACAGTCTGCTCATGTGAAAGGACTTGTTTTCAGTTCCTTGCTTTTGTAGGTATACATGTGGTATATTATACATAGATAAATATTTATCATAAACAAAAGAAATTTTTAAATATATATATTTCCTGAAGGAAAACTTCAGGCACTAGAGCCTTTGCATTGCTGTTGCTCTCCCTTCCTTCCCACACACAGCATGGGTACAATTCCTCTGTTCTCTCCCTTTCCAGATGCAGCCAGTTGGACAGAAGCAGCCTTATGATGCCACAAAAATTGTACAGTGTCCATCTCAGGTAAACAGGCTTCCTTGTTATTCTGTGATATTATTTATTCTTTGCAGGATTTCCAAATTTTCAAATAATGTTGCTTTCTGAAGTTTTTGGCAATGTGCGCTTGCCCAAGTTACTACGCTGTTAAAAACTGGGTGTTCCTAAAGTTCATTGAATGGAGTCTTTATTTTCTACAGATGAAACTCTGAAAAAAGAACTGTTGACAAAATTTGGTTCAATCATCTCTGTCAGATTTTTTTTTTGTCCAAAAATATATATAGCTAATCTGAATTTATTAATTGCAGGTATGATTTGCATTAGCAATATTCAAATTTGTGTCACCAATAAAATTGAATCCATATATTTTATATAATCTAGCTTTTCTGTGATTTGCCTCTGCTGCCACGTTTTACTAATTTAGTCCCTGGAGCTGTCAGTAGTCAGGATTGGAGCATCTCATGTTCAAAGAGCAGGTTCTTGTATGCTTTTGCATTTAAGCTCTGACTTCAATAATTTGACAGTGAAAAAATATTACTGGCATCCAAAAGCATCCAAGAGCAGCAATTAAAATATCAAAGGCATAGAATTTTATGGTTTGTTTGATGTTAGGTTTAAGGCAGGAGGTGGTGCTGTGCCTAGAGCATACCTAGGACATGGCTTCAGACCAGGGCTTAACTTTCAAGTCTAACCTGGTTTGCTTCACTAACGCAATGTTCATTCAGAAATTAATACTGTAAAGATTTTTTCTCTCGGAAATTGTAGCCAGAAGACTTTAACGTCAGCTGATGTTTTTCCACTCGCTTTGTAAACATACTCTCTTCACTCTGCAGGAAAATCCATACTTGTTTACATATAGGAATAGTAACTACTCATCTTCCCTGAGGACATCAAACCGCAGAGAAACACCTCAGGTACAGTAGGACTGCTTGCATCAATGCACTGGGTGTATTCCAGGGAGTGGGGCAGGTGGGTAAGAGTGTGTTGTAGCCTAAATAAACAATGCTACCTGGGAAAACTAAATGCAAAACTTCAGCTCTTTACTTCTGTGCTTGACTAAATAGTCAGATGTTTAATAGCAAATTATCTCCTCGGTGTGCTCTGTAGAGTGTGGGTGAGGTAGGTGTGTTCAGCTAGCCTAAAGTGAGTCTTGCCTTCAATGGTAAGAGCCTATGTTAAACATCTGGATAAAAATGTTTTTCAACCTGGGATAAGAAGATAATGAAAATGGGGCTATTTATTCCTACAATGCAAGAAACTAGATCAGATCCAGCTACTGTGTGGGTCTGATTTAGTCTTATTCATTGCCATAATAAAACTGAAGAATATGGTTGGGGTTTTTTTGGTTTTGGTTTTTTTTTTCGTTTTTTTCGGGTTTTTTTGTGAAATAGTTTCACATTAGATGTGTGGAGAAAAAGACCCATGATTGTGTCTTTTAAGTCAGAGTACTCTGATTTTGAGCAGAACTTGGTGTTCCCAAGCAGGAACAGTGTGAGTTGATAATGTTCACTTTCGTGCCTCAGAACACAATGCCTAGACCATCTAGACAAAATGGTCTGTTTGTAACTGGAGTTGTAAGATGCATTTCTGTTCACATTTTAATATAGTGCCACCTGTTTTGTTGGTTACTTGGGGTGTACAGACCTTGCCGTGAGGCAATGATACCTACCACTCTGATTTTTGGAAATAGCTGTAGTGTAGGAGGTGTTAAGGACGTAAGGAGCAATAGTATGTTATGTTTGTGGTTGTTTTGTTGGGTTTTTAAATTAAAAATTAAAAACCCAATCCAGAAAAACGGGACAAGACATACAAGTATCATTTCCTTAGGCAAGTTAGCCTTCTTAGGGAATACTGCAGGGAGATTTGGAGCCAAAGAACATCTTTGAGTCTTGTGTGATGGTTTGCCCTGGTATATTGAAGGTCAGCCCTTCACTAACAGTAGACTTTTGGGGGTATTTCTGTCAGTAGGCTACAACCCAAAAGAGCCAGGAGGGCAAACCCCTGGCTGCGCTTTCAGGACTGTATATGCAGAAGGCAGGCTCACGGCCTGCTGAAAGTTATGGGTTTGTGCTAAGATATTTCAGGGATATTCAAACAGTTTCTTGCAAAAGATGTTCAGGGTATGGGCACACCAAATGTTGCGTAGCTGAGAGCAACATGGCTCAGAGTCTAAAACCACTTGCCCCACTGGTAGGCAAGACTGAGGGCAGGCTGAGCTGGGTAGCTGTATATAAAGTACATGGGAATTCCATTGATCTAATCCTCTGAGACATAAATAGTTTACCATGACCAGAGCAGAGTGAGCCTGATGAAGAGTTTTGCCCTGTCTTTCCAGGAGAGGAGTTACGGAACAAATTTTCCCTGTCCTGACCGGGATCCCTCTGATGCAGTTCCAGTTTCAGGTATGGCACTATGCCTTTTTTGTCATAGAGCTACTTCATTTGATGACAGGAGGAGAACAGAACTGGGTTTATTCAGGAGAGGTACTCTTTTCTTTGCAGAATGCACTTTGGTGACTGTGGTTTTAAGAGTATTTTTGGAACAATGTGAGTGGTTGTATAGCAAGATGCGAGTTCACTACCTCAAGGGTGATGAAAATTTATGCAGCTGCATCTTCCATGTACAGACAAAGTGACAGTGGGAAAGATAGGAGGCAGTCAGGCCCTTCATTTCCAGGGGGAAAAAAACTGTAGGGGGCTCTTGTTAATGCAGTCTGAGGTGCAGAAACCCACATGGAGTTCCTTGGGTACATTTTGTCGTTCCTCAGAATCTGTGATGGTTCTAAATATCCACTCTGTGCTGGCACCAGAGCTGTGCCTGCTTTTCAGTCATTTTCACCAGTTAAAAGAAATTTGAGGAAGAACAAATGCAAGACTGGAATCTTGCTACCCCCTTTGTCACTGTAGCTACTGCCCAGCTATGGTACCAAGAATAATTTGTGATTTGATGCCTATCAGTCTCTGTCATTCTCAACTGATGCTGCCATGAATATTAAAAATACTGTCTTTGCAATGGTTTATTATGCTTATTCTGAGGAAAAATTTTAATAACCATCACAGTTTGTAGTTTTCTTTTGTTCTTTCCTTTACACTACCTTTTTTTTTTTTAGTTCATAATTTGAAACCAGCAGATATTCGAGTGATTGCTGCCGTGGGAGATTCACTCACAGTGAGTAAAGATCACTAGATAGCCATTGCAATGAAAAACTTGCAATGAAATTTCTAATTTTTTAACCTGGGAAATGGTATACATACCATGACCTATGAAGCCAAACACGTTTTTCACATTTTTTTTCCATACTCCACCTTGGCTGATTGATAATCAGATCATGAATCTAATCTGAGTGCAGAGTTCCCATTTGAAGTCCACAAGAGTGCCACACAAGGAAGAAATGTAAGATTAGATTGTGTAGCAGCAAAACTATTTCGCTGGAGTGGACTTGCAACAATTGCTTTTCTTTACAATTTCTTTCAATTTTTGTCACCTCCCAAGGTATTGGCCCTAAAAGCTATTAGTGAGCAGCTTGAAGAAAAAAAAAAGTAAAAGTTCTGCATCTGATTGTGTATATCTGTGTATCTATATAATATGAATAATATGTATATGGTAATACCAAAGCCTATAAAGCCATAGTGATTCATACTAATGAAATATATGATTAAAATTGCAATGGAACATCAGGTGTGTCGAGTGGAACTTGCCTTGAGATTTTTTTATTTTAACACTATTCCTTGTACTATGTAAGCTCATTACCCCTAGACTGGTTGTGATTATCCAATCAGTGATGACTACTTTACTGCTCATATAATAATTCATGTTTCCTACATATTCTGTGCTAATTATCACATTGTAGTCTTTTTCCTTGGAGAAACTGGGAAAGACCTAAAATCACTGTACAACTTTTTAATGTGAGGAACATTATAATAAATTATTAATTCAAAACAACTGCTGTCATATTTATTCCTTATGTAAATTTAGAATTATATTAGTATTTTGAACATTCTCAAGTAATTTTCCCCCACTTGATCTAATCATGAAGTTGATAGAAGAGGGTAATTCACTAGAGTGGAGTTAAAATACCCTTCAGCCTTTGAACTTCTTGAGAACAGGAATCTGTTTTATTTTGGGAAGATGACGTAACTTGCTTCATTAATAGGCTTTTAAGTTATTCTCATTAGGATCAGTCAGAGAACTAGTTACTGTAGCAATGCTTATTTTCTGAAGGTGAACTCTTCTTCCTCCAGGCAGCTAATGGGGCAGGATCCAGACCCCATGATGTTCTGGATGTCGTGACTCAGTACCGAGGCCTTTCTTGGAGGTGAGTCCTGGAAATCTTCCTCTCGGTGGGAGAGAATCCATTTTCTTCAGTTTTGATCAATATAGTTGGTTTTGTAGCAAATGAAGGCTTGTGGAAACTGGATTTGATGTCACGTTTTGCATGATAGCACATGGCTGTACTCTGATAAAACATGATTATATATTACTCATGCTAAAAAAATACTCCAACTAGTGGTTATCTAGAGTACAATGTAGCATGGCTGGAACAGACCTGGGTACACGGAAAAATGGGGTTCCTGTTCTTTTTCAATCCCATGGTTGTAGGAGACCCTGGAACAGGGTCTTCTAAACTCCATTGCCATTGCATCACTTGCTCAATCTGCATTTTCCCTGCTCTTTCTGTACCCTATCTGCTCTTGCCCAGTGTGGCCCACATCACCTATTTGTCTTATTTAAAATTGGTGGTCTACAAAAAAATCTTTTCTGCTATTGTTTCATATGCAGTATCTCTTTCCTTGATCCTGTCCTAGTATTGCTTACATCATGGAGAACAGTTTATCAATTATGAGTCAATACAGACTTTTACATGTTAGACACATCAAAGACACTCTGGAGAAAGGCAGTCATGCTCACTTGTGAATCTGCAACTGTATGATTTAACACCAAACTTGTCAGGCTGATCTTCTGTTCATCACTTTTTACCAATCTAAGTCACTGCAACTTTAGAAGAAGTTTAAACACATTCACAGAATGATAGGATGGTCTGGGTTGGAAGGTACCCTAAAGATTATCTGGTTCCAAACCCCATGCCATGGGCAGTGTCACTTTTCACTAGACCAGGGTGCTCACTTTTCACTAGACCATGGTGCCACCATCCAGCTTGTCCTCAAGCACTTCCACTTACACTTCAAATCTGTTCCAGATTAAAGGGTCCCTATACAGATGTTCTAAGTCAAACATTTTATATTTTGATCTTTAATAGAAATCTTTTGAGAATTTTTTGCAACAAGTATGCTAGTAATTTTTTTCAGCATGAAGGAGAATAAAGAGCACACGGACATAATGGTGAATTTCACCAGTCTAGAAGTATTCTTCCTGTTGAGATGTGAGTGGGGGGAAGGCATGGGGGAAGGCAAAGGTGTTGATTTTACTTATCACTCTGAAGCATGTGCTTTTAGAACTTTCTGTTTTGGTTAGATATGTTAACTAAAAATGGAAGCTATAAACGTTTTAATAGGTGCAACTGTAGCAAAGGGGGCAGCCTTGAAAAAAATCTCATTTCTTTCAGCTGGGTTAAAAAATATGCCAAAACGCGTGGAAGAGTTGAAAGGAGAGCTGTCTGTGCAGGGCTTCTAGAATGACTGTTCTGCTGGAGCTGAGTGTCTCTGATGTGGGGACAGGCACCCAGGGCGCGGTGTGCTCAGCGCAGCCAGCGGCGCGCTCTGTACCTGTGCGGTAACCCCAAAAGGGGGCACTCTCCTACCTTGTCCATTGCCTTGCCGAGCCCATCGGACCTTACCAACACTTTTCCCCTCTTTTTTCTTCTTAACAGTGCTGGAGGGAATGAAAATATAAGCACAGTTACGACACTACCAAGTAAGTGGCTTTTTCTGTAAATTTGATAAATATGTGGTGCTGTTTATTATTCAAATACCTAAAAGGAGACAGGAGAAAAGGGTTAAAATTTGTAGGGTGACACAAGCAATCCCTTCGTGTTTAATGTCCACTGCTGAGTAAAAGTTGCTTAGCAGCCAGGCTGTAATATGCTGTGCATGACTTAACTGTGTGTTTTATAATTCCTAGGTTTTGGTTGTTTCAGTATTCTTCTGTTGGTTATACTTCTGTCTAAAATGTGTTTGGTCACAGATGAATCAAAGGTCTTAGCTCATAGCCTAAAGAAACCATTTTGACTATATGGGAAAGTTGTTTTAGGCAGGGGCAGAATCACATTACAAGATCAGATTTTACATGCTTTTTAAAGGTCAGGACATTTTAGATCTGAGGTGTTTGTAAGGCTGGTTTGTAACCTAAGATCTAGAAGGGAATCTGGGGTCTTTGGGGTTAATACATCTGGGGCCATCAGGCTAAAGGATTTGATTCCAACCTGTCTGCAGTTAGAGCATGATGACATGAGGTTCTCCTGCCTGAGTATATGGTTACCCAGCCTTGCTTGCCAGGCAAAATGGCATCGCTAGCCAAGATGGTTGTGTTAGGTCATGAGATGTCTGAATTCATGAAGTTCTGAAATCCTGAAGGCAGGGAAATGGTTGTATGGTGATGAATCTCCATGTTTATTATACTTAAATGTTGAATTTTTTTAATAGTTATCTCCTAAAGCTTTTTAATGGTCTTTTTCTAAAATCTAACCTTTATTGCCTCATTTCTTACCTGCTGCAGGAAACAATATTTCAGGGTTCTGCCTCTTTCTGCAGATATTCTTCGTGAGTTCAACCCATCCTTGGTAGGGTATTCCATTGGCACTGGAACACAGAATTCAAAAAATGCCGCATTAAACCAAGCTGTGGCTGGAGCTCGTGCAGAGTAAGAGGAAAACTTTTAATTTTAACAGGAATTTGATTTTTTTCTGTAAAATTCCTTGTGACTAAAAGAGGCCCAAACCCTGGACTTTGGCAGGAGCACAGTAAGTCTAATAGGCAAACATTTTTTAATCCTAACTATAGCATGAAGGCCAAGAAATGTGATGAGGACTTTGACAAAGATTGGAAACACTGCAAATAAATTAGCAACAAAAGCAATACTTTCTCTGACATTTTCAGCCAAGAAAGCCACAGCATTTTACAGGCACTACTCAGAAAGCTGTCCTGTTGTGAGTCAGACAAAAGATCTCTCCACTTTATAGGAGGTATATTCAAACCCTCTTGTCATCAGGACCAAGAGTTTGTGTAGAGACTGAGAAAGTTGTGGATTGTTTAATTCCTGTTCTGCCAGAGCTGGGAATTAACTAGAGATCACTGTGCACCCTCTTCAGTGCAAATAATATCCTATTTTTTTCCACTGGTAACTGTTCTTATAAGACCTGCTTCAGTGCCTTGAGGCTGTATAATAACACTGGTATGAGCACAGACACTTCAGAGCTATGTCTGTTGGTGGGGAAAGTGCATTTTCTATATAGTTGATAAAAGAGTAACTAATGCAGCATTTGCAAAGTTGCCCAATGCCTGTTGGATGCTAATTATTTTCTCTTTTTTCTTTTTCCATCACTGTCTTGAACCATAGCCTTTGTTGGCTATATCATATATTCCATTCACTGAAAATTGGACTTTCTTTGGAGTTTTTTGGTTTTTACTGTCCATTAGTCAGCTTTCCTCTTTGTCTTGTTATCTATGCAGGATTCTTTCTTTAAATTTTTATTAATGTATTTTATGATTGTATTTTTCTTTTATTTTTAGGGATGTTCCTGAACAGGTTAGGAGACTGGTGGACCGCATGAAGAATGATTCTGTGAGTTCAACATGTCATGAATATCTTTAGAATGATGTGACATAGCATCATTAGTTTCTACAGCATAAAACTTCCCAGTGCAGAGTGTGAGTTCAGCACAAAATAATCTGTAGCTTAGTCTTAAATGAATTTGTGCCAGTATATGATAGCTACTATCAAGCCCAGATAATTATAACATTTTCATCATTTTTACTGGAAGTGGCTGTAAATGCAGTGCTGTTGCTTCTGCTTCCAACCTGTGTCACCCTGTAAGATAACAAAACCCTTTTTCTGTGAGGATTTTGCTGTGGTGCTATTAATTATCCTGTAAGCGGGTGGTTTTTCCAGAAAAAATGACACATGCTAGGATGTTGAGGGCAAGCTTTTCAAGTAGCAAATCATGTGGAGTGAGCATGTGAAGTGAGGAAGGGACTTGTTTTCTAAAAAGACAAGTTAGTCCCTTCTTTCATCTAGTCAGCAGCTGATTTTTGAGGTACACATTCATTGTTACGAATTATTTGATTAATGGTCTGTAAAATACACATTAGGTTGAGGATTGCTTGCATATTTCTCACCTCAGCTTGTGCTTTGAATGTTTGCTGTTTGTAATTTGACAAATGTGCTATGCAATTAGTGACCTAAGTTACACTATAATAGTTTGGCTTTCCAATGGTGCAGCTGGAAAGCAGCCAAAAAGCCTTCAAGATATCTGTGTGCATGTTTAGTGTAAATACTCTGGTGTGTACATACTGGCAAAAATATTTGCAGTACCGTCCTTCTTGGTTCACTTTCTTGTAAACAAGATTTCCATCTGATATGAGATTAAAAGGAGCAGTAACTAACAATGAACGGTTGGATGGTTTTCATTCAAAGTTTCTAAGCACTACTCTGCCAAATTTGTTGCCCTGAGAATGTTAACAGAAATGTATGGAAATACCTTTTATTTAGGAAATAATTGTTTTTATATAATTAGTGAAGTTCCTTCTGATGAGAAAGCCTGCTCGTGGTGGAGATCATATGTCTTTGATTTAAGAGATCTTTTTTACTCTCACTTTTTAAAACACTTGTTGAGTGCAGAAGGGAGTTTCTCCTTCTTTTTGGTTTTGAGACCAAACAACTGAACAGTTTACTAGCAGAGATATGTTGCCTCCAGCCATTGAAAAAAGATGTTTTAAACCACTGGAGGCTGATGTACTATTGGTGCTTTTCTTACTGGTGCTTTGCACTGAAATTAAAGCATTAGAATATTGAACACAACATCCACAACATGCTACTAAGCATATTTGAGCCTTTCCTCAAAACTAAGAAGGCGTTTATTTACTGTAGCATAATTACCTTGATTTAGCTAGCTATCCCTTTGTAAAATCCTTGCAGAAACACAAAGTGCTGCAATATTTTGCCATTATTGTTAGATAGTTAATATTGCCCCACTGTTCTTTGCAGTTTGTCTGTCAGCAAGTCTGAAATATGTTGTCCCCCAGGGTTTACCAGCAGGATAGCTGCATTATTTATCACACAGTAAAACACATACCATAATTTTTGCATGAAGATATATTTCTAGGACTGCAGGAAGAGTCACTCTGTATGTACAAGATATTACTAAGAAAAGCATACAGATAGATTTTGAGCAACAGTTTACTGAAGCAAATAATTTGATGCCATTGATATTGTAATTCTGGTTTAGATCACAGCAGTTTCTACATCTTCAGTCATGACTACAAACTTGTTTTTGTTGTGGATGCCTAGGGGATCATAGCCATGTACTCTGAAAATGGGAAATTTGTATTTAGTATGTTGCTGCTATCTCCCTCCTTTTCTTTTTTTAATTAAAAACTTCTGTTCCATCTCCTTCTCTGTGTAGAGAATAGATTTCCAGAATGACTGGAAGCTCATAACACTTTTCATAGGAGGAAATGACCTCTGCAAAGCCTGTGAGAATCCAGTAAGTTCCCTGCAGCAAGAGCTGGGCCAGTCAAGCCACAGGGTCTTTATGCATTGCAGGGGGTAAGAGGGAGGACCTCGGTGGGCGCAAAATAGCATAGGTCTTACTTGTGCAGCTCTGGAATGCAAGTGTACTGAGACCTTCAGGTTGCTCAGCATAGTGTGAGAGATACCTTTAGAACACCTGTAAATTACAACATTGTTGAGACCTTGTTTTGCTGCTAACTAGTGACTTGACCTCCTGTAGATAAAATGCCAAGTGTTTTTACTCCTCTTTGCCTTGTCACACTCCTTAGTCTTACTTGGTACTCTCAATATTTTCAGTGCTATGGGAAAAGTTCTAAGCACAGCTCATGCTAATTCAATTATATGTAATGTAGTATATATATTAAAAAAGCATACATACATATAGCCTTTGGTATGTGTGATTGTAGGGGAGGTGAAAGGCTATGGCAAACTCCTCACTTAATGATGAGGATTACCTACTCACAGGCATTTGAGCATGTATTTGTCATCCTTGATGATTAATTTTGGATGAGGAAGAACAGCAAAGCAGCTCAGTGAGGTGGCTATAAAACAAGGAAGGAGCAAGTTAAGCATTCCTACCTTCTGCTGTCAACCCAGACACAAAGTGCCTGTTCACATGACTGGGGTGGGTGGCAAGGAGAGAGCGTGTGTGCATCCAAGGATCACAGCAATCTTTGTGTGGCACAAGTAGAAATAGTGCCAACCACAGCACTCTTGGTGAGCTGTGACTTAGGAAATGAATAAGGGATCTGAGCTGTCTGCTTCTATAGAGTAGGCAAGTGGGGCTCTCAATCAACTTCTGCTTGAAATTGAATGAGAGAGAAAAAAGGCTGAAAATAAGACAGGTGTTTCTCGTAAGAAAGCTTGTGTGACTGTTGTAGTCCCACAAGTGAAAAAATAATGTTAGATTACTTAAGACAATGAAATTAGAGTGTTTAAACAATTAAAATGGACAAAGGAAATTTTGGCATTGAAAGACAAGTATATGAAGTGATTTCATTCCCAGCTAAACACATAAGTTTTGCCAGTTCTTATTTGTGGCAAGCAAGGAGCATATGGGAGACATGTTCTAATATTCCATACAGCAGAAATTAACTTACTTTTACACAAACTCTTCTCTCCAATATATGGCCCCTGTTAATGAGTTGTTAGCTGAGCTTTTAAGACCAGCCCAAGCAAGCCTAGGAATTGAGGATATTGTGATGTCTGTTAATAATACCCTGTGCATTTTCACCCTCACTGGTATCCAGTGGCTGCTAGTTCTTTCCTTACCAGTGAGATAGCTGTGATGGGAAGGAAGAAAAGCAGAGATAGGACCATTTTTCCTATGACTCTGTTACTCTTGACCCAAGAGTTAGAAACATAAACACTACTGTGAGAGACTCCAGCTAGTCATTCTTGTCCCTGCCTGAGTAAACTAATAATAAAATTCAACCCTCTTGCTTTAACAGGTACACTATTCTCCTGAAAATTACACCTACAATATACAAATAGCTTTGGACTTACTTCACAAAGAGGTAAACTAAACTTTTCTAGTATGTTGGAGCGGGGATTTTCTGTTCTGTTTGTAAAGCAGTCACTGATAATTGATTAAGAATTTCTTTCCTTGCTTTCATCTGCAGAGTACTACTGTATCCAGAGGTGTTTGCTTACAAGAAAATCTTTGTGAAAGTCAAAAAAGGCTGGTGAAGCTTTTTACCAAAAGAATAAGGATGTTCTTAGTTCTAGCTGATGTGCTGTGGACAAATAATATCAAAAAACATTATAACAATGTGGAGCAAACATTATTAACTGATTGGGAAATGCTTTGCTTGTTCTTTAAACTGCAAATAAGTATATTTTTGTGGTCATTGAGAGAGATTCTGATATTCAACATGAAGAATGATGAGAATACTTGAAGAGTTAGCAGGTGTCTGGGTCTTGCTGAGACCTATAACAACTTGTTTGGACCTTTTTGAAGTCATCATTTTCAAGTGACCAGCTTTCAACATTTAGACTAGAACTAGGCAGTGCAGGCAGGGGCTGTAATTTAGTATTGCTTGTATGGGGAATTAATTATTGAGGAAAGTACTTTGAACACCTCTGTCATAAATAATACACAATGCTTGAATCAGCAGACTGCTACCAAGGCCTGCTGTGGCTGTGTAGGGACAAAACCAACACTCTGTTGTGCCCCAGGAGTTTGCTAAGGATTTTTGTGTCCTTTTGGCAGGTTCCACGGGCATATGTGAACCTGGTGACGATGCTTTACATCGCAAGGCTCCGGGAGCTGCATCAGTCGAAAAACAATAGCTGCCCAAAGCTGCTTATGAGGTTTGCAGATCATTCATGTTACAGCTCTCATTGCTGCTCACAGAGGGCTGCAACATCTTGGTGGGAAGTTTTTTCTTGGGAAAAGGATCTAATATTTCAGACTACCAAGCATCTTTCTCCGTGCTTGTCCCTACATTTTTGGTTTCAGCACAGCACTTAGAAGAAGCTATCTCTGTCGCTGTCTCTGTATCTGAGCCCTGCTGTTATTGTTTCTCATGAAGGTGCCACCTTTGGCTCCACAATTACCCTGTAAGTGAGTTCAAGCCAGAGCAGAGAAACTTCAGCTGGGCACTCTTTCATGAAAATTGAGAAGACACTAAGATACAAGGTTTTCCGGTTGTATTTACAGGTTTACTTTTCTGCACTTAAAACTCTCCCTCTTGCTCCTGCAATTTTCAGTCTCTGTAATCTCATTGCTGATAATTAGTTTTATCTGTAATTAGTGTCTCAAGTAGATGTTTGGATGCTTCATTGTACCACCTATTGCTTTATGGCTCAACAATCCTTTCCAGATCAGTGTTAGTCCACTACTGAGGTGGGAGGCCTGCACCCTGAGTGGACTTTTGGTGACTCAGGATCCAGCATGGTCCCCTGGAGTTGCTTCTGGCAGGACTTCCTTGTTTTCAGGAAAGCAAGTCTCTGCTTTTCTGGACAGGTGGGGTCTGGACAGGTGGGGAGAATAACTTTGTCCTGTGAATGTAAGCTACCACTGGTTTTGCAGGAGAGAAGAGATGCAACCCTCTTGCTGTGGCTTCCTTGTGGCTGTCAGTGGAAATTTTGGTTTGAAACTCAGGGTGCTGGTACTCCCAATAGCCAGTTGTAGTTCTTTAAAAAATTTTATTTCTTTATTTTCACAAAGGTTACTGACTAGAGTACACAGGTATCTCAAGGCCCTAATCATTGGACAAGGATAGATAGCAAAGCGTTTGAGATTAGATTGTCTCACAATAGCTGTAATCTTTCCACATAATTTCAGATGCCATGCTGAATTTAACATTTTCCTGTCTGGCAGCAAGCCGAGTTTACAGGGTGATAAGTAGAGCCAGTGTGGGACAATAAATGCTGTTCTACTGAGTAGAAGAACCACCTTAAGGAGGATTTTGATCTTGAAAGTCTTCTCTTTTTATTCGGGGAGTAGCAAACAACCTGAAAAAGAATATGTGTCTACTAATGTTGCCTAACATGTGTTTATGAAACTTCTGAAAACACAGTTTAGATCTGTATTGTTCTCATATAGATGTACTGTGGAAGTAAAAGCTTTTGTTAGTTGGTCTCCATTAAGACAAGTTTGAACACAGTAGGGATCTTTGTATATTTTACATATATCAACTGCGTCTCTGTAGGAGGTATTTCTCTAAGAGCTCTCTCAGGGATGCTTTACTGAGTTCACACTGTCAGGATATTTGAAAAGAGTCCTCCTAGTTTGGATTTCTGAAGTAGTGATTGGGCATGCCCAGGAAGATGGAACATCCCAAAAGTATCCATGTGGTAGAAAGATCAAAACCTCAGGGGAGGGATAAAGGTGGCCAACATGAGTTCACAGAATCTTAAAATGTCTCAGGTTAGAATGGCTCTCTGAGGATGGAGAATTCTGCATCAGTCCTAGTGATTGTTTTGGTGCTCTACCAACCTTGCTGTGATAGACACTATAACCTCTGACTCTCTTGGCTGATTAGAATTTGTGGCAGCTCCATCTTGAAGGATGCTTTCACAGTTCTGCTGAAGCAAAGCATGTTGCACAAGTGTACTTGTGAACAGTTTTTTGGTGTGGATTGGCCCCAGGTGCCAGCCAAGCACTCCCACAGCTGTTCATTCACCCCACCCCAGCAATAGGGAGAAAACAAGGCCTGTAAGCAGGAAAATTCATGGGTCAGAATAAAGATCAGGAAGCCACCTACCAAGTATTGGTGCAGGCAAAACAGACCTGATTTGGGGAACTTAATTGTATTTGTTGTCCATGAGCATAAACATTTAATTACTGATTCTGGTATTGGAAAATGAATGAACAAAGAAGTTGAACAGTTAAAGCACCCTCCTTCTCAGGTTCAACCTTTCTCCAAGCATCTCTCCCCCCACCCTTGTTACTGCTGCAGAGTACCCTCAGCCCCTTCAGTCAGGCATGGCTTGGGGTCTGGATCGGGTAACTCTCTGCCCTCCTTCCTGCTCACTCTTGTCCTGTGCTCCAGCATGAGTCCTACACTCATGTGCATCCATAGGCTGTGGTTCCAGGATGCTTGTTCTGCCATGGAGCACCTCTTGCTTGTTCCTGCTGTCGTTCTCTCCTCTCTCTCTCTCTTTCTCTCTCTCTCTCTCTCTCTCTCTCTCTCTCTCTCTCTCTCTCCCCAGTGTTTTCTGCCTGTTCTTAGGTAGGTTTTCACAGACTCCACCAGTTTGGCTGAGGGGCTCAGCCATACCCTGTGGTTGGCTTGCTGGACCTGTCCAGAACAGGCAGCCCTGGCCCCTCCTCACAGAGATCACTCCTGCTGCTGAAACCTTGCCATGAGCACACAGTGTGGCTTTTGCTAGCATGGAAGCTTTTCCTCACTTTCCCTTCATTAATTTATCCCTAATAAATGTGTTTCTGCTCAAGAATTTGGGCTATGAGAAACTCAGGGGTGAGAGGCAACGCTCTCATTCAATGGCCTTTCAAAGAAATCCCTCTCAGAGCTTTTAATCCTGCCACTTATCAGCTTGGAAGCAAGGGGAGAAAAGGAAGAGCAAATCTCAGTGCCATGCTCTTATCCCACAGACTCCTGTGCCCTTGTGTCATAAACCCTAAGAACAATTCCAATGAGTTAAAGAAGTTGATCTACTTTAACAGAATGTATCAGGTAAGGCACACTGCATTTGTTACAAGTTTAATATCATCCTTCTGTTGATCAAGGGACCACAGGTGGGCTAATTTGAAAGCGGGGACAGTTTACCCTTATTTTAATGATGTATTTGTAGTTGTGATTATAAAAAGTACGATCAAGATCTTTAAAATTCTTTTTCATTAAACCAACAAAACAGATAAGAAGAATAATTGTTACAGAGTCATAGAAAGTAGAATATGTCAGAGAGACAGGAGTTTTTTTATCAGTTATGTTATTGAAAATCAGGTTAACTCAAACATGTTAACTCAGGAACAAGTTTTCAGGCACAGTGTGTCAGCCAAACCAAAAACACTTTGGTGATTCTGGAAGGACATCTTTTTGAAAGAAAACCTAATGCCTGAGCAGGCTGCCAGTCCTTGTCAGTCAGGCAGCCATCCCCAGGCTGCCTCTCTGTAAAGAAGCCAGGGATGGGTGTCTCAAAAAGGTGTCAGCATTGGCTGCCTGGCACAAGCTGGAAACCTTCTGCAGGAGGGAGGGCAAACCCCTGGGTGAGGTGTTCAGCTTGATGAGCTGAACACAGAAGGAGGAACAATGACAACTTTTCTTTTACTCTTTAGGAGGGAACCCGCCGGTTAGTGGAGAGTGGAAGGTATGACACGAAGGATGATTTCACAGTGGTTATGCAGCCATTTATGACTAATATTGAAATGCCAAAAACACAGGTAAAACTAACAAGAAAACCACACCTACATTAAATCCTGGTGCAATGCCACTGACTTGTCAAAATTGTTTTAGCTATAAATGTAGTTGGCAGTTTCCTGACATAGTAATTAATCATTATATTCATTTACCATCCAAAATTGCATTAAATGTTTATGGTATATGAGATACTGGGCAACAGGAATACAGACCTTGATATAGGGCACTGCAATTGGACAGCCATGAAGTAGATATTTTAGGTCAAAATCTTCATCAGGAAGTACTTGCTCTACCTTTCCTATACATCAAGTCCTTTACAGTACTTTGGTAAATGACCTTTGGTATGAAAACCCATATGTTTCAAAGGACTGTAATGTGTAGATCTCAGGGGAAATAAAGAAATTGATGTCTCTGCCCAGGTATTCTGTACTCAGAGTCACAATGTATTCCTTATTACTTTGCGAATAGTGTATTAAAGAGTTTAAAAAGGCTTCTTAGTTCTGAGTTCCTACCTTTCCCTGGCCTGGTTTAATTTCCCTCAGAGGCCTTTGCAGATACTTTGTGTAGAAGTCAGCTGGGATTATCTCACTGGAAGAGAGAAGACAAAATACACAGCTTGTTGCATATTTGCTGCCTCTGTAACAGCACCTATCTTGTTTTCTAGGAGGGGTGGCCAGATGAATCATATTTTGCCCCAGATTGTTTCCACTTCAGCCAAAAGTCTCATTCCCAGGCTGCACGCGCTTTGTGGAACAACATGGTAAGATTTTTTAAAGGTTGTTTTGCTCTCTCCTTGTTCACTTTATCCTGCCCTTGGCAGGAAAAACACCCCAGAGATCTACTAGGTAGCCACATCTCTTCTGAATTGTGTTTACAAAGGGAAAGGGTGATCATATGAAGAATGGTCACCTGAATTGTTAGTCCAGTCATATCAAACCAGTAAATCTTGGGGTATGTTAAAGCTGGGTGTGTTCAGGCTGTGTCTCCCAGGAAATGACACCTGCCAGGCACATTGACCAGCAGACCACATTCCAGGTGAATGGGAATTAGCCTCTTCAGCACACAAGGAAACAGTGCATGGGGCAGCTGCCAGCATTGGTGCAGTGCCCTGCAGTTGTCCTGCTGTGCTGCAGAGGTAGTTTCCAATGACTGGCAGTGCAGCATCACCCATTGCTCTCTGATACTCATCTGCTTTTCCTCTGTGCATCCCCTTTTTCCCCAGCTGGAGCCTCTAGGGCAGAAGACAGACAGTCAGAAGATGGATGATGAGCTTGTCCTCAAATGTCCATCTGAGGTAAGTTACAAGGGTGTGGGTGTCTGTGTTTATGTGGAGGTGCTGGGAGTGGCTGGGGGTGTGTGGGAGCCTTCACGCAGTGCCTGAAGCTCTGTCTCTGTGAGGGTGATCTGCTCCTCTCCGCACAGTTTGTGCCACTGCCATCAAGGGCAGCATGAGAGCTCACCCAGGAGAGGATGGAGGGCAAACAGGTGTCAGCTTCCTCAGAGTCACACATCACAGCTGGCCAGAACACAAGGGAAGGGTGTTTGGCCTACCTAACCACACTGAATGGCAGAGCTTCAGTGGGGGGAAACAGAGAAGTGTTGGTACCAGTCAGGATAGCTCTGCAGGATTAACTGGAATACCTTGCAGTGGGGCCACAAGCTTCTTGTGAGACACACACAGTGGTGTCCTGAGGGTACTCTCTAACTTCTGTTTTAAAAATATAACCTGGATTTACACTGTTGCTACACAGATTTTTAAAAGGCCTTTCAGTTGTTTATTTATCTACTTATTTGTAATCCCTCTGTTTTATTTGTATCAAACTGCTAATCATCTACAGACATCTGAGAGCCAAAATTTGGGGATGGAAATGTCCATGTGTTCCTCTGTTGCTTTGTATTGATTCAGCTTGCCTTGTTTTGTAGGCTGAGCCATTCCTGAGGACATACAAGAACAGTAATTACACATACCCTAACCCAACTGCAGTAAGTGTCAACATCATCATCCCACTGTTACTCTGCTGCATCTGTTCCTGTGTGGGAACCAAATGAGTTGTGTTCTGCAGCACAGGGGAAATCAGTCTTTGGCCAGAGGGGCTTGGGAGGCTGAGTGCACAGTGCAGAGCAGGGAGGTGCTCCCTGAGTTAGACAAAATGCATCAGAAAACACCTGTAAAACACGTGCTCAAACAGCACTGCTATCAGTAGAGGATGCTGCACTCTTCTGAACAATACTGAACATGACTATTGAGTTGAGCAACCAAGACCTGTCTAGTTAATTACAGGCTGAAGAGGCTCCGGTTTATCCACCTTGCCTCTGCTGGGAAGGTCCTCGTTTCTACTGACTGTATTTGCTAGCCAAATGTTCTTCAGCTTTCTTTTTCTCCTTAGAATTATGGAAGCCAGCTACCATGCGAGGACAGGTCTCCATCCTCCCCTCCTGCAACTTCAGGTAGTCTTGCCTATTTTATGTTAAGAGGTTGAGTTACCTTCAGCTGTCCTTCAAGATGAATGTTAATTTTTGGCTGAAATGGTTTCTGGACTGTGAAAAACATTGCTCAGAAAGGATGTCATGTTTTTCAGCAGATGCTTAACAGATACAATGCCACACTGTCATGCAAGGTAGCATCCTGACTAAGTAGCTTCACTGAACTCCCTGCCAGTGGAGAACTTCAAAATAACTTGTGATGAAATCCAGATTTGAATGCTGACATAGCTTACAAGCTATTCCACCTAAATGTAATGGAAAGAAACTGGAAATGCAGTTTCATTCATGTTAGTCTGGAATTTAGCAGTATTTGGTTTTTCAAATAACTTCATGTTGTCTTTTCCTTAGTCTTTTGAAGTCTTTAATGTGCTCCTCCTGCTTTGTGTAATTCTGCATTGTTTTACCTTCACTTTGGTGCTGGATATTGTTTGTCACTTATTATTATTTGCTCCTTGCTCTCCTGTCTTTTCTGTAGCAACATTAACCATTGAAATACTGAATATTATGCATATGTTGGTGCTACTATCACAGGAGATGAGCCTGAAAGAACTTCTAATTTATTACTTGGGTATGCAAAAACAATGTGACAGAGCATCACAATGACAATGGCATATTTCACATACACAGTAGAGGAAGAAAATAACTATTTCCTAACCAGGTTCAACTGTATCTCTTTCCTTTGCAGTGCATTCCCTAAAGCCAGCTGATGTGAAAATTGTAGCAGCCCTTGGGGATTCTTTGACGGTAAGAAGAAGGTGTTTTTACTGTTCTCCTGGTAAAACTACAAACATGTACCTGCTCCAGTGGAGGGGAAATAGCTGTTGTATCCAGAAGCAAAGATCTGTTCATTCATGGATTATAATAGATCGAGCAGCTAGATTAAGAAAGAAGGTGTCAGTCTTCCAATGCTCCATTCCCCCCACACATGTATTCGCATGCTTTTGAACTCGGGCAAAAACACAGGCAAATCCTTTAAAGAGGTGCCTAGGTATTCTGCTGGATTGGAGCAGAAGAGATCAGATGGTGTTGAAATGAATAGGACATAGCACAAGGCTTAGGTTACTGTGCTTTTTCAAAGTTTTTTTCTGCCTAGGAATGGACTGATGAGCCTGTTTTTCAGCCTCAGTTCTTTCAGGAACAGAATGCAGCTAAATGGTTTTGGCTAATAGCATTTTAATAATTTTAGCATTAATGAGATAAAGAAGTATGGGGTGAGAGCCCTCTGACTCAATGCACTTCAAAAGATAGTCATTTTATTGTGCCTGTTTTAATTGGTTTCTTGATCATGATACAATTCTTGCTGCTGCTGATTATCTTTGATGGTCAAGAAGGAATAGGTTTCAAAATCCAGCATCCTATATTCCAGTTATGCCCTTCTGCCTTATGTTTTCATACCGGTCAAAGATTGAAATTCTACAACCAGTCAAAGGAAAAACTGGACAGAAAGATGTAATGGGAACATAGGTTTCTCTGAATCTGAGCCTTAACAACAAACACGTTATGTGTACAAACTGTGAGCCCTTTACAACTGTCTGGCAGACATGGCGCTACAACTCCTACACACAGGAGGCTACTGAAATAAATAGAAGCATTTTGATGTAAACCTGCAGTATTAATAAACAAAATACATTCAGTATATGGCCATGGTTGCTGTATTGTAATATCTAGGGCCCTGCAGTGTTTCTGCTTCTAAGTATAGTCTGTAGGAACTGGGAATAGAATCTGCTTTCATAGAACATGCAGTGGTGTATTGCTGTCTTAGAGCTGCACTTGGCTTGTACATAGTTATTCTGAGCAACAATCTCCTATTATTTCAAGGAAGTTTATACATAGAAGAAAATGTAGTGTTGTGGTTTAATCTAAGGTAGCAGCAAATAGGCTGCTTAGTACTGTACTCAAGTACTAACATGCACCTAGATTTAGAATGAAACTATACAATCACAGCTGTCAGGAACTCTGCTGCTGAATTCTGTTTTATGAGGGGTGTAGTTGCTAGCTTGCCTCTTTCTTCAGGGTAAGTGTAGAGTGCTTCCTCCTTCCTTCAGTTCTGCTATAAATCTTTCAATTTAGCACAATGATTTTCAAACTGGCATGTATGAGTTATGGTGTTCCTTTCTGATACATGCTTATTTTCTCTGCTGGGTTCATGTAGTGTTTCATATCATTAGCCACTTTGTGTGTTTGATTGAGATGTTTTCATCACTGTTGACTAATGCAACCATAAAAGAGTTATTTGGTTCATGTAGACCCATGTCTTTGTTCCACAGCTCCATCATACATTTTGTGTCATGTATACAATGTGATTATTTTAAATAATTTTGAAAGGTATTGTTGTATCCTTCAGGAGAAAGGTTTGGGAAAAGTCGGGTGCATTTTAAAGTTTTGGAAGACATCCACTCAATTAAAAAGTAAATAAAGCAAGTATGTAATTCTATTTAAATTAGTAAATTGTATTTGTTTATGTATTTGTATTACTAGTTTACTATTGCATTAGTAATTGTGCTTTAATTTCATTTGGTTAATGAAAAACAATGTCCAGGCTGGTTCAGGGATTGCCTCAGATACCCTCCAGGATGTGGTCACTCAATACCGGGGACTGTCTTGGAGGTAAGTCTTCAGCCAAGGTGATGAAGAGATGTGTTTTGGGTCTTTCAGCTGTCAGAAAGCTGAAAAAAAGGTTACTTTTCAGGCTAGCACTTCTTGAAGGTGTATCAAGATTTTGTCATGAGGGGAGCTTTACAGAAAACGTTTTCAGCAGTGGATTTTAAGCAAGCTTTTTGATCTCTCTCATGCTTTCATTTTTTGCTGACTGTAAGTTTTTATTTATATGTTGGGATGTCAGGATGGAAATCTACAAAACAAGTCAGAACTGATTGGTTTTAGGACTTCTTCTCAAAGTTTTCTATTTCTGAACTTTTTGTAGTGTCATGGAAAATAGTTTGTTTGGCCAGAGAACTTTTGCCACATATAGCAACACGCAGTCATAAAAGACTAAATTGTTTTGCTGTTGTGATGTATTTCTGTTGATATTGATTGAAGCAGTTCTGTGCTGTACTAATACCTCTGTGTAAGCTGGAGCGTGGCCTCAGTATGTCCTGTCAACACAAAAGCTGGAGGAATATATCCCTGTGCAGAAAGCAGGAAGAGTGAGGAGCTACTGCTGAGGGTCTCTTGTCGCTCAGGGGCTGTCTGTGTTTGGCGTTGCCTTAGAGGGGCTTCATGAGGCTGGAATGGGCCTCAAAGTTTACCTTCTAATCTGCAGTACTTAAGTATGAATTAAGTATTTGAGTATGAAGCTGTGTCAGGCATTTTTCTGCCACTTGATAAAAGATTGACTGTACCCCTGTGCATCTGCAAGAGCAGTAAATCTTTCTGACAAGCATCTTCACCACTGAAACCTCACCTGTTCTCCCCAATAGCCCTTCCACTTTTGTTGTCTCCATGGATTTTGATAGAATGATAGTTACCAAATTAATAACCCTTTGCTTTTCCCCATGATGTGTAGCAGGTTTTCATTTTGTTTGTTGCTTGTGTCCAGATGAGAGGTGAGTGACTGGGATTTTTCTTTCTCATTTTAGTATTGGAGGAGATGAGTCTTTGGAGAATGTGACTACTCTACCTAGTAAGTAAATGCTTTGCTAGATATAAATGGCAAGATTGAGGAGATGCAGTGGACTGATTTCTGATAGATTTATAGAGAGCTTTTAAGTATCTCAAAGCTGCTTAATGTAATTAACAAGAACTACCTTTAAAAGAAACAATATGCTACGATTAAAAAATAAAAAGTTGCCTTCCTCAGTGAAGCTGAGAACCAATAGAAATTCCCTTAATTTCTTTTCCCTCTCCCTTTTCAACTCTTTGGTGAGTATTATTTGAATGTCTAAATAACCTTGCTATGTCCGTAGTCATGATGTACCTAACATTTACTTTTAATAAATATCCCATCACAATTTTTCCAAAAGAAATATTTGCATAAAGTAGGCCTCTTTGGTAAATAAAGCTGCCTACTCATACATGTAACCTGAAGGGAATAATTTTAAATTTCTCTTCACTGAAACTTGCAACTTTACATAGCTCAGTATATTGCTAATGTAGAGCCACTTGACTTCAGGTTTGGATCAGCTGTCGTAATAAACTTCCATTCAGAGGGCCAGTAAACTGTTCTTTTGTGTGTTGACCATTATTTTAAGCAGAATGTAACAGGAATATAATTAGAATAAGCAATTATTTTATTCATTGCGTCCTATTACATTTGATAAAGCCCTCACTAAAATGTGGTTAAACTCAGTCTTTGAGATTGAAGTAGATTTCATAGTTTACAATGTGGCCATGTTCACTCTCAGCTGTAAGTCACTCTGCCAACTTCCTTTTGAAAACTACTAGGGAGGACATGGTGTAACTTCATCAGAGCCATGCACCTGAGGCTTTGTTCTTCACATTTGTCAGTATTACGAGATTTTGCACAGCAGTGAAGCAGACCCAGATGCTTCAGCTGAAAACCAGCTCTGGCTGGGCTGAAGGACCCTTCACACTGTCTTCACAAAGTCAACATCCTATGACTGATAATTTTGTTTTAGGGTTTAACCACTACAACATGAGAGAGAACTGCACGCTGTACTCCCTAATTCTGCTCATTTTATCTGCTAGTGCCAGTACAGGGCACTGCAAGCACACTGCTGTCTGAGTCACTGCAGCTGGTGACCCCTCTCCCCACTGCTTAGTGGATCCATCGAGGTTGGCTGGCAGCAACTGTGCTGTCAGAGAGCAAAACTGTGGCAGTGCTGGTGTGTTCTTCTAGTCCCTGCAGGCAGGGAGCAGTTGGAGTCTTTTTGCCTTCATTGCCACCTCTGTTTTTCAGACATCTTTCGAGAGTTCAACGTTATGATCACGGGCTACTCAACCGGTATCGGGAATGAGAATGATTCCAATGCATTCCTTAACCAGGCAGTTCCTGGAGCACTGGCTGAGTATGTAGCTTTTTGTTTTACATTTGTAGGTGATGGATGCTTCATCTAATTGCCTTTCAACTGTCTCATGTGCTGTCACAACTTGCTCTGAAGAGCAAGCAGAACCAGTTGAGTTAGAGTGGAAATTGGCTCAAAACCTGTTAAACGTATGGGTTTATTTCATATCTGAACTTTCAAATGAAACTAACAGTCCTCCTTATGAAATCCACAAACAAGAAACTGGCAGAAACATTTGGGATGTTCCTACTCTTCCTGTTCAACATCTACTCATTTATCTATTTACCAGTCAGTAAATCTCTGAGAATGTGAATGTTTTTAGAAATTAAACATGTAATGAATTGATAAGAGAAACTAGGAGTAAAACAGGATGAAGTCTTACATAATTCTGGCCTGAGGTTTCTGGATAAGCAAACAGGAAAGGACAGGAGGGAGATGGGGAAAAAAACAGTCTAGAATCTTAAGAAAAGAGAATTACTAATGGTCATCCATGGGTTTTGGTGCATTGCAGACCTGGTGCAGTTGGAGCCAGTTCTGCCAACATAATAGGGATTGTAATGTTTTGCAGTCACCTGAATTTGGCTCTTTGCTTTTAGTCACACCTGGGAAGCTGCATGAATTGAGCTTTGCTATATTGCTTATCCTAGAAATCCCTGGATACTTACTCAAAGTCAATGCTGTTTAATTAACAAAACAGATGGCTGCTTGAATTCAGTCATAGTTTGGGCACAGAGTCTGGCAGACCATGCCTGGATTTGACATTGTGAGTTGCTATTACCCAGACCTTAATTTGTTTGTTTAAAGAAAAATTCATCTTGCTTCCCAAAGGAGTCTTGGAAGTGAAGTTCAGAAGCCAAGAGAGGTGTTAGTGTTTGCTGTATCTAAGCAAAGATTATTAGGATTTATCGGGTTTTTTTATTGCTCTCCTGTAGGCCCTGTGTAATTTCTGATTCATTCTAGTAATCTCAGTAAATACTTAGATTTCCTGGCAGAAATAGGTTGCTAGGCCCCCTGTTATATCCTACAGCCCCCACTGAACTGAAAGAAGGCATTTTTAAATTCTGGTGATGACCAAATGTAACTGTGTATGTCAGTGAAACATGCTTCAGCCATCAGTGAGAAATTATTAACGTGCTGCATGCAGCTTTTATCCAGATTACCTCCAGCTTTTCCTTGTTGCATGAAAGAATGAGAGAAGTGCCTGTCTCATATTCTTTATCAGCTAAATCCAAAAAAGGTTTAGTGGGAGGACTTGAAGCAAAATACACAACCACTTAAGTCACCATTATGACTTAGGGCAGCTTGTATCAGCAACTGAGGCATTGCTATTAAACAGCTATTTGTTAGCTGTCTGAAATGAGTTGATGGATACTAGTCTAATGAAAATTGCCTTATTTCATCGATACCAATTAGTCTTCTCTTTTCCCCTGCAAATGACTGGACTGGATAAACATGATGAAATTGAGCTGTCTTTGTTTTGTAACTGTGTTTTGTAAACGTTCAGTGAGGAGACACTGACAACAATCATGCCAGATTGTCTTCTACTGTTTCTCTGTCTCATAACTCTCTGCAGAAAGTTGTGCAAAAGTAAAGTCCTGTAAAATACTATTCTTTTAACACTTCTCTCAAACACTTCTTTTGGGGTTCTGTCCTACAATGTTTTAGTTCTTGATATACCTGAGAAGATTAATTCATCCTAGCCAAGTACTGAAATGTATTGCAACATAAGGAAATGTTTCTCCTGCTTTAGATATTTGACTATGGAATGATGATGCAATTCAGCATTTACTCTTCATCAGCCAAAACCATCAATTTTTCAGTGATTCACAGGGCAAACAAAGTCCACCAGCGAATGCTGATATTTAAGAATTGCTACCTGGCCTGTCTTGCTTTGTGGCTATCTGGAAAGTGCTGTCCACAGGTGCTGGGACATTTCTGAAATCAGATAATTTTGCAGCCTTACCAGCTTATAGAAACCAGATGTAAGGGCTTCTTAAAATTAAATCCATGGCTTCTTTGAAGAGCTCTTTATTGAACTAGATGAAAATGTAGTAATGCAGGTCTCATACAGCAAAATGTTCCTGAGCCTATCTGCATTCATTGCCAAAGTGTTTAAGTACTTGATAGAGTTGAGGATAGATCTGAATAATGTTGCTGAAGCAGATCCTGGCTGAGGTCTCTAATTTCATGTGGAAAAAAATAAAAGGAGGTTAAGAATCTAAGAGTGAGAGGAGAAAAGGAGAAAACAGGTGACAGGAATTGTGAATATCTGTATTTCCCATTAGCAAACTGTTTCCATTGGTCAAGATCTAAATTTGGTTCAAACTGCAGTTCAAAGATGGATGATTGCTGGCACTACTTCATTCAAGATGTTATTGGATCTTGCTGACTGCATTGGCTCAGGATGCATCAGCACCTCACTGACTGTATGAGAAATCAAATATGTTGTGGACTGTCAGATCAATAAGTGGTGTTTTCCTCTGCATCAATATTGTAGATGATGTCTAGCTAAGGGGTTTCGACAGTAAGAGCAGAAGAAAACTGTGACCACTTGTGGCTTATGATAGCTTTGGGATATAAATAAGTAGGTTATGACATTGGACAAGGGTAGTGGTGATAAGAACTACTACGTGCACAGAGTGTCTGTGTCACAAGCAGATGTATGACAGGGCTCATTCCTCAGCAGATGCTCCCATGCCAGTGTTAGGTCAGTATTCAGCTGGACAAGGGTGGTGAGAGACCTCTCTTTTTCCCACAGTTAACAAAGCCTTGCAAAGGGGAGCTAAACTCTGGTTGGCATACAAAACAAGTGTCATGCTTATTAATGTCAGATGATATACTCCCAGAAATGACAGACAGCCAGTGTCTTTAACAAGAGCCTGGAGGGAGATGCAGCTCATTCTGAACCACAGACCTGCCTGGAAGGTCAGTGCTTTCTGGCCCCATTCTCTTCTCTTCCCTGTGCATATTTGAAGACCAGCCTGTCAGGGCAAATAAAACTGAAGCACTCAGCCTAGGTAACACAAAACTCATTGCACTTTGTCCGTCCGTCCATCCATCCATCCATCCATCCATCCATCCATCCATCCATCCATCCATCCATCCATCCATCCATCCATCCATCCAATATATCCTGTATATCCTATATATCTATCCTATCTGTCTCTGTGTATGTATATATATATATGTACAGAAAGAAAGAGTACTCACCTGGCTTTTGGAAAACAGCCAGGCTGTCATCTTAATTTGTCTGAGTAACCTTGAAGGTTTCTTGGATTTTTAATTAGCTTGGAAAAATTGTGTACACATACTGTAGAGTTATGTGCTGTAGGTGCAAGCTCCAAAAATGAGGATGGTGTGTGCAGTGAGCTCTGAAACCTGTGTTTTTCAGGGGCATGTTGCACAGGATGTCAGCTAAGTATTGGGATTGGGGATTCCTGAATTTTAGTCTACAAGGAATAGGTTGATAGCAGCCTAGCTCTACAGAGGCCCTCTGCTTACAACTGTTGCCATATCTGGCTTTTCAGCTGTTCTGGGTGCTAAACACTGTAATAGGAGCTGAACTTACGGTTCTAGATTAATTACTGAACTTGAGTAAAATCTGTATTCATCAATAATATAATATAATCAAGTTTGATTTGATGTTGATTTTATTACCAAGATGTGAACCTGTAATTTGATCACAGCAACATGAGTATTGTACTGTGTCCTCACTCAATTTTTCTGATATCTGTCAACTTGATTTAAGATGTCTGAAGCATGGTAATGCTGATCTCTCAATACGGGTGTTACTTTCACTCACTAGTTCTTCTTTCCAGGCACTTGCCAGCCCAAGCAAGAAGTCTTGTGAGTCTTATGAAAACTGATCAGGTAAGTTGTCTGGGACCCCTTCAAACTTACAGCATGAATAGGTGTTGCTTCGCAAAGCAGATGCACCTGCACTGACACCATGTGCATATCATAAAGGTAAAGAAATTCAGACTCATTACTTTCTTCTTTATTGCACAGAGAATTGACTTCAGTGCTGACTGGAAGCTCATAACAGTGCACATTGGAGCCAACGATCTGTGCATCTATTGCAAAGACCCTGTGAGTAGTGACACTGGTTATCTCCAACTGTGCTGTCAGTGCAGAAACACCTCAAGGGAAATCATAAAGCCTTCACAGAGATAACATGAATTATAAATGGGCTGCTGTATGTTTTGACAGGGGTTGCTGCTGGCAATACCCTGATATAAAAAGTTACCAGCAGCAGAGTAGGATGGTTTTGTTTTCTCTGGCTTACTCCAGGGTAAGAACCACTGATTTGGCTACTGTTTTTTGACCGTAAGCAAAAAAGAGAAGGGAAAAAATGCCTCACTCCTCTGATGTGGTAGCTGCTCTGTTCTAGCTTGCCCTCTTTAGACATCCAAGAATGGCAGTGGTAGTTCAAAGGGGTGCCACCCTACAATTGTCATCACACCGTAACTCACAGTGTGGGGAGGTGCTAGGACTGCTGAGGTGTATATATGAGGGGAGTTGCTGCAGTCTTATTTGAATGTTATGCTTCTCTGGATTGTGGAGAAGCCTCTAGGGCTGCCATAAGGAGGTCATGGGAGCTGAGTGGGCAGGTGACAGGGAGAGGCCACCTTTCACTGCCAGCTCTCACTCTCTTGCCTTTAATTTGCTCACTTCTTACGAGCATTTTCAATTCTCCTACCACCCTTTGTGCTTGAGAAATGTGCTTCTTCTGCAGGAGCCTTGCTAGGCTTCTTTGCTGCTCCTGCTGCCAAGTTTTATAGCCTTATTTATAGCTATGACCTTGACTAGCAATGATTTCACATAATTTTATGAGAGCTTATCAGCTGGCTGTGAGCATGCTTGTGGCTGCTTGCTTTATGCTGTTCAGCATGCATTCAGATTGGGTTCCTTTCTGCATTTTTACATGAAGGGCCCAGTGGATTTGGGTTAAATATAATGCTACTCAACAAGGTTTATTTTAAATCCAAAATTTCACCGAGCCTCCCTATGTTTTGGATTAATTGCTATGTTAAAATCCCCAGTCTCTAGAAAGAAGCAAGAATATTCTACTGACCACAGTGTTGTAGGGCAGAAAAGGAAGTGAATTAATGTGATTCTTCAGCCTCCCAACCTAAATTTCTTGTGTCTCCATTTGACAGTAATCTCTTCTGTTTCTGTCAGGATCACTACTCAGCTGGGAATTACATCAAAAGGATTCAAGAAACTCTTGATATTCTGCACAAGGAGGCAAGTACTGTGAAATTATCCCAGCATTCTAGCTCACACTGAGACATGACTGACTGATGCTTCTTTGTTTGTTTGATTTTGTGATTTTTTTTTTTTTGCATTCTGGTACAAAACATATGCTGTTGACTTGTACAAAAAATATTTCCTTTTGTTTGTCTATCTGCAGTAGTGAGATGCAGTATGAAATGACAGATAGTAACACTGAGCTATGGTGTAGGGAAAAAAATCAAAAGCTGATTTGGGGGAGTTTGTTACTTTTTCAGTCTTTTTAATTTTTTTATCCTTCCAGTGGTGGAGAAAGGGAAGTGGTGTCAAATGGCTGGACTTTGGGGTATAATAAATGCACTGTGGGCTGTGTAACCAGCCATTTTCTTCTAAACCAAACCTTATTTTTCAGGTTCCAAAAGCTCTAGTGAGTCTGGTTGATGTGGGAGACATCACCGTTCTGAGACAGTTATTTGTGGACCCTTCAGTTCAGTGCCCCACTTACTTGGCAGAGTAAGGCTTGGTTGACTTCTTTTTGTCCTGTTTGTGTTCTTATTTTGTGCTTCTCTCATAATTTTAACTGATGTTTAAAAGTAGCAGCACAGTCCTGTGGACTTCCTTCCCAGGCAGTGCTGACATCACCCTGCCTGATGGCATTTCCTTCTCTTGGCTTTGACCTGGTTTCCATGTCTAGAACTGTACATAATGTACACCTCAGAGGCTAGGGTTAAAGTTACTGAAACAAGGTTCTTCAAGATGGGGTTGAAGTGCACAAACATTTAGATTTGCAGGCCTTCTTTTGCAGGAATGTTTTGGAGGAGTAGACGGGTTCCCCCTGTTTCAGAGGCTTTAGTGCAATGGGTAATTTGCATTCTTTGCTGACCTTTCAGAGAGAGACAAATTCTCTGTCTTGGGAATGCAAAAGCAATTGTTCATTGGAAAGGTGTCAACTCAAAAGTAAAACAGGCAGTACATTTCAAAATAGTTTTCTAGTTCCCCAGGGGCTCTGGTGTGCACCTCTGCCAGTCTGCAGGGCCTTTGGATGTCAGGGTGAAATTAATGAAACAAACTACACATGTGCACTACTTTGATATATCTGGGTGTGAAACCAAAATTACTTAAAGTAGTATCATCCATGTGAGCCATAAAATAAGATTAAAGTTTGAAATTACAATAGCAAGGACAATAAGATGTTTTCACAAAAAACGTGATTGTACAGATTCCCTTATTACATCCATGTCGTGAAGGTATTGCATGACAAAGGGTGGTCTCTGCATTATCAGGTGTTTAACTCTGTCTGTTCCTGTTTTCTCCTCTAACCTCCCCCACAGTTATCTGTGTAGCTGTATTCTCACAGGAGAAGAAAGCTCAGAAAATCTCACAATGGTGAGAGACGCCATCAAAGCTTACCAGGTATGCTATTAAGAGTGGTACAGTTGCTTTATTTCCAGTAGAGGTGAGCTCTTGATTACCTAGCAACATATCATATCTGGTTTTTACCCAAACTATGAACTCAGCAAGAGCTCATTTGATGCTATCCAAACCTATCATGTGACCAAAACTAGCAGCAGAGGTCTTCAGGAAAATGTTTCCTAGTAGAGGTTAATTGGTGGGAGTTTAGTCACCAAAACCCTGTCCCTGACAAATAGTTTCAGCATTGTGTTCCAGCCTTCTCAGCCCCTTTGCATCATCTCAGCCTTCTTTTGCCAATGGCTGTGGCTATTTAAGTTCGCGACTAAAACTTCCTTTTGATTCCAGCGCTTTCAGAAAATGCAAACAAAGTAAATAGTTATGATGCAGAGATGTTGAAGTATTGCTGGTGGTTTTTTGTTTCTTGCAGCTTGGCATTCAGGGACTGATAGAGTCTGGCAGATATGACACTCATGAAAATTTCACAGTTGTCATCCAGCCTTTCCTCCAAAATCTGAAGGTTCCTCTTGATCAGGTATGATCTAAAGGTGATTTCTGCATTTAAAGGACTAAGGATGGGTATCTTACCTATAGAGACTATATTCAAAATAGTTTCATTTTGTTCTGTGCTTTTTTTATGAGAAATTGCTGGGTTTCGGTATAGTACAACAAATTTCTTCATATAGTAAGCAGTTCTTAGTTTTATGTATTGTTCTGTCAATATCAACTGCTGTTTTGGAAAATGAGTCAAAACTTGATTTAAGAGGTGTGTTTGTGTATGTTCTTTGAAGTACAAAAATATTTTTCTTCCTGAAAATACAACATGATTAAAAAAAGACCACGTTATTAAGTTGCACTTCTTAAAGCAACATAGCTGCATTGCTCGGTGAGGACTATGGCATCAGCTCCCATTTGTGCCACATAACTAATTTTTTTGTATCTGACTGAAAGGGAGCTTTACCTATGATCTCATAGAAGTTTTATGTAGTTCATATGTTGATTTATATCTCAGTTCCTTGAATGGCAAGTTCCAGTAACTGTAAATCTAGGAAAAGACTCAAACTTTCACTAGAGGTGAAACTATTTTCATATGTACCAGGAGCTGAGAAGAGATAGATCAAAATATTGAGCAGGGATTGCTCTGGCATAATTGAACTGGACTGATTCTGAAAATGTTTGTAATAGCTGCTGAAAGTTCGAGAAGTTAAGGTGCTGCTATGGAAAAATTTGCTTCACAGACCTCCTTTGTTTTGTTTGGGGAAGCCTTTTGTTTGTGCTTGAAGCTGGTGCCCATGAGAAGTCATGGGGATTTTGGTACTGAGGGTAGGGAACACAGAAATAAAAACAGAAGAAGCAAAATATTTCTGAACTTTTTTTGTAGTCTCACAAACATTAGTTCAGATTTTAAGAAGTTCAGGATGCTCTTTCAATTTCTTATCTCACACGACATTCAGATGTTCCTGAACTGAAAACTCTGTCTCTAAACATGGCAAAAGATATCGTACAAATTTTGGTAGTAGTCCTCTAAAAAACAACCACACTGAAAAAAACCTGTTCAAGTTTTGACGAAGAACTGCTCTGACCAAAAATAGTTGTTTCAGTCATGTGTGACCTTAATCTCTGACAGACAAATTTCCAAACTCCATTTCCTCCAGATCCTCCAGTACCTGTATTAACCCTGTGTTAAAGTACAGTTTTGTTTAGAAAGGAGAGTGCTCTGGTGTGCTTGGTCAGACTGGCTGCCTTTCCACCAAACACTTACTTGCTTCTTGATCCTTTCAAAACTCATAGCTTTGCAGGAGGCACTGTAGAGCATAATGCTGCCTGTGGTTCCAGTTATAATGACGACTGGAACCAGGAAGAAGAACTCATTGCAGAACTTGAACAGGAACTGTACCCATAATTGAAAATTGTGGTTTTACTGCTTCTGGATGGATCTGCCCATGGAGACAAATAATCATCTCTAGCTAAGTGTTTTGGTAGTTCATAGGTCTGCTGAAGTACAGTTTGTATTGCCAGATAATGGGAGCCTTTCTGCAATGGAGCAGGGAGAGCAAATAGCATGGATCTCTCTTTACTAGTTCTGATTTGGCCTCAGCAACTCCAAATTGGAAGAGTGGGGATTTTTCTACACTCATATGTCCTTTATGCTTTTATTTGTAGAAAGAGAAACCAGATGTCTCCTACTTTTCTCCTGACTGCTTCCATCCGAGCCAGAAAGGTCATTCTCAGCTTGCCAGGGCTCTGTGGAATGCTGTGGTAAGGTGACAGGCTCTGCATACAGTGAGATCTTCACCTAGACCTGACTGCCATTAAAATATCTCTGTAATAAGCATTGCAATTAAGATCTGAATAATGCTGGACCTTGTGTTTGTCTCTCCTTAACTAGTTAAATACCCTCTGGCTTTGGCCCTGCTCTCTGTTTAGAATCTCTTGGTTCTTTAAGTGTGTGGCGAGGAGAGGGATGCTCCAAGTGCATGATCACAGTCATTTTGTGACTTCAAGTCCTCTTCATCTGTTTTTATGCAAGGCAGAATAGCATTTAATAAGGATGATGTTTCTATGCGGTGCTATGGGAAACCACCAAATAAAGAATTGTAACTGCATCTGTCAATTTAAAACAGATTACTTAGACGTTTGTTTTAAATCCCTGTGTTGTTAATGTCTCATTAGGAATTAAAGTGGCTTTAATTCAGTTCAGTTTTACTACTTTTGGAAATGAGTTAAGCTCAATAAAGATGAGTCACTAAAGATTGCTTAAGCAAACCCATTTTACTTAGCATTGCAGTGCAGGAGTACCCAGCAGTCAGGGCAGTATCTTGGATCCTGAATAGTAACTTCCTTATACTTTGGATTAATATTTTAACAGCTGACATGATTGCCTGCAATCATCAAGCAGTACCTCTAATTAGATTTGGTATTATCTTCTACACATAAACAACCTTTTGTTGGAGATGCCATCATGCAGCTTAGCTATAAAAAATTGAGGGACTCTTAATGTCTTTTGTGCAAGAGAAGAAAGTTTATGACCTTGCCTTCTGGCAAAATTCCAAGGTACTTCATGTGCCTGCCAAAATCCTCCAGGAGTTTAAACTGATCCACTGTAGCTTTCCACTTCCCATTTTAAGCTTCTTTCTGGAGCTGCTCTTTTGTTTTGCGGTTGCCATGTTCTTTCTGAGAAGTAGATGTATTTCAGCCTTGGCTGTAAATCTGGGTCTGTAAATTGAGGCACATTTATATAGATTTGAAAGATATATTTATGTTGGAGTTTTTTTTTAAAATTAGAATTGTTTTACAAATTTAAGATGAGCTGACAGGGTTAAAAAATATGTTCTTTTGTCTTTGTTTCCAGTTACAGCCTGTGGGCCAGAAAGCTAACTCATTTGATTTCTCAGCTGACATCGTCCTTGGCTGCCCAGCTCAGGTAAGCATACTCACATTTTGGAAGTTGGCTGTCAGGAGACTGCACTGCTTGTGCTTGCTGCAGAGAGCAGGGATTTGGTCTATCTGGAATAAGCTTACTTAAAGCTTTGTTCTGTTTACTTCTGAGAGAGCAGGTGTTCTCATATACCCACACTGGTGTCTCATGTGCAGTGAATACTGATTGACAGCATGCTGATTTATATGTTTGCAGCAGAGGTTGTTTTTTGTTGTTTGTGAAGTAGAGAGGCAGCTCAAGCAGCAAACAACAGAACATGCTGCATTAACTTTGCCATCAGAATCAATGAAGTTTGGGCACCACAGCAGCTTTGAAAACCCAGAGTCTGTCATGTCTTGGATTAGCATCAAGTTGGCTTCCCTGGCCTGATCCATAAGAGGAGTACTTCAGACTCTTTGGAAGCTGCTTCTGCAGTTACACAGCAAGCTGCTGAACTTGCAGGACAGTTGCTAGGTACCAGCACGTGGAAATGACTGCTGCAGGCAGCAGCCACTGGCTCCCTTTCTTCAGCAGTTTCAACAAGAAGGCCAAAGAACTGAACAGATCAGGGAGCTGAGTTCTCTTAGGTCTGGAGGCAGGCATTCAAGTTATGCACGAGGCTTTTGTCCATATTGTGTCCATCCTATCAGACAAAGAAAATCTTCTGAGTGATTAACCAGCATATTTCAGAAGTCCTCTGATTTGCTCAAAATGCTCCTACTTCATTTACCCAGCATTCTTTCCAAGCGGCTTAAATGAACTCAGCAACTTCTTCAGTGCCAAATAATGTGGATTTTATACTTCTTTCCCTTCCTTCACTCTTATTCAAAGATGTTGCTTTTCAGAAGTAGGCAATGAAATGTTTTATATCCCTTGAAAATATATATGGCCATTTTTTACCTAGAAATGGCAAGCCTTTAGTAAGCCTAAATGCAATGAAAAGATCATTGATAGAAGTGCCAGTAGCCATGGAAAACTATTTGTTTTGAGGCAACCCTAAGTACCATAAAAACCTGCCTTCTAATTTTAATGCTTTTAAAGACTTCTTTATGCAGATGCTGGAGTTTCTCTTGATTGAGGTAAGTGAGCCTCCAGGTGAATTTTTTTAGCCTGTATGATGTGCATGTCTCCCTGAATGCATGCTGCATTACTAGGGGACAAAAATAACGATGAAATTTCTACAGCCTCCCTTGGAAGGAAGCAATCTTTCATCTCCCTGCTGCTGACGCAGAAGGTCTGCCCAGGTTTGTCTAGATTCTACATCAGCACCTTTTGAATGGACTAAACTTCTAATAAAGTCTAATTTGGAATGTTAGGAGAGGAAAATATTAAACTGCAATTGGCATCTGGCACATGTAATTTTTGTCCTATGTTACTAAGCACAAATTTTTTTAATTTTAAGGTAGAAGCATGGTTTCAAAGTCCAGATTCCAATTTTATATTTTAGGCAATTACTTTTTTGGTTATATGATACCTTGATATCACTTGCTATGGTTTGTGCCATATGCTTATTGCCCAATTTCTCTTATTTCTCTTATTTTGTTTTCTCTTTCTCCAGAATAGTCCCTTCCTGGGAACGTACAGGAATAGCAACTACACACCTGTGGAGCCCACTAGAGAGCCAATAGAGGTAATTGTTGCACCTTTTGCTGCATTTTAGGCAAACTATGTAAAGCTGTATCTCATTTCTTAACACATAATCCTGAAGTTATAGATTATGTAAACTATTACCAGTTTTTGGAAAGAGATTTTTGCCTTGCATTGCACTTTTCATTGTGTAAACAAATGTTTTCCTGAAAGCCAAACAAATTAATTATATTAATGGTGCAATTGTATCAAAACGTTAACCAAAGTAAGTAACCTGGAATGCATAATTAATTCAGATAGCAAGTTTCTCACAGATGGAGAAGCTATCTTAGAATCCTGACCCCCAAATAATCTGAGGAAGGTTTAGATATTCTCCTCTGGAGGCACTGTTCTTCGTTACATTCAAGTAAGCTTAACCTGCAGAGGGCAGTCACCTTTACATATTGATGTGTGACCCTATACAAAGGTGATAAGAATCCCGTTTTCAAAGGGACTTAATTTCCACCATGACTGAGCAACTATCTTGAGGCATGTTGAATAAACTGCAGAAAGAGATGCTGTGTGTAGGACATGAAGAAATGGAGCAGTTATTTGCTTGGCAATCAAAACGGACTGGGCTAGTTTGACATCCTCGGGGGTGCTCATGACTAACCCAGCTATCAAAGTCTTTGTGTGCCATGATGGTCACAAAGAACAGCACTTATTGTCTTAGCAAGTCATGGATTGCAGGACTGATATGGGATTTTTATCAGTAGAGCTGGAGCTAGGCTTTAATAGGTAATTCCACTGCATCTCAACAGCAACAGCTTTTGAAGTGATAAAGGAAAGAAGTAGACAGAGAGTAAAGCAACACTTTCTGATCTAAAAATAAGCCCATCTGTCCTTTCTAGCCTCTGCAACCAGACTTTAGTGGTTGATAGTGGACCATATTCCAACATCTTTTTACAGGAACAGATGAATTCGTGGTGATGTTTTTTAACAGCAGCCATGCTTTCTGAAGACCACTGGTCTACGTATATTCACTCTGGAAGAATTGTGCAGTCACAGAATAATTGAGGTTGGAAGGGACCTCAGGTCATCCCTAGCCTGGTCTCCTGCTTCTAGCAGGGCTGGCCTTTTGATCTCTGTACACAGCTGTCATTGCTCCCACAAGGGCTGGCCACTGGAACAATTTTAGTTTTTCCCTTGCTGCCTTCTTGGCCAATATGGTTGCTTGTTACCAAAAAGCAGGGGAGACATTCATCAGCTCTCTCTGCTGGTGAACTAAGGTGTTCTGCAATGTGTGTTTGATTCAATATCTTCAATTGATGGAATTTAGGTGACATAATAACTATTATGTCACCTCAAAATATATGGTAAAGTACAATTATTTAGAGCCTAACAGTTTTCTTTACTGGAACTTTTAAATCTTTGAAGTTTTTTCAAGTTTTATACTCAGTAAAAGCAAGCTATTTTTGAAAGTTTCTAGGGAAATAATAGGTTCTTGGCAAAGTACATGAGGAATGATAATATAATAATAGAATATATAAGGTTCTTCTAATGCTTGATGACTCTTTCAGTGGAGAAATTTTCTCTAATACCCAACCTGAACCTTCTCTGGTGCAACTTGAGTCCATTTGCCGTTGTTCCTTCACTGGTTGCCTGGGAGAAGAGACAGACTCCTGCATTGTCACACCTCCTTTCACACAGTGGGAGAGTGATAAGGTCTCCCCTGAGCCTTTTTTCCAGGCTAAACAATCCCAGTTCCCTCAACTGCTCTTCTTGGGACTTATGTTCAAACCCTTTACCAGCTAATATAATAATACATTAATAATATAATACATTGGTATAACATGATAACTTTGCAGGGATTTTATTGTTGATCTTTATTTGCTTTTACATCTGTTATCTTTTGAGATAGAGCAAGACTTCAAACCTGGAGGTCCCACCTTGCAGGTCATGGACAAAATTTGTAGGCAGTGGAGAGGGAAATATAGGAAATATATGATGAAATGTTTTGCCTTTGGAAGAATTTTATGCTTTGGCTAGAAAATATCACCAGATGTAATGATTGTGTGGATAGTGTTCCACAAAGAAGTGTAAAAGACTGTTGAGCTACATAGACACCAAACTAGGATCCGTGTTTTAACTTGGTTTTGCCCTACACTGTACAACTAAACCATATATGAATTGCACATAACCATATATGAATTGCACATTATCTTTTAGCTAAAAGATGAAGCAGTTTTGTAACTTCTGATTTCAGAATTGGGGTAGTGAACTGTCATGTCCTGGTCATACTCCATCCAGTCCTGTCCCAACATCAGGTGAGAAAGAACTCCTAGCCTAAAATCATACATAGGGAGAAACTTCATCTTTTGTTTCTAAAAGGAATATGTTGAAATTGCATATCCTAGATGGAAAGTAAGCAATAAAAGCTGATACATTTAGCAGCAAAGGGAAGAAGTCTGTCTTGCCATTCCCAGTGAGTTCTGCATGACAGCAGGTATGTTTCTGTGGATAAATGTAATCACATTTATTGTATGCATGTACCTTATACATCATTCATCATACAGCAACGTGGCAGGTTAAAATTGCCCAGGAGGGTTAGTGACTTAGCAAGCGGGAATGTGCTCTGATAAGCAGTGCAGTGCAAGTGCCGTGTGCAGTTTGAAGATCTTCTGGGGAGATATTTAACAGGAAATATTGATCTATAACCTAGACCTCTAAGTCAATTAAAAGAGATGGAATGTATGCATCTGTAAACATATCTAGTCTGTTTTCATTTTTTACCTGAGCTGTTTTAAGTTCCATTTCTTTCCATGTTAGTGTAATGTGCTGTTGCAAGCAAAGACAAGAATTTACACATTTTGCCTAGATGACACACAGAACCTGAAGCTTTTTCTACCCTAAAAGTCTGCAAAAATGCCATCAGATTGGAACCTAAGACTTTCATGTTTATTCTATTAAACAGTATTTTGTCAGTTGTTGGTAATCCTGCTTTTATTCTCCTACTGCTTCTTTAGTCCATGAGCTACGGCCTGCTGACATCAAAGTCATAGGAGCACTTGGAGATTCTCTGACTGTGAGTACTGCTGGATTCACATGTTTACAATGAGAAGAGCAGTTGTCAATTTCCACCCAGACGTTGTCACGTCAGGCATCATCAGATAGAAAGCAAATTGCCTTGGCTTGGCAAAGCAAAACTCATCTACCTGGTTCCCTTTGCAAAGAAATAGCCTGAAGAGATATGAGTGATGCTGGCAATTGTGTAATCCAGTAATGAATAGTTCAGGCCAGGACTGAAATGGGATCCCATTCTCTATTCCATACAGTTTATCCAAGTGTTTTTGAAAAGGGAAGTGTCTGTCTTATAGGATTAGTCTCATCTGACATGAAAAAAAAAAGAAGTGAAAACAATTGATATTTTTGAAGCAAGAAGACATTTTGCTGAAAACTCCCATGGAAATAATTGACTGCAAAATGAAGTGCTTCCCACTTGAGATAATTCTGATACTTGTGTATTTCAGAGTTTTGCTTTCAGATTTTGCTTTCTGGGTTGCATTCCTAGATGTTTTCCATTTACAGCTCTGATGTATTTCAAGTACTGAGAAATGGAGGTTTAAAAAAAAAGTAGGCACAAAAAAAAAAAAAAACAAAACAACCAGAAAGGCCCCAGAGAAGAATAGTAGGGAGTACTGAAGATCTGCACTGAAGTTTTCTGAGAAAATGTTCTAGAATTACACAGCCCTGCAGAATTGTTCTGGCATGGGATGAAAGCAAACATTTGCGTCAACAGTTTCCATGAATTTTAACTCCTGAACTAAACCAGTGCTCATTCTAGCAGCTTCTGTTCCTGTTGAGTTCAGAGGGACTTGAAGGGTCTGAAGACCTTAAATGATCAGGCTTATCTTACAGGCAGGTGTGCATGTCTTCATTATGCATCATGCACCTTCTCATTAGCTCTGAATCTGACTTTGCTTGACCTGAGGTAATCCTGGCTTTCCCCCTGCTGCAAAGCTTTGAGCTTTTTTTAGAAGAAATCAGTAAAGCCCTTCAAGTCTCCCTCCTATCCATTGCCACGAGTCTTAAAATTAATTGCTTTATTTCCTCCCCCACATCAAATGCTAGGTGTGCAGGTGTGCGCACTAGCACATATCTCTTATTTTAAAAATATTAGTTCTTTTAATATATGAAATATCTCAGAAAGCCCTAGTCATAGGGGCCAGATACTTGAGGTGTCTGTCTCGAGCTGAGCAACACAAGTTCTCATAATGCCATTATTCATGCAGTTCCTACCAGTTGCCACTGCCACAGGAAGGTGTGTTTGGGGGTTTTATTGAGTGATTTATTTGGCAGGGCCAGAAAAAGTGGCAGAGTATTTCCCACGTGTGTGCACATACACCTCCCACAGCAGCCCCATGCACTTCGTACGGGGTAACCATCCTTGGCACAGGGGCACTGCAGCAGCAAGGTCCAGCAAGGCATGGATTGACCTCCTGGTACTCCTCACAAGATCCCTGAATGCAGGCAGTGTTTGTGGCTGAATTGGTGCCATGGCTTTTTGAAGAATACAAAAGTTGGTGAGACCACTAGAAACCTGTAAAGCTGCAGAAGAACCCCTTCTCATGTTTGCTGCCCTGAATGTGAGTCAGGGTGCTGACCTTGTTAGAGGTCTGTCCCCATCCTGTGAGCCACCCAAATTCAGCACAGAGGTCTTTGTTCTGATGGCTTTATGTATTTATTTAATTTTGAAGGATATGAAAGTTCACAGTGCAGGAAGAAAGGCTGTCTCAATCTAGATTCAGTTGGAGATTAATGAAACATTGAGCAATTTAGTCATGTCACTGGTTAGAACTCATCTGTCTGACTTCTCCAGCACCAATGCACAGTGAAAAGAGTAGACACACCAACATGCTTATCTATACTGGCAAAAAAATCCTGTCTACACCTCATCAAGTCTGTGTGCTAAGTAGCAGACTGGATCCGGGAGAGGAAAAATGGATTGTACACCAAAGATTTGTTTTCTTGGCAGATTAAAAAGCAGCTTCTCTGATTTATGTACAGCTAAAACTGGATGGGGATTTTTCATCAGTATTTGGGGTTTTTTTCCTGGATTGTTAAGTCTATCAAAATCATCTTTCTTCAGGAAATGCCAGGATGAAGCATTTTCCATCAGAAAAAAATTCCAAACAAATACAAAGCCCTTGATGTTAATCTGGGTCCCTTTGGGTTGCTAAAACAGTATGAGTAGCAGCTTTAAAGCCTTATGTCCTTGACCTTACAATCTGACATCCTCTGACTGGGCTACATCTCCTCTGGTGCTCCATGGTCTGCTATCTAGATATGAGGGGAAGCACAAAAAACTGAAGTATGGGAGATGCAGGGCTGCCCACAGGCCAGTGTGTGGTGGTGAATAAGGACACACTTATGCTAAAGCTGGGATATTGCAAAAGCTTAGCTGGATGCAGACTATTGTTAAAAGAATGTTTCAGCACTTTAAAAACATGATGTCTATCTTACCTAAATTCATAGGGCTTTTTTTCTTTTACTGTTTTATCAGTTAATATTTCCATCTTTTCCAGACTGCAGTAGGAGCCAAAGTACCAGACCTACAAACAGACTGGAGGGGACTTTCCTGGAGGTGAGTGAAAATGCTCTTTTTTTTTCCTTCTGTTTTTGCGCACACAGTTTAAAGTATGGGTCACCCGGTTGTGTAAGTACATCTTTGTATATGTAAATTCAGGGGAAGGATGTAAGTATCCTTCCCCTGAAGGACAGCAAGTATTGCTTGGTAAGGATTGGAGGAGTCAGGACTGAAAGAGAAATAGGAGTCATTCCTGGGGGGGGTGGGTGGGTTGTGATTGTTTTTGTGGGCTTTTTCTTGCTTCTTTTTTTCTTTTCTTTTTTTTTTTATGTGTGTGTGTGTCAACCCACCCTGATTGCTACAAGCGTGGTCCTGTGTCACAGTACCTTTTAGCCTTTTGTTAGTTTCTCTGGAGCTTTTTCAAAATGTTGCTGTGATTACATCCTGCAGTATGTAATGCTGGAAGGTCTGTCTGAGTGAGTGTAGGTTGGCATGAACATGGCAAGAGCAGTGCATGCATACTCAGTGAAAATGTTCCAAACACCTTTGCTATTGCAAAGTGGGAAACAATGCACATCAGAGGGTGCCTTCTCCCTGTGGACACACATATGGTTGATAAGTGTGTGCATGTATACGTTGTCCTCTTTGCTCTTTCTTCATCCCTTTGCACGTGTCGGCAGGCACAGATACTTTCAGGAGGGGCTGCCACAAGTGGTGTAAGAATGTGTTGGCTCGGCACACAGACAAGTTTTGAATGGTGAGGCAGAGGCTCTATGTAATCAGCAGCGTGCAGCTTTGCAAATAGGTAGTTAATGAACATTTAAGGCAGTCTCTCATATGCTTAACTGCATGCAAATGTAGCTTCAGCAAGGTAACATGGAGCAGCTTTAGTGAGGAAGTATGCCTTTCTGTGGTAGGTATCCCAGCATGTCCAGATGAAAAATCAGTTCTCCCAATATGGTCTGTTCCCAGTCTGCAGGCATAGCTTCTGTCTTAGCACTGCCTTGCTTTATTTAATGTGAGTTATCCCTTCACTACTTTCCCTGAATTCCTGTGGTTTATCTCCTTATTCCTGTTTGAAGCAAGTATTTTTGGGGCGGGTGGGGCGGAAGTTGTTTTTTCCTTCTTGGGCTGCTACAACCACATGTGGTGACAATAAGACAGATGGCTGCAGGATTAACCCTAGTGGGTGATTTTGTTCTTTCTCTTTGTAGTATTGGGGGTGATGACACTCTGGAGATCCAGGCTACTTTACCCAGTGAGTATCCTAGAAAAGCAAAAGTTGGGTATTACACTGAAAGTGGTTTAAGTAGATGCTAGGAAACATCTGGAAATGGTAATTCCTTGAAAACGGTGGGGATGTCCATCTGTTGTGGGTATAAGCAGTTCATGTGAGTGAGAACTGAGATCCAGACTGACCTGATTAGCTGTAAATTGATTCAGCCCCTCCACATCGAATGCATGTGATTGTATCATCCTTTTGGCCAAAAGAATTAGGAGTAAGTGTGCTGAAGGTGACAGAAGTTCATGGCAGACCTGTTCCTCCCTTATTTTGTTTTGTGCTTTCCAGTGACTGACTGTAAGGTCTGTGGACAAATGGGGGGTTATGAAACAATTACCAGTCCATGTAGCCAGGATTCTTGACAAAGTTGTGGTTCTTCCAGATGATTTCAAGTTGCTACATAGCAGTGGGAAAAAAAAATCTAAAAGTACTATAAATTTTTGCCCTAGTGTTCTGTGTAATTGGGCCTGTAGTTGCCATAGAAACCATTAAGTGGTCAATGTGACAACAAATTGGAAGGCACTTGGTTTACAATGGCTGCTCTATTTGTATGTGATCCATGCTGTGGAACACTTTGACAATACCTGACATTGTCAGTAAAAAATCTGATGTGTTTTGCCTTTGCCTTGTACCAGGCATTTCACTGTGTTTGAAGAAAAATGGAAGGCACAATTCATTTATGCATTATAAATGAGATTCTGTAAAGAGGTTTCAGACAGCAGTGCTACGGACACAGTAACAGCAACAATTTTCAGACATCATGCTTTCCACTGAAAGTTTCAGTGAAATCTAGAAAAATGAAAAAAAAATCTTCTCTGCCACAAGTATTATTATCTAGCTGGGGGAGTGAGAGGTAGAGGGCCATATTCAGGGCATCTGCTTCTGGTACATGAAAGAAAGCAACCATGAATAGTCTGACAAATTCAAGACTGGTGATTTGCCCAAGATCCACCTATGCATCTCCTGGGCCACCAGGCCCTGGTTCCTCAGGCCTATGGAGAGAAATAATGGCAGTGATGAAATTTGGACAGTAACTAGAGTCTCCAAAGCAGGTGTGTCTCTAGCTCCTGTAAGTCACAGTGAATGAGGGAAAACACAGCTCTTTGTTCTCATCACTCAATTGGCTTCTGCAGGGAGGCAACACTGCTGGCTGTACTGTGAATGGTTAAACACTGTGGTTTTTCCTTTTAAGACATCTTGAAGAAATTCAATCCAAACCTCTTTGGCTTCTCCACTGGCAGCTCTAAGGAAACAGCTGGATTCAACGTTGCAGAGAGAAATGCTGCAGCACGGTAAGGACAATCCCAAAGGAGTGAGAAGTGATGGACTGGCAGGTTACCTCTGAGATGCATGTCAGGGTTGAGGTAATGCTGATGACCTGCTGGTACTCAGCATGTTTCTGTGATCTGATGTTTTCAATTGTGAGCTTCGGGGTTTTGTTTTTTTAATTCAAGTCAGTATTTGAGGGATTTATTTGTTATCTTTTTCTAAATTTGACTCAAGATTCCTTTCTTTATTCTATTTCTGCCCACAGTTTTTGAGCCAAATGCCTTAGTTTTGTGTCTAATTCAAGCAGTACCTTTTTCTGCCCAGTCTTCAGTGTACAGGTCCCTAATTCACTGTCAGGCAATATCTTCAATGAGGAAAAAATTCATGAGCATCTCTTTTAATCCTTGATTTTTAGAGAATATGCCTGAAACTAACAAATAGAAGCCTACTTCTACCCAACAATATTATCCCTGTTTGCAGTGCAAAGGAAAAAAAAGCCCCACCAAACCATCTGGGAAATAACTCCTTTCTCTTCCTGAAGAAAAAAATCTACTAGTCTGTTAACAACCAAAATGTGTAAGAATTTGTATGGCTTACACTGGCCTGCTCCATGAATACTCACAAAATTTGTTTCCAAAGCTTTTTGTGACGCCTTTAACAACCACTAAATCTGCTAGAAGAGAGATTTAGGATAACTATCAAAGCCTGTATAGCTACTAAATATTTCATAGGTTCCCTGAGCAAAGCTGACTCAGCATGATCAATATGGTTCTAGGAATCCAAATAATGTAACTGCATTTGTGTAGTTGCTGGAGAGAGGCAGGGCTTATTAGCTCAAGCACAGTCGTCTTCTACTATATCAGGAGCTCATTTCCATCTGGTGTCTCAGCATGGTTTTTGCTTTGGCCCGTGGATGTTGCATCCTGTCCAGAGCTGGACTGGGACTCTTGAGCCTGGCAGTCCCACAATGTAAGCATTCTCTTTCAGCCATAAGACAAACCATAGGAATTTAAGGCTGGATCAGGAAGGCTGGTTAGGTGCCCAGCTTCTGTGTCAGCACCAAACTCCTCCACTAGATTTTTGAAGCCAGTTATGCAACTCAATGTCTCTGTGCATCTGGGCATTAGTGTTTTTTCCCAAACAAAATGTACCAAGGCCAAGTCCGAGAAGGGAAGAACTCATACCAGTTGCCTGCCACTTGGCAGCCATCCCAGCTGAAGCCTTTTCAGATCAGATTATTCACTTGTGCAACTTGGTCCTCCAGTGTTTGCTCAGCCTTTTGAGGCATCACTTTCCTTATTCTGATTTCTGCTGATCCTGAGATCCCCTGCAGTGAGGAGTGGGGATCAAGAGGGTGACATGCTTTTGGAGCACACATCTGAAATCTTCTGTTCTCTCTCCTAGTGACATGCCAGACCAAGCACGTGTATTGGTGGAGCTGATGAGAAGCAGCTCGGTGAGTGGGGTTTGGCCACACCTCCGTGCTGCCAGGGTCTCTGGGAGATGTCTGTAATTAATGGAATGCTTGAGTCATGAAGAGTGCTTTATTGATGAAAGAAAAGTCCTTGGCTCTGCTGTGCTTTCCAAGATGAATGTGCCAGATGAATTACCCCTAATGTAGGCTGCAGTGCAGCCAGGACATGTAAGGATGGAAGTGAGGAAGAGGAGAAATCTGAATGCTCTGGTGAGATCACAGGATTGCTTTGTTGAGCAGCAGCCTTCAAAGTGAAGGTCATAAAGGCTGAGTGTAAAATTGCTGAAGCAGGTAGGTCTGCAGACTAACATGAGTCACAATATCCACAATACTGGGAAGAGGGACTGTGAAGTCTTTGCAGGAAAAAAAGCCCTCTCAGAGTCTGGTTTTGAGCAGGCAAGTAATTAATTAGCGACCAGAAACCTCAGGAATGGATGAATCTCTGTCACACCTAATCTTTTAGAGAATTAGTAGGGGATCTAGCCATCTAGCTGCTGTGCCAGCTCCACTGAGGGCAGCAAAGGGCATCAAAAGCAGGGAGGGGAAGAAATCTGAGAAACCCAAGGCTGCCCTGCTCTGAGTGTTGACTGAATTTGAGTGGATGACTGTCTGGGTGTAAGCTGTTGGTTCAGGGAGAACAATCCCTCTAAGGGAACGGGAGTGCCTGGTGCTCCTTGGCTCAGACTGAATGGGAAAGGAAGGCACTGAATAAGCAGGATTTGTCAAACCATGTGGCTCTCCATGCCAGAACTCTTGATGGATGCTGCATGCTCACCCCACTGTCAGTTACTCTGCATTGCCAATTGTTTGGCAGAGTGAAGAGAGCTGGCATGGCTTTTCAATAGAATAGAAGAGGAGAGGCTGTCGTGCTTTGTTTTATTCACAGCTTTTTATGCATTTTTTTAAAAAAAGGGAGAGGGGTGTATCCCTGCCATAACATTGCCTCTTCATGAAAGTCTTTCTGAGCAAATTGCTGGTTAAAGAGGAGAATTCAGACCTGGGTGATTCCCAGGCCCTCCCTCTATTTGTGGGATCCTTTCGCAGATGTTTGTTATGTAAATGCACTACACTAAAAATAGTTGCCTTTGATTCCTTTCTTTGTACTGAATGTTACAAAATGTTTTGATGAGATCCAGCTCTCAGCAGCGCCTATTGTTAGTTTGTGGTGACGTGGATGCTGCAGCTGCCCTTATATGAGCTCAGTGAAGTCACCAGCCTCCTGGACTCTTCTATTTTAATCCAGCTGTCTGTTCCCTGGGGCACCCCTTGCCCCTCCTGGCCACGGGGTAATTCTTGCCCAGCTGGCAGGGATCCCCAGCAGCTCCAGTTCCACAGCCACATGAGTCACTCCAGCCTCCATTCCCACACGGCTTTATCCCCACGCTGCCTGCAGTGTGCAGCCATGGCTGGCAAATCTCTGCTGCCCACCCCTGTTCTGGAGCTAACGTTCATTTAGGGATGCTTGCTGCCACAGACACGTTTCTGTGCTTGGTTACCCTGACAGAGCTTGTCTGCTGAAGGGAATTTCCTTACAGAAGCCAAGGTGAATTGCAATAGACTAGCAAACAGTTCAGATTTTCCCCCTGGAGAGATGCTTTTCTTTTGCCAGCTTAACTCAGCATACCTCCTTTGTTCTGTCCTGCTGTCTGTGCCCATTTAGCCCCATTTGTGAATGTTACCTCTGCATGCCTAAGCAATGGATGCTGCAATCTGTTTATTTTATGTGCCACTAGAAGATTAACTTCAAGGAAGACTGGAAGCTGATTACCATCCTTGTTGGAGGCACTGACCTATGCCAGTACTGCTTGGACAAGGTTTGTATCTCTGAATTAGGCATGCTCATCCAGGCATTTGGCAGGTGACCAGCCCTGGAAACATAGCCTTTCTCTCTCTCTCTCTCAGGGAGCCAAAGTTCCTCTTTGTTTAAAAAGCACTTAGAAGTCCTGCCCCTTTCATCTTCATTGTATCAGAAGCAAGTGCACAGCTTTTAATACAGGGCACTGCAGCTCTGGAGGAATGCATTATTTGAGTACTAGGAACCTGCTCATATTGAACAAAACACAAAGATTAGGCTGAAGAGCTCTCCCTGCTTAACTGGACAGAGTAATCAGTGTGGTGTCTCAGGCATGTGAGGGGACAAAAGTGAAGTCTTCTGGAAAACATGCCCACACAATAATTACTGAGGATGCCCAATTCTTGCTTCAGAATGACACCCAAAATAATAACATCTGTTTATAGTGAAAAACATGTCTTTTCTTTAGCTGTCAGTGGCCATCCCCACTGTAACTGTGTGGCATAGACTGGGGGTCTGTACCCCAGATTGTTGAAATGACAGGCACTGTTCTCTGTTTTGTTCTTTCCTTTACAGGCTGCTGCCTGGAGCCTTTGTCCCCACAGCTACCCCTCTATAGCTACAGTCACAAAGTTGTTTTTCTTATGGGCTTTGTGGGGTCTGACTGCCTTCATATCAGTTTCTCCAGATAGGCAATTTGAAAAAAAAATCTTCTGTTCATAAGGCAAATCAGTCTGCTCTGGGTCCCATAAAAAACAACCCAAATTCCAAAAATGTGGTTGATATAGTCATTATCAGGGAAAGGCTCTGCCAAGATACCTCAGGATTTTCTACAGAGATCAGAGGAATATATTAATGGTATAAAAACATAAGCACTATATAACCTCTGTACATGTGCCAGTAAACTTCTTGATCTGGAAATACATCTGCCAACAAAAGAAAAAAGGAGCACCAAGTTGGTATAGCTTCTCAGAGATCATCTTGTTGGCTCCTGAAAAAGACTGACTCAATTTTAATTTTTTTTTAATTTTTAATAGGAAACCTATTCAGTGCAAAAGTATGTAAAGCACCTTCAGGACACTCTGGATATTTTCTATGAGGAGGTAAGCTTTTAAGATACCCTAGCAAGCTATGCTCCTGGCAAGTACACTGATGTTTTTCTCACCTCTGATAGACTGTCAGTGATTATGTTTCATACAAGGTCATCTTTCAAATAGCTGGAGTCAGACTGTTCTTCAGTGCTGCATTTCAATGACTGTACTAGCTACTAGCCCTGAGAAAGAGAGCTACAGTTTCAAAAAAACTGTGTGTTTGACAATATTTATGCTGTGGACCAAACATACCATGACCCTACAGCCAGTTTTCATGGCTAAACCAGCCATGAACAGTTTCATTTACCCCAGAGCAAATGGAAATGTCCCAGGGAGTGAAGCAGCATTTCAGCTAATTTGTACTAGCTGCTGGAATTCTTTTGGCTGACATCCACTGTATGTCTCCCTCCCCCTCCATTTATCCATCAACCTTACACATGCCATTGGCTGCAGGCAGTGCAGTTTGCACTGACTCCCTGACCTATGGATGGCACTCCATGCTCTTTGTAGTGGTATCATGTTCTGTTATTTGTAACATGTCTGTATGTCTGGTTATTATAATCCTCACAGCTCCCAAGAGTCTTTATCAACATGGTGGAGATGCTGGAGTTCTCTGGACTGCGTCAAATCGCGGCAAGCTCTTCAGAGTGTGCCTTGACAGCAAAGTAAGTGAGCAAAACAGCTCTTTGCCTATAAAGTGATATTTTTTTGGCTCGGTCTCAATTTTTACAGGAGGACATCCACACTGAGCTTTCCAAGCTACGTGCATTGCTTCCTTTACCTGATGCACCCATCAACTTTTTATTACTTCTTGCAATACTTCAACTAAAAAACCTGCACCTGTAGATAGCAGAGTTCTCACTTCTCAGCTGTAAAGCAGCGTGACACAGCACAAGTCAACATATGATTGCTGAACTTTGAAGGCTTTTTTTACCCAGCCATCTGCTGGTTAGCAGCACAGGCTGACATCCCTGATTCCTGGCTTTGTATCCAGTGCTGCATTGCCTCTGGTTCAGGCTGGGATGTGTACAGCAGAGCACACCCAGGAACTGCTCCTTGCACCTAATGAAGGAGACCAAAATCTTAAAGAATGTTGAGAGACTTGTCTTAGAAAGCAGCAGTGTCTTTAAAGGCATCAGAATGGATGTGAAAAGGCTCTTTAGTCTTGCAGAGAAAGGTATAACAAAGACCAGTAGTTGCAAGGTGATGCCAAACGAATTCCAATTAAGTTAGGCACAGATTTTTAAAAATACAAGTGATTAACTACAGGAACACACTGGAAGGGAAAACAATGAATTGATGGTCTTGTTCGATGTCTTCATATTAATTCCAAGCACATTCTTAGAAGATGAATTTCAGTGAAGCACAAGTTATTACCTCTTGTTATGAGGGTAACATAATAAAACAGAGTGGTGCAAGGACTGAGACTACATAAAAATTTGTATTTTCTAACTTTACACTCCCAGATGTCTGAAACTCTGCTGTAAGTCCATTCATGGGTTGGGTTTTCTTGTTATTCTAATATGTGTGATTTCCTGCTGATGTGTGGCACGCTAAACACTTTTTTCATGTTTGACTCAAGAGTTGCAGATCCTGCAGCTCTTTCTGCCTGTGGTGCTCATTTTGAAAAGTAAGTCAGTAGAAATTTTTGTTTTTTGAATATCTGTCCATTCCTAAGTCACCAAGGTGGCTCTCCTGCACATGAGCTTTGAGCGCCTATCCCGAGCTTCTTGAAGCAGACACACAGTGCTGAAGAACTGTGAATAAACTATTCTAGACTGGCTTTTAATTCTAGTATTTCTTTCATTGAAGGAAAGTTTGCCCATGTTTCTTAAACCCAGAAGAAAATTCTTCTGAATTACAGGAAATCAAGAGAGTGAACAGAGATTTTCAGGTAATGCATTGATTCTGTAACTGGTCATCTTTACTTGTGTCTCTATATTGCTTCCCTCACTGCCCTTCCTGTCATGAATTTCCTCAGCAGTACAGAGAGGGATAACTGGAAAACAGCTTGGCTACAGCCTAATCAAAACCATACCCAGCTAACCAGTTAGTAGCAGTGCAAGACTTTCCACATTGCCTTCTGATGTGACCTTGGTTCTGAGCTGGATGCAGATGGAGACCAGTTCTGTTTCCAGCTGCTGTTTCAACAGCCAAAAAGGATTTAGTAATGATGGCTGCTTTGTTGATATGTGTTTGTCTGTTATGAGTCCAATGAGTGGCTCACATGAATTAACATGTCACTGCAAGAGTGACAAATGACCTTGCATCAGCTGTTTTGTGGTTACTTGTAGCAGAAGAAATTAACTAAACCAACCATGGGCCAGCTTGCTATCTGAGAGTAACTTTTCATAGCCTCAGGCATAAGATTCACTCAAAATTAACAGAGGCTATAAATAGCTATTGGAGCAGAAGCTTTTTCCATCGATGTTCTTATGAATACAAGAATCACTGTATCAGATCACATAATGTTCTCCACTCTGGCTCTGGCAATGAATCTGACAAGGCTCAAGAAATTCACCCTGGATAATGCTTGTATAAGCCTACTAGAGGGGTCATTTTCCTTCACTAAGGAAGAGGGATTAGGAATGTTTTGAGATATGACCAGGAGCATTAGCATTTAATCCATAAGATGGCAAGTTACAATGAGATGGTTTTTTTATTTGTAGGAATGTCTGTGGCCATAATTTTTGAAAGTGGCAGGTAATTTTTCAATGTTTAAGTAGTGTTTTCATTTAAGCACACCTTCCTGAAAAATCAAGTGTGCATCAGCCTCACGTTGGCATTCTGGACTCATTTGTCACTTCTAAAAATGTTGGCCTTGTCCCCTTTTTTTATACTTTTCTTCAAATTTTAATCTCATTGCAATTGTTCAGTTTTGGTTTCTATAAGTAAGGTTTGAACTAGTTTTTTTTTTTTTTTTTTTAATTAGGCAACTTTATATTTTTTACTTTTTTTTGGTTTGAATTAATGCAGCTTCTGTGCATTTTCCTTATGAAAATCTCCTCATGAACCAAATTATTTTCTTAGCTGTTTTCTTGACTGCTTTAAAACATTTAGCTGATTTACACTAACGATTTATAGCTTCCTACACTGAAAGATGTTTAATCTGCATGTTGCTGCTAGCTGAAAAATGTAGGATGAGCCTTGCGAGTAACTCCTGTGTTTTCACTGATTACACCACACTCAGGCTGAAGCCTTGCAGCTAATCAACAGCGGTCGGTACGAACAGCGGCAGGACTTCGCTGTTGTCATCCAGCCATTCTTCCGGAACACCTTGCTGCCCCTGGATAGTGTGAGTCTTGTTTTTAATTCCTCTTAAGCCAGTAAGATCCATGCCACAAGACTGTGTTTTTTCCTCTCTGCACGGTCTAGTGGCACAGCGTGGAATCCGTGCTAACAGCGAGGGAGGAGAAGACGGGAATTCTCACAAGAAGATTCACAGTGCTGCCTGTGAATCAAAATGGCTTTAGGAAACATTCATAGCATGCACCCATAAACAAGGCACCCTCTGACTTCCTCTGAACTGCATGTTGCTTCCCTTGTTGAGGAGGTTGGTTAGCATTCACCACAGTTTCCCGATTTAGGTTAAGGAATGTGTTCAGGTTTTCTTCAAATGGAGACCAGCACTTGAGTCTCTGACTCATCCAAGCTTGGAAACAGGAAGCAGCCTTTGAAACCAAATCCTGATTCTCCTTCTTTTCTCCAGCCTTAGCATTATGTATGCTGTGTTGTTAAGGATACAAATATCCAGCATGGATCCTCATCAAAGCAACCCAGTTTGCATAGTACTGATACTTTTTCATACCATCCCCCTTTTTTTTTCTGTCAACCTAAAAGGTCAACCAATGGTCACCATACAGGTAGTGATGAGGCAAATTCCCCCTACATTAGAGAGACATTTACCACAGTTGGATAAGCCCACCATTTTTATTGTTGTCTGAAATTCAAAAGAAATTTCAACACTTGAGATGTTGTAAGTCTGAGTCACAGAAGTTTACAAAGCAATAATAAGCACTTTTCTATCAGTTCTGTACAAAATGGCATGTGGGTCAATGACGGGGTCCGTGTAACAGCTGTGACTGTTGGCTTAATGATAAGTTTAGTTTTGTTATGAACATTTTTGTGTGAAGTTGAGCAGGCTGCATTACACAGAAGGTCTCAGGGTGCAGTAATCAGCCCATAGTTTGGAGCACCTAAGTTTATTTCCAGTGTGAAAACATGAGCATATTGCCTTTAGGAAGGTACCAAAAGTGTGAAGTGGGTATATCAAGTACAATACAGTATTAGATATAATATGTCAGATCTCAAAGACTGAAATTTGCTGAGAAATAATTTTTTATTTTATTGCAGACTAGCAAGCCAGATATGAGTTTCTTTGCTGCAGACTGCTCTCATTTCAGTGTAAGAGGCTATGCTGAGATGGCCATGGCTCTCTGGAACAATATGGTAAGGGTTACTTAGATCCTATGTGTTTGTGGTAGCAGTATCTACAAAAGATCATGAGAAAGGTGTCTGAAACAAAAGAGTAAGCAAGACACAAAACTGATAACCTAACAAGAGGGGCTTGCTCAACTCTAGGTTTTTCTGACTCTGCATTGATTAGGAATGTAATCCCACGTGATCATATTGCATGAAACAGTGTAAGTCTTTGCTCATTCAAAATGGGAATTCTCAAGAGTCTTAATGTAAAAAAAAATTCCTTTCTGATTTGGTAAAAAACTTGTATTAAAACAGAAAGTCATCCTAGTTAAATATTCAGTTCTGTAGGTTTGCTGAAAATGTCTGTTCAATGATCTTGCCCTTCTTCACTGAATTCTGTCATATTTATTAGGAAAACCTATATGTGACTGAATTTTTTCTGCCATTAATAGTGTGGACATGTTGTACCACCCACTCTTGTATCTGAGGCAGTTTTAGTAGAGTCACTGAAACTAATGGGGGGCTGAAATCAAACTTAAGATGCTTGTAATCACATTCCATCTGTCATTTTGGGGGAAATGAATAGCTTTTGAATAGTGTTGGAAGAAGGTGTCAGAGGTACATGCCAGACTTGATAACTCCAAGGTCAAAGTTGCTTTCAGAAACATTTCCCCACATTGGAAGGAAGACTATTGCAATTTTATGCCACAGCAACATTTCCTCCCCTTGTCTTGTAAACACCAGTAGCCAAATACATTGTGCTGGCAGAAATCCTGCATCCTGGTTTGCACTAGAAACAAACATAAATGAAGGGGAATTTCTTTTCCATCCAAGTAAAAGTTTGAGCAAGATAAGAAACTTAAAGAATACCCCAGAATGAGCTTGAAAGTAAGGACTGGAAAATGCAGGGCAGGAATCTGTGCAGCTGCCCAGCATAGCATATGAGCTGTAGGTCCAGGATTATAGAATGTACAATGCAAGCACATGCTTGGTGTAATTGATTTGTGCATGCGCAGCAAATCTGCCTGTTTTCCATCAGCTTTCCCTGTCTGGGACTCCAGATGACAGCAGGCTGGTAGGCTTCACTCTGCTTCTTAGCTTAAACAGGGCTAACGGTGGGCCAGAAACCCCAGGCAAATGTAGAAAAATTCAAATTGAGCATGGCTGAGGGTTTCAAGAAAAAAAAAAGACAGTACCTGGGCATATGGCGGTCTTAAATTGGGTCTCTGTTGTCATGTGGTATTCCTATTGGCCATTACTCATTCCTGAATCACCATCAGTCTTTTTTCCTATGCCACCAGAGTTTTTTTTTCTGTCCAGACTGTCACTCATTTCCTACGCATATATGGATATTGACACAAAGCTTTCTACTGGGTGGCAGGGATCAGGTTCTTACTGATTCAAAGCACAACTATTCCCTCCCATAGAGATCTGTTGGTCTGTGCCAACTGCAGATATTACTGTTTACTATTTAAATCTAGTTCTTGTAACACATCCCTGCTTTTCCCTTGCAGTCCTTGTACGGCAAGGCTGTGCAAGCTCACTGTAAGGCTGTATTGTTTCCCTGTTCCCTGAAAAGCTCAGCAAGCTGCAGGCTTAGGGCCAAATGACACGGATTCTTGTCAGTGCACATAAAGGGCCAGACTGTGCCTGGCCACTGTGTGGGTATGCAGGGGCTGGGATGGCTTACAGTCTCTCCCTTGCCATAATGTTCTTTGCTGCTTTGTCTTTGTGTAAAACAAAGTGTGCTCCTGCTCTCTGAGGTCAGAGGACTCTGTAGTCTTAAGGGGTTTCCACTGGTCCCAAAACCACCTTGTCAGGTGTTTGGCCGAGGTGAAGAGACACGTGGACAGAGGGTTTGGTTTGTGTTCTACCTCTATACTTGCCACATGCTCTGGAGGAGCTGTGGGTTCCTTCCAGCATTTGTCCTGTATGCTCATGGACTTGAGGATACTGTCATCTTCTAAGCCCAGAAGCTAATGCTCCTGAAGAACAGATTGCATAGAGATGAAGTAAGCACGGGTGGTTACAGAATTTTGCATTTTATCATCTTTTATCTGGGCTCTGTGCCAGAATCTTTACCAAGTGCCCTGGCATGGGAAGAATTACAATTATTTACAAATAACCAGTTGCACCTCAGGCAGAATGCTGCAAGATATGAGCCACACAGCGTACAAATAACAGAGCTGTTCCCTTTAAGGTACAAAAAAGCTACCAAATTCAGTCTTCACTGCATTAGCTGGTGGGTGGGCCAAGTGATTAGGAGTCATAAAAGAGTCCATCAGAACTCTACAACAATCAGCAAAACTTGGCATCCTGTTTTGCTTCTAATCTTCTCTTCCCTCTTTATATTTTCTGTGGTTCGTATATTTTTATTTTTCAGTCTTTGCTAGCTTCTTTCTGTTTTTTAAAATTTTTTATTAAAAATGAACAAGAGAGAGAAAGTATTCTCAGTGTTTCCATATGAGAATCTTCTGGATAATTTTTTTTTTCCATGTTGTGTGGGTCTTGTTGCTCTATTGTTTCTCTTCAGCATGCAGCTGACACTTTAATCCCTTGAGGACAGTAAATGCCTGTATGGACAATAGCAGAAGCAACAGCCGTTGTCTGTGATGTATTCCCAGAAGTGCTGGATGACAACTTTGCAGTTCTCTATGGACCAATCTTGCAGTCATTACTTCAGGCATGTCCATACAACAGTTGTAAACACTTCAGTTAACACGACTGAGCAAGCCTCTACTTGTTAGCTTAACTATGGCAACCAGTGGTATGCGCACTGCTAGCCAAGCACAACTGCCTGCTATTAGCCTGGGCACATTTTATATTGGGTTGGAAATGGGCTCAGGGTGAGCCTATGGTCAGCTATTGCAACTTAGCTGCCAACTGAGAATATAAAAATCTCTCTGTAACTTGCTTCTTGCAAGATTGTGAACCCAGCCTCAGCTAAAATTCCCAGGGAATTTCTTGTCTGGGTGCAGACTGAAAAGGTTAGCATCATCCCATCCTCTCTCTGTAGCTGTCATTTCTGAAGTAACTCCCATCACCATGACTCCTAGGCACCTTTCTTTAAGTAATGTGCTAAGTAATATGTCTAACATCTGTCATGTGGGTTTTTTCCTTTCCATTGCCATTTGAGACAAGTACATGGCAGAACTGGGTGTAATAGTGAACCACTTTGTCTTAGCTGAATGTTTAAAATGCATTTTATTCAGAGCAATGCAAAAGGAAGAAAACTTATCCTATTCCTTGCTTCTGAGGGAGTTATTCTGCAGCCAGTACATCAGATTCTCAATGTCTTCAGTTCACAACTGTTAAAATGTTTGCAAACTTTGCTCCTTATACCACACTTCTTTGTTCCTGCAAGCAGCAAAAATTGGATAAGAAGTTATAACTGCCTGAATCAAGAGAGTCTGAGAAGGAAAAGATTCATCATTAAGTCTAACATTGCTTTTCTCTTCTTCAGCTGGAGCCAGTTGGTGAAAAGCAGACTTATAACAACTTTACCCATGACAGATCAAAACTCAGGTGTCCAAACCCTGTAAGTAAAGGTCAAGGTGCTCTCTCCATTAGTTACCTCTATTTTTTCTCCTTTCTTCACACTGCTAGAGCTCTTTAAAAGAGTATCTTTGTGAAGGTTTCAAATAGCTAAAATATATTTTAGGGAAATCTACTTAAGTTTTAAGACAAAAAGCTTTGTCCTCACTGCAATGGAAAGCCTTTCATTAAAGCTAGTTCGAATGAGTCTGTGTGTTTCCATTTGCTTGTTTGCAGCAAGCAAATTAGGAAGTGATGCCACCACAAGGGATTCTGAGATGGCTTCTTTTTTGTGTTCTCAGAATTTTCAGACAATAGAGCAGGAGAATGTTTGGGCTGATAGAGAAAAGGCAGAACCAGATGATTGTCTAAATATCTACCATGCCTCTGAGAAGGGACAGTGGCATATTGTTGGAATACTGCACGTTGAGTGATCTGTGGTCAATAAAGCCTTTGCTCTCCCTTTGTAGGAGAAACCTTTTCTTTTCACGCGAAGAAATAGTGGATTTGGAAGTTCAGATGTCAACTTGGAGAACACAGAATCTTCAGTCCCCTACTGGGCTGTCATTGTGACTGCAGTAGCTGGGGTCCTGGTGGGTTCTTTACTGGGCTGGTTTGTGTCACGAAGAAGAACCAAGAAGCACCTACGCAAGGCTCGCACAGTAAACAACGTTAGAACAACCCCTCTGTAACACAAGTGGAACAAACACCTTTCTCTGATGAGGCTGCTCGCTACTGTGACACAGAGAATGGCAGAACAAAAAACCTGCTGGATATGAATGAAGCTTCTTGGTTGCCCAGGGATTTTTGTGCCAAATAACATTGATCAGTAATGTATTTTAGAGTTATCTTCTGTGGACCAGTCAGGTGGAGGATGAAGTTCAATGTAATGCTGTGGATTCATGCCAGCATGCAACTAAGTACCACACACCTGCTAACTCAGTCCCCACCATAGGGATGAGGAAGGAACTGGAAGAAGGTAAAACCCATGGATTGACAAAAGAACAGTTTTAATAACTGAAATAAAGTAAAATGTAATAATAATAATAATAATTGAAATTAAATGGGAAATAACTAAAAAGAGAGGGGAATAAAACTCAAGAAAAACTAGTGCTGCACACTACAATTGCTCATTGCCTACTGACTGATGCCCAGCCTATCCTTGAACAGCAATCAGCCCCTCCTGGACTTCTTCCCCCACTCTCTATAGTAAGCATGATTTTCTATGGCATGGAATATCCCTTTGGCCAGCTCAGGTCAGCTATCCTGGCCATGCTCACTCCCAGCTTCTTGTGCTGGCAGAACCAGGAAACTGCAAAGTCCTTGGTTTAGAGTAAGCACTACTTAGCAACAAGGAAAATATTGATTTATTATCAACATTATTCTCATATGAAATCCTAAACACAGCACTGAACCAACTATTATGAAAAATATTAACTCTCTCCCAGCTGAAACCAGGACAAAGTGTTAAAAGCTTTTTCATTCTGGGGTCCAATTCTCTGTTTCATGAATATTACTCAATTACACAAAGCAAGAACACCTGTTCGTGCATCTTGGCTTCTTAATTGTGCATCTGTCCTTTTGTCTTATAAACCTCTATTAAAAATGTTACAGACAAGTCTGTGATTGCAGCCTGGTATTCCCCAATAGTAAGGTGCGACTGAGATAAACCGCAGCTGCAATTTCTCATATTATATTCCAGCAAGACTGTTGTGTTGAAGGTGTTGCAGTGATTCTACATGGGCAAGTACAATGCCATGGAAACCTCTTTAAACTGGTTTCTGAACAACTTGGATCCATATGGTATCCCTGGTGCAGTGCTGGGCAGCACAGATAGAATAACTCTGCACTGCCTTTTTGTGATTAATTTATTCACTAGTAGTATCTAGTAAGTAAGTAAAAATGTGGTACCTGCAAACTAGCTTGGCTTAACCCTTCTCATAGGACCTTTTCTTGTGTTCAGGTCTCCCAGGCTGGAGATTCCATGGTTATTATCCACAGAAGAGTTTGCAAAGTTGTTTTTCACCTTTTGTTTTGTTTTGTTTTTTAAATTCTAATCAGGAGTTCAGAGACCATCCTTTTTAGAAATTAGACTTTCCTTGTTTTAAACCTGCAGGCCAATTCATATGATCTATGAGTACAAAAGGTTCTTCACAAGATCTGCATGATCTTGTTTCCCAATATCTTTCTTATTTCCTATGTTAAATACATAACCTTTTTAATTTTATTGAAGCCAAAGTGAGGTTTGCACTGGTGCAATTTTTTGTAATGTGTACTACATTTCCACTCCAGAAATGCAAATGAGTAGAAAATTATAATGTTTCCCAGAAGAAAGTGTTCTGGGTTTCCTAAATTTATTATTTTGCATGCAGAAGGTGTTCAGACTTCTTCTTCCATTGCACTTCTGTCAGTGTCCTTGCTAAGACAAAAAGAGGTGGGCAGAGTACTTACATAGTCAGTTTTCAGGGGCTGTAGTTGCACTCACTCTTCTTTGATCTGCTCTCAAAGGTAGGGCTGTTAATAGTAGGACTTTTATTTACCCACATCACTAAAAGTGTCTGTGAGCTCTACATGCAGCACAAAATGGGGAAATATTTAGAATGTGAACCAGGAGCAATTGCATCTTGTTCCAGTGTAGCACAGGCTGTCTTAACTGTGGCTCAGTAAGTACCTGCCTGGTATTTATTTAGCTTGGGAAATTGAAGCAAACACAACCTCCAACCAAGATACAAGATTTCAGTGTATTCCGTAGCATCTATGCCTCAGACACATTGGGAAAACATAAACCTCATGTGTCAGGAAGCAGAGCAAATATCCAAAGGCTGCTATCTCCTCTCATCCCTAAATGTTGTTCTTGTGAGTTGTCTTTCCTACTGGGAACTTTGATAGCAACTGCTCATACAACTCTTGGCTTGGGAAGAAGTAAAAAGATAATAGTTCTCTACAGAACCTTTCATCAGTATTAGGTATTTCAAAGGAAACTCAAGAACAATAGTTCAGTACTGATTTAGCTTTCCAAATAATGTGTGCATGCATAGGAGTCCTGGAGCATGAGTTGGAGTTACAAAATGCTGCTGTCTCACATCAGGCTTGTCCTTCCTTGAGATGGGTACAAGTGCTTCTTGGGTTTCATGCTTGTGCCTCCTGCTAGAATGGCTAAACATCCCCTTTTCTCACTTAAAAAGCTAAATTTTGTTCTGAGCTTCTAAAACTTAAATTATAAGAAGGACAGCCCATTGGGAAGTGAGAGGAAAGATGACTCTTAGCTCATTCACTATCCTGAAGGATTCTAGAGTGGAAATAATTCTTGTGCAGGAGCCTGGGTGATTCTGGTTTTGGATGGTGGACTGCAGTTCCCTGCAGCATTTAGCCCTGCAAGAATGCTGCCTTTAATGACGCTTCTGGAAACCAGGAAACCGTCAATCTTAAATTATATTGGCTCTGTTCTGATAATGCAACAGGAGACTTCCCCTGCTTTCTGTAGCTTTGGTGTTTCTTTAATGCACAAATACAGTAGGAGCTGGAAGAGGAATTGGCGCATTTTTATTTAGTCTGTGGAAGTATCTTCTGACATCTTTCTTCTGTAGACTCAAGTATGTGGTGAAATGCACTGGCATTAATAAAAAAGAAAATCAGGAACCATGCAGTTTGCAGCTGTTCCACAAGCAAAATCACTTCTGTGAAGATGTTACTGCTGAACGTTCCCTCCATGCTTATTAAGGTGACATGGATCTGGAATGAATGAAAACCAATTAGGTCTGGATACTTTGCACTCAGTGTCATGTTAAATCAGGAAGTAATCTTATCTGTCAGTTGTCCATTCCTCCTTTTTTCTGTAAGGACATGCCCTTGGTTTCAAATACCCTCATGGCGTTTTGCCTCAGCGGATGCTGAATCGACAGATTGCTTACTGAAGCACAAAAGCAGAGGCTTAGAAGAAACTTTAAATCTTTATGGGAAAATTGATTAATTGGATGCCATTTTAGCCAAGGATTTTGCTTTGGCCAATGGTGGTCTTGCCCACCCCTGAAAAGCGTCTCTTCTTTATGATTTTCTAACACCCTGAGAAAACAGGCTTTATGAATGCTTCCTCTGGAGAAGAGCCACAGCTCAGGCCGCATGAGTGGTCACTATCCAAAGGACCTTTGTGGGTGCTGGCCAACAGCTCAGGTTGTTGAGAAGGACACTTGGAGTAAATATTACACTGTTCCCTGGTCCTGAGAAATAATCTGTTCTTCAAACAGGGAAGAGATGAAACCTGACAAGTGTTGGCAAACATTTGCTTGGAGCTTCAGCAGTCCTGGAGTTTAAATTCTGGCCTTCTTTGTTACTGCTGATGGACCTTCCTCTCATCATGGTACAGTGCCTGCATTCTGCTTTGTAAGGTCTACGGTCAGTTTGCCCCAAAATCCAGTTTAGGTGATCAGTGAACTTAAGGAAGAGAGGGAAAGTTCAGAAAAAGCATCTGCAGAGAATTTTGCACAGCTTTGCAGATTGCTAAATGTTTCCTCCCACCACCTTCTAGGTGGTGACATGTGCTAATGACAAATTATGTCATTTTAACACCTAGGTAGTATGTGGTAGCCTGAGACATCTGGGCAAGAGTTTTGTTACTTTGAAGGATATTTTGTTAAAACACTGAGGTGAAACAACCCCACCTAAAGAAAGGAAAAGCTCTGGATTTTTACAGCTCTTCATATTTGTGATTTACAGAATATTTAAAGAATTTGCTATTGGAGGATCATAGGTTTGCAATGCTTGCTCTTCTGCCCCCACAGGCACCCCCTTTTGTTTTTAGAAGGAAGGTATCTGGGATTTTGGGGCCAGCAGGACAAAAAAAATCTATCTATAAAGTAGTTCATATATTACTTAAATAAAACAAATTTTCTGGGTATCATAGATCTTTAAGCACAACAGGGAGGGATGCTCCTGTGAATTATTGTGTTAAAATGAATTGTGTTCCAAGTACCTGGTTTGTTCAGCCAGAGACCTGAGAAGCATCTCTAGCAGGAGTCCAGGAGTCTGTATTGAAAAAGGGCGTGGTGGAAGAAGGAGGAAGAAAAACTGGCACATTTTAACTTAGCACATGCTGAGTGTCTTCCATTTAAGTGTCCTTGCCACTATGGTGGATATCAGACATTTCACCATCTTTCTGAGAATGGTAGATTTCTCATACTTGTTTTGAAAATTGTTAATATTAGATGCTTTTGAAGACCATTCTAGCAGAAACAAAAGAAATTTCCAATGGTGACCATTGGAGACAACAGTACCCCAAGGGAAAAGACAGAAAAAAACAGAACTTGAGCAGTTTTAGAAAATAAATCCTGTTAAACACAGGTGAGCTTATTTAAGGGGTGGTTGGAACTACTCATTGGCTATAGGAAGTTTTCTTATGTCTTTCCATTTCTGTGATCTATGAAATTGTCACTCATGATGAAGTCATAACTGCATTAAGTTCACTGAGAAAACATCATTTGCTGAACTGTATGGGTTTTCCCTAATTGCAGAACTTCAGCAGGATTTGTAGAAGTTAGGTATGAAAGTGTGCAAATGTTCTCTGTTGGATGAAGCATGGGATCCATGAATGTTTTTTTGTGGTAGTGTGCTTTTAATTTCCAGGCCTTCTGCTTCCCTGCAAGAAGGATTTAATAGTCCCTTTGGAGTAGGGGTGCTGCAGGGACATGGTTCTGTGAGAGGCAGTCAGGAATTCCTGCCACTGATCCATGTACTGACCCTGGAGTGAGTTATTTCAGCTGGAGAAGCCAGCTGCTTCCACATGTCTAAGAGTGCTTTCTCATTGGTATAAAATTATTCTGGCTCTGAAGAAAAGGAGCATGATACCTTCACAGTATCTCTATCTTAACCATCAAAGATTTTATAAAAATTCCTTTTGGTGTTAAAAACTAGCCATGGAGGAAAGTCCTTTAGCTACCCTTTGTGTTGCTTAGGTGATGGAAAGCACCACCTGAGGGCCCCAATGGGCTTAGGTAGAGATAGGAGAGAATCCCAAAGTGAAGCAGCAGCCAGGGTTGCTCAGCTGTGGTTCAGTTCAACAGCAGCAGGGAAGTTGGGCCTTGTGTAAGGGCTTCACAGTGGGTGGATGAGGCAGAAGATGCACTCTGTGTTCTTGCACTGGTTAAAGACACAGGAATTGCCTGGTTCAGCAGCTCTCCTCCACCCACAAGGGATTTACCTGCACTTGCCAGGCTGCCCACGGGTATCCTCTGAATCAGTTTTCAGATCAAAGAAAAACACAGGAGTAAGTGGGGAGGACACAGCTGGGATAGATTAGACAATAAAGATCAAGGGTGCATCTTTTGAAAGTTTCCAGGATGTCTCTCTCCTTAGCTCTCTCAGCAACCCTCTTATATTACTTCAGCACAGACTTTGGAACCCCCAGAAACCTTGTCTGTCTGCAAGTACAGCCTCCAGGGCCTGCATTGCAGCAGCTACTCAACATCCCACAGCCAAACTGAGTGACTGCATGAATCATGTCTGTCCCTGAGGATTCATCCCAGACCCTCTGGGGATCAGAGGTGCTGACATACCCAGGCTGTGCTTCCCAGACAGCCTCAGGTGGGGGACAGACACTGAGATCCTCACTGTGGGTAAGAGAAATGGCACCTGTGGGAAGGTGCAAAAGCAGAACTTCAGGTATCTGAATGCTTCTAAAGTCCAAAACCAGAGTTCAGCATGTACTCTGAAGAAATGACATGGCACTGTGAGGAACGTTGATAACAGGATTAAACATACCTATTGCATCACTGAGTCGTCTACATAAGCTGCTTGTGCATCTGAGCTGAAAATGCCACAAATGCCACTTAGCCTTTGACATAGCATTTATCTATCACGTACTTGTTTTTGTGGCTTGAGCTGACCTTTTCCTGCTGCTGCTCCTGCTGCAGGAGTCAAATAATCTCTTCACCCTTTCCCCTACCTGAGACATCCTTTTGTCACAGCTGCCAGAAATCTCTGGTACCAGGTAAGTAAATAAGCCAGCCTGACAATTAGGACATTCCCCTTGCTGTTACTTATTCAACAACAAAAACTTATTGCCTTTGTCGAAGCATCATCTGGAGAATTTTACAAATATTCATGAGGGTAATTTGTGTGTTTTAACATTCCTGTGAGAGAGCCTTATTACCCCCCCAACTGAAGATGATGAAATTTATGTGCAGAGAGGTGAAATGATGTTCTCCAGGCTACGTGATGAGTCAGTGACTGAGCAGGAGATTAAACCCAGCAGTCCTGGCTCCACAGACACAGCCCAGTTGTGTAAGCACTGTACAACTTATCACTCGATCACCAACACAGAGAGACTGGCGGCTGTGCCAGCTTAACGCCTGTTTTTCGCCATAGATTGAATGCAAATATGGCAAAATATTGGCAGTTTGTTCCGGGGGGAGAGAGGGGTGGGGAGCAGCGAACTCCCTGGGGCTCGGGTCCGCCCCGATGCTCCGTGTACACACACAGACACTGGGTACCGGGGGTGGGGAAGGGAGACACAGGGAAATTCACTGCCCTCCCTCCCATCGTGCTCCCACTTGCATTCCCACACCCAGTAATGAGCTCCAGGCTCCACCTCCAGCCTGCAAGGTGCAGGGCTGCAGGTTGCACCAAGCTCTGAAGGGATCCTTGCACGCTGAGTAGAGTAGGGAGAGTTGGGATTTTTAGGGATGTCGGATCATAGGGTAGGTAATCCAGAACAGAAAAAAGTGGATCCTATTGAGAAGAAATTAGGTTGATGAAATGGAGATTTTTTTTTTTCTTGTGCTGTTGGTCTGTCTTTCATTTTCACTTGATGAAAGAAAAATGATAGGGAAAACTGGACCTGAAGTGCAAGTTTTCATTTCAGAATGTTATTTCAAAGGCTCTTTGATTTCAGAATATTCAGCAATGCAGGATGTCTGCCTTTTGACTTACTTTTCAGCTGAAAAATATGACTGATTTGGAACCTTTTGATTTTTTTATATTGCCATCCTGACTTTTGAATGGGACCCAACACTAAATCATTAGTATGTCTGAGGAGAAATAAAAGTTGTTTCTTTTGAATAGTTCCAGTAAATGCAAAGCTATTATTTAAAGTGTTTAAGAGGCAGCTTCACTGCTAAGCTGCTCCTGTGTTTATCAACATGATCTGTCTGTACCAAGTAATTTTGCTAGATATGAGAGTGACCACAGACCAAAACCACTGTAGTGCACAATCATCATCCCTGCTGCCCGACAGTACCATTGTGTGCCTCTAAAACCAAATCATCAGCAGCCATGTTCAGCAAGAAACCCTGCAGTGTAATTGTTGGAGCAGTTGCAGCATATGTTTGACCATAGTGATTGGGTAAGCCTTTCCCACTGACTCCAATAGCAGCTCAGAAATAAAAATAAAAGTTATGGAAAGAGGGAGTTTGTGGCACTCCCTGTGCTGCTCTATCCTGGAGAAGGAAAATCTGCTTCAATAGGAAGCCTAGTACTGGCTGTGCTTATCCTGTCTCCCAACCACGGAGTTGGGGAACTGCTCCTGGGTGTCTTCCCACCAGACCATATTTAGCAGAAACCTGTAGCTTACTTCTGTAGCTTAATTTTGAGTTTTGAAATTTCATAACTTGATATGAAAGCAGTTGTGAGTTGGGATGAATCTTCTTGATGGGAAACAGGGCTACCCCTGCAAGTTATCAAATCCTAAGATGTTATTTACCTATGGGCTCTCCTTTGGTCTTCCTTTGAGCTGCCCCAGCTGACTGTTTGCTATGACAATCTAATTATGACTTCGTTTGGCCCGAGCACCAGCTGCCGTCGGTTTCTTTTATCTCACTGAACTGGGCAGGCAAATCGAGATGTTTCAGAGCCTGCTCCCTGTGTGGAACCAAAGGAATTCAGCAGTGTATTAGAAAGGCATTAGCTTCTCCTTTTCCCTCTGGTTTTTTTTTCCACTGGAGCCCATCCAGATGGAGCACAAACAAGGAAAGGATAAATGCAAAGTGCTCTGCCACCCTGAAAGCATGCGCTGACGTCAGCTTTCATGAACTGGCACTTTAATCGTTGCATGGGGAATGTTTCTCTCTCCCTCTGCAGCCTCCCTTTGGATTTCTCAGTGCACCAACATTAGCATTTATGGCAAGGAAGATTTATTTTCTTTCCTGGTTAAAAGGGTAGTAAATTCAGAATGTTTTCACAAGCTGCTAGACTGAGAGCTCTGGAGACCCAAAATGCTGTAGGCTCGGTCTAGGTGCATCAAGGGCAGCAAAAGGGCAAACTTCTTCCTGGATGTACTTCCACTTGCATTAACAGCTGAGCTGAAAAGCAGGGAGCTAGTCCATCAGCATACACAGAGAAGCTGTCAGCTTCTCCAAGCCAAACTGCACAAAATACCCTCAGGGAGGAAAAGAGTATGGGGTACCAGATGTCAGGGATTTCCAAAGGTCTTTTTGAGGCATATAAGCTGAATTTTTCAGAATTAAGCACTGAAAGTTAGCAGATTCATTTTATGTTCATGTGTCAACCCTCAAAGAGGCACCTTGTTCTCTCCTTCTGCCCCAGTCTTCCTGAGAGGACAACAGGTCCTTGGACTTTGACCCCCTCTCAGAAGAGCCAGGACTGATGAATTCACTGAAGTGTGTGAGGAGCATTTTAAGCTTGCTGAGGAAGAGCTCTGTGGAAGCGCCTTGCATTTGTTATCTTTCTGCTGGGATTGAGCATAGTCTATTCCTTTGCATCTATCACTGCCTAGTTGTATTTTCTGTATTTGCTCCATGTCCTTCACACACGAGGGAGCATGTGTGAAGCAAGAGTAGGATGCAGCCATCCTTTCTTGGCTGTTTGCCGTAGGTGAGTCCAGAGATGAAATCCTCCCCCCCACACCTGACATAGTGGCCATCACAACACAAAAATTCAGGGCAGTTCTCAGCAAAGCAATTCACTGAGGATTTTGGTCATTATGGTGTGGGGAGGTTACCTCACTCTATGCACTCAGATATGAGCTGGGCTGGGGGGAAACAATGACAGATATTCACGATGCTAGCAGGCTATTGTCAGTACAGATGCAGTCAGCTGGTCTCATCAGCTGCTTTCACTGGGCTGCCTGCTTCACAATAAAGTGGTTTCCTAATTACAGCCTTCACTTCACACTGTCCTGTAGAGTCCTGAACCATCAGGTGCTGCTGCTTCTTCCTTTACACTTGCTGGAGCTCTCTGCAGCACGGCGCTGTCTCAGCGTTAATGCCCCACTGGCCCGTGTAATTAAAGGAGGATTAAAGATGGATTTGTGCAGCTACATTCTTATTTTGGTACCTCTTGCATGTTGTGGCTCTTGCTTCTTACAAGGCCCAAGGTGACTAAAGGGTTGCAGATATTTACAAAACACATGTACAGATAAATATGAATATGTACACACATGTATATGTGTATATATATCCCAGTTAGTGATGCATTTCCCAGGTGTCCAAAAACTTCTGTAGTGTTATGTAAAGAATATATGAAAGAGATGGGGAGCAAGTAAAGATTGTCATGCAAGCTGGGGTCGACTTTAAGTCTTTCTCCTAGCTCCATCTCTCACACAGACAAAAAAAGCCACATGAAAACTACAGCTATTCCTTCCTACCAACCACACTGCCACTGTATTTTAGCCTCTTATCTTTAAAAACAGATACCCCCTCTTAGTCACCTTGCCCTCAAGAAAATCAAATTTTCTCCAGTTGAGCAGCCAGCACTATCAGCTCAACTCAGACCATCACACAGCATGAGCTGTCTGCTGGAAAACCCTGAGAGTTTAGTGCAGTTTAATAATTAGTTTGATGTGCTTTTTTATTTACTTTTTTTGGTTTGAAGTGCTTGGTTAATACTTTCTAAACTTTCAAGGCTGGAAACTGTTTCAGGAGCAAGAGCTGTAGGAAACTGCACCAAATATTGTGAAATTCATGACATAATCATCACTGCATTCCTGACATCAGTTCTCAATTTGACTTGCTAATGCTGGAACCCAGGTTTTGTGTTCCTGGTCTCTCTCAACCTTCTGCTTGCTTGGCAATTTTAAATGCAAAGTTGCTCAAAATGACCACTCTGCCACTAATCTAATATTTTCATATTGTCTAATGCTCCCTAGGAGAGTTTTGATGGTACAGCTCTTCCTGCAGTTCTTTTAGCATAAGGTCATCTTATTGCAGATCTCTCATCCCACCCCCCAGAGTGAAATAAACTACATTTATCAACCTCATTCTTTTGTCATTACAAATACATTATAAGTACATTTTTGCCCACATAATGTGATATAATTTTCCTGCATGCCTTGTTGGATATTGCTAAACTGATTAGAATTGGACAGAAAACCAATACCCAATTACAGCTATTGCAGGCCAGTAAAAAACACAGTTCTAAAGAAATTAATGTTTTACAAAGTTTGGATGATAGGGAAGTGTCTTGCTTTCACTTTTGGAGACTTTTAAAAATAAATTTCTTTCTTCCATATAAAATGTTTGTTTTCATAATGACACAAGAACTCCACAGGCAGACTCTAAAAAACAGTGTTTCTCCATTATGATCAATCCTAAACAATTATTTTCCAGGGGATTGCAACATTCAGACTTATTACAATGTGAAAAGAAAATGCATTTCCAACTCAGCGTTCAAACAAGACAGCTCTTATCCTCTAATAAGCTCCGTTGGTGGCAGATATTCTTGATAAACTGGCAGCATTCTGCTCAGAGGCAGTAGCAGCAGAAGTAGAGAGTACCTTTCTGATGAGGGCAGAATGAATAGCTGATATAATTGAGATCACAGAATATTTGGGCTGGATGGGACCTTTAAAGGTCATCTAGCCCAACCACCTTGCAATGATCAGAAACATCTTCGTTGAGATCAGGCTGGTCAGAGCCCTGTCCAACCCAGCCTTGGGTGTGTCCAGGGGTGTGACATCTACCGTTTCTCTAGGCAGCCTGCTCCAGTGTTTAATCACCCTCATCATAAAAGAGGCTTTTGCAGCGTTAGGATTCTCCCCCAGTATTCAAGCTGGTTACATCAAAGACTGCCAAAATTTGGGTTGCTAGCACCCAAAGCAATTTCTGCTGTAGTGCTGAGCCCTTGCCACTTTCATGGGTTTTGTGGCACCCTTTGGGACACAGGCCATGTTTAAGGAGCTCAGGCAGATTCTTGTTCGATTTTTCTGCAGTACTAAGTAACCTCAGAAACACTTGATGACTTCATTGCAGCCAGCTGTTACTGTATAAACAGTTATCTACAATACTGTGTCCTGAAATACCCAGGTCTTGATGCAGGGAAATATTCAGATGCTATTGCTGCGCAACACCATATAATCAAGGGAACTGCTGGGCAGGTGACAAGCGTGGTGCCTCCTGGAGTCACATGGATCTAAACAGTCATCACTAGAAAGCAGTGGAGAAGTGACTGTCAGCATTTCTACCCTTAGTGGCTCCTGCTGGGTAGCTGGTCCTCCAGCATTCTCTGATGCAATCAGTTTTAGCTGACCATGTGGACTTTATTGGCATCTACGTTCTGGCAACTTTTATTTCCAAGAGCAGTAGAGCTATTCAGCCAGAGCTGCAGACTAGTTGATGGCTCACCCTGCTGAAGCTGGATTCAGATCTCTCCTAACCTGTTCCCAAAAAATGAATGGCTGAAACATTTGTATTAGTCCTTCCATCTGCCTCACATGTGTTCCATGCCTTAGGAGAGAAATCTTTGTTCCCTTCTCCTCGCTTTGACAGTTTTTCTGGATGAAAGAACTTCAGGAAGAGTGGGATCAAGCAGAAGTCACTTGTGCTGTACATGCAGCTGTCTGCATATTCCCTGCACCTGTTTGCTCTCCCTATTTTTGGCCCTAAAAAATCCTAGGAATTCTTAATTAAAGGTTTTTTTCTTCCATCAGCTATCTCCTGACAGCAGCCAAGATGACTATTTGTCTTCCAGAGGAAGAAGAGAGCTGGGTATGGTGTTTTTCTTTGTTCTGCTGTTCCCTGATCCATGGGCAGAGCTCTTTGTGAAGGTGTCCCCAATTTATTCTTTGATCTGGGCCACTGCTCAGGTTCTGCTCAGTGTCTTTCCATGTGACACAGTGACCTACATACCTGTCCTTGCTGGTAATGGGTCATATCCTGCCTTATCTGACCCTCCCTTTTCAAGGGTGATAAAGAGACATCTTTAATTATCTGGTGTTTTCCACCCCCAAGTTAAATGTGGTGCTGCCCTCCATCCTTGTTTGTTTTTGAATAAGAACTAGCTAATGTAAAGGGTTTCCATCCAGGCATCTCTGTGGAGTCTTAAATCTTAATCCATCCACAATCTTAGCTAATTGGATTTGTTTGTAGAAGAAAGCTGCCTATGGTTTGACTTTCTGCAGAAGAGTAACCAAAAAAAAAAAAAAGGGGGAGCTGAGGAAGGGATAGAAACAAATTACATTAATGAAGAAAAAGCAAACTGCATCACAGCTTATTCTGTTGCATGATAGGTGTAGGCATTGCTTAAACTTGCAGTAGAGGTTTTGCATGAATAGGAAAATCAGTGGCCTACATGGTACTTAATATTCCTTCACCCTTGTAGGTTAGTTATGCAGGGAATAAGGAGCATTGCTGCAAGGAGACACACTAAGTTATGCCTTATTTCTGCTTCTAGTACCATTGCTCTAGTAAAACTCAGAATGCAAAATGCTTCTTCTCTTGAGAATAGCTTGTAAGTGCTATCTTATTTTTGCAAGCAGTGCTGATGAATTGGTAAACATAAATAAAAACATGAGTAGCCAGGAAAATCCAAACTCAAGAGGGTAACTCATTTGAGACCCGAGTCAAACTCAGGATAGCAACATACGTGTCCACTGACGACTGAGGAGCTGTGCCTATCACACTGCTCTGGGGTACTGCTACTGCCTGCTGCTATCCCTGTGACCTTGGCTATGGCACATCTGCTACAGCTGCATAAATTAGGTTCAGATGGCCAAAAAGCAAGCTTTAGCCAAAGAAACTGCACCCCTGTGAGCACTCCAACACTGCCTAAAATGCCACCACATCAAGAATGAAAAATACTGCACACAGCTAATTTAGCAAGGTCTGTAGTTCACATATGTTTTCTGTTTGCTGCCTCAGCCTCCCCCCGCTGGAGGCGAGCATCCAGCACCCAGCTGTGCCCAGTTATGGTCAGGGACAGGGAGGGGCAGGTTGAGTTTAAAAACAGAGCAAGAGGTCAGCTGTTTGCCTTGGCTTAGAGATAGGGCTTTGGTTTTGTGGTCTCTTTTGATTTTTACCAATTCTGAAGGTTGTGAGACTGATCCTGACTTGTTCTACACTAAATCTCTACTGTTGTTACATGACTGACTCTTGTTTCATTAAGGTAAGGGAGCTGTGAGCCCTGTTCCCTGTAGCAGAAAGGGTCAGTCTGAGTTTGCTTCCTGCTGTCTCTGTTCCCCTTTTTGATGGATACCAGTGTCAGGCGCTGAGCCTCAGTGTAAACCAAGCCCTGCAGAGCATCAGAGACCTACTTGAGACCATGAAATTTAGGAGAGGGCTATAATGATGTCATCTTTTTGAGCTGTTTTTAGGAGTCTTGAAGAACCCTGGTTTTTAAACTAATTTTGATTTAATGCGTTTAGGACCTCTGTGATTGATGGTGTCTATAAATACCATTTAAGCACACAGTAGAATTTTTAGCATGCCATTTTCAGAAGGTGGTGAACCAGGGGTTGCTGCCTCTCTCCTGCAGCAGCTTCCCTTGGCCCTGGGGTGACCCTCTGGGTGGCATATCCTTGGCACCAGGGACATATGGTTGGGGGGCTCCTCAACATTCCCTCCCCCCTTGTTTTGGCAAAGTTGTCATCCAAGGAGCATGTGGGGCTACTGAGGTATGCAGGGCTACTGGGGAGGACATCAGGGGATTTCTGCATTCAGTGAACAACTCCAAGTCATGGAGAAAATAACCCAGAGGGCAGCACAGGCAAATGGGACAAGTGCCTCCAAGCAAGTAGTCATGGGAGGCACAAAACAGGATAGGGACAGGGAGGAAGAGGTAAAATCTGCCCCCATCCTTTGCACCCCTTTCTCAGAGATCTTGATGGTGTTATTAATAATATTAATGCTTTTCTTGGGGAAGGAGGGAAAAGCATTTGATAAGAATCTGATTTTATGTTTCTATATTTAAGAAGGCAAGTTTTTTGATGCTGAAGTAGGAAAAAAATAGTGGTTTACTGTATTAAAATTGGCAAGTACTTAGCGTAATCTAGTGATTAAAGCAGTCTTTTCCTGGTACGCTTGTAAATTATAAATTCCCACTGCAGAATGGCTCCTGTGGCATTTTGCCCATTAACCTTTATGTGCTTTGATCTCGTTTTGACTCCAGAAGTTCAGGCTGTTCCCTGCCTTGTTTAGCTGTTGCTGTTAACAAAACACTTGCTGCTTGGAATACACAGTGTTTAGCATCCATGTATTTCTTAGCCTTCAGGTCTCTGAGCACATGCAATATTGATGCCTTGTGGATCATAGAAAAAACCCGACTCATTAGTGAGGAGATATTAAATAAACATCCCTAAAGAAAGCAAACAAGCTTGGGCATTAGGAAGACTATTTTTCAGCCTGAACTGCGCTAGCAGAGGCAGAGGAAATGAGAGCTTAGTGAACTGGAGAGAGAGGAATCATGCAATATTCACGTGGAGCTAAGATATGTATCCCCTGCCTGCCTTGCAGACTAGCACAGCAGTCAGCAGTGGGATGCAGCTGGGAGGAGTGGGGACCCACTCTGCCTCCTGTCCTGCCTTTCCCAGAGGGCGGATGCTGAGGATGGGGCTTGCAGAAGATCTTCCTGCCTGGTGTCTGGCAACAAGCAGGCATAAAGCACAGCCTTTCTGCAAAGCACTGCAACCATGATGGCTAATGTGTGCACAAGCCCATCCTCATTCTTCCTGGGTCTCATCCAAATTCTGTCTTTGACTTACCCCTTCTCTTTTCTTCACCTTTTAAGAGTATAATATTCATATATTATACCTTTGTTTATATATACCTTTATTTATATTCATATATTTACTTTCTCCTTCCTTCCTATAGGCAGTTCTGAGGCCAATGGCTGAAACCACTAGTTAAGATAAAAATACTTGGAGATAAAAAACTTACCACAAGCATTAAGTATTCTTAAATAGGCTGGATATGTGTTTTTGCAAGCCACGTGACATTTATTATTTATAACGAATTACTATCTGACAGTTTAAAATATGGAAGACAATTTGCTACCCATGTTCATGGACTCTGAGTTCACGTGAGTCAATCTCAGTCTGAAGTCTAAAAAAGGTCACTTTGCAATCTGTAAGCAGCTTTAAAACCTTCATGGGCCTTAAAGCATCGGGCTTAGCCAGTGGGGAAAAAGCTCCCTTGGAACAAGGTAGTTCAGACAGCACAGAGCTGGAAAAGGGGAAGAGATGATAAGGGCCAGCTCCTGCTCTTGATACAGAGAGAGGAAGAGGAGTAGTTTTCCTAGGGGCAAAGCATACATGTCTGATTTGTTACTGCTTCAGCTAGTAATTCTCACATTTGTTTATTCCAGGCTCATCTTCACTTGGTCAAATGGAAAGCATGACATTGCCTTATGGATATGTGAAACAATCAAACCTGTGAGTAGTCCTAGCTCCACAGAACCTTGTACTCTGTGCTGTCTCTGTCATTGTGGCCTATTTCCTACCATTCAGCCACTGGCACCTGTTTGCTGCTGCTTTTTACTCAGCCAAAACATGCCACAGAACTTCTTTAAATTTGGGTTTTCTTTCCATCCAAACCTCCAGTACCCACCCATGCAGAAAGGTGAGAGCCCAGATGTCTCCTGTAACCCAGAAAATGCCAGAAACACATTGAGATGTCTCTCAACACGCATTAAGTCCCTTTCCCATACTGAGAAGTGCAAGCATTTCACTTTTGAACAGAAGGTGCCTGAAAACACAGTCCCTCCCCAGGACCAGCTGCCCTGTGGAGAATGTGGGCAGACACCCCTTTTGCAAACAATGCAAGAAGTTACTGTCTGCTGATTTCCCACAGCAGCAGCTCTCCACCTGCTCGTGTGTGAATTTAAAAGGAAATTGTAAATCCCTTTGCTCCATTTGGGTTGAGGCAGCAGGAGTGTTTCCATGAAAGATAGAAGATGAGCCCCCAGGCCAAGGCCAGGGTGAATGGCAAGTCATGGGGTAAATGGGGCATGGAGGTAGGCCAGTCTCCCTGGATCAGCACATGGATCCAGGGTGGAAAAGCTCATCCCTTGTCATTTGACACAACCACTTTTGCTTATACATCTCCTACTAATTCCCTTCAAGTGGAGTTTCCCCCCATGCTGCCTTGCATATATAAGATGATTTGGGACAACATGCCACCTTGCCACCTCCCTCCTGGCTTCCCATCCTTTCTTTAAATGCCTTGCCTGGTTGCAAAGCTGCCAGCTGTCAGCATTGTACTGTGACTAATGTTCATTTTTTGTACAATGGAATGTTCAACTTCATACTACCTAACTTTGGTCTTTTTGCCATCTTCTCATTTTCCCATTTCATACATCCATTGCAAGTGATTAGCTCTTAGAAGTAGGAATTGCTAGCCTGGTTTCCTCAGGAAATAGGGTGATCATGTTCTGTACATCCTCAGATAACTGTTGAACACACCAGTTGATTTAATTTTGCTGCTGGAGAGTGGGCTTAAAGCTAATTGAATTCCTGCAAGTTTTGTGCAAGCAGGCAGCCAGCTGGAGCAGAGAGGAACCCTGAAGTCACATGCCAGAAAGAAAAGTAGCAGATGCATTTCATCTTAGTAGATATCAAAAAATTCATAAGGGAGATACAGTATTTAGGCACCAAAAAAAGTGCCTGAGTTTGTACCTCCAAATAATCATGAGAAACAAACCCATAAGAAACCTAGACTCTTCTAGTGTTTATTAAGTTAATTTAGGTTGTTTGCACTGTGATTGGGAGAATAGTTTTAGATCCCTGAAAGGGATTTTTAATGTGTTGCTACAGACCATGAAAAAAATAACTGTAATAATACTGATAAAGGCAAACAAAGGAAATCTAATCACCAAAGGTTCACCTGGCAACTGCAGGGCACAAAATCTCACCCCACAATTTTGGGGTTCTTTTGCTGGCAGCAGATTCTCAGCCCTTACCCACTCCATTCTCCTTCCATGGACAACCTTAAAATTAGTCAGATGATGTGCAGACATGTGTAATCCCACAAGAAATGAGCTGGCTTGGAAATGGCAAGTGCAGCATCTAAGCCTGGCTCCAGGTTTCCAGCTCCTGACTGCTTACACAGCAAAGGTGATAAGGACAGGACTGAAATCAGTGTGATGTTTTGCATGGTGACACATGCCTGCCCAGAATGGACAAAAGGGAGGATTTAACCACAGATTCTCTTTTTTTTCTGTAAACAGGCATTTTTCATTTGTAAGGCAGTTCCATAAAAATTAAAAAGGAATAAAAATGAAAAGGCTTGTGCAGCAGTTTGGTTGACAGGTTTCATGCAGTAGTGCTGTGTTACAGAGATAAACATCAGTGCTTAGCTTACAGATTGTCTCAACACCTGGAAGGCTGTTATAGAGACAGGTTTAATAATTAATTGCTATTTCTCTGAGACAATGTACCCTGGATCTCTTAAGGTGCATATTGCACACCACGTAACAGGAGGAGTAGGCAAAAGAGACAAAAGCATTAGAAAAGATAAAAAGACTGAGATCAAATGACATTATTCCTCATGTCATGGTGGAAATAGGTCTATACTCAGCTGATCCTGCAGTGGGGACAGGAGGTTGCCTGGAGGTGTCTTGATATACTTGAGGTCAAAATACTTGTATTCCAAAGTTGCTTTTAAGTAAATGATTCTCATACAGCTGTAAAAAAAGATGGAAACAGATAAATTCCTTGATATGACTGTGTTGGTTTTATGTCATGTCACCATGCACAGCTGAAAATACTGAGGAGTTGTTTTATAACCAGAAAAATAGGATATCTGGAAATGATGTTGAAAGGTCCCTACAGGATGTTTTCTGTACGTGGTATATATTTTTCTTGTCTGTACTTAGCAGTACAGTTTCCTGTGCAAGCTATAAACCTACTGAAATTGAAAGCTACAGTGAAGGGGGAAATAAAGAAAAATATTAATCTGCTGGGCCCCTCAATGACCACAACCCAAACCACAAACCTGGCCTGTATCCTGGCTGCAGAGGAGCACTAACACCAATTTCTGTCTGTTCCTCAAGCACCTCCCACGTCAGTTGCCATCATTTATTGTGTACTGGGGGTCTGTGTGTTAACATGGGGGTACTGAGAACAAAAGTAATGGCAGTGATGGCACAGAGCTGCACGTTCTGCTAGCAGTGAAACTCCAGTACAGAGTGAAATCTTATCATACAAGCTCATTTCACCAAATGTGTATGTTTACTGATATGAGCATTCTCATCTTAATGAAATTGATGAAATTAGGGAAATTATGAACACATCTAAGGTATCTACAAGGACAGGACTAACTGCTGATGCCTGCTGTGCTGCGTTTAGGCTGCCAGTGATCAGCGTGTCTCTTGTCATTGAGAAAATCCTGTTGACATCCTGGGCAAGATGCAAATCCCTTCTTTCCCCAGGTTTTTATTGCTGAGAAGGATCTTGATTTCAGTGAGTCAGATAGTGTTCTTTTGTGAACATGTCGGCTCAGATGGCTTTGAAAAATACGTTTCGTTATGAATTGAAGCTGGCTCTCAAGCTTCTTTGGTAAGCACAGTGCACAAATTAAAATACTAATCATGGATCTGTGCAGTTAAACTACTTGTACAGATGGGTCTGATGCTGTTGGTTGCATTTTCCCATTGCTACAGCAAAAGGAAGGAACTCCTGAGCTGGAACAGGGGTTTAATAGAGGAAATTATTTGGGATTGCAACAGCCTCTCTAAGAGACAGTTGCTGAGGAAAAGCTCTGTTGGCAAGCTTCCTCTTGGTTTGTGTCCAGATCCTCAAAGTATAAGTCATCCTAAGCCATCTGAAGAGTACTTTTATACTACCTGAGTTTCTTACCCTGTGCTTTATCATCATTTCTGGTAGCTTTCATCTGTTAATGTGCAAAGAAAAACCATCCTAGGCTGCAACACAGCATTTATCAAACAAGTTTATAAATCTGTTTTCCATAAGACTTTTGAACTAATTCATTTTGCCTGGCAAAGAGATTTTAAAGTATGTAATGGAAAGTTACATGTGAAGAAGCAGTAGAATCAAGACTGAAGTGTGTTTATGGAGATGAGGGAGTCACTCCCCTGGTTTCGAAAAGCAGCAAATAGGTTGTGTGATTTCACAATGTCTGGGGTTTTAAGCAAGTTCTGGAATGTGCAGTTGTGAAAATTTGTGAAAATTGAGCCCATTTCAAGTTTGGTTCCATCTCAATAAACAGATATTTTTATGTCTCCCTTAGCTAAAAGAGTGGCACTCTTACTATCCACCACTATTCCTGCACTAGTGGTAACATTCAGCATTTGCTGAGTACTTTACATATTTCCCTTGTTGGAAAAATATTATCTAATTAAATCTTCCAGTACTTCTGCCATAAGAGCAGTCATTAGAATTGGCTTCACTTTATGGGCAAGAAAAAGGGAGAATGGAGAGTTTAAGTGACCTAACCATAGCAAATTAGTGGCAAAATTTGGATTGTGCTCTTGATTTCTGTATAGCCTCTAAAGACTCATGAAAATTATATTTCTTACTGATTCAGCTGAATAATCTTGAGTTTTCTCTCTTAAAAAAAAATGGAGGACTGGTGTGGACTTGGATCTCATAGGTAGGGGGATTTCAGTTTCTGGAACTGATTTTTTTTTCTTCATAACTCTTTGACACTAACTGTGAGGCACTGGAAGAATGTTAAGGCTGTTGTGTTTTCATGCATAACTTCACTGAATTCCTCTTGAAGGGAGTGGTAAATCCATAGCAGAAGGAGTTCTGGGTCTTTGCACATCAGTGTTTGTAAAGCACACCACTCCTGATGGAGCAATGGGGCAGCCGCTCCATGGTGCGGCTTCTTTCCCTTTGAGTCACACTGTGTGTGCTGAGCTGAGTGGTGGCGTCACTAAGAGCCTGGGAAGGGGAGGATGGACCTCCTCCATCCTGGCAAACCTACCTCTCTGCACTGGACCTCATGGATGGGAGGGCTTAGGACAAACCAGCTTTGTGTTCATTCAGGGCCCTCACCATTCATACCAGATCGTGGCTTTGTGTCACACGTGTCCTTGGGAGGTGGCTTTTAATGAGTGCCAGACTCAAAGCAAAGGCTGGGCTGGATTTTCTGTGTTGTCACTCATCTGACTCAGCCATTGGCATGAGACTGTGCATCTCCCTTATCTAAATCACATCAATTGCCCTGGGTGGGCTCCTCCTTGCATCCTGAAACAACTGGTAATGGCATTAAAACAAAAAATCCTTCAGAGTGTGGGGGCAACCTTTTCCAACAACCCAGCTTAATGTTTTCTGTGAAACATGAACTTTTTAAGTTTGATTGCCACTCCAAGGCCATCTGTACTTCACATTAAGTCATGTGCAATGATTCACTTTTTACTCGGTTGTTACTGATAAGAAAAGGCCCTCTTTAAAATGTGATTTCCTCTCTGGAGTTTTCTAGGAACTGGAGATTGGGTGAATAATTTTATTGGGACAGTAAATTCTAAAGGAAAGACTATGTCATTCTTCAACAATACTGCTTTCTGAGATGGCAGCACAATAAATTACAGGTGTACAGCAAATTCCTAAATGCAGTCAGTTGACTCATTGTGCTGGGTGGATGGAATAAGAGCAGTGGCGGAGGGTTGGGTCACTGAAGTCACACGGAACCTTTACCACTGCCTTTAGTCAGCACTGGGTGATCCACTTTTGAAGAATAGTTGAAGCTAAAAGCTCACACTGAAAAAAATTTCATTTGTCCAGGGCAGCTACTTTGTGTGCTTTTGACAAAGAACTCTTCCAATCTACCATATTTTAAAAAGTTCACCTCGCAGGATGAAGCCATTAACCTGTTAAGATATTCATCATTTTAGTGATAGAGCAAGGGGGAATGGTTTTAAACTGAAAGAGGACAGATTTAGATTAGATTTTAGGAAGAAATTATTTACTCTGAGGGTAGGGAAGCACTGGGAACCACTGGAACAGGTTGCCCAGAGAAGCTGTGGATGTCCAATCCCTGAAGTGCTTAAGGTAAGGGAGAATGAGGCTCTGAGCAAGTTGGTTTAGTGGAAGGTGTCCCTGCCCATGGCAGGGGGTTCTGGAACTGAATGATTTTTAAGGTCTCTCCCAAACCAAATCATTCTGTGATTCAGCCTTGAATAGTGGCCAGTGTCTGAGGCTTCAAAGAAAAGAAAGGAAAAGGGTTTTTTAAAAGCCAAAAAGAGATAGCACAAGAGATCCCAAATGTTTGCTACTTATGTAATGATAGAGACAGGAAAATTCTGTTCTGACCCTTGCTTTTCTGCTTCCATCTTGAAGATTTGCTTATCCCTACATTTGTGACCGAAATGCATATATTCTTGCATAAGAAAACAATGCAGCCTCTTCCATTGCTTTTCAGGGCCCTGTACCCCAGCAGCAATGCATTGATGATACATTTCATCAGGATGCAGGGGGGTTGGAAACTTGGGCTTGGGCTTGGGAGCTGGAGTCAGTAATCACACTATGTCCCACTGCATTTATCCCGTCATACATTAATTCATGGATATTAAGTCCAGTTGGGACTGTTAATATCATCTATGCTGAATTCCTGCTTATATTGTATAATTTAACCCTTTTTTCCTGAACGACCTGTGACTACACAATATGTATGTATTTTTAGAAACACCATTAATCCTGATTTAATCATTTCACGTCATCAAGAATTCCAAAAAAAGCCAGCTTTGGAAAGCTGTTCATGGGATTTTTCTAAATGTAAGCAGGAGCTAATTAGTGTGCCCAGGGTGATGCTAGAAGTTATAAGCTAAGGCCAGGAACAGAACCAGGTGAGCACTCTCCCAGCCTGTGTCATCAGTATAAAAAAATCCTTCCACTCCAAGGTCCATAGGATGTTCTCAAGCAAATTGAGTTGCACAATTTGCCTTTCTTAAACCACTGGGTGTTAGTTTCATTAGGTGCTCCTGTATGTGAGGCTTCACTGTGGGGTCTCTTACTGTTCTGGACTATGTTCCAAGGTGAAAAGATGCTCTTTAGAGAACTGAGAGCCAGTGTAGGACTAGGGTTCAGAAATGCTTAACTGGTTTTGTTGTCCTTTAAGTAGCTGAACAATTAAGTAGCTGTGCTGCATCTTCTTTAACATGAGGCATTTTGGATGTGAAGAGGCCGGGGACAGAGCTCCTAGGCTTGACCCCCTAGGTTGTATTATTTATTCTTTTGACTGAATTGACCATCATAAGGTAAGTTGAATGCAGGGCAGATATTGACCAGAAAACAGAAATCTATTGGAACTCTTTCTCTTAATCAAGCAAATTTCCACTGTTTCTTTATGACTGTGCTTTCTAATCAAATGTAAACAAACAGACACACTCCTCTCTGTCCTTTTAAGGGGATATAATGTGTGTTCTTAAGAATTTGGGCCACAGGTTTTGAAGAGAAAATCTGCTTAGTGGCCTAGATATTAATAAATCTGCTAGCAAATATGAAGAGAGAGAGATGGATGACAGATGTGCAGATGCAGTTAGGAGGAATTGTAACAGGCATGAGAGCTGTTTGTCCCTGAGTGTGCTGCCCTGCTCCCTCAACCCAGGTGCAGTGTGCTCTCTGTAGGGTTTTGTGGGCACTGAATGCACTTATTCTGAAGTCCAAGTAACAAGTCTTACATGGTGAAGGTCTTTGATACCAGCTAGTAAGGAAAGGAAGAGGGAAGGAAAGCAAGAAAGAGGTATCAAAGTCTCCATATATTTATTATAATCCCAGCTTGAGAACCATTGAGCTGGAACCTTCCCTAACCCTGCCAGGGAGGTCTCCTTGACAAGGCTACAGAAGCAGCCAACATGTTATGGTTCTGGACACTTAATTTCTGTGGGCAGATATAGTGTTTTAGCAGTTGAACACAACCAAAAAAACCCCAACTGAAAGCAACCAACCAAAAAAACCACCCCACAACCTAAAGCAAGCCAGTAAAACCCCAGCCAACCAAAAAAAAAAAAAAAACCCAAAACCAAACCAAAAAAACCCCCAAAACCCCAAAGAACACCCCCCCAAACCCCAAACAACTCATTATTTTACTAATTTAATTATTGGTTAAAGGTCTTTGTCCAAAACAGCAGCTGAGGCACTCATTTTAAGCCCCAAATGTTTTTCACACTTATGGGTTTGAGACTAGACTAGCCCACCATCTTTTATATATGGGCAAGATTCTTTAATTAATTTTTTAATCTCACTGTTCATTGAAATAAGTATTATTCCTTTATGATGGCATAGTCTTTTCACAATCTTTGAGTGTTTACTGCAGAGAAACCTATTCTGAACCATTTTTTCTCCTTCTTGGCTTCTTTATGGTTACTTACTAGGTTAAATCAGAAGAGACAAAACCTTTCCCATACTTAATGGACTTTGATGAACCATAAATTTAGACTTATATCATACTTGGAGTGTACTGGGAGTGAGGACTGATATGGGCGAGGGACTGTGAGCCACAAGTTTCCTTTGCCTGGATTAATAGTGATAGTAACATAGAGATTACTATTGAAAAAATAAACATTCCTAAAAGCAAGCCATCATACAAAATGCATGTATCCCTATAAAGTAACACTAACTTAGTCACATCAGGCTGTATGAAATGGGGTTTTGTTCAGAGACTGCCTCCAAACAGTATAAAGAATTCACTGTATTTATGTGATTACAATTCTCTCCAGGAGCAAGTAATTTATTGTATTGTAAATCTGGCCACCTACCAGCAGTGAAAACCTGTGTTTAGTGGAGCCCAGCTTTCCAAAGGACTAAAAAGCTGAGCTGGCATGCTAGTTCTGACTAGGGTAGAGTGTTTGCCTTCCTTGGAATTAGACCATATGATCAAATTTTATCATTGTTTCATCTGATGAAGCAATATATAGCACAAAGATTGTGAGGCAGGCGTGTTTAGTAATTTAACAAGTTGCAAATGTACTGTAAGATTTGATCCAAACCCCACTGTAGTCCATGGAAAGGAATGGTTTCTCAAACACAGCTTGAATGAAAGAGGAAGAAATAAAAACAGTGGAAATTTTTAGGAAAAGAAGAGCAAAGCAAAAAAGGCAGAATAAAGTCATGGGCTGATCAGCACTATGTCACAGATCTCCCTCTTTAATCCCAATGTATGGTGGACACTATTTGTATTATTTTTTCACCTATCCTGTATGGCAAGGCCACAGCTAGGAGCTCACCTGTTTCTGGAAGAGAAGCCCCCTGCACTAAGAGCTTGACCAGCTGGATGTAAGGTTCTCCTGTCTGCACCAGACCTTGACAGAAAGATTTGCCTTTGCCCTACCTCAGGCTTCCCTTGATAGGCAAATGGTGATGCCTCTGCCTCTCTTTGGGCCTGCCCCTGTCAGTTCCCTCCCAGGATTTTAGGCTCCTCATTTGTCCGCTGCTGTGTCACAAAACCTCTCTTTTGCCCTCTACTCATTGAAGATTCAGTCCTGGCTCAGAAACAGAGACCAACTACTCTCTCTGGGAGTTCAGAACTAATCTTAACAAAATCTCTTTGCACAAAAAAAAAAGCTTCTTTGAATGAGACTGAATAAAAATTAATGTGAATGCTTATCTGATAAAGTACCTTTTTGTTTATGGAACTATTCTTCAAGTCTTTGCATGTCCTCAATTTACCCTTCTTACAAGCTCAAATTCAACCCAGGTCAAATAACTTTAACTTCTGTTAGAATTACCAAACTTTTACTTCACTGAACTTTCTTCCTTGAAGCCGAAGTTGGTTTTGTGTTTCAGTCCATTCTATTTGCAGCTCTAGTCAAATGCATGAGATCTTCTTCAAGTACAAAAAGCATTTATTTGGTCCAGTATGAAGCCAGAGTCACTGAAGGTCATGGAATTGCTCAGTGACAAAATGGGTGTTGGCAAGAGAAAATGCTATTGGGAAAAGTAGCATGTTACTTGTGTAAATCCCCCTTCAGGAGGTCAGGCTGCTGAGCCATGGAAAAGTGGGGTACTCAGCAACAGGGAAGCTTTTGGGGAGGCTGTGTGTGATCTGCCAATTTGACATCAAAGTCAATAGATCAATAGGTGTCTGTGCTTCTCTCCCAAAGTATTTCTTTGCTGAAAAGAGAACCAAGTAAATGATGAAAACCTGCATATTGCTGTGGCTGGGATGAGATGCTTTGGGGTTTTATTTTATGTTTAGTGAGTTAAAGGCTCTTGGCAGGTGAGAAGATGTGTGGCACCACATAAATATGAAATGGCAGCTGCAGAGATGAAAAAGGAACATGGGAACACCTCATTTAGGAATTCCAAAGGATAAACATGGTGCTGTTTTGCCAGGCTGACCGGTGCTGCTCAGTTGATTACAGTGCAGCCCACGAGCCAGCCATGAGACACGGCCCCCACATCGGGTCTGTCATCACCCCCTGATGGGGTTCTCCATGACGAGATGCAAATCTTCCACTTGCCCAGGCTCTTTCCCCAGCTTATCTTCGGGTGCCCTACAGCACTGAAAGCACAGCCACACCTCTGTGGGGTGTGTGTGCCTCAGAGGTGTGCCACAAACAGGGAGTTTGGCCAGTGGCCTCATTCACGTGGGTTTGTGTCCCCTCCTCTCATCCACACTGGAGCAGAGCGGAGCCACTGGGGCGTTACGGCTCGCCTCCAAAACTCAGGACAGGGAAACATGAGGTTATAGAGCCATGCTTGGAGGAGTTTGGGGTTTTTTAAATCTGTTGTTCAAACATTCAGTAAACATTAATACAGCTCATATTCTCAAAATTATCTATTATTGCTTTTTTATTAATTATAGGAACTGCCTAATGCTTTGTCACATAGGAACTAAAGAACTGCTTTGACTAACTAAATACTCAGATCAGGTTGGAGAAGGTTGTGGTTCATTTCATTAATCACACCAGCTATTTATTGCTGTTCATGTGATGTGAAGAAGCAGAAATGGCTGTTCTTAAGCATGAGGCTGCACATGTGCTTCTTCCTCCGAGACAGTTAAAAGTTAAAAAAGGAGTTCTGCCTATGTCTTGAAATATGTAATGACAAGTGTACTTCTTATAAGTTAGAGTTTAGAGTTCTTAGAGTTTACCACTAATACCTGGCATATCATTTGTTGGGGACACATACCTTCCATTCTGCAGCAGAATGAGTTATGTGATTTATAGAGGCAAGTTAAAAGTTTGCAGTGAAATGGGAATTCTGAATGTAGTACAGTGTGCCCTGTTCTTATCTATCAAAGGTTGAAAAGGACAGAAATACCAGAATTTGAGACTGGATTAATGAATACACAGAAAAAAAAAAAAAAAAAAAACTCTTACCCAACTTTGAAAGTAGTTTCCCAGCAAAAATACCATAAGGCACTCTCAAAAATGTAAACCCATGTGTTCTACTCCAATGTGTTGTAAAATTAATGAAATCTGGTATAGTAAGAGAGTGGAAAAGAATCCAATGCATTGGATATTGATTGACTGCAAGTAATTTGAGAAACATATTTTATAACTTTAAAAGATGGAATTATATATATATAAAAATGTCTACAGTAGGCATATATAAGAAGTATATGTAATGCTCACAAAAAATCTGGCTTCCATCAATGTGCATAAACCCTGTTGGGCCAGCTCCTCAACAGCATAAGCAATGGTAGTCACTCTGAAATCAATGACCCCAACTCTGACAATTTGGACTGGCTACAGGTCTGCCTGTATTCATTTTTCATATGATAAATACAGAAAGGGCAGTGGTAAGACTGCTTGCCATGCAGGGCAATTGCTTATCTACCCCGATCAAAAGGGATAATTCGCAGATCAGAGTCAGATGATAAATCTGTCCACATTGTTCAGTCCAGGGTCTTTGTATTGTGGTCAGCAGCCCATGAAAAACCCGAGTGGGATGGAACAACACCTCTTCTCCCCTTGGCTGCCAGGCAGTAACAACATTCTGTCACTACTCGTGTGGTCCAGATTCAGTCAGTGGCCTGGAGCTAAAAGATACGTAACAACTAATGAATCTTTGGAATTGGAATTTGGAATTCTACACTTGAATTATACATTTAAGACTATTTACCAAAATTACACAGTATTCTTTGAAGATGAAAGTTTCTGCTTTTCGCAGGCATAATTTTTTATGTCCTCTCTTGGAAAATTGTGGGTGGATTATGTAACTGTTATGGGTGTTTATTATTATCTGCACTGGGAAATCAATTGGTGCTGCAGAGGATAACAGCAAACACTTAGAGCAAAGAGGAGATGATACACTGCCGTGGTGATACAGATGACAATGGTGGATGGTAAATAGATGGTCAGAGAAAACCCTACTGTTAGCCTGGCAGGATTGACCTTAAACAGCTATGTAGGCTTATATATATTTTGTTTTCATCCTGGCACCAAAGCAAAAGTAATGGGTGCAATACACATGGAGGCTGTGTGCCAGCAACAAAATTGCATTTGCATCACTTCTGTTTGTGTTTAGAAAAAATGCTCTTGGGTCTGTTTGCTTGAGTAGTGAAGCAAGAATTTCATTATTTCAATGTGAGGCTCTGGCCTGAAGTGAAATATCAGCCGCTAGTCCTTCACTGTTTTTGCAGGCAAAAAACAATACAAAAATATATCCAAGTGTTTGACTTTGTCATGGTCCCTGAAAACCTCAGTCACAGTGTCTATTTGGTATCCCATGACTGAAAGCACGTGCCAGTACTCACCTGCACTCCTGGTTCCTGGTTCAGCCTTTCAGTTTTTTTCAGAAAGCTTTATGAAATCACTTAAAGCTTTCTGTGGCTTTAAGTGCTGGTGGCAGGGATCTCTCCAAGGATTATCATCACATAAAGTCTTACAGAGGTCACAGTGACATGACAGACTCTTTGCCAGACTCAGTACAAAGGTATCATGAGCCACAGTACCTGCCTGGAGTGAGGCACAAACCCCATCTGTGGCAAGTAGGAAACCCCCAGTGCTTTCTGCAATAAAGATACAATGCCAAGTTTGATTCCAGCTTGGCTATTTAAGTGGTCCAGCCACATTTGCCAGTGGTGTCACCAGGATACAGCACCGTGCATTTCCTGCTTTGACTGTGGCTCAACGAACTGTTCAGCTGTCACGCTGTCAGCTGGTACTCACAGCATGGTCATGGGCATTCATTCTCATGTCTGGGAAACAAGCAGAGCTGATTGAACTGCTCCACATCACACTGCAGAATTAATTGCACCTCAGAGAAAAATTAGTTTTCTCTTTTACTTAGAATAGGCCTACATCTACCTCCTCTGAATTCAGTAACAAACTGTGACTGATTCTGGGGCAAACCTGGCTCCAGTCCTTCATTAGCAGATGGACTTTGGGTATCAGTGAATGAAACTTGCACTTACACTTGTATCTGTAAGATAATATTGATTTTCTATGGGGCCTAATAAATTTCTGTAACTTCTTCAGGTTCTAGCCTTGTTAATTATAAAAGCTTGCCATTGTTTTCTGAAGGGCAACATTAGCATTTTGGGGGAAAGCTAGCAACATTCATGTGAAAGAAATATAATTAAAATGTGGTAGACTATTAAAATTGAAAGACCAAATTACTGTCTACTGAGGAAAGTGAATCTGAGTGTGTCTAATGGCATCCTTTAGAAAGTGCTACTCACTAAGAAGATATATTGTCATTTGTATTGATAATCTGCTATATTCATGCTTTAAAATAGTTAAACTTAGGCAATTAAAAAAATTTTAGGGGGTCTGAATTTAAAGATCCAGCGGAGTATCAAAGTGACAGACATTTCTTTCCCATTGAGATCTCAGATATGCTTAGAGTTCATGGTATCAAAAAAAAAAAGGCAAATGAATATGAAAGCCTAAAAGAAAGAATGCTTAATGCACTTAATTGAGATGGCAACCACAGTAACAGACATCAGAATAAATTTGTTATAATGCTAGTGAAAAATAAACTGAAATAAAGCAGATTTCATTGTGGCCCCATTAAAATTTGATATAGTTTAAGGCAAGTTGAACAGTCCCTGTCCAACCACAGCTATGAAAAAGTCAGATTATGCCACTCTGGATATAGGGTTAGCTCATATAGTGATGGATGGGATTTAACTTCATCTCTGATGACTGTTCAGTTGTGATCAGCACGTTCCAACAAATTTACCTTGATTTTCCATAACTGTATTTGAAGCACAGTAACATCTGGCTGGGTAGACAAGGTTTTAGTTTGTACTTGAAAGCTTTGTGTTTTTTAGGGTGATTTTTATGACATAACTACTTCAACAAAAGCTCTTGCATAGACACAATAACACAAGGGAAAAAAAGAAAAACAAAAGAAAAGAAATAAAAAAGAAGTGGTGGTTTTGATGTTATGGCTTATGTTGCTTGCCAGACTGGAATGCATCTTACAGGCAAAAAACCTCTAATTATGTGGGAGGAGTTTACTGGCAGAACTCTACCAGCACGACAAAACTTTCAAGTGTAAATGGGAGCTAAGTGCTTATTTAAGTCAGCATGTCTTCTAACCACTTAACAAAGCATAATTTGTTTTCCAAAATCTCCCCTTCCCCAGCCTCACAGTTGGTCTGACTCTTACCCCATTCAGAAATTAACAGAAGGACAGCAGCCCACCTGAGAAGGAGGATCAGGGCTGATCCTTTAGAGAAAGGCTGCATTATGGGATTCTCCCACTAGCAGAGGGTGGTATAATGAGAAAAACAACACCCTGGGAAGTACAAAAACATGCAAAAAGTTAGTCCTGCTTGTCCTTCTCCTACTTACTGACACATTTATGTGACTTTTCACCCTCCTGTGTAACTCACCCCAGCTCTAACTTCCTTACTGCTTGGTGCATGTGTGCAGCTGGGACAAAAGGGATCTAAGAGATGTTATGGGACACCAGGCAGGCTGAGCCCTGCATGGAACAGGTTCTCCCTCACCCCATCCACCTGCTGGCTCTGGCTGCCATAACTAGCTGAAGGAGACTCTTTTCTTGTCTGTGGTGTGGCTATACTGCATCTGTGTGATGCTGTGTGAGGAAGCCTCACCAGCTCAGGTTGTCAATAGCTTGGATTGGCTCATTCTTCCAACTCACAGAGCAGATCCACCCAGGAAGGCTGGGCAGGACGTCACATTTACAGGATTAGAGCAACTGAGCAGTGCTTTATCTTCCTGTGGTATTTCTGACTGTTGGCATCATTAATTTAGTAAGCTCTGCCTGTACCCTTTCCACTCTTCCCCATCCAAAAAACCCCAATATCTAAATCAGACATGGAAACACCTATTTTGTACTTTTTCTTGCATTTGGGTTGAAAAGGGCAAAGGAAAAAAATAAGAGAGAGAGAGAAAACTGTAAGATCACATTCCAGAAATATTTTGAAAATCCACAGGCTTAATGAGAGAAAAGAACTAAATGCATGAATGTTGTCACTGGCAAGCCATCTGGAGCATGCAAGTGAAAAACGCTTTCAAAATCTTAAAAGTAAATGATCATGCAAAAAGAACTGCACTTGAGGCAAAAGGTGTTTAATTAGAATGGGAAAAGGCTTTGTTCTAAGTAATTAAAGGTAAAATTCCAGAGTAGACAAGAGAAATCCAAGCTCCTTAAACATTTGCAGTTTTAAAGAGAAATCTGCAAGGGTTCAGGCATAAACCCACACAAGAAGAGGCAGAGGAGGAGGCCAGACTGCTTAGGCAGCTCTACTGAGACGTTGCAAGGGCTGAGAAGTCAGTTCCTGTCCATGTAGGGTGATTCAAAGCACTCAAGTCAGGCATACAGGCATTCCCTGCAACCACAGAGTAGAATAAGCAGCCTTCAAAGGGTGATGAAAAATCTTATGTGCTCATCAGAGAGCTGCCTTGAATTAGTCAGGCACCTCAGCTTTGGTCCTTACTCTCAGAGCTGTTACTGGATCTTATACTAGATGGCATCTACTTTAAATGGGACACAAATAATGCTGGCATCAGGGACAAGCAGCAGAGCCAAGGGAATGAAAATTCAAGGAGCCTCGTGAAACAGAAGTGTTGGACACCAGTACTGCCTGTGCTAGGACCACACCTGGTTGCTCAGAAACAGGACTGCAAGTGCATGGAGGATGTCACAAATCTGAGATTCAGCAACCAAAGCCCTCATTTGGAGGCTGGTAGGACAACTATGGGCATTATGGTTTTGGAATTTGGCATGGCCAGAAGGAACTGTCAAAGGAGTGAGGCACCCCCATAATTTTGGGGGTCTAACTAAAAAGATGCACATACTACAGTGACTGCTTAGCATGACAAAAGGTTTTATATGACACAGTCCAATTTCCTAAGTGAAAAAAAAAGCCCTGAGGAAAAATCCTCAGTGTGCTGTGAGCTGAAAATGTTCTTTTTTCTTTTTGATTTGTTCTGGATATACCACAGTTAGGTATTAGTAGTATAATCTTTTGATTCCAATTGTTTCCAATAAAATCCACACTTTGCAACAAGTTTTGCTGAATGAATGTCATGACTAATCTTTGAATAATTTGGGTCCTATTACATTTTTAATGACATTTTCCAGTTTAGTGCTTTCTCCCTTCTCTGTAATGGTTGCCATTATAAGTTTATAAGCAGATTTCCCAGCAAGAGGATTTGTTATCACCCAGAGCTTTCCTATGGAGACACTCATCAATATTAGCAACCATTTTTTGAATTATACTTTTGACACAATTATACAGCCACCAAGTGCACTGCATTTCTCCTCATTAACAAGATCACTCATGTTTACTGAAATTTATTTTATTGAATTTATGAATGTAAGAGATGGCACTGTGAAAAGCTGTATTTTTTTCTCAGTGTTGGCCAAGACAAAAGCTTTAAGGTTCTATTCCAACTTCTGACCAGCACGTGTGAACAGATTCATCATCTGCTTTAAGCCTAAACCATTTTCTAGCTACATGTTTTAAAAGGGCTTTCCAGAAGTGGAGGTGTAATTACCTAGGACTATGTTCTGCAAGCAAATCATCTCAAGCAGGTATCAAATGGTATGAAAAATACACAGATGGTTACCAGGAATCCTTCCTTCCTGGTGGAACAGAAGAGTTAATTTATACATTAGGAAACAGAAAGTCATCTCATTGCTCTCAGAAGAAAAAAGACAAATGTTGAGTGTTATCAAAGATACTGCAGCTGAGTTTCTGACCCTCAGGAGGGGGTTAAAGCTCCTCAGTGGTAGCTGAAATCCTGTTATTAAGATCCCTAACCAGACAATTACAGTTTATTCTGGTCAGAAAGCACCTTTATTTTAATGGGTGAGTACATGAGGTTTTAACTCCATCGCACTAACTTTTCTGGTCATTTAATTGGAAAGAAGATGCTGAATATTCCTGGGGACAATCCCAAAAAAGGAGCTCAGCTTTAAATGAAGGATTTACACTGCTTGACTCTGACACTCAGCTTGTGCAGAGTGTTGTTTTTAGAGCACCAAACTCTGTGAGAACCACACATTGCACAGGTGCCACAACTGCCTGCACTGCAGTACATACCTAACATGTCCAGTGCACAAACAGAAGTGTCCTGCCCAGCCCTGCTGTGTTAAACACAGGCAAGGTTCTTAGGGAAAAGTAACAACTTTTTGCTGGTTTGCTGTTTACTCTGTTGTTGGTTTGGTTTGGTTTGGGTTTTTGTTTGCTAACCAATGTCAGTGCTCTCCTTTTTTTCTATGTATCTCAATGCTTTCTTGTTGCTTCAGACTAAGTGTTTTGGTTTCTGAAGGTCCTCATTCAATGACCCAACTGCCTGTGTCCCAGGTACAAACATTTTGGGAATCTCTGCAGGGGCAGAGGACTGCAATGCTTGTCACACTTTTGGCTTTGGATCTTACACAGAATGCAGCTTTGTCCTTTTTTCTTTTACCCCTGTGAAAGTCACGGAAGTGTTTGTAAGAAAATGTTTTGTCTTCCACTTGTGATAGAGACTTAGTAGATCAGCTGAAATTGCCTAGATGTTCTAAACTTATAAGCATCATCCCACCAGAGATGTGTTCTTGAATGTTAAATTTAGGCTAATTGGAGGCATATCCTTTAATTTAGCAAGCTGAGGTTACTAATACAGATCAAGAGCTAAAAATTAACAGTGGAGCTGATGTATGCTAAATGCCTAAGTGATATCTTAACCTATAATTATACAAGTTCTGTTAATAGTGAATAATTCAAATCTTCAGGGATTTCAATAGTCTAATGGGCTGTAGTTATTTCCAATTTACATTATGGTTGCTAGGTTTCATTAAAATGAGCAAAAGGCTGCATAGCATAGCAGAAGAAAATTGGTGTTTGAAGTTATCACCCAGAAATCAAAACATAAAATTTAAATTAGAAGGTGTCCAAGCAACAAAATGACACCAAAGCCTAGCACTGATAATGAGAGTAGGAAGACAGGGAGTTTGCAGGGATTATTAAAGGAAGACAGCACTACTAGCAACACGCTCCGTAACAGCGATACCTTAAATTCCACACTAGTGTATGCAAGGACTTCAAAACATATTACAAACCTCCATTAAGCCTTGCTACGTTCTTCTGAATTATTTAAATTCTGTTATCTCTGATTTGCAGGTGGCAGGCCGAGGCATGATAAGGCACGAGGCTTATCTGGAGCCATGGGATGACTCAGGAGGATGCGAGAGCCGCAGTTGGGGGCTGTAGCCTCCCTGCCAGCCCCTGAAGGTACAGCTACCCCACTGCTCTGGGGGCTGCTCAGCCAGCCCCCTCCTCCAGCAGCCACTGCCAGTTTCAGCCTCCTACCACAGAGTTCAGTCCTCAGCTGGGCTGAGACACGTGTCTTTGGGAGGCTGCTGTACACCAGATCACCCAGAGCAACATGGGTGAAAGCTACTGCTTTCCAGAGAGCCAGAGGGAGTTGTTATTCATCTGGATCACTGCCGACACCTGACTTGCAGTGCAGTCCCAGAAACACATCAGCACGGTGGCAAGGATGGCAAATCACAAAATCACAGTGGGGAGGGAGAGCAGGAGCTTGGAATGACCACCTCCAGCCAGAGCTGGCACCAGGGAACGTGCAGCGTGGCCACCCATGGCCACGTGTGTTTTGTGGACCTGGGATACACTTTTGGGAGAGCATGTGTACAATCCCAAACCCAAATGGCAGCTATGGCCTCCTCTGAATCGAGCCCACCCAGGTCTGAGAGTAAGGGCAGGTTTTGCTGACTCAAGGCTTGAACCTGTCAGTGTGACTCATTGCTGTGGTCTCACCCACCTCCTGTTCTTCTGAGCCATACTGGTATGCGAGTGAACTATTTTTGGAACAACAGGGTTAAATTAGATTACTTAATAGGTAATAAAAATGCCACATAATTTAATAGGAATGAGAAGTGTTTGTTACCATTTGGTAGAAGTCAAGCTGTCTGACACATTTTGATATGTAAATTTGACTTTAAATTTCTTTGTAAGTTCTTCTGGAGCGTACTTTAAATATAGAGTGTCTCTTCTTCTTATGAACAGATTAACAACTAAAATAAGTGTTCTTTTCTACCTAAAGATTAGCTATTTCCTTAATGTTTAGTTACTTGTTCATGCTGCTTTTTCAAAATTCAGGCTCAAATTCCCCATTTGTATATAATTTCAGTTTATGAACCTACATTTAAATATCTGAATTTCTCTAAAGAGACAGAAGTACAGAGAGGTTTGGTTTGGTCTTCTTTTAAAATTTGAACACTTTGAAGCTCTGCATTTTCTACCTTAGTGAATAAGCCATGGAATAAAGAGTTATAATTAAATAGCTATTTCTCTATAAAATAGGTCTTTCCAACAGCTTCTTTTTATTTTATTCTGAATCAAAGTAACCTCTTACATCTCAGCCTGAAATAGACATATCCATTTTGCAACATATTGCTAAATTTCTCTAATTTACATAAGAAGCAACAGCAAAACTCCACATACATTATGTTAGCTAAATTATTATTATTATGTAATTACATAATGGAGAAATAGCAAATTCAAACTCTTAAAATGCTGATCACAAAGTATATTAAATTATAGCATTGCCTCAACTGCAGGGCAGGTGTGCTCAGTGGCACACCCTCCATCATGCAGACGATGGGATAAACTGGAGCACAACACAGCTCCTCTCCAGGAGACTGAAGGAGATATTGTAGGCCTTTGCTGTGTCCTGAACCAGGACTAGAACCCCTTTAGGGCTCATGGCTGTAGGTCTAAGGAGAAGCAATACCTAGTGACTCACTGTAAATACCTATTTCACTAAGTCATGAATAAATGTACTTTTGTGGGAAGGTTCCCCCTGAAACTGCAGGTAAAAAGAAATCCTTCCCAAGCCTGCTTTTAGGTGACAGCAGAGAGTCAGCAGGGGCAGATTTGGCTCAGGAACATGTGGTGCATCCATCAGTGACTGCTATGCCCAAAGCCCCCCTGTAGCTTTGCAAGCTATGAGTATTCTTGAGCAAACCACTTCAGCCTCCCAGCAGTCCAACAGAACATATAAGAATCGCATAGTTTAATAATTCACTGGCTGGAAAACACTCTCAGATTGACAGATGCCTTGTTACTACAGAGCCCTGTTAAGCAATAACAACACAAATCAATAAAATCATCAAATAATTAAGAACTTTCAGTCACTTAACACCCACTGTGACCACCATTAGCAAGAGGTTTGAGGGCTGTTCATAAATCTCTTTAGCATATTATAAATTCCCCATAGAGCACTCAGATGCCCCAGCTATGGTGATTTATGCTGCAAACACTGCAATCCTGTCCCTGTGCTATTACTGTAATGGTTTCACATTTAAAAATTGTGTCCTGGGAATATGGCTGAGGACACAGCACACTGGAGAGGCATTAGTGAGAAGAGACGTAGACAGAGGATGCAGGAGACCTGACTGTGACTCACCACATAACCTGGAGGAACTTATTTACTGTCTCATTTTAAGTGTAACCCTCAGTGTCAGAAAAGTGTGTCAAAATTTAATCACTTCATGGACTGTTATGTAGTCTGATTAATGATATTTAGAGAGCACTTGGAGATCCCTGGATAAAGGTTGGGTTTTTAGTCAATCTGTTATTTCTGCCTTCAGAGCTTTCATTTCTTGTGTCAGGTCCCAGAGTTTAAAGGAGTTCTTTCCCACTCTCTGCATGCACTTTGTGAAAGTGGCTGCTGGTGTCAAATGCCAGCATATTCACAGGGCGTAAACCATCTGGTTTTGCTGAAACTAAATATTCCCATGTTTACTAAGGAAAATAGATGCAGACACTTTCAGTTCTTGCAGCTGTTCCTTCCTGGGAAACAGTAGGAGAAGATTTTTTCTCTCCAAAGCAGAGGAATAGTAAGCTTGATTGACATCCTGCAAACTGCAGATCTTGCAGGCCCAAATTATTTTCCTTGTTTTGCTCCAGAAGTCCTTCCCCGTTCCTCACTTGGGGAGTAACGCCTCAGCAAGTGCTGTGTATTTCTCATGGTTTGTGGACAGTAGGACAGGCTGTCAGGGGAACTGAGGTTTTATCACATGCTAATAAACATAATTTAAAGAAAAAAAACCCAAAACAATGCTGCTCACACTTTTAAATAGCTCTGACACAGACGGATGAAGTAACCTGTGATACATAACTCTGGTTATGCTTCACCTTGTCCCTATTTTGCATGCAGCTCCTGGGAGACTGTCTCCTGCCTTCCAGACTCTCTAACCCACCTGGGAGCTGTAGGATAGGGCAGGGGGAGCTGCTCTTTTTTAAAAAAATAACATTTTCAATATAGGTCTTACTTACTATATCTGTTCTTTTTTTTTTTTTTTTTTTACTGTTTTAGCATTGGTTTTTGACATAAACAATCTGTTTTCTGGGAACATCTAGACCTGCCCTGCCCTGCCTTTTAAATATGCATAAAAGGCAATGATGGCATAACTACATTCACAGGAATCAAGGGTCAGTATTAATCTACAAAACAATCTTGTTCTTCAAAAAATACTATTGCCTTGAGGAGTATAGCATTTGTGTCTCAATCAAAGATCTCATGTTTCCAACAAAAACTATATTAAGAGAGACAGAACAGCACTAACACTGTATGACTGGGGCATTAATTGGACCCAGACTTAGACTTGAGTGCCTGGGCCAGTGGGTGTTTAATTGTTTATACAAAGTGTTGCAGTTCCAAGCAGGGATATCAAGAGAACCAGTGTGGATGCAGGAGTTCAGAGGAGAGTTTTCTATGTCCTTGCTGTGTGCCTCCAAATGCAAACTGCTGGCTAGTTTGGGACTCTCCTCCTTAATTTGTGAGGAAGGTTGAGAAAATCTTGGTTTTAGCTCTGTGTAGAAGAATAATTATTTTATTTTTTACATCTTAAAATGTTATAACCAAACCCAACTACTTACCCAGTTTTAGTGCAAATACTGAGAAACAAAAAAGGGTCGTAAAGTACTGCAGAGTGGAATTTGTTGGCTTTTCTTCTTCTATCTCTTAATCTAAGCTTTTTGGACAAAATAGGGATGAGCTATCTGCAGATTTTGTTTGTTTTGAGATTACCTTAATACAGTTCCTTATAATTTCTGACTAAAGAGATAGGATCTTTAAATATTTTTGTAAACAAACTCTCCTAAGGAAATACACTGTCAATTGGATCACTAATTTCTGCTGGAAAAGGGCACTGAGGAGGCAGCAGTGGTTTAGCTATTGCCACTCAGGGAGGATATGCTCCTAATTACACACTGGAAAATTAACCACATGGCTCCTACTGGCCTCTCCTTCCCATCCACATAAGAGCTGCAATCAGCCCTGAGTTACAGTGTGCCAGGGTGATAAAGAACATTAGAAATGGGCTATAGTGATGGGATAATGCTGTAAAATACTGTCATGTACTGTCTACCAGGTACCTGATGACAGACCTAGGAGGGAGATGGTTTTGAAAGTCACAAGGCCATAGTAAATAACATAAAAGTGTATGCAGTGCACTAACTTTAATGTGCAGTTAGTAGCAGAAGTTCTGTCTGAAGCAACACAAGGTCACCAGGAAAGAGTAGGTAACAGCAGAGATGCTGAGTCAGTGCTCTGTAGCTGGGGAAGCAACTCTCTCAAATTCCCAGCAGCAGCAGCCTCGGTGAGAACTCGTGTCTACACAGTTGAGGGAATGACATTTACTAACACAGTTGTTTTGCCAACTTCTTTGGAAATTTCTGTCTTTCAGATCTGGCAAACTGAGCAGAAGAGCAGCGCAAATTAAAGGACACCTTGAGACAGCATGTGGATAAGGAAAGTAGACATATGAGGTATTTAGGGTAAATGGCTCTGAGACCAGGTAGGGGAAAGTTAGAAGCAAAGCCATCTTGGTGGACATTAGAGGAATTTAAAAATAACTGAAAGAGAGTTTAGAAAGGTGAGCATTGTTAATGAGATTTTGACAAGGCATCAGTCCAGTTCCCCTGAATCACCAGTTAGCTGTCTTTGGCCTGTATGTGTGCATGGTATAATGCCAAAAATTACTGAACATCCACCCTTGATCACAGAAAATGCTTTCATTGACTATTGCTTTCTGTATTGCAGAAGACAATGAGCCTCATTCTCTGATCGTTTAATTCTGTTTACTGTACTTGGATCATGTCAGTGGGACATGCTAAGTTGAAACCCACACATTTGGGTCCCTGCTCAAGCTACAAAGCAAGGGGGTGCAAACTTGACAGGGCTATGGAGCACAGTGAGGGGACCCTCCTCCCAGCTGAGAGCCCAGGTACAGCTGGGCACTGGCTGTCACCAGTAAAACAGCTCCCAATAAAACAGGACACAGAATCTACAAGGAAAGAAATGAGCTGTGTTTTGCAGCTTGTTCTTTTTCATAGCATCTCTGCTTATATTAAATTATTTTGTTGTTATGATGCGCTGCTGAATTGTTTCTGGAAGATGCTGGCATGCCTAGTAAAAACAGTGGTTAGGGGACTGTTTTGCTCAATGTACCTGAAAGTTTATCATCCTACAGAGTTCGGGAAGATGCCTTAATTATATTTTTATGCCACGGTGAGAGATAATTTCATATCCCCATTTAATTATCAATGCAGAATGTTCTGCAATAATATATTATTATGTCTGAACTGTCTGAACCTGATGTTGTGATGGCTTAAAATAGCCTCCAGGGCAGTTCAGTTGTGTGAAACGAAACTGGGACAATTCCTAAATGCTCAAGAGGGACTGCAGATCTATTAGTCTTGGCAGCAATGAAGTAGTTGGGATAAGGATGAACTTTCAAAAAGTGGAATAATTATTTTTCCTAGTTTAATGAAAAATCAAAGAAAAACATGTTAGGATTTTTTTTTTAATTTAGATTTCCAATACTAGCAGAATTTGAAAAACAAGAAAGGATAGTTGTACATCCTGTATCATGAGCAGATGAGCTGAAATTTTATTTCTGCGTGTCCTGCCCACCTGTGCAGGCATTTCAAAAGAGTGTTCTTTCACCGGTCAGGACACTTAGCATCATCTGATACCTGATCATGGCCCCACCTTGTCCTAATTGCTTTTGTTTTGCTCATACTCATTTTCTTCTAATCAAGGGATAAAAATTTGGTTTCAACATTATATAAGGTGGAAGCATTTCCTGGCTTGTAGGGACTGATGAAAAAATTCAAGCTCAAGTTTCTACGTCAACATCTATATTTGGGCATATAAAGGAGAGGCCTGTTTTTCCTAGAACATCTGCACTTTGTTACTTTGTCAACATTCATGTATTTATCTGCTCTCCCAGTTCGCAGAGGGTTTTCACCACCTACATTTTAAAGCACTTCTCTGTCCATCCAAGGCAAGCATCTGCTGACAGAAGTATGTAAACATGTCTTTAGAGAGCTCATCTCAAAAAAAAAAAAAAAAAAAGTTCCAGAAATCACCAAAAAAGTACTCTTAGCAGCTCCAGCCGCAGTGAAACACGACGCACAGAGTTTTCTCTGCGAACTGCGTTCGAAGAGCGCTGTAAAGGGCACAACTCGTCATTCCAGTTACGACATTTTTTTAAAAATTATTTTTAATAAACTGCGAGGTGGCACAGTTGCGGTGCCAGCAGGCGGAGGGCTGACCCCGGCTGGCACGGAGGCTCCCGGGGCTCCTTTTTCCACCTCTCCTCAGTGTCCGACCCCGGCGCCGCCGCCGCGGCCCGAGGCCTCCGGGCCAGCGGGGCACGGCCGGGCCCGCTCCGCGCCTGCGCCGCCGAGCCCGCTGCGCCTGCGCGCTGCCGGGGCGCGGAGCGGCCGCGGCGGGCGAGGCGGCACATGCGCCCTGGCGGCTGCTGAGGAGGGGAGGAGGCGCGGGGAGGAGCGGTGGCCGCGTTCTCCCATTTAGCTGCGAGGGAGCGGGAGAAGCCGGGCGGCCGCCGGGGACCGCCGGAGGGGGGTGGGGGGAGCCACTGTCGCTGCGGCCGCCGCTCCCTGCTCCTCCTCCTCCGTGGAGCGCCCTCCACCCCGCCCTCTCCCCGCCCGGGACCGAGTCTGGTGGCCACAAAATGGCGGACGGGGAGCTGAACGTGGACAGCCTCATCACCCGGCTGCTGGAAGGTGAGCGGGGCGCCGGGGAGCCAGAGGGCACGGCCGCCGCTCCCCGCGGGACGAGCCGGGGCTGCCGGCGCGGCGCGGTGCGGGGCGAGCGGGGGCAGCGCCTTCCCCGGGGTGGCGGCCGGGAGCGGGCTCGGCTCGGCTCGGCGCGTCCCGCCGGTGCCCCGAGCACCGGCCCTGCAGCCCCGCGGAGGGAGGAGGGGCTGCTGTGCGGGGGGGTGCCCGCCCTTTCTGGCTGCCTTCCTATTTAATAGGAAGAAGAAGAAGAAAAAAAAAGGCTCGTTTTTCATCTTCCCTTCTTCTCCCCGCTGCGGCTGCCTGGCTGAGGGGCGAGCTGGGGGCGCCTCGCTAGCCGAGCTCTTTGCCTCGCTAGCCGAGCGGCCTGTTGTCCCCCGTCCCTCCGGTCTGGTTGTAGTCCCAGCCCTCCGTGTGTGAAATTACGTGTGCGAGCTGCCTTAGGTGTGGGGCTGTGTGTACGTGAGTGTCGCTGGGAGCAGAGGGATTTAGTGCGCTGACATTGCTCAGCCTGCCTACGGGGCAGTCTCCAGAAGTGGCTCTCTCATGGGTGGCTGATAAAGGCTGAGGAGGGTTTTCTGTGTATTAAATAGTGATTCTGCCCTTGAAAGTAAGCTCGCTTATTGCCTGCTTTTGGAGAAGCTGAGGAATTATTGCCAGCGTTTTCTTTTTATTTAAGTTATGTCGTGAATGTTTAGTCTTCTTGGGCCTCTTCTTCCATTAGTGTTTCATTCCACATTCAGTAAATACCTGGTATGCCGGAGATGAGATGAGAGTACTTGCATGGGTATGTGCCGTTCATTTATTTGGTTGCTGTATTCCTTAGATAGTTGGATCACATTGCAGAAGGCTTATAGGAAGGAATTTATGGAGCATGTATAGTTTGGGACGTGAAACAAGTTTTGTAAGGCTGAGTTTTGTTTAGTCGAGTTACTACAAAGCAGGGGGTTTAGGGCTTCAAGGACTTCTTAGCAGCTGCTATCTCATCTTTTTCGATGTGAAAACGAAGAGCAGCAAAAGCAGTATTTAAAAATACGTAAAGTCTTTGAACAGTTGTGCTTATGTTTGTGATTTAAGATATGCAGTGTAGTATAGTATGAAGAAACAAGTATCAGTTGAAGTTTCTCTTAGATCGTTAATGCAGATAAAACTCCCTTTTTCTGGATGTTGAAACACAGATTAATAGGTAGGGTTTTAAGACAAACTAAATAATAACCTAGTAAATGTTGACATTTTAGGGCAGATTTTCTGGGGAGGGGCATTAAGATACATGTATATTTATGGTTCCGGGGTTTTTGAGACACTTTAAATAATATATTTGAAAGACACTTGTTCCACAATAGTGTAGTAATTTAAATGTAGAGTGCTTTAGGAGGAGGGGATTCTGCAGTGTTTTGGTGTGCAAGTTGTTGGATTGTTCTGTTCCCTCTTAAGTATTACTCTGCCTTTTTTTTTTCCCCCTGAAGACTTGTAAAATACGTCTTCCATACAGTTTACATACACCGTAAATACTTGTGTTACAACTTCATCGCTTTTTGGGTTATGGTTCTTACCTTGTGTTTCAGCAGCCTACTCTGTGCTTCTTGTCTTCCATAGTACTTTAACCCTTAGGGATATATGTATGTACAACTTCTGAACCAAGCCTTGCTTGTAATTTTTCTTTTCTGTTTCTGAGTCAATTTTTAACTCTGAGCAGCAACTATAAAGATTTTTAAGGGGAATGGGGTGCTTTTTTTCTTCTTGTCATCTGCTAACATTCAAGGAGTGCCTTTTTTAACATCTCGTATCTGAAACGTAATCGGTAATTCTTACAGGTTTTGTTTGGAAAAAAATGGCAGCAATTGAAGGAATGCAATGTCTGTCAATTATTTTTGCTTTCTTTTTAACATCTTTTATTTGTTGCACTGCTAGCATATAGCATTTTAACCTGTTGTTCAAACAGCAGTTTCCACAATGAAGGTTGGGTTTTTTTGTTTGGTTGTTTTTTTGTTCAGTTGGCAGCTCACATTCTGGAGCTCATGCTGTTGCTTAGCTGACCTGTTCTGGTAAAGTGAGTTTGAATCCCTCCCCACGCTGGTTGCGCAGAAAAATTTCTGTTGACTCTTATCTCCAGTTAAATTGTTCAAAGCAAGTTGTTTGGCTCCATTACTCACACTTCAACTTTGACTTTAAAGGATAATTTAACATGGCTTTTGTGGTGTAGAGTGTAAGCACAGTGAAATAATCAAAAGACATTTTTGTTAAATGTTGTCATGCAGTATATATTCAGTCCTTTTGGTTGCTTTAAGTGAAATGTATGGCTTTAAGTTTGAGTAACAGTCCACAATTGTCTCTCAGTGGCTGCTACACGTAATTTTTCAAGGGTAGCAAATACATATCAAAAGCCACAGCAGCAGGAAACTTCACTGCTGTCGCTGTGTTCCTGGGTGGTGACACCTGCTTCTAGGCTGTGATATTAACTGTCAGGAGTTCTTGCTCCTATTTTAATTAGGTTACTCTGTTTTTATCCTTCTGGGTTATATGACACATTAACTTGCCTTTTGATTGGAATTACCTACTTAGATTGTCTTACTTTCTTGGTGTTTAATTGTGATTTTGGTTTGTTTTTGAGATATCAATATGAAGTGGCCTACAGCTGGGCTGCTTGGGAGAATTCAAGAACATCTTCCCAGTCCTCAAGGAGTGCCCACGTGGCTTATCTAGAATGTGTACTTAGCTACTTTGTAGATCTTTTGAGTGCTGAAAGCCAAATCAATTGACTCTTGAGTTGAATTTAGCGAGAGTTTTCATAGACTCACCTGAACCAGGGTGTAATGAATGTTAATAGTCTTCTATGACATCAGCTTTTAAATTCCATGTCCTTTTGCATATACCAAGTTCTTCTCCTCTGTTCACTGGTTATGTGGTGAATTTAGGAATGGTAAGATCTCATTTTGAGTTGACTTTCTCTTGCAATGTGTCTCGGTCTTGGCCACTAGTTAGTGATACCTTATAAATAACTACTGTTTGGAAATGGTAGGAAGGTAAAAACTCAAGTTTGTACATGAAGTCTGAACATAGCAGTGTTTTCTTTTCTTTTATCTCTGTCTACCAAGTACCATCTGCCAGATTTAATTTGTCATTCCTGTTGCTTACTAGAAGAGTGAGGGAGATGCTGATGGTCTGACATGTGTGCCTCACTGTCTTGGAGACACTGAGTTTTACTGATTCTCATGAGTGAATCTGCAAAGATTTGCAGATCATTCCAATATAGATTCCGTATCTTTGGTAAAAGACTCTTAGAGTGATATGTGACCATGAAAGTGAATAAGCCAAATTAATTGAAAGAGTGTTTCCTTCTTGTGCTGGTATACAGAATCACAGATCAGGCTTAGCTATGTTACAGTACATGAAGATGGTGGTCTTATTTTTGCTTCAGTGTGTGTACTTCTAACATGTTATTATTTTTTTCCTTCCTACTGTCCCAGCTATGCCATCTGGTGGATAGATTTTTTCCCAGTCCCTTCTAGCTGTGGACAATAAACAGGAATATGCACACATGATACTGCCATGAGCACATCAGATGTGGAATACAGAATAATACTATGGTTTGGGTTGGAGGGAGCTTGTAAAGGTCACTTGGTACAGCCCCTCTCCAGTGGAGGGACAGCTTCACCTACATCAGGTTGCTCAGAGCCCTGTCCAGTGTGATGCTGAATGTTTCCAGGAATGAAGCATCCACCATCTCTCTGGGCAACCTGTTCTGTGTTTCATCACTGTCACTGTAAAAGAATTTCATCCATATATCTAAACTTAACCTACTTTTCTTTTCTTAAAATTTATTTAGTATAAATCAGTTTTCCTTGTCTGATCAAAAGCCCTGTTAAAAAGTCTGTCCCCATCTTTCTTATAAGCCTTCTTTAAGTCTTGGAAGGCTGTGATTCAATGGTCTGCTTGAATCCTACTCTCCAATGTGAACTGAGAAGTTTTTTTCTCTTGGGCTTTGCACCTGAAATTGCTACTTGTGTTTTGCCTCATCTAGGAATACCATGTATCCCTGTCTGGGAAATGACCTGAAATTTGTACCAATGCTGAGCTACATTCAGTGCACCAGGTCTAAATTTAAGCCACATTCTAAGCTAATTTTAATTTAGCTTAGATGTGTGATGTGTGGAAAAGGTTGCCCCTATATCAAAGCAAAGATACTGGAATAGGTGTAACCTTGACTTGTAAAGAGTGCTGTGAATGGCGTTAAGATTTCCATATTTCTGTCAGGGTGTTGGGCTTCCTGTTTCTGTGCTGTATCCTTAATTTCTGGGTATAAGGCGTCCCAGCTGGAATGAATTTCTGCTCTTTTAAATTTATAGGTGTCTTAGTAAACACTAGGGAGTTTACCATATGGAAGAGAGGATGCACTCAGGGAAACCCAGACGTGGTAACCTTAGGGTTCAAGATGGCTTTCTGTAGAGGGGCTTCATTTCTATTGCTGTACAAGCAAATTTGCCTTGTCTAGGCAAGACATCTAGCTTTCCTAATTAAAATTAACAATTTGAATTAATCTGACTGAACTTAATGTAGATCATTTCTAAACAAGTTTTTGGTTTTTTTTTTTTGTGAGGCTGAGGGCTACTAGTTCTGGTAGTAGCAATGCACCAAAGCTGTGAAGTATTTATCCAAGAAGAGACATGTTGGACTACCAGTAGGTATAGGGAATGGTTATTGCTTCAATGTTCAGCTAAAAAGGGGATTTTTATGATTGCCTTAATAAAGCTGATTGCATGGTGTTCTTACCATGTCATGTGTTGTCTTTTAAGAAAGCTGCAAGCTTCATTTTCATGTGATTTTGGAGGTCTTATACGTTGCGGTAGGCATAAAAATTTGAATGTTACTTAACTTTTTAATTTAAAAGTTATTACTTATGAAGTAATTGAGATTTTTACTTATTAGTTTTAAATGGTATAGAGCATGCTGGTCAAATGTGCTATGGTCAATCACATTTCTTATTTTGTTGCTGTCTTAACTAATTAATATATCCAGCCAGCCTGGTGGTGTGGGATTATGATATGGTTGTAGTGCTTGCAGTTCTAGACTCTGTAACTGATGCTGAAAAAGAGAGGCAGCTGTAGAGAAATAAAATAGACCATTATGATCTGTTGCAAAACAATGCAAACAAACCATGGAGATGAATCCTGAATAAGCAGGAGTTATTACCTGGCTTGGTGTGAAATCACTGGATAATTTGCTACTAGAAAAATAAACAAGAATAACTGTAAAAGGACTTGCTTGCAAAGGACTTTTTAAAAAATAGTCTTTAAAAAGAGGAAGAAAATAGGCAGTTTTGGTATGTTTCTAGGAGGGTAGGTATTGTCTTAACTAGAGAGAAGGGATAAGGAATGAGGTTTGTTTCTGGGTTTGTTCAGCCGTGCAGATATCAGCCACTTCATCTTTAGCTTTATAAGTGCATGACGAATGGAATGGTTGGCTTGGAACTCTGCTCTGAAGGCCAAGAGCCAGCACCAGGCACTGTGCTGGGGTTCTTTATTCTGCCTGCCTGGTTGGCCGCTTGAAGACTCCCTGATTCACTAACTTCTCATTTAGATACTCTGCAGCACAGGTTTTACTTGAGTCATTCTGTATCTTTCTCCCTGCTCAGCTAAATCATAGCATAAAAAGAGAAACACTGTTCTTATTTAAGACAACTGCAACTAGCAAATTTGCCTTGTCTAGGCAAGACATCTAGCTTTCCTAATTAAAATTAACAATTTGAATTAATCTGACTGAACTTAATGTAGATCTTTTCTAAACAAGTTTTTGGTTTTTTTTTTGGTGAGGCTGAGGGCTACTAGTTCTGGTAGTAGCAATGCACCAAAGCTGTGAAGTATTTATCCAAGAAGAGACATGTTGGACTACCAGTAGGTGTAGGGAATGGTTATTGCTTCAATGTTCAGCTAAAAAGGGGATTTTTATGATTGCCTTAATAAAGCTGATTGCATGGTGTTCTTACCATGTCATGTGTTGTCTTTTAAGAAAGCTGCAAGCTTCATTTTCATGTGATTTTGGAGGTCTTATACGTTGTGGTAGGCATAAAAATTTGAATGTTACTTAACTTTTTAATTTAAAAGTTATTACTTATGAAGTAATTGAGATTTTTACTTATTAGTTTTAAATGGTATAGAGCATGCTGGTCAAATGTGCTATGGTCAATCACATTTCTTATTTTGTTGCTGTCTTAACTAATTAATATATCCAGCCAGCCTGGTGGTGTGGGATTATGATATGGTTGTAGTGCTTGCAGTTCTAGGCTCTGTAACTGATGCTGAAAAAGAGAGGCAGCTGTAGAGAAACAAAATAGACCTTAATGATCTGTTGCAAAACAATGCAAACAAACCATGGAGATGAATCCTGAATAAGCAGGAGTTATTACCTGGCTTGGTGTGAAATCACTGGATAATTTGCTACTCGAAAAATAAACAAGAATAACTGTAAAAGGACTTGCTTGCAAAGGACTTTTTTAAAAATAGTCTTTAAAAAGAGGAAGAAAATAGGCAGTTTTGGTATGTTTCTAGGAGGGTAGGTATTGTCTTAACCAGAGAGGAGGGATAAGGAATGAGGTTTGTTTCTGGGTTTGTTCAGCAGTGCAGATATCAGCCACTTCATCTTTAGCTTTATAAGTGCATGACGAATGGAATGGTTGGCTTGGAACTCTGCTCTGAAGGCCAAGAGCCAGCACCAGGCACTGTGCTGGGGTTCTTTATTCTGCCGGCCTGTTTGGCCGCTTGAAGACTCCCTGATTCACTAACTTTTCATTTAGATACTCTGCAGCACAGGTTTTACTTGAGTCATTCTGTATCTTTCTCCCTGCTCAGCTAAATCATAGCGTAAAAAGAGAAACACTGTTCTTATTTAAGACAACTGCAACTATAAAGTGTTAAAATTTCTTTTACATGCTCATTAGTTACCACCAAAGGTAGGAATGTAACTTTTTCAGAAAGGAAGAAACCGCCCTGCTGAGCCCTGGTCTGTGGTGAAGGCAGCCTGCTATATTTGGCTGTTGCTCACTAGGGTCAGATGCAGTGCTCAGTGAAGGGGCTGTGTAGGGGAATCCACTCTTAACTACAGCCTGAGGTGCCTCTAAAGGTATTGGGTGTCTGCTTTATAATTTGAAACATTGAAATGAAACTTCTGTTGTGTGATTTGCTTAGTACATTGACTAGGACATTTCAGTTTTGCAGTACCATCTTTTCTGGGTTTTGAGGTGGTATTTTGTGTTTGGTTTTTGGTATTTTTATAGCAAGCTTGATATAAAACTTTTTGTGTATATATCCCATGTAATTGTATTGGTTAAGTACCAGTGACACTGAGTGCAGAAATTACACCCAGCTTTTTGTATCATAGCTTCAATGACTTCTTTCCTTGGTACTTCTCAGAAATTACTTCATAACTTTTATGATTTACCTCGACCTTCTTTGAGTTTTAGGAATTTTATTAGCACTGCTTTAGGGGAAAAGAAAGTAGTATTTGTGAAATAAGCTGAAATTCTTCATTTCATGAAGTTTTTATGCTAGGTTAGCTTTCCAAGTAGACCAGGACAGGAATGACTATCACTGTGTAATACAGTATTGTGAGAGGGTTCTACCTTGGGTTTGCTGGTTGCTTGAGTTTTAGGTTCAAGTGTACTTAAGCAAACAGTAAATGCAGAACATGTGGTCTTGTCCTTCAGCATTGAATTGAGCAATTCTTGGAACCATGTATGATACAGAATGACTGAGACATCAGTTAGTTTATGGAACTTCTGTGTTCAGCAGCAGGTGGTCCATGAAAAGCTAAAGGAATGGGTAAAGGTTGCATGTTTTCATGGGCTTACTGGAGCATCCCCTGAAGCAATTTTACATAGTTGTTTCTAAGCCTCTTCTCCATGAGTATTAATTTTGCTGGATAGTGTGTATTTGAAGAATGTAAATTCTAGTTTGGGTAGAAAAACACCACTTAATTGTTAGGGGTTTTTTCCCATTAAAGGCTTAGGCAGTCTCTTACTCTTTGGTGAACTTGTGCTTGATATTAAATGAGCCTGCTAAAATGAGTTCACAAGCAATCACTGTTCTTCAGCAAAATACTTAATATCAAGGTCATCTAGTGAAGGCAATTTTAGAAAGACTTTAAGGTTATTTGGGTGTTAAAGCACAGTTTTTCAGGGGACAAAAGTTTCCAGGAAGACTGATTATTCTATTTTTAGTGAGAAATTTGGGTGATGTACCCTAGGAAAGGTGCAGGGTTGCTGGGTATGCTGCAGGAGAGCTGTATGTTCAGCAATATGTTCTTGCTGAATTGAGCAAAGTTCTAACAGGTTCCTTTATATTATTGTTGTCCACCAGTGTAACTCGTGAATGAGAGCTATTCTAAGCTTAGTTCTGTCACAGCAGTTCTGAAAATTTAAAACTTGTGTTGCTGGCTTTACTCTCTGTTTTGCTGCAAGCTAGGGAGTGGCTGCTTCTGGATGGCAGCTGAACAAGTTAAATAGCAGAAGATATTCTGAGGGAATAGAAGTTTGGCTTTTAAAATTGAGAGCTGCTTTTAAAATTGAGAATTGCTTTTAAAATCCAGTTTTGGATTCTTGACTTAAACTCATAAAAGTATGTAATTTGGATTTAAAAATACTAAGAGCAGATAATTTCAGAACATATTTCCAAAATCAGTGTGAGGACTGCTTGTTTTTTCTTCCTCAAGTCATAGGTAATGCTGCCTTAAGCTTTAAAATCTGTTCTGCTCCTACTATTGACAGGCTGTTCAACATTTGCCAAATACTCCAAAGTACTTTTAAGCACAAAAAAAAAGTTAAATGTCGGAGTTGTTAATCACCAATGATTAAACATGCCACAGAATGTGGGGGGAGTGTAAGCTCAAGGGAATTGCTTGTTTGCAATTTGTAAAATTGCATGCTTGCAATCTTGTGTTGTAGTTTGGGGGTCTTTTTTAGATCTGCTTTGCCAAAATTCCACTTCTAAAGCCATAATTTCAGACATAAGCTTGGCTGGAGCTAGTATGGAAAGAAGCAGAACCAGCTCCTTCCTCTTTCACTAGCACTGTCTCAAGTTCACAGAGGATATATTCTTCACCCTGGGGAACTATTTAGTTTACATTTTTGATGTATCTTTGTTCTAGGAAGAAAATATCAGTTCGCTGTAGTTTACTCTGTGGCCACATAAGTGCAGGTCTGCAAAAAAAGCAAAGTGAATGGAAAGGAGAGTGCTTATTGGCAATAATGCTGACCCAATTTTTTATGATACTAGGGAGAAATCTCTGGGTTCTGATGTTATGATAAAACTGTGAGTTTTACATCCAGTAAACTAGACACTGATCTTGGAAAGTAACACCAGGTAAATGCTTAGGGTAGCTGTGCATACCATAGCTGACTTAGTCATTGAAGAAACTAATAGTGGTGGCACAAAATGAGCAGCTTAGTTGCTTAGAGAGAGGCACACCAGAAGCAGTGTGACAGAATAAGTTAAATACATTTTTTCCATTTCATGAAAGGCTCTGGAAAATAGCAATGGAAGTGGAATTTGGAACAGCCAATTCTTGACCCACTTTCCTTTTCCTTGCCAGTATTGCATTGTATAATCTACTACACTTTGGCATAAATTTAGAGGGATTAAAAAAGAAATTATTTTTTGCTGAAGTTTTTCTTACCTGCCACTGTGCAGCTCATGTCTTGGATTGCTAATTACTGCTACTGAACTTCTTAAGGTTGCTTACCAATGATTGTGTAGATGCAGTGATTATTCTAGTATTAGAGTAGCTTTTAGGTAACTGTAGGATCTGTTGTGCTAAAATAAGTCTCAATGTTCAATGCATATATTTGCTTTTATTCCTTTTTATCCCATGCCATGTCACTCTGCTTGAAGCTCACTGGAGGAAGGGCTTGTTCTCTCAGAGCACTATGCACGAGAGTTTGTGTGTTGCAACAGAAGTGCTGTCCCTACTGTCCCTATCTAAAGGCTAATTTATGTAAATCAAAGCTTGTTTACCGCATTTTAGATTAAAGAGGATTAATTTACCTTCGGTGTTGATATATTTCTGCCCTGAGGAACTGACAGCTGTTAAAAATGATGTTTTTTCCAATGCTGTTAAAGGCTGTTTGAGCTACAGATTTTGCCGTGTGGGAAGCTATGACTGGAGTGGTTAGCTATAGTAATTTGTAAATGAGTCTGAAAAACATCTCTTATGCTCCCGATCTGGTTCTTAGAACCTCCCCTTCAATCTGTTCTTGGGGATTTGGCTTTTGGAAAACTAAATGCAGTGTTGTTTACAATCCATACAAAGCTCAGCTGAGTCAAGGGAACTTGAACAAAATTCTAGTTGTAGTGTAAGCTGCTGAAATAAGTGCTTAGTCTTATTGTGCACTTGTACCACAGCTGTGGCACATCTGTTCTGGATGACTGCTTGGCAAACCCTCCAGTGTCTTTGTGAATCCAGTGGAGTGCGGAGCTTTTCAGGGCCCACAGGAGCCTCTCATTTCTCAATATGTAGTACCCTTGTTGCTGATCAGGAACTGGGGAGCAAACTGCTTTTATCTTAACTAGTATTGATGATTATTCCTCATGAAACTCCAGGTTTTGTATTACTTCAAATGTAACTGAACCTATGTGTTTACTCTGGAGCTGCACACTGTTTGGGTGGAAGGGGCCTTTGCAAAGGTACAATGGCTCAGATCTGCACCTTTCCCAAAGGATGGAAGGGACTGATCATCACATGCATGCTGTCTCCTCTTCTGAGAGTGATAGACCTGTCAGAGTTGAAGTGTCTTCTAACCTGGAAAATCTGAAGTGGTGTAATAAGTTGCTTAGTTGATTCGTCTCTTAAGGACTTGCAGTATTTAGGGCTCTACTGTTAGAATTAAAGAAATACCATCAAGGCACTGACTGGCAGTTAATTATGAAGTCAGGGACTGCATGTTCTCTGTGTCTTGCTTCTCATGAAAAAATCCAGCAGCATTCAAAGCATCAATCCTATAAAGCAAATGTTCCAATTTTAAACTTCTGTGTGACTTTCAAAGGGAGCTAAAGGCTGGTAGTGTAAGAAAAACCGATTGGGTCAAAGTTATTTAAAGTATTATGGGCACTTGAACTGTTACCTCAGTTTTGGTCTCAGTGCTTGGTCTGGTGCTGCTTCTCGTCATGTTAATGTGGTATATAGTGGGCTTTCCTGGGTTTGAGTTCCAAAACTAGAGTGGATATAAGTGTGTGGTTCTACTTCTTGGTTTTGATCTGTGTGAAATGGCATCATTCTGGTACTGCAAGACATCATGAGAGTTGAATACAGAAGAGAATATCATTGCTTATGGTTAAAAGAATGCACTGTCTGTGGGAAGACGTGACTGGAAAGCTGGTTGTGCTGCTTGGTGCTTTGGTGTGACTTTGATGCAAGCTATGGGTCTAAAACAGAGCAATTGTTTAGATAAAATTATAGCCATTGTAATATGAAGACTCTGCTTGCAGTTTATATAATGGCAGTTTATTGTGCCTGTCAGGAGTCCCAGGTCTCTGAAGGGGATCATTATAAACTATTGGAACACAAGCATTTGAAATTAAGATAATTGGAACATTTTGGTGCCTCGCAAAGGGGATAGTCAAGTCCTGTGCGAAGTTGTCAAGCCTGAGTTTGGTTGGTTGTGGTTTTTTTGATAATAACGGAGCTGAAGATGTATCTGAAGAACATTGCTCATTTCTTTGAAATGTGATGAAATGGAAGCCTGTAGGCATGTGTTGTTTGCAAGTCACATTGATTGTTCCTGATGTCTGCCTTTGTATTCTTCTAATATGTAACATCTTAATGCATGAGGAATAATAACACAGAAATGTTGCTAAAATGCTGTTTACTTTCTCAAGTGTAGTTGAAATCTTAATTAGCAAGAGGAATGTGACTTACCATGTCATAAATATCACCTGGTAGTGATTCATTGAGTGTTACTGAAAGAAGTCCTGTATGACACAGCCTTTTTCTTGTGAGGTTCTAATGAGCAAGTATTTACAATATATCCTCAATTTCAGATAAACTATTCCTCCTGCTCTTTTGGCACTCAAACTAGCTGTCTCAGGATCTAATTTTGCACCTCTTCCCTGCTTTTGAAAACAGCTTTTCAGTTCTGCCTTTTCACGTGTTCCTGTGACTGCTTCCTAACCTCTGTTTACCAAGTGTTTGGTGTTTATTAAAAAGAAATATTTATAGCACAGTGTTGGCGTGGTCAGATGTGCAGTTACACTGGGACAAGTATGCAGTGATAACCAGAGCAGTAGTACTAGGTGACCTAGGACAAGCTGTTTTCCCTCATATCCTTTCTTCCCCATTGCACAATGTACATAATGCTAGATGTAATTATACTGACCTCCTCTATATAGTAGGTTTTCTAGGAACTAAGTAGAAATAAAAGGAAAAGGGAGGTTATGTTAATTAAAAAAAAAAAAATTGCAAGCTTATTTACTCTTCTGTTTTGAAGAGGGAAAGCAGGTGACCTAGGAATTAGCTATGTGTGAAGAAATAGTTGTTTCTCTTCTGTTCACAAATGTATTAGAACTAACTGAAGTTGTAACTAAATTTTTTATGAAGTGGAGTCTTACTATACATGAATTTGAAAACATTTGGATTTGAGCTGCAAAAGTTGCATACTACCTTCCCTTGAAGGTACTACCATGGTTTGATGCTGAATGTTACTTTCATCCAAAACAGATGGCAGGACAGGATGTTCGCCTGTTGTAGACACTGATAGATTCTCGTTTATTTGTTTGAAGTTTGGTTTGTGCTGAGATGCAAGACTGAACTGGATCGGCCAAAGTGACAACACAATTGTTCTATTTTGCTGCCTCATTAGACACACTGCAGCCTCTGACAGGAATCATACAGATACTTGTAGAAAAAAGCAGCTGTAGATAAACTTGCCCAGAGGATATTGCTTGCAGTGCAATGACATGCAAATGATTTGACTTTATGATAAATATAGGTCTGAGGGCCTGACTTACAGGTTTTGAGAATTCAATTTAATTTCTAATTAGAATGTTCTTGGCTGTAAAGGTTTCAGTAATTTAAGAGCCATTATATATATGAAAGTTCCATCAAACTTCTGTAGTTTTTAGTGTGATGTTTCTAATATGGCAGTTTCAGTTTATTTAAACATAATAATGTCTTGTGGTTTTTTCTTTGTATTTAACTAGTGCTGTTAAACTTAACAGTCCTAAACAAGTTTACCTTGTGCTAATGTGGAAGTGTTTTCAGGTTTTCTGTTTTCAGGTTTTCTGTTCTCAAGATTTTTCTTGTCTTTTATGAATACTCTTGCATAATGGAACTGTTAAATTAAACACTTCTTAAAATTGCTATTTATTCAGATATGGACAAAAGCACAGCTTGAATTGTTCTCTTCTGAGACATGATTCAACAGGAATGCATACAGATCTTTAAGCACAGATTACCACAGTATCGGAGATTAAATTTACAGTTCATTGGACAGCATAATTCCAAGGTCTTTGGTACATATATAGAATATGATGTTGTCTTTTTGTTAAATATAAGTTTTAAATAGAGATCATCTGCATTTAGCTACTGCTGTATGTCTGTGTGGCAGTTACATTCAGCTGTTAAATATCTCATTTCAGTACGAGGATGTCGTCCTGGGAAGATTGTTCAGATGACCGAAGCAGAAGTTCGGGGCTTGTGCATAAAATCACGGGAAATATTTCTTAGCCAGCCTATTCTTCTGGAACTAGAGGCACCTCTGAAAATTTGTGGTATGTAAGCATATATACATGTTATATGTAGGTGTTTTAATCTAGTTCTATGCTAGGAGGATTGGAAGAGTACTGAGTCAGGCAAATGAGGTTGAGTTGGGATTAGAGGGAGGTCTTCAAAATCTTGAATGTAGTTTTCAGGCAGTTAGCACTTGGTACATTGCCAGTGCTGCTCACGCTATTTTGGAGCAAGTTTCCTTAGCAGGAAGGACTGCTTGTGCCCTTATCTAGTGCAAATTTTGCAACCTGTTCCTTGCCTGTATAGAGCTGGTGCTCTTCTGATCACTATTTCAAAAAGCAGTTAGCTGCTTTTAAAAGGCCCACATGTTGCATGTTGCGATTGCTCACTTCAAAGCATAACAAAACAAAGACCTCGTGAAATGAAACACTTGAAAATTTGAAGGCATTGTTAGTCTTTCAATTGAGAAAGTGAAACTGAATGCAGACTTAAATTAGGCTTAGTTACCATGTAACAAATTCCTTGAGATTTAGAGCATGTTTTAAAAAACATCAGTATTACTGTGAAACACAAATACAGCATGTGCATTTTTACCTCAGTAAGCATTTATAAGATGCTAGACTTCTTCCAAAGTACACTGTAACTACAAGCTTATAAAAATTGTCGAAAAAGTTCTGCAAATACCAGATTGTAATCATCCTTCAACTTGCTTATTAACAATAGACAATGCCTTTGAAAGCATAAAGTTCCTTGAATTAGATTAGTTGAAGTGTCATAATATTAAAGGGGAAGCAATCTTTGTATTCATTACTACTTACATCCTCAAACATAGATTAACTTCTTCCTGGCAGAGGCAATGTCTGCAGTGTTTCTTACATTGAGAGGATATTACCAATTAAAAAAGCCCCAAACCCCAAAATAAAACAGCCAAACCCGCAAACCAACCACTAATGGCAAAGTCATTTTTAAATGACTAATTGCTTGGTAGAGTGGGGAGGAAAAACCAGTCCAGCTTGCTTAATGACATAAAGTTGAAGGTAAAATGCAACTTTATCACATTGTGGTTTCTTTAGACTTTTCATTGTAGTGTAGTCTTACTGTATTCCTAGACGAAGAAAACATGGAAACTCAGGTAGATTATACATAAGTCAAGGTCTGCAAAGAATAATTTTCGTACTTCAAAGTAAGGTCATCATCTGTTTGGAGTGAGGCAGTTGAATGGACTGTTAGGTGTGTAGTAATAGGTGTAGCTAATGCACAGCTAAATAAGGCATTTGTTATCTTAAATCGGATTCCAAACACAGTGAAAGTACCAGGAAGTGTCAGGTGCATCTAAATTTAATATTGGAGCAATTGTCAAAGCTGCATTTAGGGAAAAGCAAAAGAATGATGATTGCTTTCACCAAAAGCAAAATATGCATGCAGCTGGTAATGCTTTGAACTATTTCTTTTGTGTGTTCAGGCAATGCCTGAGGAACCATAATAGGATTGTCTTGTCTTACAATCAAGTCAGTTTGAAATAAGGTCTACATCTCAAATGGCTGTGTTTTAATGTAAGATGAAAGATGCTGTTATGTAAATGTCCATTTTAAAATAGATGTGGTTTTTAATGTAAGTCTTATATCTGGTAGACTTCAACTTGTGCTCACATGAAGCTGTATTTTAAAGTGCTAAGTGCCCTGAATGGAATGGTAAATGCCTTGGTATGTTTGCAAAAATGTTTCTGCAAAATGTTTTTACCCATTAAATGCATTTGTTCCTCTGGTGCATGTGTGTAACTGAAATTAGTTACAGACAGCATAATAATAATATTTTCTGGAGTGTGTTTACTTGGCAGTTCATTCCATTAGTGATGAAGTCTGGGGATTTGATAATATGGTTTTGGAGTACTAGACTCAGCATAGAAACAATTTGTTGAGGAGTCCTCCGCTTCTTCAGGTTGTGACCTGCAGACTTCTAAATATCAGTTAGAATACAAATCATTCTTGTTGCAACATGTGTGAAAGAGATTTTAGCCAGTGGAGCTTCAGATTGTGACTGAAATTGGGTAATAGATACTGATCACCTCTATTTGAAGAAAATTGGAAAAGTGATTCTTATTCCTGAGTGAGAAATAGTTACGGGAGAATGCTGCCTAAAGGAGGAAGCATTGCATTTTTCATGGAAAGTTTAAAGGAATATTATATAAGATGTACTCTTCATACCCCTCTGTATGCTTTAAGAGTTGAACCAGAGAGCATACAGGTTTGGGAACCTTTTATCTTTTTTAAGATGAAAAAATTATGTGAGTTGTTCTTTTTTTTCTTTTGGGGCTGTAGTAGCTCATGCGTTACTGGAGAATAATTGCTGAGCAAAGTCAGGATTTTGTCACTGAACAAGCAACAATAGTGAAGTTACATCAGTGTAATGCTTAATGTACAGGGCCAGGAGGTACTGAATCTAAATAACATACAGCTTGTACTGGTTTTGGTATAGCTGTTTTGCATCCAGTCACTCTGATAATAAGTTTTCCACTCAGCTGGAATACATTGCATTTATGCTGCAAGTTACTGTAGGGCAGCTTTGACCTGTTCACCCATGTGGACAGCTCAGAGATAGTTTAGGTTTGGCTGCTCTGATGTGATGCACTGTGCTGGTGTAAATGCCACACGGAGGTGTTCTGTGGAAAGCCTAGTTTTAAAGCTGGCAGTGGGAAGAGTAACATGACAGGTATTTTTCCTAACAACAAGGTGCAGGGTTGAGTATCTTGTAAGGGATGGAGTCTTTTGAGTCTGTTTTACTTGTTACATGCATCAAAGGAGGAGTTAGTCTAAATGCCGGGGGATGGGATTCTTAGTACAGCAATGTTATGGAAATTGACCTTTGAAGTGAGTGTACTTTGCCAGCACAGTGTTCAGTTTCTCTCCAGTCTAAATTCTTCACTGATCTGTTTTTGCAGTAGATAATGTCATTTTTTTTGAGGTATGTTTGCTTCCTGGTCATATACCTGTTCAATTAGAGGTTTTCTTTCTGACCTTGTTTTAATTTAAATGAATTCAAGCTTGGTTAGAAAGCTTATGCTTTATTGTGAAGATTTTTGTAGCTTTTGCGTTTCAGACTGGCTTCATACCTGACATAGCAGTTGTGCAGATATGGTGAGTTATTTATACCCTGTGAGTACTTCAGCTTTAATATTAGCACGGTTCTTACCTTTGTAATGCATATTGCCAGTTTTTAAAGGTAATATTAATGCTTTTTTAGTATCACTGAATAAGCGATAATTAGCTGGCTTAAGTTCTTGACTTGTGTAAGTCTTTATGTTGTTGCACTAATCCTTGGTAAACTCCTTTTTTTCAGGTGATATCCATGGTCAGTATACAGACTTGCTTCGATTATTTGAATATGGAGGATTCCCACCAGAAGCTAATTATCTTTTCCTTGGAGATTATGTAGACAGAGGCAAACAGTCTCTGGAAACAATTTGCCTATTACTGGCATATAAAATCAAGTACCCGGAAAACTTCTTTCTCCTAAGAGGAAATCATGAGTGTGCTAGCATCAATCGAATCTATGGATTTTATGATGAATGTAAGCAAAATCTATTACTTTTGGAAGACTACAGACTAATGCTTGGTTTTGGAAGCACTTGTAGCAGTGACTCTTGTAATGCAAGGGTTTCAATATTCTGTGAACCTGCTTTGAAACTTTCTAAGTTCCAAGCCAAGGTTAAAGTCACTCTGGAGCGTTACTATTTTTTTTCTTCTGCTGTCCTTGAAATGTTGCTGTAAGAGATTGAGATGTAAGTGTGCTCATAGAAATAAAACCCTATGAAGACAGTTTGCTAACATTTTTGCTTAGGCTCTGATATGTATTACAGGTTGTCTTTAAGAGCCAGCTTCCACTTCCTAATGTCACACACTGTTTTTTAGGCAAGCGGAGATTTAACATTAAGCTGTGGAAGACCTTCACAGACTGTTTTAATTGTCTGCCTATTGCAGCCATTGTGGATGAGAAAATCTTCTGTTGTCATGGAGGTAAGCTGATGGCTGCTTTTAAAAGCTGTATCCAAACCTGATTTTGGGTTAATGCTCTACCAAATGGAGTGTGGCTGTGTGTGCCTGATATTTAGCTGGAGATACTTGACCTTGTGTTGTCTAAACATCATGCTTTTCTGTGTGCTTGTCAGTAGACTGTCGTTCTTACCTGATACACATGGCCTCTTGTGCCTGAGGGGGAAGTGCATCTGTAAGTGTTCCCATCAGTGTAGCCCTCTCTGAAGGTTACTTAATGCTAGAATTATTGCCTACTTTGCCACATTACCTGTTGCTGTTACTATATATCAGTGCAGCCTTGCTAACGTTGGCATCCCTGGCAGTGAAGAGTGGCTGTCACAAGTAACCTTGGCTCTCTCCTCTCGGCCTCTTTAACTGTTTCACAACACTTGGGTGGGCGGGACCGGTGAGGTCACGCAGTCAAGCCTGCAGCTTGAAGTGAGACATTTGTTAACACTGGAACAGATTAGACATGGCTTGCATGGACTCCATAAAGCCTTTGCTGCTAGACAGTCTACATTCTGTGTGTACCAGTCCCAGTGCTGCCCTGCTCGTGTACTGAAAAAAGTGTTGGGAGTTGATCTTACTGAGAGCTGTTATTGTCTGAGTATTGGAACATACTTGGGTTCTCCTCTTTGTAGAACAGGCCTTGCCATGACTTTACAGGCAACGATGCTTAACAGGTTTTCAGAAGCTTATAGTGTCAAACAGTTGACAAGTATTTCAATTACTTGTAGAATCCTGCCTTTTGCAGCTGTGTTTGCAACTGCCTCCATTAATAAGCAACTAAATGCCTTTCTCTGAGTGGTCTAGAAATGGTTTGGTAGATGTCACACCTGTGTTGCCAGTGAGATGGAAATTAGTGGAAATGAAAGCAATGCATAAACATCTTGTTTGAACACCTCTGTTTCCAGACTTCATGAGGTTCTATTGATGGCTGCCATCCTGCCTTTATGAATTACAGATATCAATTCAAGAGCTATGCCTGTATGGAATGTGCTTTAAAAATGGTCTGGAGTATTCTTGTCTTTTGTATTGAGAGCTTCTGCCTTCAGTGCCTGCTAGAATAAGCTACCAGGGTCTTACACATAACATGCTCTGAGATATTGTTCAGTCCCTGTAAAAACATAGTTAATGCAGTAATACACTTGGGTCTGCCAGTGTCTGGGTAGCACTGACATGTCAGAATAACTGTTTGTTTGCAGCTCATCTTTAATCTTATTCCCCAGCCATGTGGTGGTGTTTTCTTCTTTGTAAGAACTGGTATCTATCTTTCAGGCTAGATCTCATAGTTTAAAAAATGTGTGAGAGTCACTTCTGCACCTAGGTAGCCAAATACTATTGGCTAAAAACTCATGTAATAAATTTGTCTCCAAAACAGTTTATGAAAGAATTACTGTTTTACTATCAACATATGTTTTAGAATTTTGGTTTTTTGGAGAACAGAGCATGAATAGTAGCAAAATACTGGAGTGCTTCAGGCAAACAATTAAGTTTAGGCAGAAGATAATCAAAGCAGCTTAGCAGGTAGAGCAGAATTCTATGACAAAACTGGTAGCTTTGTGTGTATGCATTTGAGACCTGAACCATGAGAAAGAGGCCTCGAGAGGTATTTTTCAAGAAAAAAAGATTTAAAGTTTCATTGTAAGTGGGGGGGGGGGCAGGGGGGAGCATGTGTGAATTAAGTTTTCCTACTTGACTAAACAAGAGGTTATTTTGTGCATAGTATGCTTTTAAGCATCTTTTTATGAAAAGCAGTATTTACTTTGTTATTTATTGCTAATTGCCCCTGAAATTGTACAGGCTTAGTCTGTAACTGAAATTATTGCTACTCTGAACTGATCTGTAGCTGTGAAACAAAATGAAAAGACTACTGAAGTGCTGTGTGCTCCTAATAAATGGAAGTGGACGTTCAGCACAGAAATAAGTTTTGCCCTTCTTCCACTTTTCTCCAGTCCTATCCAAACTGCATTCCAGATCCAATGAAGTAATGGACTGTCAACGCCTTTTCATGATGTTACTACTCTAATAGACACTGAGACAGCAACACAAACCATTCAACTCTGCTGGGAGGTTGAAGCTAGCATATAGATATAAGGTAGGTGCCTTTTTTACTATATTGCGCATTTTTGCATAGTTTATTTTAAAAATATTGTCCTCTGGGATATAATAAAACTTTGCAAAACCGCATAACATAGTAAAACAAAAGGCACCTAACTTCAACCCCAGTAGGCCATCTACAATAGCTTAATATATTGAGTCATCTCTTTTACCTAAACTTTTCTGGATATCTGTTTTGAGTTACTCATCTTGCAATATAACTCAGACCTCTCCTGCTACCCCTGTATTTAAATGTTTAAGCTAGTGAGAGGATCTTTCATTGTATCTTTTCAATCAGCTCCCTCTTTTCCCACATTCCTCACACATGTAATAATTTGTCTTTTTTTTAAGGCTGTCCTCTCAACTAACTTCTGACTTTGCCCTTTATCTCACTTCATTAAAGCTTATTCCTTAACTATTTCTGACTTCTCCCTTCTCTCTGCATTGTATTCTGTACAGCGTTGGTCCTCTTATCTGTGACAGCACTCTCTAGCTCTAATCTTTAGAGAACTTACATGTGGAGTTTCAAGTTTCTGTAAATGAAGTCCATATTGTAGTGTCCTATTGATGGAATACCTTGGTCTTACCACACTTGATTGAAGCTCTGAGATGGGAGCTGTGTTTGTACAGTAAAAAACTGCATTTATTTAGTATTTTTAGGCTCTGGAATTCTGTTTTTCTTGTGACATTAATGACAACAAACTGGATGTTCATATTTATCTCTACTTAATTTACATAGTACACAAAGATTGCACTATAGAAATTAGTACCTATCACACTTACTTTACCAGTTCACACAGTCAAAGAGGGGTTCAAATCAAATTTGATGAGTCTGCCAGGACTAATGAGAATTCTTTGTTTTCCCTTAGGGAAGAGGTGGTCTTATGCTTCAAAAATACAGTATACTGAGTATACCTAAAGGTATTTTTTCTGTGCTTAGCTGTTGTGACAAGACAATTAATTGTGTACTTCTAGTACGCTGTAGGTTTCAGCAATCACTTTACTGGCAGCAGCTTTACAGTGAGCTTTGGTGTTCTTATGTCCTCCATTCAACACTGATCATGTAGGGCTTTTCTCTGTAGGTATGAATTTGAGACATTAGCCATTTCTTTGTGTGCAAGGGGAGTTAGGAAAATACTTTGGAAAACAAATGGTTAGAAAAAAGTCTGCAAACCTGCAGGCAATTCTGTAGGGGTTTGCTGTTTTCCAATAATGCAAAATAGCACAAAAATGGACAGCCACACAGTTGAGACATGGTTTGTAGTAGCATTTCCTTTTAAAGAATCATAGAGTGCTCTGAGTTGGAAAGAACATTAAAAGTCACCTAGTTCCCAGTGACCCTGCTGTGGGCAAGGAACCTTCCACTCGACCAGGATGCTCAGTCCCATCCAGCCTGGCCTTGAACAATTCCAGGGATTAAAGGTTTATTTTGGGTGCAGCCTGAAATGCTGAAAGCTGTAACTTCATAGGAAGTCACAGACTGGTCGTGTTTATTCACTGAGACTGCCCATTGCAATCTCTGGGTGTGGTGCCATGTGCTAATGAGATGTGTGTGCAAATAGGTCAGATTGGGGAAGGGGAAGTGGTGGATTCCTCAAAGTTTGAAAGGTGATTTTCTACTAGAATTTATATTATTATTCCTGTATTGTTGTGTTTATAGACTTGATTAATACTCCCTTTAAGTAGTTTACTGTTAGATTTCTGCCATTCTTTACAACCTCAAGGCAAGAGCATGAAAACAGCTTTAGCAGACTTATGATGATAGAAGGCTTTTACCATAAGACTGCTCCAAGAAAAATAATCTAAAATCTTCATACTTGGAGCAAAGTTCCTCAAGTCTGTATCAAATGCTTTGGTTCCTGTCAAATATCATTGTTCTTGTAACATATACATTGCCACTGTGCAAACTCTGATGTTAGCTGAAATTATTTTACATGGTGAAGTGACCTTTCCAATGATAGCTTTCTTCTGTCCTGTTCAGAGTTCTGGACTGAGTCAAATTGATATGGTTTGTTAACATGAAATGTGTTTCATCACAAATTAGGTCTTCATGTTCTATTTTCAAATTTGCAGCTTTCTTAAGTGACTTAGGCCAAGGTATCTAATTAAAACATTTAGGACCCTTATTTAAGGACACATTAAGATGCTGTAGCATCTAGCAGGCTCTTTCATGCCTGTATGCCCCAAGCAGAGGAGCTTTAGGGTGTGTAAACTCCTCAAAGGGTGGCTTTAGAATTCCATGCTTTAATTGTAGTTGCATGTTAATGACTAAACTGTTGAAAGATAGATGTGTCTGCACTAAGTGTTTTGGGATTTTTTTGAGTAATCAAAGTACTGTGATTTTATAATTGACCTAAGCAGCAGAGCAACAGTAGATGACAACCTCCATGGCTAAAAGGGTGGTCATGAGAACCCTTTGCTAATTTCACTTGCATTATTCTCTGTCCTCTATTCAGCAACTTAATTGTCTTATAGCAAACTGCCTTTTGTTTATGTTGCAGTGGAGACAATGGATGCTGTGTGCCTTTGAACCTCAAATCTTGTGTTCTCTGGAACCCTTTCCGCAGGTAAAATGCGTATATGAGTCACTTGTTTTCTTGTACTTTTACAGGACTGTCTCCAGATCTCCAGTCAATGGAGCAGATCCGGAGAATTATGAGACCTACAGATGTTCCTGACACAGGTGAGTGAGATGGAATTTACTGTAAATAAGTCTTAATGATGAAACAGGTTTAATCAATTTCTGTGCAAGCAATGTAATGACTTAACACAACCTCTGTTCACAGTACAATATTCCTTGGTGTCTGTATAGGATGTGAGCCCTGTTCCTCATGATGGCTGTGCTATCTGATGTGTTAAAGGTTGTTGTATGTGGTGGTGTTGTTGTTTGTCATAGCAGAGTAGGGTATGTTTTTTGATACATGTTTTTGGATACATTATTCACAAGTTTGCCTTGAAACATCTTAGAAATGTAATGAAAGATAAAGGAAAGTGAAGAGGTCGGTTCCCTTGCCTAGGCACACACAAACCTTTTAGTCCATCAAAGAACGTAACTGTTCAAAGTGAAACAGTACAACAAAGGTATATTTCCTTGATGTTTAATTATTTGGGCTTCTGTCTATTTGTCTCCTTCCTCATTAAATTTGAAAAATACAGCTTTCACTTCACTGCAGTTAGGATTTCAATTGCATCTATCAATGTACTAGTTGTGAAATTTTCTTCTACTAGGTTATTGTTCTGTTTATAAATGTTGGATGCAAATTGCTAGTGCTTTCTGTACAATGTTCTTTTGAATGGCTTGAATTAATCTTGCTCAGTGTCTCATTTATTACAGATTTTTTTACTAGTGGATTGAAAAGACTGTTGAGCAATACAATGGGATAGTTTTTAAAGTGTTTATTTCAACAGTAGTCTGAAATTAACTTTCAGAGGAGATACAAGATCTGAACCTTTTTTTGAACATAAGTTACAAATAAGTTAGAAGAATTCTGTTTCCTGTAATGTTCTTTGGCATGGAGTAATTCAGGGACTAATGTTAATGTATCTACTGTCCCTTAAACAACACCACTTCTGTGCAAGCCAGTATGTACACTCCTGACACTAAGATGCATTATAGACTGATGAGTAATTGTTTCTGTAGTATAAATTACTACACTGTTTGTCCTTTAATGCTACTTATTCACTCAATGCATAACCAGATAAATGTCAGCACAAATGAAACAATCTTTGCATATATCAGCATTCCCAGAAAAGATGGTTTTATTCAGGAGGCGAATAATAGTGCTTGAGGCACCCCCATTTCAGGAATGCCCTTACAGAACGTAGTTCTTGTTTCCATGGACACTCCACTGAAATCATCTCTCTTCTTAGTACCTCCTAAAAATAAGTATGCAGATTTTTTGTAAAAGGTTTTTGTTTCGTGTAGTGTTAATTTTGTTTTCAGAAGCAATAGCTGTATGTGTACTGTCAGAGCTAAAAAGAAATGTCCCATCAGAGGCGTGTGTGCTGTGGTGCAATGACCAAGGTCTTCATCTTTTGGACCTATTTAAGGAAACCAGTTTTACATAATGGAAGTAAGTCTTGCAGAAAACTAAAAATAAACTGAAGTAGTCTCACTTCCATTTAAGTTTTAAGCCCTTCAAAGCTATCCCTTTGTGGAGGGGTGTCACTTGGGGAATATTTGTGTTGATACAGAAGTTTTGGTAGATGATCATGTGGCTGTGCTAGGATTACATCATTATGATGGCTTCTTCGAGCCTGATGGAAAAAAGCTTTGCAACTTCAACTGCAATTTAAAGACCTCTTAGGACAGATTTGCCTATTGTTCTGTATGACCCTAAAGATTATTTGATTTTGGGGAAAGAATAGAAAAGGAAGGACTTGCTAAACAGCTGAGACAAGCAGCTTCTATCACTTGCTGGAAACTCAGGGTAAGAAGCCATTAGGGATTGCAGGGCAATTCTTGTTTTGAAAAACTAAGTTACTAAGTTAATATAGAACTAAATTTCAGTAAAGTTAAGTTTTTGTCATGCACTGACTGTATTCAGTAGTTTATCTCTAGATGGAAATATTACCTAAAATCCAGTTGTTCTTGTTCTGTTTTTCTCGTCTTAAAACAAATGAAATTTTAGCCTGTTGTTAGAGAGGAGCTGCGTCTGGTGCCGAAGACCATTTGATAAATATATGTAAATATAAAATAGTGTAGTTGCACAATAGGTTTCAAACATTGGTTTGCTTGATTACAGCTTGAAGGATCTGTTGTTTAAGAAATAACATCTTCAATATTTTGTTTAGCAAGTAACCAAATGTAAATGTCAGTCAAATTTCTGAATGGTAGATGAAGGAGCCTTCTGACTTATCTTTCAAATTGTGAGACAATGTATTTATTTATGGGTTATCACAGGTAAAGAAAGTACAATGCCTTTCAAACATTTGGGGGTTTGTTTGTGTTCCAGTTGGATTGACCTGGTTCTTTCTCATGCTAATATTAATGGCAAGTTGTATAGGCATTTCAGTTGATCTAGAGAAATCTTTTTTAATACCCAGTGTTAACTCCAGAGTTGGCTGACCTTTTGTTGGTAGCAAAAAAACCAAAAAAATATCTTGACCAGTGCTAAAATGCTAGAGAGGTTTATTGTTCTAGCTTAGCTTCCAGACTGGCTGTCACAAGGTTTTTTGAAACAGTCAACAGGGGTCCTAGCAAATTGGCAGTGCTATGTGAGATGATGTATCAGTGTTTTTCTGTGTTACATTTTGATTTAGTTATCTAAGGTTCTTCATGAATGGTAGGAAGACTAAGAATCAAAGTTGTTTGTGTTCAGAAACTTAGAGTACAAAATTACTTGCTGCCTTTATGACTGGCCTTGCGCAGGACTTCTAAATTTACTGCACCTTTCAAACTAAGCTTTCTCAGTGAGCTGTGAAATTGATGGTTGCCTTCTAATACACATGCACGTTAATATTTTTAAACTCCTTCAGTGCTCACTGTGAACACACTGAATATTACAATAAAAGATTATTTCAGAGAACTATTTGAATCTGACTTTTTTCATCTCAAGGCATTTTCAGTGGTGAGGGGGTAAACAATCTCGAGATTCAGACTGTACTCTTTGTCTGAGTTGCAGTGTAAGTATTGTTGCATTTGTTGTTAAGGCTTATTTTCTGTAGGAGAGTTGCTCTGGTAATTACAATAGAACTGGTTTGCATTATAAAATATCTCCTAAGACTGGCATTTTCACTTTCATTATCTTTTGAAGGTTTGCTCTGTGACCTGCTGTGGTCTGACCCAGACAAAGATGTGCAAGGTTGGGGTGAAAATGATCGTGGGGTCTCTTTCACTTTTGGTGCTGATGTGGTCAGTAAATTTCTGAATCGTCATGATCTGGATTTGATCTGTCGAGCTCATCAGGTATGAATTTTGCTGCTGTTGCTTCTTAAAACCTCTCCTACTCCTTATCAGTAGTGCATATTTGGAACTTAATTTGCACTGTGTTTTTTCTAGAGAAAAAATCTTTCTAATAAAGGGCCTGTAAAGGCTGTGTCCTTCTGTTGGCTCATGTTGAACTGTGTGTCTTATGTCAGTTGAGTAGAATACTAACACTGGATTTCTCCCTTGATGTCTTCCTTTTGTACTGTCTGTTAAATGTTAGACTGATGTATGTGAGCATCACAGGTAAAGTCTCCAGATTTAAAGGGGCAGAGTGACTTGAATTTGAGATGTACACTGAAATTTGAGTTCTTCAGTTTCAGCAGTAGACAATTCCCTGGTAGTTCTGGCTTGAACTACCTCTGCTTTGCTTTGTGGAAATATTAAATGCATTTTGACTATCTCTACAAACAAGTCTGTACATAAAAACTTTCATTGTTGCCAGCATTTTGGTTCAGCTATCCAGAGTATTTTGGCATAGATTGTTTTTATTTCCTCACATTTCAGTCAGGCAGTTTTTGCATTGCCAATCCTGAGCACACTTTTTTATTAGGTTACTTCAAGCAAGAGTGCTAGTTAGGTGGACATCAGGTTTCAGTTTCCTGTATAACATTTCAGTTTCATTATTTAGTCTATTTTAGAAGCTCCCTGTTGCCGTGAAACAAAAATAGGCTCTTTATTCTGTGTCACTGTCAGGGTTGCATACGCTATTAGAACACTTACATTTTTTCTCTATAATTTTACTGCTAAAACATTAGAGAAGATTTAGTATTGATTCCACATGCTGACTGGATTTCTTAACTGCTGATCAAGATTACTGCTAATTTTCTATAGTTATATAGTTGATTCAGTTCTTTATAAGAGGAGGATGATATCTTATAGAGGATCATGATGATTGCAAAGTAAGCAGTTGGGTGTATTTGTTGTAATACATTGTAACATGAAGCTTTTATTTCAGAAAAGAGGGAACATCCTCAGCTGAAGCATCATACTTTTTGCACAATTGTAAAGGTGTATTATGCTCTTAGGCAAGATCTGGCTGAATCACTCTTTTTTAATAATTTTGATGCTCTAAAATCACCTACCTTTGAAGTGTGTGCAATCAACACCAATTTAAGCAAAACTTAATTGTTTTGAGTTGCAGTAAAGGTGGTATCCAGACCTTGTGTGCTCCAAACTAATTAGGTCAAACATCCACATTCTGTGTATAAAGCATTAAATGCTGGGAATCCTTACACTGGCAGTGTATAATTGGACTTCAACTATGAAAATATTAGACAGTCAAGCTGATGTGTGCTTAACATTTGAAGTGTCAGACATGGGGTATGCTATCTGGCCTGGCATTCAGTGTCAGGTAAGATAAAAGGAGTGAACTTGTCCTGTCTGAAAGTCAAGACATAAAATACGCTTTATCTTTCTAATATAAAGTCCAGTTTGCCTCAAGATACTTTTTTTTTCTTCAAACCTTTTTATGTGAGCTGTATTGATTTCTCTGGTGTTGCCAGGTGGTTGAAGATGGATACGAGTTCTTTGCTAAACGGCAGTTGGTCACCCTATTCTCAGCTCCAAATTACTGTGGAGAGTTTGACAATGCAGGAGGCATGATGAGTGTGGATGAAACTCTGATGTGTTCCTTCCAGGTATGCTATATTTGTGCAGTAAGATGACTGTAGGTGTTGGGCTGCATGGACCACATTAGTGTTCTCATGGATGTGCTGGTGGTTAGTGTAAAGCAATATACTTGGGCTGCAGAGAGGACTGCACAGAAGGCTGGAATTTGTGAACAACTGGAGCTGCAAACCAACTGTTCTCCAGAAAACTGCAATTGAATATTTTCCAGACTATTGCATATCAAGTTGTTAATTCTATTCAAATGTTCATTTCAAAATTTAAAGTTTAATTGGGTGATTTTTTTTGTCATACCTCGTGATTGGAGTACGCAATTATGCAAACTAAAGGTTATAGGGACCCTTTTAATATGGCTGCTTTGATCAGATTTTAGTCCCTATTCCTTCCTGGATGTGTTTTCAGCCCCTTTTTTTCCTCTTTCCACCTCAACACAGTAGTAGAACTAGAAGGATTTAGAGTTGCTGTTACTGTTGCATGTAGAACTAAGAAATTTGTAGGGTTGCGATGTGATTTCCACCCACCCTACCATCCTCATTCCTGTTGTTTCTGCTGAACAAGGTTTCATGTGGGCTTAACAATATCTGAAATGTTCTTAGTTATTTCTGACTCAAAGGAACTTCTTTATTTTCTCTAAGATATTGAAACCATCTGAAAAGAAAGCCAAGTACCAGTATGGTGGACTGAATTCTGGGCGTCCAGTCACTCCACCTCGCACAGCTAATCCACCGAAGAAGAGGTGAAGAAAGGAAATAATGTAGAAAACACCATCAGATCTGTCAAGGACAAAACTCCATATTACAGTATATAATAAGTGTGCACTGTAAAACCATCCAGCCATTTGACACCCTTTATGATGTCACACGTTTAACTTAAAGAGACGGGTAAAGGATCTTTATTAATTTTTCTAGTAGAAAGATGTGCGACACTGTATTGTAACAAGTATAGCTCCAAGTTCTAATATCCAGCATAGAGAGGAAAATAAATTAGGAAAAACTATTTCAACTACATATTCACATTTACCACGGTTTTTAAAGTTGACCAACATCCCAATTAAAACTTGGTGTAATAGTTAAACCAGATGAGAGCATGATGTTCCATTTGTGTAATGTGGTCTTATTGTTGCTTAATTGCTTTTACTTTGGTTATTTTGTAGCTAGAATGATGCAAATATGGTATCTAGTCTTATTTCCTGGCTCTTTGAAATTGATATGAGGAAGGGGCTTTCTAGAACAGCCATTGATCTCTTATCCTCCCCCTAATCTCCTGTTTTTTCATCATAATGCCGTGTGCCCCCTTATAATGCAAAGTTTATAGTACAGTAGTCATTAAAAGGTAAACTGAGTCCCAAATGCCCAGACTGGACAGCTTGGCAGCCAACATACATTAAGACAGAAAAACCTGTCCTGACTTTTTAACTTAAACTGCCACACGATGAATTTGTGCACTACACTATTTTAAATTATTGACATTACACTGTGCGATGGCACTTCATTTAACTTAGATAGGACAAAAATGGTATTGCCTATTAGTTGGTAACTTGATTTAGTGGTACCTTGGCTTTAGTTTTATTAGCATGAAACACCTTTGGCATGCTTAGCTTCCAGGTAACTTCCTACCTGCATCAAAATTCATCTTACATAGTTCCACAGAACATGAAGATCCTTATTTGCTAAGCCTTTGAAAGCTGACATTCTTTTTCAGAAGAGGGTGTGTTTAAATGGATGTTCTTCAACATACAATAGGCTTAGATGATGGGTGGTAAGCTGAAAATGCTACAGGAATGTCCAACTTTATAGTAAGGCTTACAACACTAAAGAATATAATTTGGATTTTCATGATCAAATTTCATGTACTATTGTATAGACTTCTGCTTTGTAGTGTACTATAGTAGCAATAATTTCTGTATGTGATCAAGAGTTAAGCAGTATTTTCAGTTCTCTCCTTTATTAAAAGAGCTAACATTGGCAAATGGCAAGATATAGAGAAGATACAAAATATATAGAAGGATAAATGGAAGGCACAGATTTGTGATGCTTTAGGATGCAATACTTATTGGACACAACTACAAAAGCTTTTACTGGATACTGTCAAATTTGTTAGATCCTTTGGGGGAAGGCTGCAGATTTATACCATTCTAAATGTGCATCAGTAGATGTAAAACTCTTGACTTCAGTATTGTCTTTGAAAATGTTAAATTGAGGATTCTAGTAACTTATGTTTTATGAACTGGCACATTATATAATGCAAGAGATATATTGATTTCTGACACAGTGAGCAAGTTCTTTAAAATGGATTTAAGTCTCTTTTCTAATTCCATTTTGTTTTAAATGCATATTTTAAATGTAGGTTTTTTCATTTAGTAAAAGTTGTCTAATTCATTTGAATGAAGTCTGACTGGTTATTTTAACATACCTGACTTACTCAAAACGTGTGGAGTTGGTTGATTTTAAAGAAAAGGAAGTCTTACAATATATCTATCTGTTACTGATTTATACTGGGTTGGACTGTGGTTTTGAACAATGGTTTATTCTATCCCACTTTGAAGCAAACATCAGTTTCAATGCTTAAAATAAAATGAAGTAGATTTTTTTGATGTTGTTCAAAAACACTTGTTCTTGAAAGTCAGCAGAAAGAACTGTGTGAGAGTAACTGCAATTTGGGATGAGGTAATTGATGAAATCTAGTCTGTAAGCATTGACATGGTAACTTCCTGCTCCAAGTCAGTGCTTACTTGAGATTTATTTTTGCAAGTTTTGAAAACGCTGGGTTTTACCAAGTGCCAGCCTCTGTGTTACCAAACATCTGGATTAAGCCTTTTCCGTTTTTTCTTTTGTTTCTGGAACAATGTCTTCTGTATCATAAAATGTCCAGGTGTAAAGCTGTATGTTACGTGAGTACCTAACACGCTCGCTTGTGTTACAGATGCTATGTCAAAAGAAAAATAAAGTCTTCGGGCCTTCTTCTGTGTCCTAAAGAAATAGGAAACTTTTAGTTTGTTTAATGGCACTAGTAAGCCACACTGGGTGCTGGTATTCTGAAGAATTGCTATTTTTACATAGCAGCAGTCATTTGGAAATTATTTGAATGTTGTTTTGATTTCTGGAGAGTTGGAATGTCTGCTAACATCCCTCATCTATATGGTGGAAAACACACGTGGTGTAGTAATCTTACCCCTACAGATATGACTGATACTCCATACTAAAAGCAAGTCTGATACATAACAGAACTCACCACTTCAACTTACATTTACAGGGTTAGTATGGGTCTCTTTTTAATATTATCTATTCTGGGAGAAGTGGAAAAAATAACCTCAGTCTAATTCTGTGCAGATAAAATTAACTTTCTTCCATGGAAATTGCTAGTAGTCTAATGGCTAATTTTTTTTTCACATAAACATCTTGTCTGTACAAACCTTGAAATCTGTTAAATAGCATGTGTAGTGTGCTGGGAATAAACAGGAGCATTCTCATATGGACTGTTGAGAGGAGTATAAAACATTACAGCATTTGAGATGTGCTTTTACATGTTTACCCCCCCCCACCTTTATCTGACAGTAATATTCATTCCATGTTTATAGTAGAGTACACATGGCACACAACCTCTTGTCTTGTTCCTTTCTGGTTGATGGGCATGTTGAATTTCCCAAATACTAATTTAAAGTATGCTGCAAGGGATGCAGCTTTGGTCTCTTTTGTGTTGATTGATACAAGATTCTTGTTTTGCATCACTTTTTTTGTATATTTTATACTGTTCAGGGTTTTCTATGCATGGATAATTGTTTGCTGCTTTAAGGGAGGAAAAAAGTTTGTTATGCTTGTGGTTGTGCTGCTGTAGTACCTTGAATACTGTGTTTAGCACATTGTTTGTAATGACCTGATGTATCTCCAAAAACTGTAGTGGACTGCATTTGGTTTGCTGCATATAGACACACAGGAACACTTGTGGCCACTGAAGTCGGAGTTGGTAATTTTATTTCCAAGTTTAGTGTGATTAATTGCAAGTGTCCTGCTGCCAGGTGTCACCAAGTTTCAGGATCCTGTTATGAAGACAATTTCTCTTTGTCCTGTACTCTCTGTTGAGAGGGAGGCCAATAGGTAGGTGTGATATCAGCTTATAGCATCCCAGTGCTGTGCACTTTCTTGCCTGGGGAACTGATGGAAATTGATCTGATCTGCAGAAAGAAGTTGCTTTTATGGTCAGTAATTTTACATCCCTGTTGTAAGCTTATTTGGTCATAGAAATCCACCTTGCTGTGTTTCTGCCAAAGTCAGAATCGATGGACAGAAAGGTATCTTTAAATGAAGAAGTGTTCCTGTCTGTGGCTTATCTTTCGATACGTCCAAGTGGAACCTGTCACATTGAATTGCTGGAGCTCTGTATGATTAGTTTGGGGCTAGGAGATACATTTTTTTTGCTCTCTAGTAATAGAAATATAAAAGACACTATTGCTGTCGAATATGGTTGAACTGATGGTGATCTGAGAGTAACTGAATAGCTGGAATCTTCAGAATTTGTAGATGACAGATACAAATATTCCATGCTTGTCCTTTAATGTAAAGCTCTGAGGTTAGCAGAAAAGGGATTTTGCTTTGTAGAAGTTTATCTACATAAACAATTGTAAAAGCCTAGTTGTTAACTAGGTATCCAGCTTCTTGCTGGCAGACTATTAATTTTTGTGTCCATGCCTGTGTTTCTGGGACTGTTCTTGCTGCCATCTGGATTAGAGATGAAGATGCCTTATACAAACTTGCCAGGTGATATTGCAGCTTAGCAATGAGCAGAGACAGTGGTATTTCAATGTTGTATTGCTTTTGAGCTCATTCAAATTGCAGCTTGGTTCATGATTGGTTTCCATCTGCTTTGGAATGTACATGGGGATTAATGTGAATATTTGACTTCAAATGAACTTGTGAAAAAAACAAGGATGAGAGAATGTCTCCTTATGCTGGGGCAGAGATGTCAACAGCACAATCAAAAGTCTGAGTCCCCCATGGGTTAAAGGACAGGGAAGGTTTTTTGGTACAAGTCAGAGTTTGCAATAAAGTTCATGCATATAGCCATTCTTGTCAATAAAAAGGAACTCAATGAATCAATACCAAGGTTGGGACATTTAAGCAAAGCCCTGGATGTTTTGTTCTGCTGTCATTTTTCTTGCTTCTGCTAATTAGCAATAGAAGCTTTCAAGTTCACTCTCAGTGCAGCTGTATACTTTTTTCACCTGGACCATAGGTGGATTTTGCTTGTCTTGTTCCAAAGGTTCATCAAGGTTTTGGGAACAGCATCTAGCCAGGCGGCTCTGTGCTTATAACCAAGCGTGTACTGATGATCAAAGCTGAAGGAACCTCAGGCTGTGTTGGACTGAGCACTGAAAACTGTGTGGCTGTAACTGGGCGTTGGGTCAGTAAAGAAGTTATGCAGATAAGACACAGGCTTAGGTACTCGTTTTGGGTTTGCCAAGTTCTCATCTTCTATGGAGTAATGGAACTGGTAGTGCCTAAGCATCTTCCCTGCCCAGCACTCAAGGTGTTGGGAAAACAGCTAAGCTGTTGGGTTACTTGTTTTGTGTCTCATTTTGCCTTGTTAAAATAGATAATAATGTTAATCGATAATAAGGACACTTCATTCTTTTTCCCAGTATCCTGTTTCAGCTCATTGATCTGTGCGTCTCTGTGTCCCAAGAAATGAGACTTCAAGAACAATTCAAAATAAGTGTCTGCTACAAGCCCTTGCCAGTACATAACTACAATAATCTTTTCCAAGAAAAACTCGCTGCTGCCTGAAACAGTCAGAACAGGTGGAACTTTAAACAGAGTATATGCACTGCCCGTGGCCTAGCACAGCTCCTTTCCTGGGTTCCACTGCCTTTGCTGATGGAATATTCATCCCAGCCTTCCTTTTAGCCTTAGAAGCAGCCATATCAGAAAGCAGGTGATAACTACATCCAGCTTCCAATAAAGAACAGCAAAAGCTATTTTGTATCTTCAGGTAAAGATGTTAGCTTTATGTGAAAGATAAAAAGCTCATAGGCTGAACTGTAGAAATGAGCACCACTTGAAGAAGTTCTCCTTATGTAGGTTAGACATGCCCAGATGTTAAGTTTTAGTGTTTTAACTTCATCCAAGTTACTGTTAAAGGGAGGAATTAAAACAAATAGGAAGGATTATAATTTGTCTGTTCTTAGGGATGGTTCATAATAAGAAATAGTAAATTATGTTTGCAGAAAGCAAAGTAATTAAGGTACTGATTTTTTTTTCTTGGTAGAGAGTTTTCCCTCCTCCTATTGCTTTAAAGGTTTGACTCTTCAGGGTGCAAAAGAGAATGCTGTGGATGGATCAGATTAATTATTGAAAAGGCTTAACCAGAGAAAAATGGTATCTTGAGGTTAAAACTGGTGCAGCTCATGACATGAAGCCAAGGAGCACACAGCATTGATGAATGCAGAGGACAACTGTGGAGAGTGAATATATTCCATTGTAAGCTTTTCTCCATTGTTTTGAAGTCCCAGCAAGTGTAATGTGAAAATACTTGGCAAGTATTTCATGTCGTTCCTTCTGACATCCAAGCAACATTTCTACAGTTGCCCCTGTAACTCACTCACTGTCTTGTCAAATTTCTGGGCATGTATAAATCGGTGGTTTTCCATTAGCTACCCCAGAATATTTAATTTTGTATTTCAGCTTCCTATTCCTGGGTGGCCATTTGCAACTTCCACAGAGACAGAATGTGTAACATTTTTGTGGAATGCTGTGAGAGGGAACATTTTAGGAGAATTACGTGTTAATAGGCATCTTAGCTGCACCTTAATTGCATCTGATTTCCAGGAAGCTGAGTCAAGAGAATGAGCTAAAAGACTTAAGGCCCTTTTCTTGAAGGAGTACTGGTAAACAAATATAATATTTAATTCATTCCTACTCAAGGCTCTTACCTAAAGGTACAGTATATGACTGACATGGTAGGCTTGGAGGCTCTTGCCTTGCCTTTACTACCTAGAGTAAGAAGACATACTTTTTAACTTGGTCTGACTTGTTTATACTAATACCATTACAATGATTTAGCAGGGTTACTTAATAAAAAAAGACCAATCCGGTTGATGTAATTATTTTTTTGCTCAAATTGGTCTGGCATGCAGATGCCATCTAGTGGTTATGGAATCGTACATGGAAAGCTGTTACTGCAACTGCAGAACTGACATTTATTCCATGTTTATCCTGCTCTCGTCTCATGTGAAAACCTTATTCCTTGATCAATACTGAAATGTGTGCATGGTGCATGGTTCATAACAACTCAGACCTTGATGCATTAAAACTAGGCTTAGCTCAGTTAGATGTACAAATTTATTTTCCAGACATTTTGCAGACTTTGTGAAATCACTTTAAATATCTGAGGATTCTGAAGGGGGTAGTGAGGGGTGGAGAGAATCAGAGCTCCCATGAAAAGTGTAGAAGAATTAGTCTTTGTCTTGGGTGAAGATTTTTGGATTTCTTCCCCCACCTCTGGAATCTTCTGTTTTCAAGTCTAACAGAGTATAGGGAGATTATAGATTATCTGCATTGTTTTCCAGTGATTGGAGAAGGACTGGTGGAAAATCTGTAAGAAAAAGTATGAAGCATGTTTAGATCTGGTATATATCAAAACTGCAGAAAAGAAAATATATTAGTTTTGGATTTTATGTGGAATTTTAATTGGGCGATGCTATGAAAATAGGGCTGGTATTAAATTTTGACACTTTACCTAACCAAATATTGTACTGTTTGTGTTTCTTTTAGTTACATGGTTTCTTCTTCATTCTACTTATGGGCTTGTTATTATAGGCATGTACTGCTGAAAAGAGATTTGCACAGTTTAGACCTGATTTGAGAGAATCACTTGATGTTTAGCCAGGTCCCACTGGTTGTCTACAACGAGTTGCTTTTGAAAAGCTGTATCTACACTGGTTCAAGGCAATTTTGTGGCACTGAAGTGAATCCTCCTGATTGCCTCATGAGCTTCTGCTGTTGTATAGAGATTAGGTCTTTTGGGTTAGTTGTATGCAACAGAGGTTTGTTCCTAATGTATGCCCATGGTGTCAATGATCCAAACTACTGAGTCCCACTGAAGTCCATTACTCTGCTATCCTACAATCTGCACAATATCCTTTCTGTTCTTTTTGTCATGCTTTCTGTTGCTCTGACTGGGCAGAAAAGAAGAAATGGACAATGGTGGCAAAGTCTCTTTGGCTTCCCAGGTGTTACAGTATGGTGGGACCTTAGGTTGCAGTGTAATACTCATTTTTCTGTCTCTGATGAGAGGGATGAAGTCCCTGGCTGGATAACCCAGTGGCAGCAAGAAGAGGCTGTCCCTGACTACCAGAAGATCAGCAGGTGGGGTATGGGGTACAGTTCAAAAAGGATGAAGAGACCTTGAAGACCAGAGCAACAAACATTTTGAGCATTTGTCTTTAACTACAGTGATACTGAGGAGATCTCTTCAGAAACATTCAGCTTCCTGTGCAACTGAGATTCACCCCAGGTGAACTTACTGTTTTCCTATCCAGTTTGTTGGGGTGGAGGAGGGGGACAGGCATGTGAGGCTTCAGATGGAACTACTACACGGGGCTTGAGTGTGTGGAGAGACAGTGGGTTGCTAGTCTGAACAGGAGGGCTGATTTAGATCTTTAAAAGCAATTCCATAGAGCTGTGAGGTGTAGGAGAAATCTGCCATGAAGCAATTTTGCCTCCAAGTGCCTATTTTCTGGCATATGAGGTCTGTCCAATGAATTATGTGGACTGCACACAAGGATAAGGGGCCTGTGTAACCTTCCTCAACTTTCAGAGGCAATACAGTGTCTTCCCCTCCCCGAGTGCTGTAGGGGATGAGCTGATGACAACTGCACACAATCCTGTGAACAGTAGCAGGGACAGGTACTGGTTGAGGTGTCAGTTTACTTGAAATGAAAGGCAGCTACCTGCTGACACCATAGTAGTGTTTTTTTCCTTCCACATTCCAACAAGCTTGAAAGGTTTCGCGGCAGCTGTTCCTTAATCAGGTCCTGGGAGCAACAGCATGAAGTTTGTTCTAGAGGAGATGCCTTGTACCACTGTGGTCACTGCAGGATTAGAGATTTGGATGTCAGGTACAGAGCTGCTATTTCAGTGGGCAGCTGCAATCATGGACTGGTTGTGGGCTGGGTGCCCCTGGGGTGGCAGGAGAAAAAGGATGTGTTGTCCTGCTTGCTGACATGATTTTCCAAACACGTAGCAGTCCAGTGAAAGGTAGGCAAGCTAGTATTCCAAGATTTCAAGCATTGTTGCTGAGGGGAGGCCATGCTTGAAGGTGTGCTGTTCATAGTTGTGATCTAAGGTACAAATGAGAAGGGAATAGAGAAGGAAGAGCTTGGACACAGCCCTGGTCACAGCTGCCTACAACTTGGAGCAGGCCTGGCAGCAGTTCTTGGACAGCCTGTGTGCCAGACTCCCTAAGGCTCAGAAGCAGGAGACTCTGGGAAGGTGGTAGGAACGCTGATATCTTCAGGAGACATTTGATTTCCCTCCAGCGTTTGCACATGCTGTTTCTTGATAGTGAATCGTGAGCCAGCTGCAGGAAAAAAAGCAGGGTCAGCCTGATCCTTGGAGAAGCTTTCACATGCTTCTGGCCATTAGATACTCTCTGCAGTCAGGTGGGAGCATGAGCTCGTGTGGTGTGGAAGCACAGCCTGTATAGACTTACTGGTCCTTCAGCCTTTCTCAACACGGATGTATATTTGCCCCTTATGTTAAGCTACACTCTTAGTTCTCAGAGGACTGTGTTCAATCTCTAAGAGAAGTTTGTATTAATCCACTCATACCTATCTGTTTCTCTATCCCTGAAGTTCTAGGCCCCAGTGACTCCCTGAGAGCCTTGTGTTTACCCACATGAGGGTTATTCTCATGGAATACAATTTAGATTTTGCTGCCTTGTGGTTTTCTAGGGAAGAAACTAAGCCATGTGTGAAACTAGAAGGGTGTGATAACTCCAAAAAGGAGGTTTCAATAAAGGCTGGGCTCAGAGTAATTGGATGCCTTCAGCTTTCTGCTGAACTATTGGTTCAAGCATCTGCTTGAGAGTATAGCGTGTACTTGTTTTGCAATAAAATATATTCAGTTCTTCTAGCAGTAGTGGTAGTTCAAGACAACAAATAGCTTTTGCCCTCAGGGCTCTGTAGTGTTGAACTGAGGAAATGAAGCTCTGAAGCTTGTGGCCAGCTTGTGAAGGTGTCATTGAACATAACTTGTTGGGCACCTCTGGCAATCATGCAAGAGCTTGATTATCAGGCATCAGTTTATTCCCATACAATGTTGTGTATTTTTTTTGTAGGTGACAACAGAGAAATATTAATGGGCTGAGTATTTTTTGCTTGGATGAACTGCTTTTGCTGCCTTAACAAAGAAAATCCTTAGTAAAATTAAGTAGTAGATGCAGGAGTTTGAGTTATGAAAACAGCCAGGCGGTGGCATCAGTGCACAGCAAATAAGCATTTGAACCTCCCTTAAGGAAGACCAGGGCTTGTTTAGTCACCCAGGTCTATACAAGTGGGCCTAGATAGGTGAAGTGCAGCTTTTTAATGATCAATAACTAATTACTTGCAGGCATTTATGGTTAGCTGTTTTTAAGGGGTTTGGATGTGGTAATTTTTGTACCAAATTACTCAAACTGTATTTGTGTGCTGTTTGTGCATGTAGGTTTGTTACAGGTTTGTTATGGTAATATCTTGAGTCACTAGTTTTTGTGTTCTAGTCCTTCAAACTGCAGAAGACTTTTTCTGGGGGGCTGAAGTTCATAATGTTAATGCTCTGAGAGAAGAAGTGTTTCTCTATACTGCAAACCTCATTCATTCCTATCCTGCTTTTATGTTTGCTTAATAATCCACCAGTACCTGAGCAATAAATCTGGCCCACAACCTTTTGAGGTAAATAAGTATGATGGCAGAAAAAAAAAAAAAAGGAGTTTTTGACAATAGTGATACTGAGGATTAGGGTGAAGATGAGAGTTCTTGACTCAGGCCTGCAACCAGATTCCTACTTGAAAACAGTAGTAGTGTCCTGAGCACAGTACTGCCAACACTGGCCACTATTTCCTAATAAAGGGTTCTGGCTTTTTGCTTGGAACAACCCCAAAACTTTGGTTCTGCCTTAGTCTTTGTTTCATCCAAGTTCTTTTTTATTTCTTCATTTTAACTTATTCAAAGAAAGAAAAACAAGGTTCAGCCATATCAAACACTGCTTTGTTGTGTTTTTGCTGTCCCACGAATAACACTTCTAAGCAGCAGCTGAAGCAAACATTGCAGTTCCTCCTTCACAGCAGTGTTGTCATATTGACAGTAGCATGGACCTGCCATGGTGTTAATGTGCAAAGTTTAAATTGCCTTGCATTGTTGGCTGCTCATCTCCCTATGCTGATTGCTGCTAGATACCAGCCTTGTCTTTTTGTACTTGGAACTGATGCCTCCAATTCTTAGAATTGGTTCAACAGAGGAAGAAGCATTGTGAGACAAAAAAAAAAAATCATGATCCTTGCTCAGCTTTATTACTAGCACATCCTAGAGGATTACCTGGGCAATGCTGGGCTGATGGTTGGGAATGCTGCAGTGGTCTTGCATGTGAGAGTTAATGGCTGTGAAAAATGGGGATGAAGGCATCTGTCTGCATTCTTCCCATTGCAACCATTTGTTAGTACCTGTGGAAGATCCCATGTCAACATGTTGTCCATGAGGTAGGAGTTGGATTTCTGCAACCTCACAAGTGCTTCTTGCTATCCCTATCCACAAATTTCAAGTGTCTGTAATTCTTTAAAACTCGGTTGTGCATTTGCTTTGCATGTGTCCCATTTCTTAAAAACCCAGCATATATTCTTAAATTTACATAATATTAGCCTGTGATATTAGAAGTCACTGTACATCTGTCCATAGTACGCACTTCTGTCTATAACTTAAAAGAGAAACAAGAGCAAGTGAGATAAGGGGAGAGCACTGGAATGACACATATACTGCTTTGAAATAGGCATCTGAGCCTACTGCTAACTTTTGCTGGATACCACTCAAAATTCCTCTCTGAAATAATATTTGAAAACCAGCTGGTTTTATCCATTTTCCTATAGGAAAAGCAGAAGTGGTGTGCTGCAGTCGATGTTTGTCTTGTTTCAGTATGAATGCCTTTTTGCTTTTCCAAGAAAATGGTCCACATATGACTTCATGGAGCTTTAGTATTTCCATTCTGGGAGTACTAAGCTTGTAGGCCTGGTGGGAAATAAGCTAGTTGTATAGTTTCATACCCACTTATGATGGTCTTTATGTATCCACTTTTTTCAGTCTGAAAATCTGCCTTTATTTTAGTTGCTTCTGCTTCTTGTTTATTACTTTGTGGCTTCTGCTGCTATCCTTTCTTACAGGTAGCTGTTTATGTATATGTATATGCATTTTTTCAAGTATCCCTCAACTTCTTTGGTTAGGTGGCCAACCTGAACCCCCCTAGACACCCAAGCTCATTAAAAGCAAAGCTAAAAGAAGCAGTTGAATTGCAGTAAAGGTTAACATACTCTGGTGAGTATGTTAATGTGTTCTGTACTGCTTTAGCAAGTGTTTTCCTGGTATCTGGGCTACTTATCATATGGCTATTCAGCTGGAGGTGGTGATAGTTGGTAATACTGTTTTATAAACAGTACAGCTCAGTGTGAACAACCCCAAGGAACAAATACATCTTTGAAATGTGTGATGCTGCTGGCCAAAAGAGTAGAGAAAGTGGCCTTTCATTCAAAGTTAGAGATAGGCCTGTACTCACTTAAATGTGAACTGCAGTTACTTAGGCAAATAGCATCTAGATGTTTCTTTTACTAGCTAAAAGAATTTTTCAGTCAAGTTGTGTAATCTATAACAAAAATAGTGATAGAGTTCATATAATGCTTCTTTTACCTTTTTCCACAGAGCAAGATTTTATCTGACAAAATGATGACCTCTTATACTTACAATTAGTTAGTCCCAAGAATTCAGTGTCCTTCAGCAATAGTCACTTGTATAAGAATGTCTAGAAACAGAAAAAAACCCATCACTGTTTTCAGTGGCAGGTCATCTGTATATCAAATACTTTTCTTCCTCCTGGCATGGTGTTCATAAGGACTGTGGAGATGCTGCTGGGAGACTGGAGGATTGAACCACAAGCCTGAACACCTGGAGTTCAGTCTATGGACCCTGGACCCAGCATATTTCTAAACCTCCTTGGCTTGCTCTTCCAAGGAGTTAAACTCTTGAAAATGCTGCCCCCTCATGTTTTTATTGCAGCAGTTCACACTATTTATGATGTGAGGTCATGTGAGACTGTTTTTTTTTTTAAGAACTCCAAACTGCCACAGATTGGAGCACTAACTGCAGCCATGTACCATCTGTTGTTGTCTCTTGGCCATACGGGCATGTTCCTGAATGTCCCCTGTGTCAATATCCCACATGTGATAGGTAGAGAGGTTTAACTATTTGTATATGTAGCACCAGTGTGTTCATATCTTTTAAAAGCAAGTGATTGTCTTGCATTAGAGGGTGATTGCCCTGTATCACATGCTGCTTTAATTCAAACCATTGTTACAGCAGGTATTTCGGAGAAATAACTTGTAATTTTCCAGGGACATTAAATGTTCATTCATTTCAAATTCATAAAACTCACAGAGTTACCAGAATGTAGCTGTATCCACAACCAATGTATTTCTGTAGTTGAGTTCCTTGAAATGCTATTTCACTAACAAGAGCAAATGTTGTTCCATAAAAAGCAAGAAGCTTATGTTGATCCCTGTAATTACTCTTTAAACAGATGGAACATACATGTCCAGCTCATTTCAGAAGCCCCAGGCACAGCAGTTTTGCAGTTACGAGGATTTAGTCTCACTTCCATGAAAAGGAATGGCAGGAAAGATAATTTGTTAACTCTTCTTGATTCTTACTGCACAGCAAGTGTATTGTTGAAAGGACATGGAAAGCCCTGGAAAAGTAGCTAAATAGAAATGAATGCTGCCTGCACTAAGTGCCCTAGGCATTGAAAAATGCTCTTTTTCAATGTCAGCCATTCCCAGCATGAAGCTTTCAGTGCTGTGATGGCTGTACTGAGAGGCAGGCCATCCCTAGTGAGTCAGCTTTTCTGGCCAGAATCCCACGTGGATCATTAGCAAGTAGTATCCAGTAAAAAAACTGGAAGGCAAAGGTTTCATCTCACACTGTACAAAAGCCATCTATTTGGGATCAAGGTTTATCTACTACTGCATGGGATCAGCCTTTTATTGAGCATGAAAGTCTCATTTGAAGCTTGTCTAATGATTAATGTCTGCTGAATGTCTTTTGTTGGATCCCAACAAAAAACCTGTCAGGTCATGTACTAATTGAGGCGTGACAAGCAACTGATTTTCTCTGGATGATGGCAAAAAAGCAACAATTTCAAGGGCTACAGCTGCTAATTTAGAACTAAACTGAAAGATAGGATCTGGATTTTTTTCTTTTGGCTTGTACTTTATCACTGGGATTTCTGAAAGCAGCTGGAACTTCAGCTAAACAGAAACAGACTCTGTCTGGCTTCAGCTGATGAGATGCTGCACTGCCTGTGCCAGCTGAGCCCTGTGTCCCAGAGGAAGAGTTCTGCCCTGTGGGAGGGCACATGGTGGTAGTGCCTCCTGTCCTCCTGGCTCTGCCAGAGCAAAACCTGACTCTCTGTGGGAGTCCAGGAGAGGATGCCCAGAACCTCTGCACTCTTTTGTTGCCTTGGCAACAGCATCTTCCTTTCTGAGCTGCTTCTATGCCACAGGTACTGCTGCACACCCCAGGGCTCAGCTACCTCTTGCTGTGATCTCCTTTCTCTGTTTCCAGTGATGCAGAGCAGGTAGGCTTAACCTTCCTGGTGAAAAGGTCTGTGTCCTCTTGCACATATTCACTTCCACTGATTTGGGTGAGAAGACATACCCAGAGAGGAAGTACCACTGCGTAAGGGTAGGGTTTGATGACCTTAGAAGTCCTTTCCAATGTAAAGGATTCTGTGATTCTCTATAACCATGAAATAATAAACTAACCTTACTAAGTGGTTCCTGTAATACGTCCCTGTACATAATGAGTCTTCAGATCAAGCACTCACCTCAGTCCATTCCTGTTTTCTTAGGTATTTTATGAAGTATTCACCAAAGAATGTCTGTAGTGAGATGTCGCAAGTCCAGATAACAGAAATCTTCTGCCCTCTCACTCTTACAATAAGTTCTTGTTGTAAAGTTCATGCATTGCAAGATTTTTCTTCTGCAGTGTGGAATTGGTACATGTGGGTGTTGTTTGTAAATGGCATTTTGGCATGGGTGAAAGTGTGTCAAGGTTTGTGCTAAAATTTAAATAATACAGCAGCTGTGTGACAGTGCTTGGCCCCAGTCTCAGACCCTGTCCAGTTCACTCCTATGGACATGTCTGAGTCCTGCAAGACTAAAAAAATGCATCCTGAAGGAAGCTGCATAATGTGACTGTTGAAACCTCAGTGAAGCCCTTTCTGATAGCTCCTCTCATTGTAGTCATCCTGTTCAGTATCTAATTACTGTACAATCTGAATTCCAGGAAAGTTGTTCCAAAGCCTAATCCTATGTTTATAGGAAAAAAGTGACCTGGGAGCCTCAGCAACCTGAAGTTTTATTTGTGTTTATCTCAAGATTGTTACTAAGGAAGGGAGAGCTGCCAGCTGTCTCCTGAAAGGAAAGGGTGTCCTTTGAAGGGAAAATGGCTTTGGACAGGTGATATGCAATAGAACTGAGCTAGTGGAAGTAAGAATTGCACTTGTAGATTGCATTTGTCATCTTCTGTAACCCTCTGCTGACAGGGGAAGAGCAGTCTCTGCCTCTTTACCCCTCTGGAAAGTGTTAAACTGCTCACATCTCCAGGTCTCCAGGGACTGTGTAAGATGCTGGAACCTGTGTGAGGGTATATGAGGAAGGTGATGCCATGGGAACCTCACCCCAATCCAGCCTGAAGAAACTGAATTCTCACTCAGTCACAAGGCTACTCCCTTGTGAGACTGTTCTCTAAGGAGAGGGAAAGTAAACTCATGATAACCTTGACTGCATTTATGTTGCTGACCTGTCCCAGGGAGAGGCTTTCTTGTTGTAATGATGAAGTGAGGTGATACTGCTTCCTCTCTCCTGCTGTTTTCAGCAGAGGCCAGGTCTGCTTCCTCTGCCTTTTGCTCATCAAAGGTTTTGGGACTTTGTTGGTGAAGAAGTATTGTAGCCACGTGGACTTTGATTTTGCAGAGTCTGCAGGCAGTAGTACCTATCAGTTGTTTCGATGGATTTGTTTAATCAATCAGATTAACTTGTGGGAGCAAGAGGACAGGCCTTGCCTTCCACTTGGATAATCAACCTCTGCGAAATAATTTTTATGCCAAGATGAGTAGTACATTATATAAGATTTGAAATAGTGTATAATTTAAGATTTGCTGAGTCTGTGTTCTTTTCTAGTGGGTAAAATAAGTGTTCAAAAAGAAAAGGCTTTGTGCAAATGTGAGAATTAATTGGAGATGAAAGGGAAACCAGAAACATTCTGGCATGTCTTGTCATACTGTGATTTCAATACTGCTTTTAAAGCCAATAGGGCTTACTTATGTTAGGGTTCCACTGGTTTTTGCTTTATCTTTTGGGAGTTTTGCACTATTGTAGTGTAGAACAGTAATTGTACTACAGCCTTTCAGATCAATTTATTCAATCACATTCTTCAAATATATATAACCTAGAAGGAAGCTTTTACATGGATTAGCAGTCCTTAGTCCTTGATTTAGTCCACTGATTTAGTGGAGAACCTATGTGTGTACTTAATTAAACACAGAAGTAGTTCCCTTTTGTCATTAAAACTATTTGTGTATTGAAATTCATGTGGCTTTCCCCAAAGCCACACCCTAGATTCCAGAAAAACTCTCTTCCAAATCTCTAGTTCAATTTCCAGAGCCTGCTCTTATTTGCAGAATTTTTTATGTGGGAGAAATGCATTTTTAATCTCACCCAGAAAAGTTATTGAAGTGGGACTGTTTGCTCAGAAGGCAAAAAAAGAGCCCTGAAGAAGGCTCTGCTGAAATCGAAAGGGTTAACAGCAGGGTATGTAACAGGCATCCACCTGAGTATCTCTACACTGCAGACAAACACAGTTTAAGATCAGAATCAGATCTTTAAAAAGATCCAGCCCATTCCTTGAGCAAATTTACTCCAGTCATTTGATGTTATTCTGAAAACCTCACAGAATCCCAAATCTCACTAGCATTTGTGCAGTTGCCTGCAGGCTCTGTTCTCAGGTTTTTTCCCAGGATTTCCCATAACTCAAATGCCTCATTAGGTTACTGTTTGTCCTTTTCATGTAAGTTGAATGCAGACCTTAAAAAAAAAATAAGAAATTGAATGCCTCAGGCCATTTGAGAACTGTAATTATGTCCTTTCTTTGAGGAAACTTGATCCAAAGTTCAGCGAGGGTATTAGAAAGGCAATGAGTCTTGTTAGCCTTGTATGAGGGTGTAGATATGTGCAGGTGTGGGTTTATCTGTGGATCAGTACCTTGCCCATGCAGTGTCCATGTGTCACAGCCTTGGCTTAGGATTGTGTTCTCCCTTAACTGCAGCTGCTTGCAGAGTTACTGCAAAGGCTTTAGGAATGAAATTACAATTGGAGTAAATGTTGGCATCACAAGCTGTTCACAGAAGAGAATTTCAAGTCCACTAGAGTGATTGGAATGTCCAGTTCCTATTCCTTCTGACAGGAAGTATGTGCATACCCAGATGGCATTGAGAATCTCAGCCTCTGCTTGTATTTAGGTGTAGCCTCTCTGTATGTGAGAATCAGTGTTACACATGCCATCTTTCACATGTGCATCTTGCCAAGCTAAAATTGTCATGTTACAGACGTTGTGATGTTGGTTTTATTTTGGTAGGGGGAAGGGCTGTGGTGTCAAACTAAACAGATGCATCTTGTTTACTGCCCTTAAATATGTAGTGTTTTCCATAGGAAATTATTTTGTTTGCATGAACAGTAGAGGCAAGAGAAGAAACATATCTCAGCCAGCTTCAGTAAATTTACTGTTGTTGGTGTTTGAGTAGTAAAGGGAAAGAACACAGACAAAAATTACTTGTTCAGTTTTTGTTGTATAAGCTGCTAGCTCTGTAAAAGTCTCCCTAAGTTAGAAAGCTTTTAAGGAACATCAAGAACTACTGGAAAAACAGCTGAAAGGAATTGTGTAAATATGGATCAACTTGCAAATACATGTCAGTATTGCATAGTGACCACCTTTCTTCATTATTCATTACCTAAGTTATATTGCTGTCTTTTATTAAGATGATGAATTAGACTTTTTTTTCCCTTTTAAAAAAATATATAAACCACTTGTGTTGTCCAGTCAAAGTATCCCCTATTGCTGCTAGGAAAACTCAGTGTGTTTCTGGTGCTGCAGTGATTGTGCAGTGCCAAAGAAGCTTCAGGCAGCTTCAATGGAATATTTTGCTAGGGAGACTTACCAGTAATTTAATAGAACCTGGGTCAACATCTGGGAAGTATATATTCACTTCAAGAATTAAAAGCAGCAGCAAGAAACCAAAGCCCATTGTTTTTAACTGTCTTGTTCCAGCCTCCACAGTTTTAATACAATCTGGGTGTAACACCCAGCGTTGCACGTCAGGCAGTCGTGCTTCCTTCTTAGGAGTTGTAAAAGGATGTTACAGCAGAGGGCAGTAGGAACCTACCTCTGCTGAAAGCTGGTTAGGATCACAAGCATGCGAGTATCTGTTTTGTCCCCACTCGTCTTCCCTTCTTTAATGATATTCAAGGACCAGATAAAGCTTAGAGATGGGACCTGCCACGGCTGTTGTCCCTGTATTTGTCATGGCAAATACAAGGTGTGTGTTTGTAGCTCCATTCCTAGTCAGTGAACTGGCTCTGAACATTTATTGGATGCTGCAAAAAATCCAGGCCCAAGCTAATGGCAGCAATTGGGCAATTTTTATCTCAATTCAGAATCCTCTAAGAGTTGATAGAAGGGAAATGATGTGACAAATTACACAGCTTATCATCAAGCATGTCTTTCTGATAGTTGCTGAAATACCTTGCTGTTCTGGAAGGCTGTTTCTTAATTTCCCAGTACAATATCTAGGATTTGAAAACCAGAGACTTTTAAAATGCATGCATTTAGGGAAGGGGAAAAAGTCCATGCTGCAAAGTAGCCTGCAGCTTGGAACCTTTCAGATGCACACAGCATGATGATGTCAACAGTGCCAGGATTACCTTCCCTCTGCGCATCTCCTCGCTTTGCTCTTCGCTCGCCCTCAGCATCTTCTGCCAGTGCTCAGAAGCCACTGTAGTTCACTTGGATTTGGTTGTCATTTTCTCCTGTTAATTCAAGTCAATGTTCCAGTACTGTCAGCCACCTGAGCAGGTTTGGGGTTTCCCTGCTATCCTGTTTTTATTTCCTGACGGTGGACATGCTCGTACACATCCTTCCCTGGCTCAGCAGACTTGTGTCTCAGCAGCAGGCACAGATGTCTCTGAGCACAATGCCAGTTCAGAGCAGAGATCAGCAGAGGCTTTGAACTTGCTCCCTCCTTTAATTGGAAGTGGCCCGGATCTGATGAGCTTCCAGACAACATTGCAAAGCTCAGCTTTCCCCCGCCCCCGGCTCCTCCAGGCTGTGAGAGTGTAGGTGTGTGGGAAGGAGGGAGTTGTCATTGTGAAGAATTGTTCAGGAGAGGGGGGAATTACTCATTTCCTAGTTTACTGGTGAGGATCTGCCTTATGTATTGCTACACCTAGGATGTATTTTTAACTCTCCTGTGGTAACTATAGCATACGTACAGATGGACTTACTGAAGGATAGATAAAACATACTACAAATTACACAGACTGTGCACAGGGATACTAGGAATGTGGCTGGCTGTTGAAGTTCCTAGCTCTTGCAGTCACTCACATTTTTTTAAATTGAGACAATACTAGACAGTCTGGCTTCTTTTTTGTCTTTTTTTTCTTCATTTGTTTGCCTATATGCTTGTAAAGGAGAGGTTGAAACCAGGACTCACGTAGCTGAGGCATTCATAAAGTGGGTTGCTTCTGAGGCCAGACCAGTCCCATCTTTAAAGGACAGAGGCTGCTCACTACATGGTTGTTAAGAGCTATTCCAGGACGGAAAACACTAGGAATCACAGAGGCGAGCTGCAACTTGTGAAGATCCCTTCTATCTTGTTCTGGTGCTTTTCTTTCCCTATTACTCAGATTAAATCCATGCCTGGTGAAGTCCCATTTTGGGCAGAGAACTGTCTTGTATGATGAGCAGCAGGAGGGGGAGACAAGCTAATGAGTTAGTAAATTATATTGCTTTGGTGATGTCTGCAGCTTGTGACATTAACACTGCACCACTGCAGCTCCACGTTCAGAGGACCCCTCTGTGCCATGCTGGAGTGCTGCAGGGGATCATGGAATTCATGGATGCTTGCCTGCTTCTCTGAGAGCTGTGCCCAGGATGCTCTGATACAGGAAATATCCACTGGGTGCTGACTGGAGAGCAGACATCTCTCTGGGCTGTCTGTGCTCTCAAAGCTAAATATTCTTGCACAATTCCTTTTAGAAACTCTTTTTACTATGCCTAGCTATAAAGACTGCTTTTTAAAAACTATGTTAAAAGAAAAGGCACTCAAAATTGACCACACAATGATTGAGATGATTGTAACATGGATACTTAGTTAGTGACTGTTCCCCTAAAATATAATCAAGTGGACAGATAAACATGTATTGAAAACAGATTTAAGTCCAAATTTCAATACTTATACCTGAAATAACAGCAAAGGGTGTAGAATAGACCTGTGCAGATTTACTAAGCCCTTTCTGCTTTGTCAATGTGAGTTTTAGTGGGAATACTTGCTCTAGTTCTGTTCATTTGTTTTTAGGGGAGACCAGAATCACTGAAACTCTGCAGGGGAAAGCTAAACCACATTATTCTTATCTAATTCAGAGCCCTGCATATGTTGCGTGGTACCACTGAGGTAACTCCTTTTCCATCAAGTCATCCTGCAGTGGTACCTTGTTTATCTTTAATTATGTGCTGTTTATTAACAGAAAACAGTGAAAACAATCAGCTGTTCAGGGAACAGGAGCAAAATTACTGAAGCAAAACAGTTGAAAATTTTCAAACAAATTGGTTTGGTGTTGGAAATTTTATTTCACATAAACATGCACATTCTGTTTAAAATTGCAAGGAAAGTTTTTGAACCTTTTTTAAATTTGACAAGCCAAAAGCATGTTGTTCCAATTATAATTTTAGATGTTGCATACAGTCTAAGTTGGTACAAAGCACTTTGAAAAGCAATTTCAGGGTTTTTTTTTTGCTATTTTTTGTATTTTTAATTATAAAGCAAACTTGAATGTTTTGACATCTTCCAGAGAGGATGAAAAGTCTGTTTTGAAGTTTGTGTGGCCTGAGGTTGGTCAGTATCTTATGCAGATGTGAGATCAGCATCCTACATGGCTGGGTGGAGGAGTTAAGACAAAACAGAGAAATAAATATCCACATCAAAGCTGCACAGCCTGTCTATTTCAGCCTTGGTTAGGCTTTAATGGATGGCTGTTTGAGTGTGCCTACTTCAGCTGCATCTGAACCAGAGGAGTGTTAAAAATGTTAAAATTTGTAGTGCGGGGACTTAGGACCTCATCATCTTTGGACTTCCCCACAGGGTGGAAGTTTTGAGTTTTGATCGCCTGTTACCTACACAGATATTTGAGAAAAGATTTAAAGAAGTTTCAAAAAAGACAGGATTGATCCAAACACAGTGAAAAGCAGATTAGAGCATCCAACTATTGAGGACCAAGATAATTGGCTTCATTCTGTATGCTTAGAATACAGTACCCAAGAGGGAATAACCTTGCTGCTGCAAAAAGAGAGAAGTGCTACATTACCTGATAGGTCTGGTTTTCAGTGTCTGAGATCCTCAGTCAGCCCTCTTCAAAGTGGTAAGTGATGAAAAAAAAAAAAAAAAGCAGCAATGTTACCTGGTTCCTCCTCGTGGGCATCAATTGAGGCATTTGGGCACTGTCACTCTTTGGGGACTAAAGTGCTAAGAAGTAAACTGTGTGTCCTACATCATTTTCTGGTCTGCCCCTGGCACAATGCTGAAATGTTACAGGCTGCATTTGTGATGGCACAACTGTGGCAGTGCTCATAGGGAAAGCTATTGAGGCAGTAATTTGTCACACTGGTCACTTGAATATCCCTAATAAGAAACTTCTAAGATTAAGAGAGAAGAAAGTGGCAATACAATTGCTTCTTTATATTCAACTGATGTTTCCCGAACAAAGTAGTAAATTCATAAGACCTACACCATGATCCAGTCTTCCCTGGAGCAGCACCTCTGCCATCTCAGAGTGGTTATGATTATTACTATCACATGAACAGGTGGATATGCTGAGATCAAAGTGTGCAGCACACACAGCAAGGGGGGGCACCTGATGGTGAGAGAGTCAGCCTGAAATGGAGAGACTGATTCCCCAGAGAGCTGTGCAGCCCTTCAGAGGGACCTCAACAGGGTGGAGAAATGGGCTCAGAGGAACCATCTGAGATTCAAAGGGAAGTGCAGAATAACCCCATGGACCAGCACAGGCTGAGGAAAAGCAGGTCTGTGGAAAAGGACCTGGGGTCCTGGTGCACAACAAGCCATCCATGAGCCAGCAGTGTGTCCTGTGGCCAAGGAGGCCAGTGGTATCCTGGGGTACATTAGGAAGAGCACTGCCAGCAGGTCGGGGAGGTGATCCTGCCCCTCTGCTCAGCCCTGGTGAGGCACATCTGGAGTGCTGTGTCCAGTTCTGGGCTCCCAAGTACAAGAGGGATGTGGAGCTGCTGGAGCCAGTCTAGCAGAGGATAACAAAGATGATGAAGGGACTGGAACATCTCTCTTCCCAGGAAAGGCTGAGGGAGCTGGGCCTGGTCAGCCTCAAGAAGACACAGCTGAGAAGGACCTCATCAATATCTATCAGTATCTGAAGGGAGGTGCCAAGAGGATGGAGCCAGGCTCTGCTCCATCTGAGCAATAGGACAGGAGGCAATGGGCAGAAACTGGAGCACAACATTTCAGCTGAACATGAGGAAGAACTTCTTCACTGTGTAGGTGACTGAGCACAGGAACAGATTGCCCAGAGAGGTTGTGCAGTCTCACTCATTGGAGATAATCAAGAATTCTTCCAATGTGCTCTAGGATGATCGTGCTTGAGCAGGGAGCTTGAACCACTGTGGTCCCTTCCAAACTTACCCATTCTGTGATTTTGATTCTGTAAATGGGAAGACAGATGAAGGGAAGCATTGCAGTATGCTTGAGTTATGTATTATCTCACTGGCATTTGCTTAACAAGTCTTATTCTGAAATGCAGTTTTTGCTTTGCCCTGCTTTCAAATTCTTTAAAAAAATTCTTTTAGAAAAAATTAGGCAGAGGTTAATAGTAGCTTTGCTTTGAAATCTGCTTATGCTTTACATAACATAAAAGCCTGCCTGTCTAGGTTGGATGTCTGCTTAGTTCTGTGCCACCTTGTATGAGCATAACAAGTAGGACTCAGTTTTAAACAACAGAAGGTCAATCGAATTCTAGTTAATCTGTTTATTTCAGTTTGCAGAAAGCAGGGGAGAAAAAGATAAATCAGTGCAGAATAGAATGATACTCAAATGGTAAACTTTTCATGCAAATTCAGAGTTCAAGCAGAGGAAAAATTAGCCTCTTCATCCACAGTCTCTACTTTAGGATCAAGCACAGCCTTTTCCTATTTTAAAGGAGAAAGTTTTCCTCATTGGGAGCACCACTGTGGCCAGCAGACAGCATCTAGCAGATCTTGTCGCAGCCACAAGGAGCACTGCATCACTTCAAGTAAGTGCAACCAGCCATAACATATAGATGGGTTTGTATAGATGATTCCTGGGTGTTGGAGTCCTTTTTCCCCACAGCCTTTTTTTCTTTCTTTCATGGGAAAGCTTTCCTGGATGGAGGACATGCATTGTAGCTGGAAATTAGTCTGGGTTTGGCCAGTTCAAGTGTTGCCTCCTGCTACTGAGGTAAAACATTCTACTCCTCTGAGATCAAATGGGGTGCCAAGCAAAGATGGCCACAGAGGTTTTGATTACACAAGTGTCTCTTTTAGAGTCAGCCTGAATCACTTGGCACAGCACCACATCATGTATACATGTTTGCAGCCCAAAATATATGAGCTTGCATTGCTGCCAAACTGCATGGCACAGTCATACCTAGTGAGCTCCCTGCTTTCACTTCTAGCTCATTTCCATTATTGTTGCTTTTCAGATTTGTCTCTGGGCTTGGAGAAGTATCTGTAGCTTTGTTTCCTACAGAGAAAATGCTAGTTTGAATGCTTCTCTCTCAAGAAAGATGTGAGGCATCACTGAGTCAAGGGGTTTCTACCCTTTCTGTTCAATAGACTTCAGGTGAGGTCCTAAATCTGCTTGTGTTCTACTTTCTTTCTACTTTAACCACTCTTATATTACTTCCTGTGTCATATTTCTTGGCCCTTGGTAGCACTTGAGAAAAGTTCCTCTTAATATTGAACATGACTGTGTTCATTAGTATGCTGATGACTCTTCATATCACCAAGGGAGGATGCTGAGAAAGATGCCTGGAGACATCCCCCTCTTTTCATATTTCAAATTCATGTTTATTTGTGCTCTGTTTACAGTGTTTAGGGATATCTTAGCTTGCATGACCTGGCTCATAGCTGAGACATTCTGCATCAATTTTGAGAGGAAACTGTATAAATTATCTTCTATAACCTAACCCTAAATGTGATGCTTCTTTTTCTGTTCCTGGTGGTATGTCTAAAATGAAACAACAGCAATATCAGCCACTGAAATTAACCAAAGATTTGTGCTTTAGAGACCTAGGCAGCAGATTACTCTTACTTCTTTTATCCTCTCTATGCCTATAGATTTTTTTCACTTCTCAGAATTTGTTCCTTTTCGTTTTATTGGCAATAGATGTTGTTGTAACTGCCACAGAGAAGAGCTCAGCAATTTTTCAAGGATGCTTTGCTACTGCATTTTCTGTCCCAAGATGGAAGTCAAATGTGTTGGCAGAAATTTTGCAGAGCCCAAGAGACCCTTCCTCATGAAGGAATTAGGTGCAGCCGGAGAGTTTAGCAAAGGTGGTGGCAGAGCTGTGTCTGAGTCTGGTGATCAGTGGGCACCAGTGTGGAACTGTGGTTTCCACAGGTGCTGTAGTTCCCAGGTCCCTGCACATGTATTTGTTCAGTATTTGTCCATGTGAGATGTTTGGTATCCAGGTGTGGTGGGATGTCCATGGCTGGCAGCCAAACTCCCACCAGTGGCTCACTCACTCTCCTCCTTAAGAGGAAGGGGAGAGAGAATAGGAAGATCAGGAATGAGAGCTCATGTGTTGAAATGAGGACAGGGAGATCACTTTCAGTTACCACCATGGGCAAAACAGGCTAGACTTGAGGAAAACTGAATTAATATATTTCCAATTATGTATTTAATTATTTGGGTATTGGAAGACAAAAAGGCTTACACTAAAACACTCAGAGAAAGCATCTTTCTTTTCCCCTTTCCAAGGCTCATTTTTTCTCCTTCATCCTTGTTATCACCAAGGGTTATGTCCCTTGAGCAAGGCAAGGGGAACTGGGCTTGTGGGCAGTGTGGAGCAGTTCAGCCCTGCTGCTCCCTTCCTGTCATGCTCCTCCACTCTGGTGTGGGTCCCACCCAGCTGCAGGGATATCACTTTCCCAAACCATCCACTGACACGGGATTCGGGATTCCAAACACCCAGGGCTGGCCACGGTGCCTGCTGCTGGCTCAGGTCCCCCAGGAGTGGTGGCACTGGGCCCTGTGCTGAGTGCCACAGGGAGCAGCAGCCTCAGGAGGAGACAGGATGCTCAGAGCCTGGGGAGCCTGCCCTGGCCCTTGTCTCAGCATCCAGGGGTGAGGGTGAGGGTGCTCGGCACACTGCAGCATAAGGCTATCAGTAATAAACCATTTTAAATATCTCAAAAGCAGTGCTGTGATGACAGCCCAAGTAATTAATTACATTACTTTTAATAGACCCCTCAAACGGTGCCAAGTCAGTGACATCTGCGGTGTGGAAGTACCTTCAGGGAAGAACATTTTTAATACAGTGATACCTCAAAAGGCTGGCCACAGATAGGCTGAAAATGGCCATGCAGAGGATGAAATGTTTTAGCAGACTGTTAAGCTCTCCTGCTTCTGGCTCAGCCAAAAAAATGACCATTCACCCACTTACCGGTGGATGATTTAATTGCAATCTGCTTCTAAAAGCACATAACCCGTCTGCCTAAGATGCATTCTGCACTTCCTGGAGAGGCCCGTGTTCTGCACCTTAATTCTGGTTTCTATCAGATTATTGCCATTTTATCATACAATTGCTCATTTTAGCAGAGTTGTCTTTGACCCCCAGTCCAGGAGAGTCCTCACCCTCAGCTCATGCACAGTCTTGCTCCAGAGCAACTAAGAAGTCTGAGTAACAGCAGCAGAGTATGTGGAGCTGGAGTTTTCATAGAAACATCAATTCACTTTCTGCTCTGGTCCTCTTGGGGAACCAATGCACAAGATGTTATTAAAATAGGGTTTGTTTATTGACCTTCTCTAATTTCTGTGTTCATAAAATAATCTTGTTTATTAACAAGTAATCTTTAGCTGAGATGCACTGTGTTCCCTGAAACATTTGGTGCAGAATTCATGGATCGAAGCTGGAGAAACTGAATACCAGGGAATTAATTTCAGAGGATATGATCTCATAATCTCACTATTTATCTCTGGAGATAGAGAGATTTTGGCTGGCAGCTGCAACCCTAGAGATAAGTGCATTTGAAGGAAATTGAACCTTTTAAAAAATATATTACATTTTTATGCTTGTGTCAAGTCTCAGGGTTTGGATTAAATGCCAGGTTTGTTCTTGTTTTAGTGTTTGTACCTGGCCCACTCTTATTCAGTGGAGTTAACATGGAAATAAATAGCAACGTAACTTTATAATCCTGTTCCAGTAAATCTCAGGAGGACTGGTGGAAATGCAGCTTCCTGGGGTCTCTTTCCAGGCCTTCATGACTGTCTGCACCAAGAACTCTGTGCTGCAGTGGCAGTGCAGGGCTGGCAGAGTTGGCATCATTTCTCACAACAGGGGACTTGCACATCTGATTTTTTTTTCTAGAGCCATTCTGCAGCCCCTTCATTCTTTGTTAGCCATGGTGAATCACTGATCCTACTGAGCTTCAGAAATGGAGGAAAAGCAAGTGTCCTATGCCAGGTGGAAGTTTTTATTGTTTAAAAACGTCGCCATGTAGAAAATAGTGGAAAAGTTGAGTAAGAGCAGCATGGAAGCAAGGGAGAACTGTTCAGTAGATCTTTTTTATCTCTATGGCATGGAAATAGAGAGCTGGCAGCAATGTTCCAGTGGCTGGAAATCTCCAAGGTAATTTCCAAGATTTGCTGATAGCTTACATGGAAATTGGACAAATAATTTTACAAAACAGTATTTCCCATCTAATTCCTCTTCTCTGCATGCTGTTTCCTCAGTAAGTGGCTCTTCTGTCACCAAGATTTACTTATTTGGCTGCATTGTTTGTACAGTCTTCCTTTACACATTATGTGCCTAAATTTCAGAGATTTCCAAAGGACTCATGATTTCCCCTGACATTAGCTAAACCAGCTGGAGTTCAGTATCTGAAAAAGGAGGTTTGCTCTGTTCCTTTAAAGCAGCAAGCAAAAACTCAGCCTCCAGCATTTAAATCTAGAGCCAAAGCTAGGTCACATCAGCTCTGGTGCAGTTAAGTGCTTAGGTAGGTGAGTAGGCAATGTTTAAAGTTAGACATGTCTATCTGTCCTGCTGAGCTGCAGCCAGTGTCCCAGAAGCTCAGGTGGAATGAGCATTTGGATGCCAATGGGCCAAGCTACCCCTTGTGGAGTTCATCCTGTCATATATGGTGAGCTGGACCCCTCAGAGGAGCCTTAATTCTGCCTTTGTTCACCCCAGGTGAAGGGAGCAGACATAAACTCTCATGAGAAGGGAAATAGTCTGACAAGGAGGTACAGGACCACTGCAGGAATTAACACTGAGGATCTGATAGTGAGGCCTTTAAGGAAGAGAGACCCTTGAAAAATGGTCTGAAAGCCTTAGGCTGGCCTTGTAGGTACCAGTTTTGGGAAGAGACATTAGGGAGCAGTGTGAAAGTGCAAGGTGCAGAGCAGGATGCTTTAGAAACAGTGCCTCCTGGGGCCACAGTGTGTGGGAGTTACATAATCTGCTGATGCTGGCTTTCCTCCCTGGAAGGGGAAAAGTCTTCAACCTGGCTGAAGACTGATGGGGTATCTTTTTTTCTTTTTCTTGGACTTTGGTTCTGAAATCTATAGAACATTAAGTCATCTCAGCTGGGTCATGACCCTGTGATGAGAGAATCTGATATAAACGAGCCTATGACTAAGCTGAATAATCCCTTCCTTGAGGAAAACTTCTCTCTGTTCAGTGTCGCTATAGCAGATGTAGTCATCCTGCTCTGCACTTCCTGCTGTGTGAAGCAATCCCGCCACCTCACATATCCAAGGTTACCATAGGATAAGTGGGAACAAAAGTATTTGTGTGATGTGGTGAGGAAACAGCATTAAAAAATGCAAGCCTTGAAATGCTGATCCTCTGCTGAGGTGTTTTGCATGTTGCAAATCTCAATTAGATCTTCAAAACTGGGAGAAGAAAGACCAGCGCCAGCAGAACGCTTGCAAGAAGGGCTGTGCCAGACATGGAATGTGTTCTCATTCACAGGCACACCATGAGTGAGAAGTGCTGCCTGAGGTTACAGGATGAGATTCAATAGGTGTTAATAAAGGAAAAAGAGATAATTAAGCCCCCTTTTTGATGAACCTTTGCCTGCCAAAGACTTCATCATGTGAGCCTAGTAGTTCTCACCTGTTGTAGCTGAGGTGCTGCAGTTGTCCTTAGCACAGGTTAATGTGTGAGAGCAAAGGGGAGCACCTGGGGGAAGAGTGCTGGTGCATCTGTCAGAGGTTAGCAAAGATTAAATTCTGGCAGCAGATGCCACAGAGAGACTACTGGTAAGAGGGCTTCTGGTCCTCTCCTTCACCTTCTGATTGCCCACCAGGTTGACTGAAATGCTTGACGGTTTTTGGCGATGTTCACTAACTCGTTGAACCCAAGAAGCCTTTTCCCATCCTAGTTGTAGAAGATTAGAAGAAGCAGAGCTCTTGTATGTATTGCAAGCATGATTTCAAGGAGTGTTTCCTTTTATTTTCACTTTGGCAGCCATGGACCTATAGGTTGTTCTGTAGCTTATGTAATGAACTCAAGTATTAAAATACTTTCTGGAAAAAATAATCACCTAGAACTAAGTAGATTTTAGTAAAACTGCGCAAGGTAGGTTTTATAATGGCCTATTTCAGTGCCCACTGGAATCCATAGAAATGTTTCAACTGATTTTGGTGACTACTGATGAGATGAAGTGGGCAGCTTCATTGAAAACCTGGAGGAGAATGGTGATGATGCTATATTAAGGCTGTGAACAAAACCCATTTACTCTTGCTAGCATCAGTAAATGAGGGAAGAGGTTTTTTGGGGTTTTTTTTGAGTCTTTTTTACAGTGAAAGAATATAAAGGTTAGGAAGAAAGAGGCCCTGCAGCAGAGAGAAATATTAGAATGAGTCAGAGCTTTCAGCAGGACCTGACTCTGGCTGGGGTTTTCATCTTTGTGCTCAAAATGAATACAGTGTACAGAACAATTAATGAAATCAAACTTACATGCAAAGTAACTGAAGTGGGTGAATTTGATACACATGATGTCTTAATTTTTTGATCTGCAAAATGAAATGTGACAAACTTTTAAAGAAATGCAGTCATTCTTGTTTCAGTACTAAGTGCTCTGTGGGAGGTGGAGCACAGATTAAATCATAGTCTGTGGATGTCACGGGTCCATTTTTGAGTGTGACAGAGGTGATAATGAGGTTAAATTCCACATGGAAAATGGTTGATTCACGGGAGCTGAACTACAATGCTGCTTTCTGCACCATGGTCTGTGCCCTGCTCAAAGGTCAGCTGGAACAGCAGACCTAGGAGAAAAGCAGCAAGTGAAAGCCAGTTTGTCTTTGCCCTGATACAGAGTAAGAAAGGAAACCTTGCCCTCTTCATCTCAGTTTTTCCACAGTTGCACTGCTTTAGCGAGGAAGATACAGGTATATAGAAATCTGGTGTTTTGGGGTTTTTTATAACATGTAAAACTTTATTGATGAGTTTTTGCTGATGTGGACTCCACGTGCAGTGAGCTCCACATCTCTGCTAAGCTGCAGTGAAGTCAGGAAGCTCTATGCTAATCTGGAGGTGTCCTATGCAGAGATCTGCCTCTGTAGGGTTTTAAACACTGCATGACATAAAGATTATTTGCCGAACAGCAAGCAGTTTTGTGTTTCAACAATATGACAAAGACTTGAAAAAAATTTCTCCCAACTTTAGTTGAAGAGCTAATTGCTAAGCAGAAAAAAATGAAATTACTGCTTTCCTTGTGTTTTACTTTCTTACTTGGCACATCTCCAAAATCTGCTGATACAAAGATAAATCTGCATTTTTTGAGAAAGCCATAAGTAAATCCAAATCATTTACTTGGCTATGCATTACCACTCCACTCAAATTCTTTCTGAAGTGATGAATATACAAGGAACTTGAATAGAGTGCGGAGGAATAAATGCTGCAATAATTTAAAAGGGGGAGGAAAACCCACAAGGCATGCTGAGCTGCTATTTTCCAACTTATCAGTGAGTTGTTGGGGTTTTTTTGGTTTTGTTCTTTTTTTTTTTTTTTTTGAAGCTGCTGGATTGGTTTCCTCTGTCGTTCCTTTCTCTGCCTGCTGGAGGATGAAATGATCCCTGGTGAAAAAAAAAGTTTATGGCTTTAAATCCTATTCTATGGATTGAAGTGGATCTTCATTTGTGCTTAGACTTTGTGCCAGCCATCTCCCAAGAGAATTTCTTTCATTTAAAAAAATACAGCTTTATTTCTCTGTTTTATGCACATTGGGTAATGTTCAGTCCCAACTACTGTTTTAGCTCAATGAAGGAAAGTTTTGTTCTTCATTAACGCCCACAACTTAATCAGTGTTTGTGGATATAATATCTTCTATTTCCTCTTTAGCTCCATTTTAGCCCACCCATATTATATGAATGATTTTGCCATTTTCCTTCTTAAGTTCTTAGTTTCCTACCAGGCATTGTGGTGTATGAGTGTGACAGAGCAGGATGGAGTTGCCAGGCACGGTCTCATGGGAAAAAAAATCCAATTCCTTGCCTTTTTGTTTACCAGTAGTATGTTTTTCAGACAGATCCCTAAGTATTTTTTCTGAATTTCTCCTTCAATAACTTGTTTGTATCAGGATTCATTCTGAGGAACAGAAAATTCCAGGTAGGTGTGGCCCATCTGCCATCAATGAGCCGCCCTGCTCTAAAGTACATAACCCCACACCAATCTTCACATACTGTTCCACTTTCTTCCTAATTGTCTAGTCCAGAAAATACTTCCCAACAGCTCAAGGTCAGAAAGTGGAATGCAGTTGATAGCCAAGACCCAAACTGAGAGAAACCAATGGGTTTTGTGCAGGAAATGTGAAATGCTGCGTGGTTCCTTCCCTAACTAATTATCTCTGTGACTCCAGCTGCGTGATGCCTTGTAAGTTATACATTTATATGTATCTTTATATATATATATATATATATATATACACATACACACACTCACACATATGTATTACTTTCCAACAGTGATGAGACGTGAACTTTTGGGGGAATGTAGGCAGGCAGTCCTCTAAGACCTACTTGAGTAGTGCAGACAAAAGCTGGCTCTCACAATTCATGTTACCAGCTTTTCCATCTGCAGAAGCTTGGTCTTGTTCTGAGGTACATTTTGAAAAGTTGTTGTTACATTAAATGTAGGCCTCTAACAGTAGTGCTGAGCTGATAATCACAGAAACCAAAGAATTCAGCTTACCCAAAAAACCTAGCACAGGGCAACCAGCAAAGGTGGATGCTTCCCCACCCCAGACCCCTCCTGGTAGGGGAGGCTGTAGCTGCCTCCCTGTTCCCAGCGGGCACTTTGCCTGCAGAGCTGCTAGTAATAGAGTATTGACTCACTGCCACTCGAAATATCTGCATGCTGATGTTGCCCAGAACCCAAAGTGTATTACCTCTGCATTAATTGAAATGTAGCTTTCAGCAGCCCTTATGAGCGTGCTCAGCTGCAGTGTGAAAGCATTTGTTTCCAGCGGAGATCCTGATAACTGGTGAGATTCAGGAGCGCTGACTGACCTTTGATCATCGGCTTTCAGCTTGGCTCGCTGCCCTGCTGGGAGGAGGAAGGGAAAGTTCTTCCTTATAAAAGCCAACTTCATGTCAGTGTCTCCTGTTAACATTTAGTTTCTTTAGCTAAAAACACAGAGCTTTGAAACTCCTTTTGCACTGGATTGCCTGTCTCCTTTTCCTAGTGACTCTCATAGCTCAGAAGTTATGTCTTCATTTTTAATCCATATGTGACTTAAATTTTGATGAATATTGCAGCTGCTGCATTTCCAAGTTTGCCTGTCTCCTAGCTTTCCCCTCATTTCACCTCAAAAACTGCCTTGAGATTTTCATCAAAGCTGCCAAAGTCAACTTTATCTCCTCCTTGGAACCTCCTTAGCCCCACGGTTTAGGGACAAAACCTCTTGTTGGATGCTGCTCAAGGGCAGCCCTGGCTGTGCTCCCCCAAGGGCTGGCAGGGTAAGAGCCAGCACTCCTGCAGGCTGCTGCATGCTTCTGCAGTGCTTGGACTTGTGAGAGAACCGGGGCTCTCATGCCTGCAGCTCCTTCAGGATTTGTTCCCCTTCATCCTCCCCCGTGCTTTTTCTGATCGTTCTTCATGGCAGGAGGGTCAACTGACACCTGTTCAAATCTAGGTTTTAGATTGCTGTCTGCCATATGACCTCCTCTGACTTTGGAGCAATTTGTGCAACCTGAGCTTGACTCCATGCATTTCTCTGAAATCACTCGGATTTATCCTGATTACACAAAACCCCTGTAGCCCATGTCACGGGAAATGTAGCTCAGTACTAGTGGAACAATAGCAGATAAGTATGTTTGGCTTCCACCACACCCCAAACCAATACAAAAATGAAAAATTACTAACAATTACTAAGGCAAACTTTAAAAAAATAAATGCAGAAAGGAGAGCAGAGAGGTCACAATATTTAAAATAAATGCAAATTGAATACACAAAATTAATACATCTTTCATGGTGCACTGCACTACTACTCTGCAGGTAAATAACCACAACCTCATGGCAATGGCCCATTCAGGAATATGCTAATTTTACACAAAGCCATTGTTAACAGGCCAGATTTAATGGCAGTGACTTTTGTTGGTATCTAGTCTCCTAAACAAATCTTAAAGCATTTTGATTTGCCTTACTGTGGATCAGTTTAGTGTTTCTGGCACATTTCTTGTTGGAAAATACATCTCATCTTTAACTACTAAGAGGGATGCTTGCTGTTTTTTCTGTTGTTGTTCTCCTCCCCTGCTTTAGTTTCATGTTTTCAGGTATTTGACAAGGTTCATACCAGTAGATGTGCAGAAATGGGGGAAGGAATGACTGAGTTAGCCCTGGGATGAGTTTAGAAATGTAATCATTTCCCATTTTTGCAAATATTCTTGCCATCAACTTTAATGGTATATATTGAATCTGCTTTGTTGCAACGCATCAAAAGACACTTTGCATTTTTCCTGAACCAGGAATTCTTTGGAAACATGAGTCTTCAATTAATCAATTATATACCACTGATAGTCTCCTAGAGAGCACCACATTTTGATCTGGTATGAGCTGATACAATTCTATTGACTTTACCACTGCTGCTTAATTTTGATAGTAGCACTCCTAAGGGATATTTGGCATCATACTTAGGAGAAGAGGCTTGCAAAGATCACCTGCCTGGGAATCCACTGCCTTTGTGGCCTTTCCTTGGATTTTGCCACCTGCCTTGGGTTGTGGATCTGCTGAATGTGCATCAGGAAACATCAGGACAAGCACCTCCACTGCATGCCTGTTATCTCTGAGGAGTTTTGTGCTGCAGCAATAGCAACCAAACTTGGACACCAGAGAGCCTCACTCTCAAAATAGGAAAATCCAAGGACATCCAAATTCTGAATTTGGAACCATAATAGGTCAGTGAGCCTGTCAGAATCTGACATATTGCATATTTGTGTATTCTGGTGACTTCACATTTTAAATGTGGGCTCAGAGCAGCTTTGTTCAATAGCCCACCAGGTTCCTTCACTGGGCTGAAACCCAGCCATGTGCCATCCTTGCCTACGTGGGGTTTCTGAGCAGAGGCTGGGGTCTGACCCAGATTTTAATGGCTTGAGCTATGGTAAGGCTCTGGACTAAGAACCACTGCTCTTTCAGCTGGCAAGAACATTTTGAAGGTCTGCAGCAAGAGAGCATTTAACAAGCCTCTGCTGAAATGAACACCAACAGATTGTAAATTGCAAAGTGCAGTGTAATTGAATCTGATCTCTGGCTTTTACAGACTCTAGTAATTGGAAATTGTCTTTCTTTTAAATATATGCCATTCCAAGGATGGGTCCTTCTTGAAACTGTGATCTGATCATTTTTAAAAGCATAATGATGTGAAAGTAACAGTAGTATGGAGTCCCCTTGGTACTGGTGGAGAAGGGTGAAGTAGGGACTTTGGGAGCTTCCTGCTGTGTCACTGGCATTAGAAACTAAGTCCTACACTGTAATTAACAGCTTAGCAAATATGAACTCAGTCCTTGAATAGCCACGGCCTGCAGCCCAAATACCAGTGCCCAGTTTGGGGGCAGGCTGGTGACCTGCAGCAGGGCAGGGCAGGGTGGGAACAGTCCCAAATATCAGTGCCCAGTTTGGGGGCAGGCTGGTGACCTGCAGCAGGGCAGGGCAGGGTGGGAGCAGTCCCAAATACCAGTGCCCAGTTTGGGGGCAGGCTGGTGCCCTGCAGCAGGGCAGGGCAGGGTGGGAGCAGTCCCAAATATCAGTGCCCAGTTTGGGGGCAGAAAGGTGACCTGCAGCAGGGCAGGGCAGGGTGGGAGCAGTCCCAAATATCAGTGCCCAGTTTGGGGGCAGGCTGGTGCCCTGCAGCAGGGCAGGGCAGGGTGGGAGCAGTCCCAAATATCAGTGCCCAGTTTGGGGGCAGGCTGGTGCCCTGCAGCAGGGCAGGGCAGGGCAGGGTGGGAGCAGTCCCAAATATCAGTGCCCAGTTTGGGGGCAGGCTGGTGCCCTGCAGCAGGGCAGGGCAGGGCAGGGTGGGAGCAGTCCCAAATATCAGTGCCCAGTTTGGGGGCAGGCTGGTGACCTGCAGCAGGGCAGGGCAGGGTGGGAGCAGTCCCAAATACCAGTGCCCAGTTTGGGGGCAGAAAGGTGACCTGCTGCAGGGCAGGGCAGGGCAGGGTGGGAGCAGTCCCAAATACCAGTGCCCAGTTTGGGGGCAGAAAGGTGACCTGCTGCAGGGCAGGGCAGGGCAGGGTGGGAGCAGTCCTGGCCGGCCCTTGGCAGGGGGAGACAGAGCAGCCTCCAGGCAGCTGCAGGCAGTGCTGGCTGTCCTGGGAACACTCTGCACACCTCCTTAATCCCAGCCGCTGGCTGGACACTGCCCTGCACACTGCCTAAGCAGCTCTCTCTACATTTGTCCTCAGACATGAAAACACAATGATTTCCCTAATTTTTTGTTCCTGTACATGCAGGAGATTAAAAGGTAAGGTTGGAACTTAACAAAACAGAGTAAAACAAATGAAGTCTAGATCTGAATGTTGTATTTTGTGATGCTGTAGACTTGCTGTTTGAAGTGCACACTCCTTCTCCTCGTATGCCCCTTTTCTGTCTCAATATCCTTTATTTTGTGACAGATATTTCAGTTGCCTAGGTATTGATTAAAGATTTCACAGAAAGCCACAAACAGATTTGAGGCCTGGAATCTTTATTAGGAGCGTCTCGATGGAGAGCTGGTTTAGCTTTATCAGGAAGAAGATTAAAAGCTGACTTGCTCAGTATAAAGTACCCTCACAAAAAGATGGTTGTACCAAAAAATGATTCAATGTTTCAAGATAATGTGTGGAGACTGGTGAAGTATGTCTGAGACATCTGGAACCCGAGGGTAAGTAAGCACAAATTAGAAATTTGGCTTAATTTTGAAATAATTTTTGTTACTGAAAAAAATCTCCTAAGGAGTGATTGTTCAAATGCTCTTCTTAAGACAAGAATTAACAAATTTTCAGAAGATGTTCAGAACATTTTCATGTTTTAACCAGATATTTACTTAAATAGATGGTTATGTGGTTCTTGATGGGGTTACTGAATTGAAATTAAATACATTGGAGATTAGAAAGGGTGGTTGTAGTGGTCCATTCTTGCCTTTAACTCTCTCCCTTTATAACAGACCAATTTCTCACTTGCATGTGCCAGGTAAGTGCATACTCAAAACTGGATTCAGCCTGCGGCCATGAATTCTAGAAAATTCAGGGTAGAATGGAGGGTAAAAACTACTGTGAACCTTTCTCCACATCCACCTACTTTTTCCAAGGGGGGAAGAATACCCACAGTGGTCTAACATGGTGCTGCAGGTAGATGTTGGTTACCACCTTCTCCTTGTCCTTTGGTTGTCCTGGTGGTTGATGAGGCCATGCCACCACTTCTGTTCTTGTGCATAGTGAGTAAAAGGAAACATCCTCATTATGAGGTGCTGTGGAGGGGCACCGTGGAAGAGGCTGGCCAGCACCTGCTTGTTCTAGGGCTGAGTCTCTTTTGTAGTTTGCAAGAGGCTCAAAGCTGCCGTCCACCAGCTCTGCCTGCCAGCCAGGGTGATTATGTTCTCAGCTTTCCATTTCATGGGCTGGGAAGTGCATGAGTTTGGACTGGGAAGACAATTATTACCTGCAACTGCACTCTGCCAAGACACAGTTAACAAGTTGGGTTTCAGTTTCACATTTCTTCTTCACTGTAACTATTTGGACTGGCTATGGCATTTTGTTCTGTGTTTTTCCTTCATGAAATCCATCTGCTGGTATCTTCTTACTTAAAAAAACATATTTTGCTTGCAAGTCCCCAAATAGCCAATGCTTCCCGAACTCCCACCTTTTTAAGGAAATACAGCTTGAGTAGCCATTTGTGCTGAGTAGTGGTGCTTGAAAAAGTGGGAATGTGTGACTGCAGTCATAGGGAAGGAGATGAGAGCAGGTATTGCCCATTGCCTCCATGATCTCAGATGGAGGTGTGCAAAGCTCTAGCAGCTGGGTGGCTTTAGTGAGGCACCTGAAATTAGAAACCACTTCTAATAAACACTGCATAAATAACATTAGTATGAGGGATTAAAGGAAGAGCACTGAAGGAATTTAAGGGCAAGAGGTTGATGGGCTCGCCTTACAACACTCCTGCAGACCTGTGACCAAATCCCACCATTTACCCTGCAGTGTCACTGAGCCTGCTGTGCCAAGGCAGTTGTCTCTTTTGGAAGTGGTAACAGTTTCACATATGTACCATATTTTAAGAATGAGTGACTGGCTTCAAGGAATCAGAGTTTTAGTTACACCTAGGTAATTCTGCTAGCTAATAAATATAGTTTGCACTAACTTCTCTATGGATATTCAGAAGTTACTGCTCACACAGTCTGAAGGATTCTCCCTGCTTTAAACTATTTTTTTTCTGTGATCACGTCACTGTTGGGATTCTCTGTTCTCTCAGAAAGGTAGAAGTAGCATTTGTTCTTCTTTCTAGGACACAACATTCTGCCTGCATATTTCTACCTCTGAATTCACAGCTAGGCTTCACCCAGAAGGCACTGACATAAATTATTTAATTTTATGTTTTGAAGGTTCCCTGTGATCATATACAACACATTCCATTTGAAAGTGTTTTTTGTAATCAAATTTGCTTTTAGCTTTTAAGCCATAAAGCTCTGTTGAATGCACTTGGATAGAGCATAGCCTTTCAAGTAACTCTTTTGTTAAGAGCCTTAAGCCAGATGTGTTTAACAAATGTTCAATGAACGTGGTCTCTGCTGCTTCTGTAGTAGTGCAGAGTTGTGATATTCTATGGAAAGGCACTCTGCAAGCAGTTTGGACCTGAGACTGGTTAGCAATCTGTGGAACACAAGTCAGGGGCTCTGCTGTGAATTCCTCTACAAAGCTGTTATGTGATCCTGAGGAAGTTGCATTGCCTGTTCATTCCTGCCTCTTCCCCATGTCCCATCTGCTGACAGTACTCTACTTAACATGTTTCCTTTGGGAGGTAGTAAATATAGCATTTTAGGGCCCAAAACTGTAAATTTTTGAACTCATTTTATGCTCATACCTCACCAGTTGATTAGACAGGACATATAAAGAAGAGTTTGGTCTTCACCTGCTGGTATCATACATTCTGAACCAGACTTACAAAGGAATTATCTTGTGCATAAACAAGCCATAGACATATAACCTTGTGAGTGCGTTTGCTCAACAGTGTGGTTTTGAAAATCCAGCTCACTGTCTGCAGGCATTGTGTTAAATATGTCTTGCTCAAAATTATCAAGCGCATTCAAGTGGACAATTACAAATTCCCATGAGAATATAAAATTTTGCATCTTAAAAAAATCTCTGCCATAAAATTCCTTCATTTGATACTGATATTACAGACTGAAGGACTTTTTAGTTGGCCACTGACCAATTCTGGTCAGAAAATTAATTTTAGAGTACTGCTTATTTATATGTTCTGTTTGTGTGCATGATAGGAGGCAATTGTTTCATTGTGACTAACTATACTGTACGTCCTTGTGTTGCAAAGCAGTAATTGTGTTCATAAAGTTCCCCAGAAAAAAATCCACTATGTGCAACTTTAAAAATCACATTGAATGACTTTAGAAACGCAAAAGTTTGCTTTTCCTCAAGTTTAGTTACAGAAACCATCTAACTGCTTAGACCTCCCCCAAATCAATCTTTCCTTAGTAATGTATAAAGATTCTGCTCTGTATCTATGTAATATATATGTGTGTGTGAATATTTTCTTACTTGAAATGTTCATGGGAAACCTTATCCTCCTTGTGTAATGTGGCATGAAATATGGTCACCAACACGTGCCAGTAGGCTGTGCAGTGGAGGCAAGGCACTGATAGCTGCCCTTTCTCTGAAATGAGGTGGTATGCACTGTGTCAGTGTGTATCTGCACAACCTGCCACAGAGAACACAAAGAGCTTCATCCACAAAATGTATTTTACAGAGATTTCCTTTCGTGGGGAAGGAAAGATCTAAATACCTCAGGAGCTCTGGAATCAGACGTATGGCAATTCTGAGATTTTTCAAACAGTGCTGTATTTGAGTTCCTTTTGAGAGCGTAGCTGGCTGATGTCTGCCTGTCTTTGAGACAAACAGCCATTCTGTCGAGCCCTGCTGATCACCCGGGCGTGATCCAACAGCAGTGCTCCCCCTTGGCTCTGCTGTGCCATGCTGCAGCCAGTGATGGGCTCTCCTGGCTGTGAGATCTTCCCTCTTCCCATCAATGCCGCCCCTCTAAGCCAAGAGAAATGCAATATTCATAGGAAGGGAGGGAGAATGCAAGGAGCTATGCCTCTCTTTCTCAATGATGCCAGCATGCAATCAGGAATGCAGACACTGGGATTTTGGTCCCCACTCTCTTTTTCTGTATGCCACACATGACCCAGCATCTAAAAGAAAAAAGGAAATCTCTTTTCTGATATCAGATCCTATATTTAGAAATCAGCATCAGTCCTGTTTCTGTGCCAGGCAGCTCCTGGCTAGCTGAAGAAGCTATCTTGCTACTCCCACCTGTGGATCTTCTGTTATGAAACTAGGTACAGATTTCTTTAATGGTCTCTTTGAAGGAAAAAAACAATTTTCTGGGTCTCCTAGAGAGACTTTGACAGCTCAAATGTCATTTTCTGTGTAGGATTTAGCCGAGGCATATAATCTACTGTCTGCAAAGTAGTGAAAGCCTTAAAAAGACCATTAAGTAGTATCTACAAACCTCAATTTTTGTCTCAGATAAACATCTGTGGATGCTGCAGCTCCTATCATTTAGCAGCACGGTGAAGCGCTGTATCAGAAATTTTACTGTTGCATCACCTCAGCTGAGCTGCAATTGCAGACTGAACAAGAAGGAAAGCAAAGCTTCCTCTATGTGTTTTGCAGCTCATACACTATAAGCTTTGCAAGGATAAAATAAATGGTGGTGGGGGGGATGTATGAGGGTGTCAGCAGTGAGTGTAGCTGTAAGCTTGCCTTCTCTGTGCATTTTAATAGAGATCTCCTGCCAACTGGAGCCTCTGTGTGGCTCGGTAATAACCTCCTCTGTGCTGCCCTAGCCACAGCTCACCCTTTGCTGCACTTCTGGTTCTGAAGGCTGGACCCAGCTTCCTTACACAGAGCCTTAACCTTGCCTTGCCCTTCCAGCACACAACAGCCGCTTTGTTTCCTTTCACTAAGTCAGACATCACAAAAATTCCTTCCCTCCAAAGCCATTGAAACAGAACCGGCACCACCCCAAGTGGTTTCAGAACTAACTGATTTAGATGCTGGAGTCTGCTGCAAGGCCAAAAATAACTCCCCATTTCTTCCTCCTTCATTGGTGAAAGTAGGAGAGAAAGTGGCCAATGACAGAGACACAAATCCCCCACAGGCATCGGAGACAAATCTATTTTGTGGCAGGAAAAAAAAATAATGCTCCTGAAAAATGTTTCTTTGCTCAGGCCAGTAGATACAGACCTGCTGCATGCAATTTTGCTGAACCGATGGTATCACTTGAATGGCTCACGGACTGCATAAAATGCATTACATAATTATATTTTTAAACACTGTCCCCAGCTGTGCTGATGCACATAAAAGCTGTGTTTACAATGGACTCGGCACATGTAATTATTTTGTGGCACTAGCTCTGTGCATTTCCTTGATGGATGCTCCACGGTGCATAAAATTGTAGCTTTCATCATAGATTCTTGAATATATTCTTTGGCTGTTTCAGCTTTAAATACCCCGTTGTCCCCGCATGGGTGAACAGGACTGATGCCTGGAAGGGCTAAATTATAGCATCTGAGGGAACACCTTTAAGTCCTCCTGGGAGCAGCAGAGAGGGAAGCATGATTAGTGTTGGAGTTGAGGCACCTGGGTCACTGCTGCTGCTCCGTGAGAGGCTTCCTGTGCTGCTCCTGGGGACACAGCGAGGGCCCTGCCCCTATTTGGCCTGCACAGATTCATCCCAGCCTGATTAATGCTGCACCAGCCCAGCCTCTGTGGGCAGGGAGGCTCAATAAAGCCTCGTGCCTGGTGAATGTGGGAGCAAAGGGGCTCTTGGCTGTCGGTGCAGAGTCAAACAGAACACAGCCCGGGCTGCTGGGATCAAAGAACAGCTTTGATTTATCTCCCATCCTGGTTGTTTACAGTGAGCGAGCTCCCGGCATTTCACTGTGAGCTCTGCCTTCTCTGTTCTCCATCCAGTTGTGGAATACCAAGCATTGCTTTATCCTAGTGCAGTAGCTGATGCATAGGACCCAGTGAAGGGTACAGTGGGATATTTATTTTAGATCTGTTCCTGTGTTCTTGAGTATTAATAACGCTGTGAAAACCTAGATGCTGGAAGGATTGGTACAAAACACAATCCAGAAGTTTTGCCTGCCAAGCAATAGCACTTGGAAATAAATAGAGACAAAAAGTAATACAATATCCTGAAGAACAGCTTCAAAATGATGGAAGAGCAGCACCAGATGTGCACCTTTCATTTTTTTAACTATTACTGCAAAGAACTGTCAGACTTTTATTGTTGATAAGCAAAATTGTTTGGCACCTTACCTCTAATCCCTGGCTAACCTGAGATATGAGACTCCACAAAGGAAATGAGGAATTTGTGGGAAACTGTTTCTTAATAGTAGGTGTTAGGTTGGAAATCAGGTTTGCCTTCTGGTAGTAGATAACTTGAATTCCTTTGTTATCATTCCTTGCCCTTTTCCTGTGTTTAGTCATGGAATCTGGAAGCCTAAGCACAGTTGCACCATGTAAACTATTAATTGGTCTAATGCCAACAGTGATCAAATCATTCCAAAGCAAATGGCCTGACTGTTGGTAAACCAAGTTTTCCACCCTCACATGAATATGGGCTTCTCCTGTCACGGAAACTCTTCAGCTATGGGTGTCCTTAGCATTCCCTATGTTTGGCATGCGAAGTTTACATACCAGCTTCTAGCCTGTGGATGCATTTTGCACCAAAGTGTCAGGTGATGGAAGAACAATCTTTGGAGTGGAAAAAAAAATGTGGAACCACATAAGTTTATTGTATGTTCGTTTGCATAGCCTGCCTTTCAGATAAACCTGATCCCTGCAAGGGTACTGGTACTTGAAAAAGAGTCCTTGAATAACCTGCACAGAAGCTGAGCCACCAGAGAGATGCTACTTTGGAATAGCAAGCAGAGGAAGGTACCAGAAGCGGTGCAGAGGAAACACTCCTGAAGCAAGCCCCCCTTGTATTGTTCATGTGTGTGTCCATCCTGTTTCTGCAGCACCAGGTGTTGTTATTTCATTAGCGATAACATGGCTTGTGCGTGTGAAATACCGGCACGTTTCTCAGTGGGTAGGACATACTTCTTTCTTTCTCACCTTACTAAAGCATGTGATTATTATCTTCTAAAAGGGCTTATTTCCTTCTGCTCCCTTACTCTAGTCTGTCAGCATCTAGGCCAAAATATGTTTTACAAATACGTGATCATCTTACACAAATCAAGGTAATTCTGTGTGCTGTGATATAGACCCACAACTTAAGCCAGTGGAGGGTCTAAGTCCTCAGTATTTTATGTAACATAGATAAACCCCAAAATTTGTGATCAAAGAAGAAATAATTCTAGGTATAACATGCTTGCATGGTTACCCTTCTACATTAATTATAGTCCTTTGCTGCAGCCACTTGTGCAAGACTTCTGTGTTTATCTTTATGTACATGGAGATAAGAGTTGCTCATCTTTTGCAAGACATTAGGTGTTGCATACAGACTAGAGTAGGAATCCACACTGAAGTTAGTGCAAGTTTGCAGTTCAACAGGAAAAAAAACAGTCCTCTTAAAAACAGTCCTTCCTATTTGAACCCTGATCTTTGCTTTTTGTGTCTAAGTTACCAGAAGCTTCTGTTTCCAAAAGCAAAATAATGTTTTGATAAGTCACAGTTCAGTGTAAATGATGTCATGGCTATAGGAGTTGAGGGATCATCTTTGTTGCATTAAGTCCCTCTTGGAAATGTCTAATAAAGCCAGACAGAAAATGGGACTTGTTTTACTGATTTTTGAGTACTTTAATTCCATTCTTGCTATATTATTATCTGTGAGAAGCTTTCTCTTCTTCTTCTTCTTTTTTTTTAAATTCTATGAAGTTCTATCGCTATATTATCTAAGCAGCTAAGTACTCAAATTATGTAAGTTGTACATAATAGGATGTCTGTAAAACTTTGCTCCTTCCAGCTTTGGAAATTTCTATATTACTGTTTGGTGACTCAGCTAAACATCTCCCATATTATCTAGGAGAATGTGTGGTGGGGTGGGATTTCCACCCTTTGAAGGAATGTATCCTAGTCCTCAGGTATGACCACAGCTGCAGCCTTGCTCTCTTCCCACATCCTCTGGACTTCTTGGGGCATTCTTTAACCATTGATCAGTGAATGCATGCTGTAGTCCCTGCCATGCACTTAAGATCTGTCTATCTAGGAATGTTTACCTAATGTTTTAAAAGCAAAAAAATCCACCTTTTGATTTGCACAGCAGCAGCATTTGCCTGTTGTACCAGATAGCAGCCTCAATATGTACTTTCATGGTCTGATTCTTCTTGTGGGTATTTTTGGCCCATAAGTGGTGTTTGAAGAATATTTCTACCAGGACTATTTTTATGATATGTCTCTCGTCATGGTGCATTGCTAACCATATGGCCAAGCACAGTTTATGCAGCTACATGGCAAGGTTTACTGCCCAGGAGGCATGAGAAGCGTTTATTTTGAATAGATGTGTATTGAGGAAAAAAAACATTCCACTTGAAAGGTACAGGGTTAGGACTTTTATTTCTTCTCTTGATTCTCCCCTGGTTTTAAATGAGGTTCAGCATCTCTCCCTTGGAATCTCACTGCAATAATGTGGGCTCAGAGCAGCTGTTTTTACTTTGCCTTGCTGATGGCTGGCAGGAGATGAAATATGGAGGAGTAAATTCTGCCTGGCTGCTACAGGTTGCATCACAGAATCACTGACTGGTAGGTCTCTGAGAATTGCTACTGATAGCTAGATTTTATCTTGGTAGGGGTAAGAGCTCATGAAACAGGATGACTCAAGGAATGACTAATGAAAGCTTTATGATGAAACTTCTGTCTTAAGACGTATCAGCTGTGACCAAAAATTAAAATCAGGGTGTTATTTGACAGTCTAGGGTGAGTGAGCAGATGCCCTGAGTCTAGCTTCTTGTAGAAATATGTCTTCAATGTAAAATCCACTAGCTCACCTTCTATCATTTAATGTCAGTGGGGAAAGGCACAAATGGTGAACTATGCTGCTACCCTTCAAGTGGCTTCACCTCTTTAGAGCTGGGCCATTTAATGAGCAGGTGACATTGCCATTACTTTGTGTTTTTCTCTTTTGTAAATAAATCACTCCAGTGAGGTGTATACACACAGCTTTGTGTGTTCACAAATAAAAGCAGGCTCCAGGTCTCTCCGAAACAGTTCCAGCTGCCCAGCCGGTGCTACATTATCAATACAGGCATCATGATATTTAGGTGGGCCTCCTATGCCAATGTCATGGGGAGTCCCCCTGCCTGACTCTAATTTATGCCTCTGCCAAAATATCTTTATTCAGCTCCTTGATCCCAGGCCCTGGAATTTACAGTGTTTTACAAGTAGCTTTGCTTTTCTTGTGACACCAGTAGCTCCTCTACAATCCCAATCTCTACAATCATTAGTCACACACCTAAGTCAATGTGGAGGTATCACCTGCTGTTTTGAATTAGCAGTGCTCAGTAAAATTAACTCCTGCCTTCTTGTGCCAATGGTCACATTTTCTGTACAGCAACATCCGATTTCCCCATTTCTGCCATCATTTTCCCTGGAGAAGAACAAACTCCCCCTTTTGGGCAGGGTACAAATGAGGCAGGACTTCATCAAGGTGTGGGGGTGTAGAGAGGGGACATTTGCAAGTTTTGCTCCAGGCAGTCAGGAGATGAGATGGGGATCAGGGAATTCAGGGGTTTAGCCTTGGCTCTGATAATGATTTTCTGTGTGGCCCTTTGTAAGCTCTTTTATGTTTCCACCTCATTTTTCCCAATCCTAAAATGGAGCTCAAAATCATCACTTCTCTAACACCTCCCCCTCCACACACACACACACACACACACACACACACACACACACACACACAGAGACACAGTTGTGAGGAGGTTCAATGTTTATCTCAGAGGCTTTGAACAATATCATACATCCAGGCAGTATATACAGGCATTTAGACCCCAGAATGATCTTTAGAAAAACATCAGTAAAGAAAACAGCATTTATATTTTAATCATATTAATCATAAATTTGGGATTGGAATATGTGATTAACAAACCTGCAAAACAAGGTTTATTTCATTGGCTTGAGCTGCTTTCTAGTTCTGTTTGTGTATGTCAAAGTGATGTTCAGTCTTTTAAATGAGTCACAGGACTGGAAGAACAAAAATATTTGAACAGGAGAAGAACAAACTCCCCCCTTTTGGGCGGGGGTACAAATGAGGCAGGACTTCATCAAGGTGTGGGGGTGTAGAGAGGGGACATTTGCAAGTTTTGCTCCAGGCAGTCAGGAGATGAGATGGGGATCAGGGAATTCAGGGGTTTAGCCTTGGCTCTGATACTGATTTTCTGTGTGGCCCTTTGTAAGCTCTTTTATGTTTCCACCTCATTTTTCCCAATCCTAAAATGGAGCTCAAAATCATCACTTCTCTAACACCTCCCCCTCCACACACACACACACACACACAGACACAGTTGTGAGGAGGTTCAATGTTTATCTCAGAGGCTTTGAACAATATCATACATCCAGGCAGTATATACAGGCATTTAGACCCCAGAATGATCTTTAGAAAAACATGAGTAAAGAAAACAGCATTTATATTTTAATCATATTAATCATAAATTTGGGATTGGAATATGTGATTAACAAACCTGCAAACAAGGTTTATTTCATTGGCTTGAGCTGCTTTCTAGTTCTGTTTGTGTATGTCAAAGTGATGTTCAGTCTTTTTAAATGAGTCACAGGACTGGAAGAACAAAAATATTTGATGGTAACATATAGCAGCAAAACAATTACCCCTTTTATTCTGACAGGCATCATAACCAGAATAGCAAGTTAGAGCTAGAGGTCTAGGCTAGTAGTTTCTTTGCACATATCAGGGATTTTAGATCTGCTTGCAAGACAGGGAAACAGAACTGAAATGTCAGAAAAATTAAAAGATAACACTCAATTAAACAATAAAAGCAAGCATGCCAGTTAGGATACAACTATTTACATTTATAAAGGTGCTACTGATCAGTGAGTCCATGCAGTATTCTCACACAGCACAGCCTTGTCTAGCAGCTTTCTGTACCTTTATCCAGAGGAGACTCCTTTCCACCCTGCTTGCTGCATTGCACCACTGATTTAGTGAAGACATCATCCTCATAAGGATGCTCTTCTAACTCACCTCTGAAATCCGCTTGCTTTTCTCCTCTGACAATTAGGTTTAAATGTGCTGCAGTAAAGTACTCATCCTTAGCAGTCGTATGGCTTTTTAAGTGATAAACTGCATTAGCAAATTTCTTATTAGATAATCTATCAAATGAGGTCATACATAATTTTAGCAGTCTCATCTTGATTTATAGCATGATCACAGCAAATTATGCATACACAAACCAGCATGCTGGCTGTCAAAGTCAGGTATTTTTACTCTGCTAAAGAACCTCTTTCCAGGCCAGCCCAGTGGCCTACTGGTAGCACCCTGCATCTCCACCTTGCCCAGTTTGTGGGACAGCCCTCAGGCTCACCCCTCACCTCTTACTAGGACTGAGGAGAGTTGGAGGCAGGAGGCTGAATCCTTGCTTGGTACTTCGCAGCAATAATCCTTACTGGTGTTTATTCTGACAGGTTTTCCATACTGCCCTTAAGTCAGGACATAGGCTCTCTGGGAAGGGGAGGCTCGTGCATGGGGAAGCTGTCTGCAGGGTGCTGATCTACACCCTGGCTCCCTTCTGTGTTCCCAAGGGAATGAGAGCGAGCTGGAGTGAATCATCAGGCAGCATTGCGCACGGCTGTGCCGAGTCTGCTCCCAGGCCGGGCTGCTCGGGCGCCAGAGGCTTGGCCACTGCTCCTCACTGGCACTGGGGGCGGCAGTGCTCCGCTCCTGCCATCTGCCCTGGGCAGCCACGGCACCTGCACACCCGAGGGGCTGAGGGAAAGAGGGGAAGGAGCTTCAGGAACAAATCTGAGCAGTATCTGAATGCCCCTTTGCCAGTGCTGTTGCACTGTCACTCACTGTACCCGGGGTCTAGTCTCACACTGCAAGTAAATTCCTCCTGGGATCCAGAAGGGACATGATTCGTGTCCCCTGGCTTCAAACTTCTGCAGAGAACACTTCATCCACTGAAATCTATCTGTATCCACAATAGGGAGGAGCTGCAATAGATGATCTGTTCTTGCCTTTCTCTTCACCTTCTCTCACCTCACATTGCTGTTTCTAGGGTTAAGCTGTGTGAAGTGGCAAGAGTACGTGTCATCTCCATGGCTCTGAATGAGCTATGGCTTTCCCACTGGACTTGTGGCCAAAGCCTGCCCAGGAAGGATCAAGCGTGTGTTCCTCAGCAAGATGTGTTCCTCAGCATTCCAGGTATCTGCCCTTAAACTGTAGAATAAAAACTAAATGAAAATCTGAATAAAAATTTCCCCAGGGAATGTAACATCTTAAAGGCTTAACTATCAATACATGAAAATTTTTTGAAACAATCAGTACATAGATCTCCATGTTGTCTCCACAATAATATTCCTGGAGTGAGAGACTGGAAGAAATCTAAATCATTTATCAAAATGAGCAAGCAAAGGGCATGCTTTCAGCAACTGGAACTGCTGTTTTGCACATGCTCTGGTAATTTTGCCTAATCCTACTGAATGAGCTTTTCTTGCATAGATATGTGTGTGCATGCATATCTGTCATGAGTAAAATCTATTGTATCCTCAGTTGACAAGCTGTGTTTGGCAGATTGCAGCATAGTTTGGGAAAAGAAACTCATGGCCCAGGCTAAGAGCAGAGTATAGGACTTCCCTCTGGAGCTCAACATCCAGAGCAGCAGCAGCACTGCCTCCCCATGCTGGTACCAACACCGGTCTGGGGTCCCTCTTCCCTCCCCCCTGAAGATGCAGCAGAGAGGATGATGAGAAGGGGCTTGTTTCTTTGGGTCACAGTTTTACAGTGAAAATTTGGTGAGTGACGGCTGTGCCAGCCCTGCAGCGAGGCTGTGCCACAGGATGGAGAGGGGCGAACGGGCAGGAGTAGAGAGCTGGCTGCGGAATGGCTGAATGGAGCCGCCCAGCGCCCGAAGATAAGTGCCGAGGGAGGGCCAGGGGCTCTGCAGACACCCAAGGGCAAGGGCACGTCCCGCCGAGCAGCGCGGGCTGGAACCGGAGCTGCAAGCGGGCCCAGAGCCCCCTTTGGTGCAGCGGCTCCGGGTCGGACAGGGGCCCCGGGGCGGGCAGGGCAGGGGGCACAGCGCCATCTCCCCCTGTGCCTCTGGGGGAGCGGCGGGGGCACCCCCGGCCCCGTGGGGCGATGGGGCCCCCAGCAGCCCGGGCTGGCCGCTCCCGCCGCGGAGCCGCCTCTGGAGGGGCGCGCAGCCGTCGGCGCTGCGGCGCGGCTGCCCGGCAGCGGGAACGCGTCCTCCTCCCGCCGCAAGCAGCATCTCCATGGACACAGACCGCCTCCCGCGCCCAGCGCCTGCCCAAGCCGGAAAGCTCAGCCAGGGCAAATGCAGCTCGCCGGACTGAGCTGAGGGAGCCCTGGTTCTTTGCTCGATAGTGCAGGGACCCTTGCACGGATCAGCTGCCCCACAGGTGAATTCATCCAGCACCACAAGCAAAATTCCGTGGGCTTGGCCATTCAGCCCGGATTAGCACTAAGAGAACAAGCTCCCTTAAAGAAACACGTGCTGATCACATGAATATTTAGCTTTATACAAAACTGTCAGAGGAAAAAAAAAGGAAGTGTGAAGCTAAGCCCCAGGTCTGCCTTTTGTGTCTGGGTTTTTGGGTCCTGCTGAAAGCACACCAACGTGCTTGACCTACTGAAAGAAGGCAAAGCATCATATCTGAACAAGAGCACAGCGCTGCTCTGGGTCTCAGTGCCTTCCAAAGCATGTGCAGTGTTGATCTGCCTGCTGCTGCATCCAGCTGCTGTGCTCCAGGAACTCTGCTGCAGCAAGCTCAGGATGAGGAATCTGAGAGACAGAAATCACCAACTTCAGAGATATCCATCTTCCTTAAAAGAAAGCAAGCCATTATGAGTCAGGCAGATTATCTGCCAGCAGCCCACTGAAGAGAGCTGTGTTCTGCAGAGGGGTGGAGGACGGGAGCATTCCTGATGAGAGCAGCAAGAGTGAGGGGACAGGCTGGCAATGGAAGGGGAGAACTCAGCTGCTGCTGTCTCCATGCCAGGGAGCCAGTGCTGTGCATGGAGCACGTGGGAGAAAAAGTTAGTGGACTTTTTGCCCAGGGGACTGTGATGTACTGCAAGGATTTGGGCTGCTCAGGCTCTGGGAGAAGCTGGGTTTGATGGAAGTGCCAAGGTGCCCAGCAGTGCTGAGCACCACAGCTGACCACTGCATTGTGGGGTGGGTGGATTCCTCTATACTGGGGTGCAGTTATTTTTATGGACAGAGTACAATGACACTCTCTGCCTGCCTGCAGGAAGTCTGAAATTGCTGTGGCCTCAGTTATTTTCTCAGGCGACTCTGAAACAGAAGATTTGTCTTGAGGAGGCTCAAGCTATATGAAAGCAGTCACACCAGGTGCAGAGGCAGCTCCCTTCTGACTTGACATGATCTGAGAATATGTGTCCTGCCATCAAGGAGCTGCAGCTTCATCCTCAGGAACATTGGCAGCAGCCGACCCCACCCAGAGCTGAGGCTCAATGGGCTATCTGTAAGCAAAATGAGAGGGGCAGAGACCAGTTGCAGGGAAGGACCTGGCACAGCAATTAATCCATTTTCAGGTGAAAAAGTCATCCTTGGTGGGTGATGCACGAGAGGAGCTGTGGCACAGGGGTAGAGCTGTTGAGCTTGGAGGAGGGTGGGGAGGAAGGGCTGCTATTTAATTGTCAGCCCTGGTTCTATCTGCAAATAGGAGGCCGAGCTGTCACTGGTGTGCAAAGTAGCAGATGGCCTAATTGTGAGATTTCTCCCTTGCAAGAGCAAAATGCTATGCTGTTTTTAACATCTTTGCCTAAAGCTAGCTTCAGATACAACCAAGATATATCGTGCTAGAAATGTGCTCTAGTGATAATCAGGAGAAAGCAGGGCTTGAAGTGAGATTTAAAAAATAATTATTATGGCCTATTGCTGTTAGTCACACATCCCAAAAGCTGATCTGGCTAAAAGAGCTTTCCAAAGCATCTTCTGCTCGACAGATCATCTGGAAATTATTCCATCATTGTGTCACCATGTCTCGCCTTATAACCCCCAGGACACTGTCTGTGTATGCACAGCATTATTTCCCTCTTCCTGATGGAAGACAATTCTCTCCAGCTTGTGATTTTTCTCATGCAGCTTCAGCAGGTTGTGTGCAGTTTCTTGTCTTGGCCATTTTGCTGGAGAGCACAGGAGCTCCATGAAGCATGGCCACTTTGTCTCTCCTTGGGTGCCTGTAAGAGCTCAGTGCTCTGCAGAGCCCCAGGCCAGCAGCAGAGACAGCAGAGCTCACCAGTGTCACACTAACACCAGGTGCTGGAAAGTCGAGATTGAAGGTGCAGGGTTGTTGCTGGTGAATCGTTCTGGCAGGTGCATTTTGTCAGCTTCAGCTCTGATCTGAAATCAGGGGACAGGGCAGCACTTTTCCCAGCTGGCTCAGGTTTGCAGAGAAAACTCTGGTAAGGACTTATGTGGACAGAAAACTTTGTATAACCTGTAAATCTGCTTAATGTCACTGTTCAGTGAGGGCAAGACCTAGGGCAAGGATCAGCTTGGAATGGAATCAAGTGAGTGCTCTGTTTGAGGACAGAAGCCCTTGTTGATTTTTTTGCAGGGCACTGACCATATTTTTAAGGACTTTTGCCTGCTATGTATAGCATGTGCTGCCTCTTTCTGACAGGCCTTTAAACTTTGTGGATGTCTGGTGGGGTTTTCTGGTAATAAAATGGCTTTAATGGGCTGTCTGTAAGCTTTGTCTCTTAAGTATGGGGATGTATTAAATCTTCTTTAAATCTACCTTTCCCTTACTGTCCATCTTCAAAAGACTCTTATCCATGCAAAAGATGCCTGTGATGCAGCAGTCTGTCCTTCCCATCCTTTCCTCTGACTTTCTTCTCCTGGTTTGCTCAGAAGTCTCCTGCTAAAAATCCCCCAGCTGTGACACACCAGCCCATCTCCCAGATCCCACTGATTTCATGCCTCTCTCAGCCTCCATGTAAATCTCCCTATCTTTCCCTTCAAGGTCCTCTGTAAGTTACTTTGCCTTTAATCTCATTCCTCCCACTCCTCCTCCTATTCTCCCAGTCATCTCTCTTTCTGCTCATTTTATCTTGTTCTTGGATGGTTCAATCTTACTTTTTTTCTTCATAGTCCTCAGACACCTTAATCCATCTCCCATTTTCTGTTAGCCAAACACTTTTCTTCTTCTTCTGTCAACTCTACCTTAAATCCCTTTTTCTTCCTTGCTAGCACTAACACACCACATGCCCTCATGCAGAGTCATCTGAGCTGCTGTCCCACGTGGTTTTCCTGAAGTGCATGTTCTTCACACCAGGAATTTGTGCTTCTCCTACAGTGCACACCCCACAGATACAAACACGTGAGGGTCTTTTGAAGAACAGCAGTTGCTGGTAAGTGACTGTGCCTTATTAATCCCATTGCTTATATGACACACAGAAAACTTTCTCCAGCTGGCTAATGAGGAATCTTTTCTGTTGATGTGAAGGCATATTTTGAATGCTCCTACTAGGTAAATGCATAAAAATGAGTGTTATTTAAACTTAGAGTGACTGAAACTTCCTATAGGTGGCAAAGACGTAAGAAGCAGCCTATTAAAGAGGTTTGGAGTCTCACTTCTGCATCATTTTGCACTAGCACATCATCACTGGCTGCATCCAAGTCGCCTTTAACATCTTTACATTCCTGCACATGACAAATAATAGGGACTAGCTCCCACAGAGCAGAGGAAATACAGCAGCAAGTGTCTCACGTCCATTTCTCAACTGTCATCAAATAGCTTTTATTCATGGCATAGCACAAGTGTCAGCCAACTGGCAAAGGCAGCCTATATTAAAAATGTTGGGGATTATTCATGTCAACAGACACAGGGGAGCTTTTCTCAGTCAGTGGAGCTGCACTAGCTGAGGTATGGAAATGCAGCAGGTTCTCTACAGTAATCTCAAATCTGAGTAACTTCAGAAGGAGGCCAGCAGCAGACTGCCATTTCCATGTACAACTAAAAGTAATCTAGTGCAGTTAGATGAGAGCTTGGACAGGTGAGAGGTTTAACTGGGTGGTTAGATAGAAAAGGCTATACCATAAGGATGTGATCTAGAAAGACTGAGGTGGTACTTTTTAAAAAAAGCTCAGATTGAAGATGGTCAGGAGGTTGAGAGCTGCTGGGGGCTCTGCAGGTTTGTTTCTGATTACCCCATGAGCTGTTAGGTCCTTAGCCTGCTTGATTGCAGGCATTTGCTGCACTGCTTCGAGCGGAATTTCTGTGGGCCATGAGATTTGTCTTTTACGGAAAAGGAGAAATTTGGAAATGGATTAATTATTTTTTTTTCTTTTTAAAAGATTAAAAATTAACAGCCCTGTTCAACTGAAAATAATGTTTATTAAATGTTTGAGACTTTAAATAGGCAAAAATATAGGATGGACACAAGCAGTAAAATTGCTTATCTTTGAAAACATCATGTAAAGCTGGAAAAGAATGGAGGTTTCAGATGCCCCAGGTTAACTATTAAGGACAAATCCCTGATTGGTATTTTGAGTCCCACTGCATTTGCAGAAGACTATTTTATTCTGTCATCTTGCATTTTGAAATGGTTGCTTTTAAAACATATGGCCTGCTTCTTTTTCCCCTCGATTATTTTTGACTAGTTTAATTCTCTGAACTCTGTGATGTTATGTGGATATGAAACAGGAGCAATTTAAGTGGAAAATAAAAAATTAAGGCCTGTGCAAGTCATCATGACTAAGGTGACCTGATCTGCTCTGACACAGATCTATGTTCCACTTATGCTTTGGAAAACTTTGGATACTGTATTTTTGTCAGAACCTAATTTCTGTATGAATGCGTGATGCAGAAGAAACCCAACCAGCAAAACCCTGAGATGAATCCCATGGCATCTCCATGACAACATATAGATGCACAGTCTGCTATATGCATCCTTTCTGGCAGACTGACTGCTCCTAGCTTTTTCCCACGCTGAGCTGAAAGGCAGACTGACCAACAGGCTGCGGAGGATGTTGCTGGGATTTAAATGTGGAAACTGAAGATCATGTTTCATTCAGGGTAAAGCAGAGACAAATGGAGCAGCCTTACAGAAGGAGTGAGCCTTGCACCACAGCTTCCCTTGCTGAGACTTCTTGGTCAAGTAAAGGAATGGGCGCTGGCAGGTCTCCACTGAGTCTGAAAATTCATGTGGAGAACCTTCACAGGGCTCTGGAAGCCTTGCCAAAAGCTTGTCAGTGTGACTTAAAAGCATAATGAGATAAGAATGGAAGGTAATTTGGGTTAATAAGTTATCCTGAGAGGGGTGTTTCTTCCTGCACACCAGAAGAAGGAAAGGGAGAGCGATCCAGTCCTCTCTCCCTGCTGAAGAACTCTGAACTCTGTGGTGAGAGGTTTTCTTTCCACTCCTGGCAATGTGTAGGAAACCAGGGGCCCAGCCCAGTGGCATGTTTCATGTTAATCCAACAGTAAATGTGGCCATGTCATTTACTTGCTTCCCAGCAGTCAGGAGCATGACCATGGGGTCAGGAGACTGTCCCTAAGGCTGCCCTGCAGGGCAGGGAGTGACCCCATGCAGCTGCAAAGCTGTTCTGCATCTGCCCCGAGCGCTGCTGCTGCTGCTGCTGCTGCAGGGTCCCAGCTCCAGGCACACGCAGTTCCAGCAGTGCAGGAAGGACGCAGCGGCTGGGATGGCAGAGCAGCGATGGATTCAGTAAATCCCCCACCCTGGCTTCCCTCCTAGCCGGTCCTTCCCCCTGCTCCATGCCCCCATGCAGAGTGGGTGACAGGACTCGAGCGCAGGGCGGGCGGCCTGGCCGTGGCGCTGGGGCCGGGCAGGCGAGGCAGCTGCAGCGCTGTAATTTCACACTGCAGCTGACGGTGCAGGAGCTCCTGTCTGCCCGTCCCCTGGCCTAGGGGTGGCCCTGGCTGCCACAGGCACTCCCAGCGCTGTCGGTGGAGCTGTATTAGTGTTGGCAGTGTTTGGGAAACATTCCTACTGCAAACGGGGTAGTGTGTGTGTAACCACCTAAGTAAGGCACAGTTGGCCCTTTCATACTTCTGATTTTTGGATGGAGAAGACTTTTGGACTCCTACAGCCTTATAAGTAAGGCTCCTTAGGCACCTTTACCTCCACTCTGCTGCTCAGCTTTCCGAGGAACAGAGATAACAATATTGACCTTCTTAGCCAAGCACTTTCCCGTTTTTTTATGAGGTATGCTACATAAAAACTGATTGTCAGGTTTTGTTCAGCAATAAAAAGTCCTTAACAGTGGGGCATGCTATGTTATCAGCCATAAAAATGCCCTTATGTTGATCTTTAGCATTTAGGGATAGACCTTTGTTCTGCTTAGTTACTTATAATCTTTGGAGTGGTTTGGCCTGGGTTTGGTTGTGGGGGTTTTTGTTGCTGCTTTCTGTATGCATATACATTGTGTACATATGGTTGACTTTTGCTTCTGCTAGGGCCAAAGATTGCTTGGTTTGGTTGAATGTACAGATGTCAGCTGGCATCAGCCGAGCGACTGGCCTGTGATCTGCCATTCACCACATTTCCTCTGAAATATAAGGAAGTTAGTTTGCCAACAGACAAGAAACTGGGTAAACACCCCACTGAATAAGGGACTATGATCCCCTAGAAATAATCTGCCTTGGCTTCAGCATCCACTGTATGAGCATTTTATACTGACTGACAGAGCTTGTCCATTCACTGCAAAGAGCCTTCTCCTTTACCATAATAAGAAAAAAAGGAATCCCTTTTTTTGTCCATAGGGCAGTTGAAAGCTTTGTCCCCAACCTGGGCAGCACAGTGCAGGGGTGGCAGTGTGGAAGAGTGCTGGATTTCACAAAAGATGACATCTGGGCACAATTGCACCCAGGAGCATTGGGTAGGTTCCTATTAAACAGCATTTCCAGGGCAATATCTAGCTGAGAATAGCAAGAAGTGGCAGACAGACAAAAAGCCATCACAAATAACATTAGTTCAAAGTCATAGCCATAGAAGGAGCAGCAAAGCCAAGCCCTAAATAGTTCTCATGGCCTAATACTTCTTGTTCTGAGAAGCTGTGTCTGGAAATACCAAAGGGGTACAATACAAAATGTGGAGAAGACCTGGTTCTGGGCTGGGTGATACTGGAGCTGTCTGGCTACAGTCCTGGGAAGTGGCAGTAGTGGTGGGACAGTGCTGACAACAGTGATGGTTGAGTTTAGGGTGTTAACCATTCTTTGTCTTAACAGATCACTGAAAAAACTGGAGCTGGGCAGGCTCCCTGTCAGGCTCTTCAGGAATGTGACCCCAGCAGCAGGGTGGTTTTGCTAGGGACTAATCTACCCATCCAGGCAGAGATCAGCTTGAAGGCAGCAATTTCCTTGGAGGGTACAAGAGAGGCAGAAATAGAAGAGAGCCAAGCAGGCTCAGGTGTAACTGGGGCTGGCCTCAGCAGTGTGTCCCCAAACAAAATCTGAGGGAGGGATTTTGGGCACAGTGCTTTCAACAAAGATGCATAGAATTGCAAACAAACCCCTTCTTTCTGGTTTGGCCTTGGTTTTGAAAAGTTCAAGGACAAAGAGCTTTGTGCATTCGGTGTTAATCAAGAGCATTGATATAAGGAATTACCAAGTCCATCAGCGTTCTTATCCCAATGGAACCAACCCAAAATAACTCTCACCAAAAAATGATCAGGGCTGCATAACTGACATGGGTTGAAAATAATAATGGTTTATATATTTCTTAGGAAAAAGTTCTTATTTTAAAGAGAGTTGAAGGCAGCAAAGAGTTGGATAGGCTATTATTCTCCAATCAATTCAATTTTTAAGTCTTACTTAAAGAATGCTAATTTTAAATGAGATGTTCTGATCATTTCTACAATTGAAGGGATGTAAATTCACATTCATAATGAATGCTTTTTTTTTAATATTTGATTGCAGTAATCCAAATGATCCTATTTAATATCAAGGACAGAGCTGGTATCTATTTTTTGATAAGTACTTTGCATAGCATACTCCATACAGTTAAAATTTTTTGAGAATGGTTTTAGAAGACCCAGCTCTTTGGTAGGACAGTCCTAGTTGGTGGCATGAAGAGACTACTCCTGCAGAGCACCAGCCATGGTGCTAAAAGTTGCAAATTCCAGGTTCTTTGTCCTAATAATCTTTTACTGCCTTGTTCTAATCTCCAGCATCACCTACTCAGACTTCAAAGAAAAAGGTGTGATCATTAACAACTGTCTTCTCTTTTTAGCTTTCATTTTACCCTGTTGTCAGGTCTCAGTTTGGTTGCCAAAATTCCTATCCAGTTGTACCCTCTCAAGTCTGAAAACAACTTCCTTCAGCCTTGCAAGGTTCATTTGATTGGCTTCCCACCCTCAAGGTGATGAATTTCAAGCACCACAATCTTTGGAAATGAAATGAAATCTTCCATTCTCAGGACTGTACGCATTAAGTCTGGGAAAACAGTTTTGGAGGGATTTTCACCAATGCAAATCAGTCTGATAACATTCCTTAGAACAATGTAGGTTTTATATGGTAATTACATGCACTTAAAATCAAGGAGAAAGCATAAGAAATGCTATTTGTTTCTGTGTCTAATATAAATAATCGTCATTATTAACAGAATAGAGGAAAAGACAAAAAGCAGATGTCATAGATAAGTTGGTGATAACGGGCTGTTCATAATAGAAACATTTTTGTGTGTTCTGTGAGGTAATATATAAATATTTTAGTTGAGCAGAGTTCTAGGTCATATATAGCTTTCTTAGGATTTATAAAATATCCAGAATCAGATTTTCAGAAAAGCAGCAGTTGAGTGTAGTGCAGATGAGAAACAAATCTGTCCCTGTGACACCTTCAGGTTTCCTGAGCTGAAAGTTACAGCTAGACAAGGTCACATGGAGTTGCAGGGCCGTGGTGTACCTGCTAGCCACTACAGTGCTTTATCATGAATTATTACTGTTCAGATACTATGTTGCCTGCAGTTTGTAGATACTGAAAGAATTTTAAGAGGGACATAGTCAGAATTTCTCAGTATAACACCAGAAGCCAAGCATTTCACTTCTAACAGAGATTCATGGCTTCAGAAAAAATGCCCACTCTTCCTTCATTCCCTCTTTAAATAAGGCCTAAGATTTGCGTCTCATGGGATCTTGTGAGATTAATTTTTTCTTGAATGCATAAACTGTTTTGAAGGTGGAAAGGTTCAAATCTCACTTGAAAACAGACTTGCATTTACAGTCCAAATGGAGCAAGACCCCATCTCTCCTCAGAAAGGGACAAACAGCTTGGAACTCAGCAAGTATTTTCTCCAGCTAGAGCAAATACAATTTTGCAGTCCATTGATTTCCATTTACAATGCCAAGTTTTATTTGATTTATTTTTTTCATATCTATATGCCACAACACCAACTTCCATTCCCCCTCTACCCTTTTAAAATGAAGTGTGACTGGCATGTGGTCCTCATTAGCTGAGAGAGATTTTGGATAAGTTAAGGATCAGCAGACAGACAAAACAGGGCCATTTTGGGAAAGCCTTGATGATGCAGCCCAAAATAGTTTTCTCCTTATGTGAGAGAGTTTAGGATTTCTGAGTATATTGGACTACTATAAAGTCCAACTTCTATGAAATAGTTTTCTCCTTACATGAGAGAGTTTTTTTGAGTATATTGGACTACTATATAGTGTATTTCTGAGTATATTGTACTACTATGCAGCTGCATGAACTATGTAGGGGGACCTCACACATACAGAGATAGGGCAGTGTTACACAACTGCATCCTAGGTGCTGTTTTTATGACTCTTAACAAATAATGGTAGCAAAGGCATGGCTGTTACTTGCAGAAAATTCTCTCCTCCTGTGTGACCCTCCCTGCTCTCTACTGTGTGCTGCCCAGCACAGTGCTGCAAGGCATCCAGCCAGAGTCCTCATGGTGTTGAAAGGCAGGTGCTGAGAGTGGATACTGCCCTGGCATCCTCTCCACAGAGCCTGCTTTGGGGCCCTTACACCAACGGGGCATGAACCCTCCCAGCTTCCCTTCAGCTGCTGTGGGGGTCACTGTCACTGTGACCGTGACCAAACAGTGCCTGCCACCACAGAATGAGCAGAGGAGCCTGAGGCAGGAGGGTACAGGTGGTGGTGATGGTGTCTCACCCAGAGAAAGCTGCCACAGGCGCTGGAGAGGTGGGGATGGCTGGGAGGGAGGAGGGAGAAGGGAGAAAGGAAAGAGAGGGAGTAGCTACTGTCAGGGGCAACCATGCACTGACACTCTCTGTACTGTTGGAAGAAGGAAAGTTCTGGCTGATAATAGAAAGTATGCACAATACTTAGGGGTTACAAAGAGAATTTGACCTATCAGTGAATTGAATATGAAGAAACTTGCACTGTCACTGCTCACTCTGACTGGTGCTTATGGGTGAATGGAAGATCAGACTGTCAGGCTGTCAGCTCCTATGAGTCCTAACTTTCCCCTGAAAGGGAGATGGCCATTTTCCCAACAATGGCCCCAGCTCTTTCAGTTACAGCCAGTCAAGTCCCATGACATCAAATATTAATCTGGCACAGAACTTGGGCTGTCCGAGTACATTTTATAACCAACAGCATATCAAACCCTTTGGACCTGATGACATTCGCTCCTTTGTTGTCACATCAGTCAGTCACTTTAACCCAGATTCTCAGTCAATTCAAAGGAAAGAGAACAGCACTTCAGAGAACTGACTACTGCAAAAGGACTTTAAAAAAAATGAACAGAAGGAAGGCAGGGCTGAGCCTCGTCACAAAAGATCCCACCATAAAACCGGGAGAGCACACTAGAAGCCCCAGATGACCTCGCAGCAAGAGGCTGTGTTGCTGTTTTGCATACAGTTTCTCTGCAGGGGCAGGCTTGGATCATCCCAAATCTAGTCTTTGGGCTCCCAGCTACTTAAGAGCCTTGGTCCTGATCTTTTTGCATAATGATATTTATATTCATTTTATAACAGAATTTCTGTCTGTATAACAGATATTTTTAATACTGGGAAAGTAAACAAAGCTCAGAAATCAGATTTCCCAGCTGGAGCCTGGGAAGACAGGGCCAAGGCACTGGTCTCTTCCCATTTTCCTTGCCTGACCATGACACCTCTGATGTGGCAGAGAGGCAGCTTCTGCCTATGCTTTCTCTGGCATCCAGAATTAGCATGATGCTTTATCTCCTTCTAGTTTTGCAAGGAAAAAGCAGCTCTTTAAACAGTTATCAGAGGACTGAGCATACAAGCATAGCACATTAACAAAACCATTCCAGTGAGCTGGGGGAGGGGGCAGGAAATGACAAAAATGAAAAGAATTTTGCTCTTCTCTAGGCAAGCCTAGAGACAGTAAGAGAAAATTATAACTTGACCTTCAATTATTGAAAGGAAGCAAAGAAATAAAATTTAGGCTCAAGAAGATTCCTTCCTAATAACTTGAACCAAAAGCCAAAGCACATTAACATATGAGGACTGGAGGGTTCAGAGAAATAGCTGGAAATTGTATGCCTATAGTCTTGGAGGAAAATGTAGGAGCTCCCTTAATTCAGTAATACACCTGGCATGCCTCAAGAAAGGGAAGGTATTGGTATTGGCTCTACTCCTGACCCTGTAATGTGCAGAATAGATGGCTCAGGGGACAGGTAGGGAATACAAGGCAGCTTTTTAAATGGTCAAAGGGATTCTGCCATGGACTTTTTTTCAGAAGGTGTTTCTGACTGAGCTGGAGTGGGAGAAAGGTTCAGAAGCCCAACATAATTGTTGTCAATTGCAGAATCACCTGTTAAATGATGGCTAGAAGCATAAGCTACTCTGCTATGCACAACAGTGTCCTTCAGGGTGTTCTCTGAAAGCTGGTAAGAGCCTTTGGTATTTCCAAAGTTGGGTACAAGTACCTGAGCCTGAGCTGTTTATATTTAAGAACAAAAAGTTAGCAAATAAAGAAGAAGGAGACCTAAACATGTTTTTTAAGGATGTCTGAGAGAACTCAAACGTCACGTGAAAAGCTACTTCCATGGCAATGGAGAACAAAATTAAAATTAATTGCTGAGGCTTAAAAGTAATTACTGTCTGAAGGATTGATAATCTTGTGTCTATTCTAGCAAGGGTTTGAACATGCATGTGAACACACACACATCCACAGCCCATCTTATTTGCTGGTTCCCTTTGAGGCAGCTTCAGCTGCAAGGACACAGGCAAAATAAGCCCAGGTTGGGAAGACCCTCTCAGTCCTTGGTATTTCCATGACAGGGGTTGCAGCATAGTAGTCAATGCAGCAGTTATTCTGGAAATGGAGAGCTCTGGTCTAGTGCTGTCAGTCTCACACCCGCCGATCGTGAACACCTACATTCCATTTAAAAATAGGATCGTAAGACCTGTGAATACAAATGGGCAGAAATTTTACTATTTAAAGGGAAGTTCTGGAGAAACTGTGTCATATATGTAGCTCTTTCTAAAATGCTAAAGGCACCCAGGACTACTTGTTCTGCAACCTCTGCTTTCTTTGTCCAGGCAGTAGATGGATGAAACTCACATCCTGTGTGGGACTATCCCTTCTCCCAACTCCCTGCTTCTTGCCAAGTTCCACTTCACCACTGCTTAGGCAAAAGCATTTGCCAAAGTTGGGAAAGGACTGGAAATCACATGGATTTGCAGCAGGCAGCCTTAATGGTTGCCAGAGTGATCCAAGCTGGTGGCTTGGGGATGAGCAGCAGGAAGTGCAAGAGGTGTGCTCACTGCCTCCAAGGGATGCTCCAGCAAGGGAGAAGCAGTGGAGGGAGAGCACTGAGGGCAAACACCACCCAGCCCAGCAGCACAGCCTTCTCAGGCTCTGGTAGCTTCAGACAAGTGAGATGCAGAATGTCACATGTTGTGAGGAGTGTGGAAGTGTGAGGGGAGCACAGGGAGGGCAGGATGATGGAGGATGACAGTGGAGGCACTAGGCCAGGTCTGTGGTGTCCCATTCAGAGGTTCGGGTGCTCCCATGACCAACTCTTTGCTCAGTGCATGTTGGCCAGTTTTAGGGGGTGTTTGCACAGTTCTCAGCTTTCTGAAGAAGTGAGATGGCTTCCACTTATGCATTCCTGATATTTAAAGGCGAAAGCATTGTGTTTGAACAGGAATGAAGGCTTCAATAGCTGATACCCCTTTTGCCAGGTGAGCCAAGAGCATGAATGGGATGATCTGCCAGTCTCAAGGCATTAAATATTTCTGCTTTGACTTACACCAGCTCCAAGCTGTTGTCAGAAAAATGATTAGCTGCTTACATCCAGATACTAAGGCAAATCTTGGCTCCAGTGAGGCCAGTCATAAAACTCAAATTGATTTCAGCAGCAATAGAAATTAGTCTCCTAGGCAATGGTCAAGACAGAGGAGTTGGATGGCAGTTTGCTATCACCCGACAATGCAAGTTTACATTAGATTCACCCAAGGCCGTGATATATTGAAAACTAGTGTGTGAGTGTGCATACAGCGTGAGAGCATGGCAGTACAGCACTAGGAGACCTAGTCTTGGTAGCTACTGACAGTGATTTCCAAAGTTTCCTGCAAGTTCAGATGACTATCTTAGGAACTGAGAGACATGGACATCCTGGCTCCCAGCTGTGCATGACTGACAGTCTATGTCATATCGCTTAGTGCTGAAAATTTGTTCATTTAATTACTCAGCCAGACAGAAATATTAAATGCTGTTTCAGAATTCTTTATTACGGTATATGCTTTCCAGTAACTGCCTCACTCATTCTCCACTAGCAGTGGAAGAAAAACCCTCCCCCTGGGTTTTTACTGCCTGTAAGAGTAAACACCTCTTAGAAAGAAATTCTTTTCTTTAGCCATTTTCTGTTTCTGGCTGCATTTAGATTGGTATCAAGCAAATGTGCAAATTGCTGTGGATGTTCTTCAATGTCCATTTAGATTTTCCCATTTCTTTTAAGGAAATGCACATGGACCATATTTTATTTCCTCTTTGCTTTTCATTTCTACATAATTTCCCATCGTGACTTATTTTCAGATTCCATTCTGCACACATATGAAATAAGTTACATTTTATTCTATTCTAGACCTAAATTCTACATTCACCGTTAATCTCAAATGTTTCCTCTTAGACTGCATGAAAAAATCTGCAATTCAGAGTCCTGTCTTTTGTCCTGTGATAATTCAAGTCTTAGATTTATTATATTTGCCAACAGTAAATACTGTATCCATTTTTAGAGATGCTTGTATTTCCTGATCTTTCTTCTCATTCCTTTGTTATGATATGCCTTTTGCCTCTTAATTGTTTCCATATGAAATGGCCTCAGTCGCAGTGGCTGCGATGAATAACGTCCATTTCAAACTCTCAGGGTTTTGATCACAGCAGATAACCATGAACTGGTTATTCCCTGCCTTCAGCAGCACTCCTTATGGACAAGTAATAAGTTCTGCAGCATTGGTAAGTGACAAACACCAAAGACCAGACGTTGCGGGCAAAAGGCAGCTTAGTTAATGTGATTTCTGCCCTTTTAGCCAATAGTCTTCATCCCACTTTTAAGTTCTGAACAGAGATACTGAATTTTTTTTTCAGTATGGCTGAATAACATTAGGAACCAACCTAGGTTCTCTCCCATGAACTGTGTTCAAAATGTCTTTTTTCTAATAACTAGCGGGGTCCCTTTTATGTTTTATATACTGAGGCTGCTTTAATACAAGTATAAATCTGAGCCACTTCAATGAGGCAGAAAGCTCTGCTGGTTCTTCTGCATTTCATGGCTCAGCACAGGGCTGGATGCACTTAACTGGGAGGTGTGAAGGAGCATCCTGGAAGAGATGGAAGCTAAATATATTCTGCTACAAGATTTCTTCCATTCCACTTTCCACCCCCAGATCCCAGAGACTACAATGGCTTATGCAGGGTTTTACATATGCAGCTAATGGTGGAGGGAGGAGAATTCCCACGGATAAAGAGATTTAGCCCAGTACCAGCATAGCACACACCCTGAAGTGGTGCTGGGGTGGATTCTGAGGAAAAGCCTCCCATCGTTGCTTCCAAAGAGAGGTCCTACACAATTATTTTTAGGGAAGGATTCCTGGCTAGAAGGACATCCTTTCCTACAGCTTTGATATAGGCCCCTGGACAAGGTGGGGAGGGGATGGGATTTCATCTAGACCCCCCGCACTTAGTGTTCTCTCTTACTTAGCTCCAAGGGGCTTCTCGGTCTTGGGAGTTTATTTTGCTTCAAGCCACCCTCTGACAGCCAGCTGTGTGTGTGCCTCACAGCTTGCAAGGCTGAAGTGCTGTGGTCCTCCCAAGGCCAGGTGCCTGTTGACACACTTCATCTTTTCTGAGAGCATTGCCTTCTGTGTAGGAAGCCCAACCCCATGAAAACACAAAAGAGCAAATAAGAGTTTCCTCTCATTTGCCCCTGATTTTTTGGTTATATAATTCCATTAATTTCATTTGCATGAGAATAAAACCAGACCTCTAGTCTCTTGGTAGAAATTATTTTACAGGGCCATTATCCAAACCAGAAGGCCGAGCTGGAGTCTACTTCTCATGCACAAACCACGACAGCAGAAGTGACCTGCAAAGTGGTTATTTTATTCTCACTCTATGTTTTTACGCATGCTTATTATGTTGAGTGCAGTGGGATGAGGGCAGAGAACAACAGCCAAGCAGCCTTCCCTCTTCTGCACACAATTGTCTAGTTCACTGGCTTTATCTCCAGGTACACAAAAGGAAATGAAACCATTAAAAAAGAAACCTGCAAGCTGTAAACTCTGAGGGGAAGAAATTACTGTTGATCTGTCAGGTCTGTAGGTGAATTACTTATTTATGTAGTTCAATAGATCTAATATTAATCACAGATGAAAGACACAAGTTAAACATGCTTTGCAAACACACACAGTGTCCTCTCTTTTACTTGAGAATGGGTCAACTTAAAAATTGCTCCTGGACAGCCACAGATAATTGAGTGGCGGAGCAGAAATGAGGATCAAATGAAAGCAACCCAAATTGATTTTAAAAGTTTCAAATGAGTATGCTGCTATAAAAGATAACACAAAAGCTAAAAATCGTGGCTCAAGCTCAATTTTTTGCAAGCAATCATAAATCTTAACTTCAGCAGCTTTGCGTTTGTCTAGGGGCACTGGACAAGAGAAAAAAGTTGACCTCATCATCATGTGAAGTTTCCTATTCCTGTCCTAAGTTGTCATTGGTAAAAGCCCGCAGCAAAAATTCCAGTTGTAAACAGTGATGTGCTGCCAATGTTTCAGCAAGGGTAGCCCACATTTTTTCCTCTCTGCAGCTGTAGCACAGCTTGTGCATAAGGGCCTCCATGGCTCTAGAGGAGAGGGATGCAGACCAGACCCCCCAGCCCTCCCTTCATTTGCTTCTCTGGTGAAACATAAATGCCCTTTCTCAGGTGTGACTGAAGAGGAAGATGCTGCAATTTGTAATTTGCTGCAAATGAGAGTCACAAGTTCTTGTTTTTGTGGAGCTGCTAATGGAAATAGGAGAAAGGAGCCCTTACCCTCTCTTGCACCCCCTCCAATTGCACAGCACAAAGATGCACCTGCAGGTTTTGCACCTTCACAACTCATTCTCAGAACTTGTGGCAGTTTTCCATACCATCCTTCTGGAAAAGAGACACTTGATTTTTGGATGGCTGACCATACGAGTGATGGTGCAGCCCTTCCAGCAAGCAGATGTTCTTGAAATGTGGGGTGAAATTCAGCTTACCCAGACAGCTGTGGGTTAGACTTCGCTGCAGAGCTGAAGGACGTGATGCAGCAGAACAATGAGTTCCCTTCCAACACATCTGCCAAAGGCGGCAGGCACGTGCCTCAGCATGCAGCTCCCACTCTCACTTGCAGCATGGCTCCCTCAAATCTAGTTTTAAAAACATGGGGATCAGTGACTACTTATTAGCTGTCTCACTACCTGCCTGACAGTTTTCCTTGGTACAATTAAATAAGTCCCCAGGATGTATAGTAAGAGTCAATAGAATTTTTAAAGCATCATGCAGACAATGTATATGATGTGGAAAAATACACTTGGGATCTGGTAGCATGACTGAAACAGACAAAAAGAAAAAAGGTCTGGGTAAAGAAAATCAGATAAAAAGAGCTTTGGAAAGAATTTCAGGGATAGCAACCTCTCTTTGAAATGTGTCTATGCAGCCGGCATCTTGGAGAACCTTGAAAATATTTGGGTTTTTTTTTCTGCTTTATATCCTTAAAAATACCCCACTCATTTTTTCTTCCCCTCAGGCGTAGTCAATATTGTCATTAAACAACTGAAGGACCTCTTCTAAACAATTGGAAAAAAAAGTGCTTGTAAAACTGCAAATACCTGTTTCCAAAAATAACTAAAACTGCTGTGGTTTCAGGGACACCAGTGATGCATTTTGAAATAGGACTAAATGTTTATTTACATGAGAGAGCATGCTAGCTCTGGTCTACTGAGAAAATAATGCGCATTAAACCCTGTACAGCACACAGTCTAGTGAATAAAAAGTAGATTAGAGTGATTTAGTGATCTACCTTTTCTTTTTAAGACAAACAACTCACTTTCAGGCTGAGCAAAAGAATAACTATTTTGTTAACAACTCATCTCTTTTGATTTCAAACTCTTAAGACTTCTTTTATGTAATGGAAGATAATGAGAGGCACAGCAAGACGCAGGTTTATTGCGCCCTATAGAAAAATATCAATCCAAAGGTGGATTATCAGTTCCTTAACTTGGTCTTCTCTGTGTCACTGAGCTGATGTGATGCGGCTTTGGTACAGCCCCAGCCAGTCAGTGGTGGGTTTCCTTCAAGGCAGAGGATGTCCCCAGAGGTAAGAAAGCTGTCCCATGTCCCCACCTGCCTTCACTGCCCAGCGAAGGAGATGGCATGAGAGGGAAGAGGCGGAGAGATGCAGCCTGAGCAGCAGAGGGCTGTGATATTGCCTGCTCGAGCAGCTTGCACTAATTTGAGCAGCCCAAAGGTCAGGACTATTTATGCAGATAAAAGGTCAATGGCAAGCTGGCATGTGGCTGCAGGCTATCTTGGTGCGCACTTCACCTGGGGCACTGGTGCAGGCTTCTGATTCACAGTTTGTCTTTCTGCATGAACTTTCAGGCCAAGCTTTGGCTGGGAAAAAAAAATCTCTGCCATGGGAGTTGACACAGTTAGGATCCAGATGCAATTTTTTTTGTGGCTCAGGCTCATCTGTAGCTAAATCAAACCCGTGAATCATTATTTATAAAAGCAGCCAAATTCTGAACTGTTTGCTCAGTATTTATTCGGCCCTTGTGTTGGACAAACCCCTCTGAAAGCATGCCTGAGTGGAAATAGAGGAAAAAGTGAGTAAGATGCTCAGGATGTGACCTGCTGAAAGAAAGCCACTGAATTCAACAGAGGTGGATTCTTCAGCTGTCAGTGTGTGTGGACATAAATCTCTTTAAACATGCAGGATCTTAGAGCACAAGACTTAATGACAGGGTTTGAATTTCTAGAGCAGTTTCAGCTTAGGTGAAACAATGTATGTTTGGGTGAAAAAGGGACGTAAATATACTAAATTAATCTAGTCAGATTCTACACCATATTTCAAATTTTACAGTCAATAAGTGCTTCACCCTTTGCTGTGGTGAAAATTAAAATATATTTTAACTTTCAGTTCCAGCAGTCTGTTTGCCTGCACTGGTTTTAAAGAAAATCCTTTTGACTTCTGCTGTAAATCAGTCCCATATGCCCTGGTCCCCAGTAGGAAGTATGGAAAATATTTTGTGACATTTAATTACTCCAAAAAAAAAGGTAATGGGAAAGCATCATTACATCGATTTGTTTTTCATCACAGAGGTATTTGGCACCATGCCCTAATTAAGGCTGCAGCAATAACTCTATTATAAGCAGTGCTTTGCCTCCCCCGGGAATTTTTTAATAGTTACCTATGATTCTGTCCTTTTTGTTTGTTAATAAAGAAAAAATATGTTAGGATGAAAACCTTCTATGTAGAAAGCCACCAAAACTAAGAGTCCTCAGATCCAGAAAAACATCTTTTTCCTCTTATTTCTTCCTGTCAAAATGGAGAATTACCAAGTACTTCCTTGACCACTGTCTTCCTAGATCTTCACATGAGGGGAAGTTTAAACAGTTGCTTGGATGCATCTTGTCAAGCTGTGATGATAATAACTGGGTGGTGCTTCTCACAGACAAAGGCTTCTGCCCTGCGGGTGGGAGAGCTGGTGACTCCTGATGGCTTCCTCTTACAGCTTGTCAAAGGAAAGAAAAAGAAGTCTTTTCAGAATCTGAAAATATTGGAATACATTCTGCAATTTCCTGGACTTCATGCTGCCTCTTGTGTTACAGTATTATTTCCAGTCCCAGAAAAACAGAACTGTACTAAAGATGATGACTGTGGGATTTCTGTTATCTTGGAGTAAATACAGGGTTTATGCTTTCCCTCCTATTAAGGTATTTTAGAAAATGAAACACAGAAAAAGCAAGATCTTGCTCAGAGTTAGTGTGAGGGCCATCTATTCCTGTACTTCAAGAACACAGTTAAGAAATGGGATCTCTTACTGCCTCTGCCCAGGCAGCATTCTCATCTTCCAGAATGATACACTGGTGAGATGAAGACCTAGAGCTAGCTTTTTCTCATAGGAGCACAGAAAACACTGCGGGTTTATGGACAATATTCCATCAGAAATCCTCATAAAATGGAAGCAGTTGTTCATGTCTTTGAAACTAAGAAAAAAAGAAAAAGATTGTGAGTCCCATTGGCTTTTTGCTCTTAATAGTAGTCTAGAGCCTATTACTAGACATTGTGCCTTCCTCGGGCCTCCCAGTTTTATGTGAGTGCACCCATCTGCCTTTTTGGACTCTCTTGTCTTGTTTTGTGTTAGTGAGTGGTCACAATATAGTTAAAGAGTCAGTTTTAGGTCACCTGAATCAGCTTTACAACACCTAGCCTTGAGGAGGGGAGCAGCGTAATCCCAACAACAGAGTTCTGTATCTGCTGGCTGCAAACCTGCCTGGCTTCTCCAGTGGGTCGGGTGCTCCATGGAAGGCACCACACTGCTAGAGCTGCCCTGGTATTCCTGTCTGAATTACCTAAAAGCTGGTTGGGATATGCCTGGGTCACCTTCAGCATTGACACAGCCATAGGTATATTCTGAAAGCAGGTAATGCAGCCCCTTCTGCCAGATACTGCTCTTGTCTGTGCACTTCCCACAGAAAGTGAAGTGAGGAGGAATCACCTGCCCGTACTCCCTAGGGGGAGAAATGCTATCCCCATGATTTTGGGCACTGTGCAGTCCAGGTGTGAGCGCTCCAGGGAACAGGCACAAAGGACAGGACAAGGCTTTCAACATGCAAGTAGAAAGTGCAGTTATTCCCACAACCATGTTTGTATTAGAGGAGGTGTCTCCATCCAACACAGTCCATAAGCCTCTGCTTATTTCTATCTGCTGCTGCCATCCAGGTGAGGTGAGGGTAGCCAGTTCTCAGCATTCTGGGTTGTTTCATCAATAGATGCTCTCAGGATAACAAAAGCCAAGATGTCTCATGTAGCACCTTAAAATTTTGTAGATAACTAAGCTTTTCCTTGCTGAGGGCTGAATGGGCCTTCCTAATACATCTGGGTGGACAAATATTGATTTCCATCTTAGTTTTATGCCCATAAAGCTGGAATTGAGGATAAAGCCTTTCTCAGGGGGGCAGGTTCTGTTACAGAAAAAGTTGGAAAAAATCACACCCATTATGGGAAAACAGCCATGAGCAATTTTCCTTCTGTATGCAGCAGTGAAACGCTAAGTGTTAGTACTTCTGATAAATAGAGAATTTTTTTCTTCTTATCTCAGAAATTCACTTATAAAATTTGCAGTTAATTTCTAATTAGGTTGTTGAAACTATTACAATAATCTTAAGGAAGCAGCTATAGCATTTTTGTACCATGGAACAGCATTCTGTATACATCAGTCCAAATGATCCACTGAAGTATTATTAAAACGATAGAACAAATTGCATTTACACAATATTAAATATACCACAAAGAGTAACTGTGAAAATTGCTGGCATATACAGCTCATCTAACCTTGGAGCTCAAATTGCTTTTCTAATTTGCTGCCCTAATCCTTAAACTGGACTTCTGTAAAACTGTATTTTTGTGTTGAGGGGAAAGAAAAAAAGCATAGATCACAAACATTGACAAATCTATTAAATTACATAGCAGAGAGAGAAATTATCATGTTAAAAAGACGGGGCTGGTAGAACTATACCTGACCATTGCAACAGAGAAATTACCATCATTTCCCATTATTGCTCTGTCAGAGGTGCCAGAGTCACAGCCTGCAGCTGGGGCCACTCATTTGATGTATTTCCATGCCTCTCGTGGCAAATGCAGGCTGCAGAGAGTGTCAGCTAGGCTGCTGAAAAGCAATTCTGCCTCTCTGGCTACCCCAACATACCTGAGGATTGCTGGTTTACCTACCTGAGGTTGCCAACAACCCATTTGTGCAAGGGGCAAATTCCCCCCTCTGGCATTAATTTTGCCAGGGTGTTCTCTTTAATGCTTAGTAATGCCACTGGAAGTGTTGGTGTAATTTCACGGGTAGTGTAATTGCAACTTAACTTCGTGGCTGATCTCTTCAACAGATGGAAGCAGGGTGGGGGTGGTGATGAAACCCACAGGAAATGGGTGCTGCTGTAGGAAAATGCAGATGGAAAAAAGGAGACACATAAGAACAGAGAAATGGAAGAGAGGGAGAGAGAGAGAGAGAGACCAAGGAACCAGGGGCCCTGAGAAACACACAGCAGAGGGAGGATGCTCTGAATGACCACTTCTAAATGACCACTTCTTTAGAGAAAACTAAATGTAACTAAAAAGACTATGAATAATTTAATATAAATTACAGATACCAAATCCTTCAAGGGGGACATACACAAACACATTTAGTATGGTGGTCAGGTTCTCTGGGACCCCTGCATTCAAGTCCCTGCTCCTCAGCAGACCTTTAAGCCATTATTAATGAGCCTACAGCTTACTCATGCTGTGGCCCTCATGTTTCCTCCATGCTTGTAATGGCCAGTGGCAAACTCCAGGAACAGGACTCAGTCAGAATTTGGTGCCTCAATACAGCCTTTCCACATATTTATCATCAAATCCCTCAGGACCAGTTTCACAGAAATGCAGATTTACAACATCTCAACAGATTCCTTGAGCCTGGGCACCTGAACAACCTAGGTGTCACAATGTTTTGCCTCTCTGAGTTAATGCGAGGATAAAAGACAGATGCCAAGGAGAGGTCTTGGCACATCAGGCCCAGCACCATGCACCCGTGGGCATTCTGTTGCCAGGACCCAAGCTAAGGTCTCTACAGGAGATGGTTTTGCTCCACAAAATGCACCAGCACTCTGCTCTGTTCTGCTCCAGATTTGAGGGTGCGACAGGAATGCACCCTGAGTGCTGCTATGCCACTTTTATCCCAAATCTAGAGCAGGTGATGAATTTTTTTGGTCAAGAACTTTTCTGCACAGATTCACGCCTCTAGAAGTGTAAAGAAGTTAGGAATGTCAGAGCAATCCTTAAAATTGAACCAAGGGGGGCATCAGGGAGGAGGAAAATTTGACTGAAGCTCAGCTGTCTGCATCCAGCATAGCCAGACCACAGGCACGGATTTGCTCCTGCTTCCTAGGGCAGTGGTTGAAGGAAGCATGGGTAACAATAACCTTGGCAGTCATTGCCTGCTCTGGGAAGTAATTTATTCATCTAGGTACACATTACACATTGAAAAAATGTTATTAGAGTTTGAAAAGACAATAGTTCAGATGTGCTTCATTTGTGGACTATAAATACAGGTAAAGGCAAAGGAGGCCTAACAAACCAGTGGATCACGAAACAGTAACTGCAGATAGATTTCAAGGCTGAAGGCAAGATTTTACGGTGGTGTTTTATGTTTTGCCTATGAACACAAAGTGAGGATGAGAGGCACTGTACTTAATAAAGGGGTCCTTGATTATTTTAAGAAACTAGGCCTTCTTCTGTTTTTTCCCCTCCACCTGGTTTTTGAATTCAGTGGATACAAAATCCTGAAAAGAAAGCAGTCCTGAGAATTCGAATTAGTGTTCAGGGGGAAAAACTCACAGAATTTTTGTTTTATGAGTTCATTAATGACAGTCCCATCCCAAGCACATTCTATTTCTTTGGCCAATAAACCAAAGACCGTGAAGAACTGAGATGAGTAAAACCTCTTTAGTGTGCAAAGTGAGAGCCATTGCTCTAGTTTGTGTACTGATAGGTATAAAAACTATTTGTTGACATACTGTGTAAATATCAACTAAATAATTATTTCAATAAATGTGGAAGTAGGTAATTTTTCATTGAAATGTGATTGGTATTGTGATTTGTGTTCAAACTTAGGTCAGAAAACCTTAACTCAGGCCCCCAAAGTTTAATAATGTATTTATGGTCCCAAAAATGAGTGTTGTGGTTTCCACAGAGGACAGGTAGATCTGCTGTCACTGGACTCAGCCAATATTGCAGCTCTCTGTTGAATTATTTTTGAAAATACATGTGCAAGTTTGAAAATTGCACTTGGAGCCATTTGTCCAAATGCATCTTACAGAAAACCCTTACAAGACTCCAGATTTTAGCTCAGAATTGCTGGCCACCTGTGCTTAGGCACAGTACCAGGGCATATGCGATTCCTAGCAGGCGAAATGGGGGAGGAAAAGGGAAAATGTCGAACTGGGGGGGTTTAGGCTGGACATGCGGAAGAGTTTCTTCAGAGAAAGGGAGATTAGACATTGGGATGGGCCGCCCAGGGAGGTGATGGTGGAGTCACCATCCCTGGAGTGTTTAAGGAAAGCCTGGATGTGGCACTCGGTGCCACGGTCTAGTTACATGGCGGTGATCGGTCACGGCTTGGACTCGATGAACTCAGATCGTTCCCAACCTAATTGATTCTGTGAAATCTATTATTTTAAACAACGCTACCAAGCGACGAAGCGTCTCTAGCCTGCAGCGCGAGGTGGGAATTTTTCTGGACTGTGCTGGATACAGAGCGAGTCTCATTTGGTAACTCTGTGTGGGTGAGGCTTTCCGGAGCACAGCACGGAGACAGTGGCTCGAAACGCTGTAGCAAAGGCGCTCCGGGAGACGCGGCTGCCGCCCTGGGCCGGGGGCCGGCCACGGCGCGGCGGCGGCTCCGCGGGGCTGCGGGGCAGCTCCGGCCCTCACGCACTGCGGGCGGGGGGAGGGGTGCCCGCCTTCCCAGCCCAGAGTGTGCATGTCCGAGTGACGCATTGCAGGTACGAACCCACCAATCAGCGCCCTCCTTACGGAGTCCCCACACTCCTCGGCATTTTTTTCCTAAAATCCTCTTCCGCACAGAGAAATAGTCCCTGGCCTCGGTCCCCGCCCCCCTTCTCTCGCTGCCCCCCTTCACCCCGCCGTTTCACAAGCGTTGGTGCCCCCAGTTTCCCGCACCTCGCTCCTTCCTGCGCCGGGGCTCTGGGGCAGAAGGAACGGCACTCGGGGTGCGGGGTGCCCTGCGAGGAGAGCGCGCAGAGCCGGGACTCGTTTCGCAATCCACTTCACTGTCGGGGGAAGGGGAGGGGGAGGGAGCGGCGCGGAGCGATCCAGGCGGTGAGGCGGTTTATGAGGCGCCGCCGGCGGGCGGGCAGGACTCAGTGTGAGGTGAGCCGTGCAGCGGGAAGGTTGCGCAGCGTGCGCCCCGTGCAGCCCTCAGCTCCCACCGCACCCCGCAGCCAGGCCGGGCCATCATGGTGAGTCCCTGGGCACGGGGCAGCCGCGGGGTCCGGCGGGCGCTGCCGCGGTGCGGTGCGGAGGGATGGGGGCGGCTGAGTTCGGTGCGGATGGGGGGCAGGGGGGAGGGGGGGTTGGCGGCTGTGGGGCGAGGTCGCGGGCAGAAGGGTGTGGGGAGGGATGAAGCTGACCCTCGCCGCGGCTGGTGGACTCAGGCCGGGGCGGAGGGTCCCGCTCGGAGGCGCCGTTTGCGTGGGAGGAAGTGGTGGTGGCGGCGGCGGCGGGTCCCGCCCGGGTCCCTTTCCCGCCCTGGGGCGTTGGTGTGGATTCAAATCCAAACGGCCCCTGGGTCGGCGGGAGCGCCGTGAGGCGGCGCCGGGCGTTGCCGGGGGGAGCGGCGGATAGCGGTCCCTCCTGGGAGGGGACCCGCGGGCTTGGGAGGAGGGGGGAAAGGAGCTTGCCACGATGGCACCAGCTCTGCTTTCTTATCGCTTCCTCCCTCGCTGCTCTCGGCGTGTGCGGCTGAATGAGGCAGCCTAGGCTGTCCGGCTCGCTAGCGAGGTGTGCTGCGCCTGGTCATAATAATGCACTGCGGAGCCCAGCAGCTTCTGAGCAGCATGATGATGAGGGGCAGGCTGTGCCTCACTGCACCATCGCCCTCCTCGCTAGACCTGTTGTCAGTTCGCGTTGGAGCCCCTGTCGATTCCGTGGTAGCGCCATGCTGTTGGTGGCTCTCTTGGACAAGGGATTATTTGTGTCCTTTTTTTTTTTTTTAAACAATTTTTGCTTCCCGTTTTGGTCATTGCGGAGGACAGTCCTGCGTTTGTAATATTACTAGCGATGCGTTTAAAATTGTAATCCACTATCGAAATAGAACGCATTTTGTGATATCGGAGAATGGTTTCAAATTCAGTCTAAACAATGTGAGTTTACCGTTTGTTGGTTGTTTTTTTTTTATTAAAACGAGTGGATGCTGAGAAACGTACTGAAAGGAGCAATTCTGTTGCAAAAGCAGCACCACTGACCGCTTAGCGCTATCTCTGCATTAGGAGAAGATGCAGTAGTGTGGAATTGTCTTTTCATTCATTATATTCTTCTGAGGAATCAAATGACTTTCAGCTCATCACGTTTAATGTGAACGATGGCTACTTAAAATTTGGGGTTTTTTGAAATGCTGTCTCCGGGCAAAGAAATTTGGTGAATAGAAGCCTGAATTTTTTCTTTAGCTTGAATTGTGAACTTACACAGCAAACCATCCATAAAGCAGGGGGGGAAAAACGGCAATGAATGTAGTAACAAAAGACTTACTGCGTTTAGTCATCATCTGTGCAGAACCAAAAATGGAGTATCTTCAAGCAAGGTCTGTGTAAAAAATGGGTGTGTCCAGGAGGCACAGTGACACTTTGAATGTGGTTATAGTTCATCCCGACAGACCAGACTGGCTCAACCTGTGACTGTCCAGTGTTGCCCATACGAGATAAGACAGAATGATTTGCTCCCAAAACAAGCTAACCTACCATAAACCTAATTTTAGTCTCTATAGTCTGGTCCGGTTGCTGTTCTTTAGTTAGAACAGAACAGAATTGTCCCTTCAGATGCGATGCCTGCCAAGCGCGCCGAGGAGCCCGATCTCAGAGGGACGCGGTGCCACCTGCGCTGCCGCTTGCTGTAGCTCCGCACTGGGCAGCGCTGTGCAGGAAGGAGCTCCCACGCTGTGGCCGCACCGCAGCCATAGCGGCTGTAATGGAGCTCTACCTCTAGAGGCTGCGTGTGCCACAGAACCGGCCGCGCACGCAGCAGGGCAGCTCCCCTGCTTTCCTGGGAGCTTTGGCTCCTTTGTCAGGCCCTCCGCACAGCCTGGGGGTGGGGGGGTGGGAGCTATCGCAATGAAAATGGAAGTGCTGCAACGTGAATCGCAGAAAGCCGCGTCTTAGCTGCGATGGCATCAAATGAGGGGTTCGGGTGGGTCTCGGCCGCAGTAAGGGCAGGTCAGACCCTCGCAGCCGGCGTTTAACAGCCTGCAAGCTGGGTTGCGCGGGGGAAGGTGTGCACGCTGTCGCGGGTGTGCTGCACCATTATCGAGAGCTCCGGAGGCCCCTTCAGGAAGGCCCCGGTGGCCCGTAAGCGGCAGGCGCGGTTCCAGGCTGCTCGCCCTCCACCTGGGTGGCACGGGAGGCTGGGAGCTGGCAGGCTCGCTGGCTCCGCCTTTTACTGCTGTTGCGCAGCAGTGCCTGCAGAGCCCAGCACTGCAGAGTGCAGATGGTGTTTGTTCAACCTTGCCCCACCTCCCCGCTTATCTTTCAACTGCTTCATACCTGTGCCTTCTAATAAGCGTTGTGCTCTTCTCAAACACTGCACCTCTTACAGGTATTGTCAGAGCTCATCCAAATTCATGGTTAGATGTCTTAAATTGCTGGAAGAGTTTATAAATATAAAGAAGGAAGAGTTTGGAAATGCATAACAACTTAGATACTGCTATGTCATGTCGCCATATAAAATTGTTTATAAAAACAGTATGTGACTCAACTTGGTAACCCATAAGTATTGACCTAAATAAATAAACTAGGTTCTTACTGCTTAAATCTGATCTACAGTTTTCTGTGGATATAAATATCTTATGGAAATGTATCACATCGTTCTCTTCACTCAAACAATAAAAATGTAAATGGCATGCAAAGGTATGAGTCTGTGTTGATGATACTCTGCAGACAGGTGAAAATCTGTTAGGCTTCTGCTAAGGGACCAGCAGAACACTTCCATCCCAAAGCTTGGTTTTGAATTGGTTGTGTTCTCAGCAGTACTGCTGCCATGCTAGTCTTTTTTAACAAAAAGTGGAACCGGCATGGGAATACTTCCTGCAGCAGAGGTGAATCTGTAGCTGCCAATACCCATTGTCTGCTGCTTTAGGAGTTCCTCAGTAGCGTGGTCTTGATTCTTAAAGTAGGTGAGCCCCAGCCCGTGTGTGACCTTATCTTGGGCTGTTGCTGTACTGTGTGCACAGAGGGTTTTGTAAGCAGCCGCCTTCACTTCTGTTACAGGAAGGATAACCAGCAGCTGGTAACCTAAATGTTCCCATGCAGTATAACAATGTAATTGAAATCGGCAAAGTAAAAATAGACAGGTATTGTAAATACATTTTTCTAAGTCTTTCCCTGACAGATGCTAATGTGGAGTGAGACTTTGGTGGGCATAGTTAGGACAGAAAATTTTTCAGTCAGCATTGCAGTAATTATAAAAAAGTTGCTGCTTAAATGGTCACAGAAGGAAAGAAGCTGAAAAAGCAGTGGTGTATTTCAGCAGTAAATATGTCTTTTCTGTATTTTACTGGGTTTTATGCTTCAGTAAAGGTCTCAGGAAGTTTCCCCGGAGGAGGTGTGTTACCTTGTTACTGCAACTCAACTCGAGCTATCCAGAATTTGAAGAATCAGCTGATTTGAGAACCTAGGGAGGGTATTTCTACAGTCCTCCACATGGTATTCTTTCAAGAGCAAAGTTCATTTTGGGTTTGGCCTGAAAGATTGATGGTTTTCATTGCTATCAAATCTAATGAATTCAAAACTGGTGAGAGAGGAGAATGAGGTGTACACTGGAGCTTACCCAACTGGTGCAGAAATTGTCTTAGACTGCAGAATCTTCCTCTGTTGTCCATGTTACCTTATGCTGACCGAGTCAATGGGCTGAAAAAAGTGTAGACAGGCTGTGTGCCACTGAAATTACCCATTTGGACAGAAGCTGGTGTCTTGTCTTTTACAGCCAGGTCTTGGACATGAAGTTTCATGTAAATCAGGGGATTATTTCTTTCTAGTGAAGAGTATATTTTTCTGATTTAGCTAGTCTGCCTTAAATTTGGCATTTGGAAGTTACTGCTGCATTACTGAGACCTGAAGTGTTTTGTGTTGAACCTGAAGCCAGTAGTGTGCTTGCTGTGTAAATGAGTTTTTAAAAACGGGTCTGTGGTTTTAAAGGGACCTGTGTGCCTTGAGCTTGCTAGCACTGCTTGGATTATTGGTTGATTCATACACGTGGTAATCTATTACTCGAGTGTATGGATATTGCAGGGTCTGGAGAGGACAAAAGGCTGCCAGTTCTTTCTCAGCAAGCAATCCTGATGACTTTTGAGCTTTATTAGAACTATTCTAGAATGCTACAAATCAGTCCTGAAGAGCAACTACCATACTCAGAGGCCTTTACAAGTCTGTCTTATTTTGCCTTGAACTTTTGCTACAACTATAATCATATTCTTTTTTATTGCAGGCTGATCAACTGACAGAAGAGCAGATTGCAGGTGAGGTTTTTGTGTTGTGTTGCTACTCCTACTTGACCTGGCACATCTCCTAATCCAGTGACAGTCTGTGTTACACAAGACATTTAGCTTTCTTAGATACTAAAGTATTATGGTGGAATGTTTTAATTTGTCACCTAATTTTTAAAGGCTTATCTACTGTAAAAGCACAATGGATATAATGAATTATAGTTGTGTAGTTAATATAGTTAAATAATCTTCATGGCTTTTCTGGCTTGTAGACTGGTGATTATTCTCTCATGACTACAAAATTGTCCCAAGTGCAAACTGAAAGGGGGAGTGGGGCACAGGGGATGACAACAGATCTGGTGAAAGCTTGGAATCTGCAGTGCTTTTTTAACAGAAGGCAAAAATAATTTACTTTGCTGTCTCCTGTCAGCAGAGATGTTTGAGTGGCTCTTGTTGATGACAGCAGAGACTGGCTTCATGATGACAGCTCTTGATATTCCATATTTGGAACTGTATTGTGTACTTGGACAGAAGTGTTGTGTGTGTGCTGCTCTGATGGTCTGGCACTTGCTCTGAAATGCTTAAATAAATACGCGCCTGTTATATCTTGGTATTGGCCCCCTAGAAAGGGGTTATTTGCACTGGCAGCCAGTTACTAATGGCAAAAACTTGTGGTTATTGTGTCCTACCCAGGCAGGCTGCACAAACTTACCTGTCTCATTGCTCTCAGTAGACTGAGCTTAACTTCAGTAATAGATGGGACTTAAAGCTGGTAATACGGAATTCAGCTTTGCCATAGATGTTCAAGAATGTAATGATTTTGATCTGACAAGTGTATAGTGTTAATACTGGAAAGTCTTATGTGCATAACTGTCATGTGAAATCACTTTAGAGGATGTTAGGGTTCTGCTGAGCTAATAGTACCAGGTCAAGCATACAAAGAACAGCCTCTGAGATAGATACTACTGTTTAGTTATGGTGCAGCTCTTGAAGATGCTGTATTAAACAGAAGTGTCATTATGAGCTGGTTTGTTTTTGCCATAATTGCCAAATCTGAAGTGTTAAGAACATTCTTCTGTAGCTTTTAGTCTTTAGAAGCTTGCTTTTACTCAAAGGAGACTAATTATGGTTTTGTGGAAAGTCCTTAGTCTATTTACTTGTTGCCATGGTAGTGTCTTACAAGTAAGCAGAAGCCAAATTTAGTTCAACTTCAGTTTGGTTTTTTTTTCTTTTGGGAACTGGCCTACATAGCACAAGGGGTTTGTGATCAGTTTAGTTAGAGCAGGCTTTATCAGTTGTCACTGCTGTCTTTCCAATAATGGTTCATTGTTCCAATTGTTAATTGTCAAAGCTTTATTAGTTGATGTAGCTAATTATGGAATATAATCAGGAAGCTTATTAACACTACCTTGGGATTAGTGTAAACTTTAGGTATTCAGTACTGATCATGTACTCCTCTGAGGCAAAAGTAAATATTGATGAGCCTGTCGTACAGGAATAGAGGCTTTCAACTGCATGGAAGGATTAAAAGTGTATCTTAGCAGCCAGTGTAAAAAGGCCTGCCCCGCTTTCTGGGCAGCTGTGATGTTTTGTTAAGCAAATGTATTTGCAAGTAAACCATGAACCTTGGTTGTGAAGACATAAGCCCACTGGTGGTGTGTGAAGGAATCATTCCCAGTACTGCTTACGAAAGGTTGCATCTGCTTAGTTTTGCTGTTGGAGGCCAGTGGTTTTGCATGGGAAGACTCTTAGAGGTGCAGTTTAAATGTTTTACAAAGACTGGCTAGAAGAACTTGAGCCACCACCATTGAGCTTCCCTGGGGATTCGTAGCGTTTGGTTTGAAGGCAGACACAGGAAGTGGTACTGGAAGACAGAGGTGACATTACATTGCCATTCCTAAGACAGAAAACCAGAGTACTTAAAGCAGCCACTTCCCCAGGACTTAAATCCTTCCTCCTCTGCTGTGAAGCATCACAGTGCAGTTGTTAAAGGTCCCAGATGGCATTTCCTGTGGAACATGCTGATCATGTAGCACTGAAGCTTCTTGTCAGTGTAGGTAGGGGTGAAAACCTTTCCAGATTTTGTTTATGTGAAAGACTGATACTGAAAGCCAAGTAGCTACAGAATGGTACTAGTGGCTGCAGTTTCATTCAGTAAGAGTTGAAGTTGCTAAGTCAAGTGGCTCTCTCTCCCTTTGGTTAAGTGTTGTATTACAAAGGTAATGGGGTCAGGACTACCTGGGTGGTCAGATGGCAGAGCAGCCTGAAGATGCTTTTGTCCCAAAGCCAACTGGTCAAGTGAGCTATCCTTCCCCTGGACTCCAGAGTTCCAAATGGGCTCTGTGTGCAAGCAGGCCTATGTATGGTGTTCACTGTCTTGTTCCTTTTGTGTGCTGTGGTTCTCTGTTGGGGATTTGGCCACAACAGTGATTTAAAATTAGTCATAGTAGAAATAGACATGTTTAAGTGTTGAGGTCCTGGTAGCTGTGAAGAGAACAATTGACATTCTCCTATGAAAGTTCCAGACATAGCTGGCTAAATTGTGTAGCAGTGGATATGGTAGTCCTGGTTCACTGAACATACTAGGTCACTGAAGGCTGCCCCTTCATTTGCAGAGGTGATGTGGTACACAGGTGCCTCAGAAGCTATGCTTGGTTAAAAGAACATTCTGAGCTAGGTTCTTAGAGTTCACATTGTTGGATTAGCATGTCTTTCATGGGACCTGTAAGCAGTCTTTTTCTCGGGATGCAGGATGCTTTTCAGAAGGGTGGAAAGGCTGAAACCTTGTAGCCTTAGCAGAGAATGTTCGTTTGCCAGTTTGGTGTGGAATAAAGAGGATTTGCTTTACATGCTGTATGGAGTCAAGGTGTTTAAGTGTGCATGGTATGTTTTATAACTTTTTGTTACAGGATGCCAGAATTGAGTTGCTCACTAAACTTCAGTGTTTCATAGGTGCCTTCACTAGTCATGGCTGAAAATCCTCCAAAGCTATGCCAGCTTGTTCTTGTTCTAGTCTAACTGCATCTGTGTATGTTGTCACTCCTTTGTTCTAATTACAGGAGGTGGTTCCTGGAAGTGGTTAGAGAGGTATTTTAGTGGTATTCTTAACTCGATTCAGCATTTCAAGCAGGGGTAGGCTGCTGATCTTAAACTTGCTTTATTTTCTTTATGATTTATAGCTGGTTCCTTCTTAACCTATTGCAACTTTGAGTAAAAGAAGGGTAAAGTTGTCCTTGGAATGGTTCCTTCCAGGTGTTGAGAATACACCACTAAAATGCCCATCTTACAGGAAGCAAGTCTTTGAGTTTTGTATATGAATGAAGTATTGCCCTTTCAAAGCAGAGTCAGTGCAGTACTGTGAAATGTGCTTTATGTTGGGTTAGTGATGGTTGGCTTTCACATGAAGGATGAAGTGGTTAACAGCTAAACGTTTTGAGTAACACTTGAGCACCTGACTCTTCATGAGGATGCAACTTTCCCCTTTTGAGGTGTGAATGTCTACTAGGATTGACCCAAAAGCATTTTCTTCCCTGGTGTAGGAGCTTAGCCCTTAGAAATCTGTTTGTTGCCTCCAAGATAACTGAAACTAGCCCCGCCAAAGACCATTTGGAAGGAATTGCAGGTGTAGGTTGTATCTACTTGTTTCTGCTTTGTGGTTTTTACTTACTGGCTTGAAACTGTTTCTACTGGTCCTGTGGTAGCCTTGCTCTGGTTCTGGTGGGCTAAACAGCAGGGGTTGGCTCTTGGGACACTTCAGACTTAAATGTAGAAGAGTAGTGGGGTTTTTTCCCTTCTGTGGGATTTGACTGTGTGACTCTGGTGTTGTAGATGTATTCATGAACTATAAAAACCTATCTTTATAGTTGAATTTTTAACACTTGCCAGCTTTTACTCGCCTCAAGAGTTTCAGAGTATGAAGTAAAGGCTTCATTCAGGTCATGTGAAAGCACAACTTTTACTGTGACTAATTCTGGTCTGGGAAACCCACCATCTGGAAAGCTGTCTGCAATGGAAATGTTGAAAAAAACAATGATTGGAAATACTTCTGATGCAGGAGTACCCTTGAGCTGACAGGTTGTCCAGAGCCATGGTCTCTCAGATGGCTTGAAAGCTGTGAAGGGATCTGAAGTCTGCAAGGGAATAGACAAGATGCTCATGCTTCACTGTCATGTGTGTATGAGCTTCCACAGTCCAGTGAGCTAGTTTCAGGTCTGTGGCCAAAGACAGATGGCATGGATTAAAACCAACTCCATTTTTGGACTGGACAATTAAACATGTTATGCTTGTATTAATATTCCTGGCTGCAGTACAGCCATTGTAGGGGGTTAAGAAGTAGTGTTGAAACACAGCAAAGCAGTCTTAGAACTAGTCAGAAACATTTCTGTGGAGGCTGTTTCAGGATACAGTAGGGCTGGAGCAGTTTTGTGAGCAGCTTTTCGGAATGAAGACTCCAGTGGCTTTCTTCCTTGAACAATTGTGGTAGCATACAATGTTCAGACATCTGTGTCCAGCGGAAGTGGCTTATATTGAGAAACTTGGGTGTAGTTTGGTCTGATAATACCTTTTTCCGTTGACTCATCTCCTCTATTAGTAATAAAAGTGCTATTAAGCTGTAGCATATGTATCTTTAAAGTACCATTTTCAATTTTCTCATAGCAATTCCATATTGTTTTATTTTGAGATGCAATTCCTACCAAGGATGTGGATCATTGTAGTTGCAGACAGCTATTTCAGCTCCATATTAGGAACCCTTATTCAAGATAGACAGTAACAAACATCTGAGTCTTTTGGAAATGGATGACCTTCCATCCTAATTTAGGTCAACATGTGGTGCATCAGTAGACTGGTGGGTGTGTTTTCAGATGCTGATGTTGCCATATTGCCATTGCAATTACAGCAGGCTGAGCAGTATACCAAAATTTTCTTAGAAGATTGAAATCAAATTTTGTAACTTGCAGCAATCAGTAGAAGTGAATTTTTTGCTTGTTAACATTGCAAAGCTTAAGGGATTAACTTTTTTTTGTTTTGTACAGAATTCAAAGAAGCTTTTTCACTATTTGACAAGGATGGTGATGGTACTATAACTACAAAGGAGTTGGGGACAGTGATGAGATCACTTGGTCAAAACCCCACAGAAGCAGAGCTACAGGATATGATCAATGAAGTAGATGCTGATGGTAAGAACTTTACTGATAAGTAATTTAATAAAGTGCCTAAACCATGTTTTCTAACAAAGATTTTTCAACCTTTCAGGCAATGGCACAATTGACTTTCCAGAGTTTCTGACAATGATGGCAAGAAAAATGAAAGATACAGATAGTGAAGAAGAAATTAGAGAAGCGTTCCGTGTCTTTGACAAGGTACTGTAATGTCTACCTGGAATATTTCTGTTAAGAAAACTTGGTCTTCTACTTTCTCACAGATCTGAGGGGGTATCTGCAGTCCTGTCACAGAGCCTCTAGGCTGGCCAGTCACCCTAAAGCTCAGTCTACTGTGGTGGTCTGGGAAAGGCAGATGAGTTGTCAGGATAGTAATAAGTGACACAATTTAAAGTACTGCTTGCTGTGATACTGAAATACTTCCAGATGACTGGCAGAAAAGTGTTTTAAGTATTTACAATGTTAATGTTATAAGTCTTTCATGTAGTCTTTGCTAAGTAAATTGCTGAAAGAATCTAAAGTTACTCAGCTTACTTAAGATGCACCTTGGAGCTGAAAACATGTGAGGTGCCTTGGGGTTTGGGGAGGAAAACATCAGTTGAGTTAGTGTACACTAGTACTTCAACATTCAGTGTCCCAACTAGTACTGGGATATGTACAAGTCATCTCTGAAGTCCTTGTGGCTTTATACTGGACTCCCATGAAACAGACAAATCAGATAAGTAGCTTCTGTTCTAAGAAATCACCACTTGAGCCACAGTCATGTGATTTAATAGGCATCCATCACCTAAGAAGTTGCAAAAGGTGCTGATTGCATCGTTCGTGGTTTAAAAATGTCAGAAAGGACAGTCAAAGGCTATAAGATAATATTACAATGCCCAAAGACATTGGACAGCGCTGAAGATACGCTTACAGCTCTCATGTACCTTGTGCAAATGCTGGTGGTTAAGGCTGTGTTAACTTCTTAATGCTCAATTTGTTCTGCAATGTTCTTAAGTTATAGTTAAGTCATTAGGCCTTAGGCAAGTCTATTCCAGTGTTCCTTTTTCTCCTCCCAGGATGGTAATGGTTACATTAGTGCTGCAGAACTCCGTCATGTGATGACAAATCTGGGGGAGAAGCTAACAGATGAAGAAGTTGATGAAATGATTAGGGAAGCAGACATTGATGGTGATGGTCAAGTAAACTATGAAGGTAAGGTGTTGTTAATTGATGCTTTCTGTGTAGCACTTGTCATGCTTGTTCTTGTGCGGGTGCTGGTAGCCACACCAAGTTTAAACAGGGCAGTGTTCAGACAAGTTCATCTGAACACACAGTGTTCCTTTAAGCTAATCTTCAATTAGTATGTACATTGTGTACTCTCAGTGAGTTTAAGTGTTATTGCTGCCTTTGTGCCAAAGGCAAAAAAGGGCTATTTGGCTGTACAGGGTAAGAATTGACTTTGTAAATCTAATGATGTCTAATGACCAGTAGAATAAGCAAGTTGTCAAGAGATGTTCATATACTGTTCATTCTGTTCTGTTAACTAATGCAGGATATTGACCTGACCATAGGATGTCACTCATTTGTCCCCAATGCTTTTAAAATTACTTGCTGATCAAAAGGGGAAAGCCTCTAAAATACACAGAAATTTCCAGACCTTCATAAGATACTTTAAATATATTTCATGTACATCAGCTGCAACAGTAATTTCTATTTCTTCCCTTATTCCTGATATGGAACTGTAAATGAAGTCATGCAAGCAGGAGTTCCTTTTGACAGTTGTTTGCAGCTGAGACATACTAAGCTTGTTTTCATTTTGACTTTTTGAACATGTTACAGAAAATATCTAGGGTATTTTCAGATAATATCTGTGCTGTTTCTGAGGTGTAGATATGTTTTCCATTTGAGGCCTTTTCCATTGTGGCCTAAAGGTACACAGACGTCTGTGAGTGAAAAGTAATTTTTATTGTACAAGGCTGCTGCTTCATCACTGTTTGAGTAGGCTGTTCAGACTGGCACTAGAGAGGGTCTGTGTCCCTGTTGTTTCCAGTTGCTCTTTCAAAACTTGAGCAACCAGTTAACTCCTTTTAGGTTCTGGGTTTCCTGTCATTATTGTACCTGAAACTATATTTCAGCAAGATAAATGTGGAATCTTATTTTGTGGGTTCTAACTTGAAATGGTTTATGACTAAGCATTGAATCAGTTGCTTAAAGCCAGCCAGGCAAAATAAAATAGTAAGACTTAACTATTCTGCTCTGACAAATAAAAGTACAAACCAACACAAACTCTGCCTGTACACTTACTTAATTGATTATCACTTCAATGCAATCTGTGGTGATCTTTTAGTCATTCTTGGATATCTTGTCCCCATCTGTAAGTCTGTGAGCATAGGACCCTCTAATGTTTTACTTGGAAGTAAGGCTGTTCTCCAGCTCACTGAGGGACCAACTTTCAATGGAAAAATAAAGGCCTTTTCCCATTAAAAATAGGAGGAGCTTAGGTGTGGTTACTGGAAAAGAGGACTGTCTTGAAGATGCTTTTTTGAATGTAACTGAAAATGCAGTTTTGAAACAATGTTCAGCACTAGCAAGGCCACTTCTCAGATCTTGCAATTCAGATTTTTTTTCCTTCAAATAACTTATGCAACTCTTTCCTTTTACAGAGTTTGTACAAATGATGACAGCGAAGTGAAGACGTTGTACAGAATGTGTTAAATTTCTTGTACAAAATTGTTTATTTGCCTTTTCTCTGTTTGTAACTTATCTGTAAAAGGTTTTTCCCTTACTGTCAAAAGATTATGCATGTATAGTAATTAGAAGGCCATTCCTCCATGTTTTTCTCCTTTATCTTACTGTCATTGTTCTGATTTTTGGAAAATTGATCTAAGTAACAAATGTTGCATGTGGCTTACTCTGGATATTTAAGCCCTTCTGCACATCTAAAGTTAGATGAAGTTGGTTAACTGAGGGAACATCTGGATTGTCTATTAAAAAAGTAGCTTTCTCTAGGAAACTTAGGTATGACTAGTGTGACAAGTTACATAAAGTAAGCTAGGGTTTACCGTGCATTAGCTGATCCTTAGTTAAAGCAACATGCTGGTTCTAGTTCTCGAGTGCATAGGAGTTTTTCCTATAGGAGTTTTTACCCCTTTCTGTGACGGGAGGATAAGGACTCTTGCAGCTTAACTGCAGGATAAAATGATGTGACTAGCATATATCGTGTGGCTAATGCACTGTAAAAGTCATTCTCCTAGCTTACTTCACAGTAACTTGTTTGTGGCCATACCTGTAACATGTTGTTGAAATGTGGAGTCTTAATGTTGTAGACGATTGACAGTCAACAATATGAAACTTAAGTTGCACTAATGCAAAACGGGTGATTTATCCAGGTACTCGTACACAAGTTTTTTTTTGTACTGCTGGTCCTGTGCCAGAAAACATTTTCTCCTCTTGTTACTATGCTTTTTAAACTTTGTTTAGCCACTTATTTTCAAAAAAATCTGCTTATGGCACGATTTGCCTCAAATCCATTCCAAGTTGTATATTTGTTTTCCAATAAAAAATTACAATTTACCCATACTGTTTCAATGTATCCTTGAATTATTTACAGGAATTGTTCAATGCAGTTGCTGCTCTGTGTTTCAGTATGTAGCAGTTTGGTTTGCTTATGCAATGGATTGGCTGTCTTAAAATAGCTTGGAAGGTGAAAACATAGTCCTTAAACTCTGGCCCTTAATAGTATTGTTGACTTGAAGAAGCTTTCTTACTAGTAGTTTAAAATGTATTTTACAGTCTTGTGTGGAGCTTGGTGCTTCAATAAACTTACCGTAGTGACTGGCTATGCCCACTATCTGTAGACATTGTGAACTGGATGTTGACCTAGTTCAATAGTTGACCTAAAATTAAAATTCCTTGTTCGGACAACTAAACCTGTTTGCTTTCTTTTAATTATTTTGGAGTTTATTCCCTGTCAGTTGCTACATTGGGGTAACTTAGTCTCACACTTGGGCTTTTCTGAAACTGCCATGTCTGAGTTGCCATTTGAATGCAGTCAGCTCAAAGTACAGAAGGAAAACATTCTCTTCCTCATTTGTTATTGAGCACGACTGTCCTTCCAGCACTAGTTTTCCATCAAGGTTTATTTTTTTTAAAGTGGAAGACAAACCTGGTTTCTACCAAGGACAAATCCAAGAACTCAAAAGAATGCCAGAGGCTGCTCATGCCCATTGCTTCTCTCTACTCTCCTGGCAACAACTGCCTTGACTGTACATGTGCAGTGTGGTTATCTTGTCTGGGGATTCTGCTGGGCTTTAAACAAAGCATTGGCCCCTGCCTCTGGGTACCACTCAGTGCTCCCAGCTGAGCAGTTACCTAATGTTTTAAAACTGTTCCAGTCATCTTTGATGTATTTATAAATGAAGTGAGCATCTGAAATTAGGACAGCTGTTCAATCCAAATTCAGGAGCACTTAATCAAGTGTTTATGGTCACTGATCTTAAAGCTCTGCTCTTGCTCTGTGAGGACTAGGAACAGCTCTATTGGCTTTCAGAGAAGGCTTGTCAAAAGTGTTTTGATAGCCAACATCAGAATTCCTTAGAACTGCTGTTTATGTGCTGGCAGTCTGATTCAGGAAGCTTTATGCAGTCTAAATTTCCTAGCAGTTAGGATTTGCCTTATAGAAAATAGTGATCAAACTGACACTTCCTATCCTGACTTCATCCTGTACTTCTAAGAGCTTGGGGCAAGACATAGTTAGGATGGCACAGGTTGAGGAGAGTTTTCCAGAAGCATCAGAACAACCACTTGAGATTCTGAATTGCCGGAGTATTGGATGTCTCATTTTTATAGGTAAGTAATGCAAATGGGGATCTGACAAGAATTTTTTGTTTAGTCAGTCTGGTGCCTTGATTTTCAGTAGGTTAGGAATCACAACCCATTCAGTCTTCTGCTGCAGCTCTGCATGCATGTGGAAACGTCTGAGGTGAAAAGGGGGAGATCTCCAATGGAATGTTACGATATCCCAACATTCTGAGTTAGAAGGGGGACCCACAAGGATGATGAAAGACTGCCTTAGCCAAGAGAATGGCCTTTGTCAAGATGAATGTGTGAGAAGGCCACTTTTATTTACCATCACTTTAGCTGTTGCCTGCTTGGGGTGCTCTAGTCTCAGGAATCAGCTTCTGGTTCTGTTTAGGGTGAATACCCATGTTGCTGTTATGTAAATGAAATGCCTGATTTCTAGGTTAGTAATTGAAGTCTTACAACCCTGTTTACTTAGTTCTTTAACTGCAGGATGGGAGTGGTAGATTTCAGTACTTTCTGCTAATGGAAGAATGTCTTCTGAGACAGAGTGAGTCAAGTGTGGTTGAAGCTAATGGCATGGGGTCACAAACCTTTTGGCTGAGGTGCACTTCCAGGTGCCTTTTGCAATTGTGAAACAGGCCTTGGGTCACTAGGCAGTTTTCTGGATGTTTGTGTGTGTGTGTAGGAACACTGATGTTTCAAGTTTAGCTTCTGATAGCTCTACAAGAGACAATCCATCATCCTGTCAAATAGTGTGGAGGTTCTCATGTTCTGTTCCAGCTAAAACAAAAGCCTTTGTGGCACAGCAGTGCAGTAAAACAGCTGGTGGTGTTTTAGTCCAAGCTGGACATTGAGGTGGGAGATCTTGGGCCCAAAGACTTCTCCCTGTTTAGGCCTAGGGGGATATCCTAGTGATCCCTGAGAGGAGGGAATGAAGACAGCCAGATTAATCTTAGTAGCACCACTGGCAAGGGGAGATGGGCATAGATTTGAAAATACTCTTTGAACAGGACAAAACACTTCTTTTACAGTAAGTGGTAAAACAGAGGTGGAATCTGCGCAGATTCAAAACCCAGCTGATGATGTGCTGGGCAAATGTGTCCAGTAGATCCTGCTTTGACCCGGGAGTTGGGCTAGGTGATCTCAAGAGGTTTGTGCCAGCTAAATGATTCCCAGAAGTGCTCCTGCTAGATTCCTGGGCTTAACTGTTGTGTCCAACCCTACCTTCATCTGGTGACCCTTCCAGTGAAAGAAGATCCACAGTTGCATGCCACAGCCTGGTAAGTTTTAGAGGAGGTCTCTAACACACCCTAGTAGCATTAGGAATCACCAGGCAGGAGTAAGACACTACCTCAGGGTTGTAGGTGAGCCATCCTGGAAAAGCTGCTCATAATCACTTGTGGCTGTGGAGTTTTGATGGGGGAAGTGCATGGCTGGATGAGCAATAGAAGTAACTGGTCAATTTGCAGCCTGTCAGGATAACATTTAATAAATGAATGATTGCTAATGGCTAAAGGAGAAGGTTAGTGAGGATTAAGGGCCTGCTAATAAGATCAGTCTTATTATTTGGGTGATACTATAGCTTAGAAGGTAGACAAGCAGGTAATGCAGGAGTGCAGCTGCTGGCCCCGCTGCAGGCAATGCACCCTGGGTGTTCTGGGCTCTCAGGGCTAAGGCAGCCGTGGCTGCTGCTCTACTGGGATGGGCCGCTCTCAGAGATTGTTCACTGACAACCTGGGCACCATGAATAATAAAATTACTGCTTTCCTGCATTTGTGTGTGTCACTTCTGGGACTAAACTGTGTGTTGGACTCAGTCCAGTTAAGAGAAGAACTGGTTTGCTAACTGTTGGGTAACTAAGGGGAGTTCCCATAATTTCCTTGCTGGCCATTTCCAGTGGTGGTGGGTGGGAAATACTAGACACTTGAAAATTTCTCCTTCAAATACTGCTTTTAAAAATGGTTTTTCTATGGAAGTCTTCATGCTGTAATGGACAATTAAGGAAGTTTAATTCAGTTTTTTAAATCAGACTTCTCAGTTAAAAACATTCAGCTCTGCAAAACTCCTGTAAAATTGAGTCTTGAAAAGTAATCTTTTTTTACTAATCTTTTTTACCAATGAGAGTAGTAGGTATTTGAGATGGCAATGTATATTAATTTTCTGGGGGATGCAATGTGAGTATAAAAAAAAAAAAATGTCATCAACCAAAAGGGACAATTCTGAAACTTGCATACTACATTTCATACCTATACTTCACAGAACCTTGAAAAGGAAGTTGAATTGTCTTTGGGACAGAGAAAGAGATAACAGAGAATTTGAGAGTTCTCTTTTCTATTTATAACTCCCATTATAATTTAGTACATATTTGTGATTGGAATGAGGAGAACTAGCTTATATCTGTTCCAGTTTCTGGCTTTGGAAAAAAAGTTCTCTCCTACAAGAATAGATGGCTTGCCAGGTTATCTATTTACTCTGGTTTTGAAGAATTCAGTTGTTGATAGCTGTGCATACACTAAAAAATAAGGGGTTTTAGGACTTACACTAAGTTTGTGAAGAAAATACAGAAATTACTGGAGTAGCCATGAGGACTTTAGTTGTCCAGTATCCTCTAAGGGCAAGTCTGATGTCATAGTGGCATCTTTGGATGATGTAAAATAGCCTATTGAAATGGTTGACTCCCTTCTAGCTGCTCCTTAGAAAAATAACTCCTTTGGCTTTTTCAAATATGTACTGTGGAGAAGAGAGCATTTATTTCAGTGTCCTGAACTTGAGAGTCCTGAATTACAGTTCAAGAAAATGTGCCAAGATCAACTGGGACACATTAGACACTGAAGATTCAGTAAAGATGACCTTAGCAGTAATACCCTAAAGATGAGGTGTATTCCCTGCACAACTTGGGTGATGTGACACAATAGTTCCTGATGACATTATTGAGAGGTTCAGCTTCAAACTGTTGAAGAATGGGTCTGCTTTTTACTGGGTGCTGTGTGTCTGCAGAGTAGCAGATAGTTCCTGCTCCATGATCCTGCCATTCAAACAGGATGTCGGGCAGTGTTCTGCAGTGGCTGCACATTGGTACTTGGCTTCTTCAGGAGGAGCTGAACAGAAAATTATAGTGAAAAAAGATGGAAAAGAAAGGGGGTGAAATAATATTAAATTATGAGAATAGCATGAGAGGAAGGCAAAAGTTTGATGCAAATGTCTAATAATTGGTGCAAGATAAATCTACCACTATTTTCTGGAAAATAGCAACACTCTAGGTTTGGAACACCTGCCTTGTTCCTGCAGAGTGTTCTCAAATGGCAAGGGTGGTAGCTGGGTTTATACATTTCTAATGGCCCCCAAAGTTGGAATGGAGAATTTAGATTGTTGCAGTTGCATAATTTTCATCTTGCAGATCAGACCTTTGGGTAGGCATGTACTTGCTCAGGAGTTAAACTTCCCTGTTAGTAAACCAGTACTTTTATCAGCAGTAATTGACACCCCGAGCAGCAAACAATACCAGCTCTCCGTTCAGTACCTCTCAGGTCATTTAGGTATCACCATCTTGTGCTGGATGGTTCCTTGTGACAAGGCAACCCCTCAGAGCTCAGGCAGGCATTCCCCTTCCAGGTCTGACAGGCTTGAAATTTGGATAGTTGCTGACTGTATCATCACTACAGCACATCCCTGGTCCTGTGGTACCTTCTTAAAAGGCACATGCTTTTTGGCAGCCAGAAAAGTGCTACTAATGGTTCTTGAGAGGAGGAATTTTTGCCAGCTTTTTATGTGTCTGGAATGGCAGAGTTGTCTCTTTCTAGAGTGACAGCTAATTTTTTTTTTAAACTAAATAGAGAGGTTTTTTCACCCTGCTAAGATACACAGCTCTTGAAATAAAATGGGAAAAAGAGGATCAGCTCTCTCCCATCTTCCCACTCTGTTGTGATTCCCGAACCATTAGAAGGTTTGCAACCCTGGGAAGGCTGTGGGGTTTCACAGTTCCCTCTGTTTTTAAGGTCTTTAAGACTCTGACTACCATAATTTTTTTCCTATTAAATAACCACTGTTTTTCAAAGACCAATTAAACCTGAGGCCTTTGAAAGACGTGTGAAGCTCTCTATGTCTGAGGCAGAAATGCAGAGTCTTTTATTGCTGCCAAATTAGTCAGACAGACTAGGAAAATCATAATTTAAGGTCTACTCTAAAGCTCTGTGGTCACTGTAGTCTTTACATTGATCTAAAATGTCTTGAATATGCTTAAAAATAATGCTTTCTAATGAATGGGGATGTGTGACAATTTCCAATAATCTGGAATTGATTCACAAAGCAATGTAATATGTCATTAGAATTTTTCCTTTTTTAAAGATGCTAGAATTAAGACACTGCATAATTGATTTGCATTTTCAACTCTGAGAATGCGAGGCATTTTTCCATGGAGTTAATAATGGCATTTATTTATACATGCATTGCGCTTTGAAAGGCTGCCAAGATAAAAAGTATTAGAGGATTGTCTTCTGTTGACTCTCTGAGGAAGCCATCCCCACCAGGCGGATTAAAAGCCAGTTTGGAAGTTCATCTGAAAGCCAAGAGCAAAAGAGCACTTTAGCAATTATTCTTGTAGTTTTAATGATTCATTATTCTACCAGCAGGACAAGTTCCTTCATTTTTGAAATGGACTGTGATGCCCAGGCTAATCATGAAGGGAAGTTATGCCTCTCTGCCAGCTTTTCCATCCCCTTCCAGCATAGCAGCATAACTGGATTGATGCTGTGGGGGTTTCTGCAGGCAGTAGCTTCCCTAAAACCTTTAAAATCCTTTTGTGGTTCTTTGCTGGGCCTTGGAAGGAATGCTACAAAATAATCTCCTCTGTCAGCTTTTGCTTTCCCTTGAATTTCCCTGGTTTTGCCTTCCCCTAGGAAGCATTAGCTAAGGAGACCCATCTCCACATACCCTGAAGAATGCTTCATGTGGTCCAAGCTGGAGGGCCCTAAATTGCCATGATGTAGATTCATCATTTATCTGGCATAAATTATACTTGAACATGAGTGTTATTGCCAAGATTCTGATAAATTCTCGTTGGCTACTGAAGAGACATATAAAATGTTTTTGCTGTTTTTCTCTTCTTAAAAAGTAATCCTCACTACACAAGCAATGAAACTGGGGAAAACAGGGAAAGGTGTTCATATGCATTGTCCTTTCTTTCTTGGCTGCCTCTATCTAAGAAGAAGTCTGCTTCCATGTTAGCAGTTGAAAGATAATTAAAATCAGTCATCTGCTTGTGAAGCAGATTGGAAGTATTACTAAGCCTGAGACCTTATTTCTCATCTGCATTTGAGAGAAAAGTACCTCCTTGCATTCTGAGGAGTGAAGGCAAGCAGTTATTGAGGTAATACGCTGAACGTTCTTAAGCAAACTGGCAGTTTTCAGAGAACATCTGATGCAATTACATTTTCTATCAGAAGCATGGGGAACATGCATCCCCTATTCAAATGTGTATGTTTATGTCTTCAGGCCTCTCTTCTTCACCGAGCCAAAGCAGCCTGTTTTCACCAAAATGCTGAGAATTACATCCATTCACTGTTAGCTTAGTAGGATGAAAGGAGTCATGTAAATGGTATCCTCCACTTGAGTTGGGCCTTTTTTCTTCAAAGGTGAAAGGCAGATTCTAACTTGCCAATCATCCCAAAAGGCAAAATTTCACTTCCAATCTACTACAACTCTGAAGAATACTCTAGCCTGTTTGGACAAGAGGCTTGTGTCAGCTTTTCGTAGCTCTGGATTGCTTTGCTATTTCAATAATTTTTGTAAGAATCTATTTATAATTTCACTGATGAAACAATTAGGATGCCACATTGGTTTGTGCTTTCATCAGCTTTTCACTAATTAAAATAGAGACAAATAGAGAGTTTCCATTTCCAATCTGCCTTTAGAGAATAAACTGCACAAGAAACTCAACTTACCTGTTCCATCAGCCAGTACTAATGGTAGTTATGCCATGTAACATTGCCTGCAAGAAGCCCAACTCAACAAGTGAAGCCCACACAATTTCAAAGGAGAAGGCAGAGGAAGGTTGTCTGTCTATCTGTAAATCACAAATTTGCATCTTGCTCCTAAGTGCTACTGTGTGCTCTCTTCCTATTTCTGGAGGTATGACAGGGACAATGTTAGCAACATGCTGGTTTTAAAGCACCATGAAGAAATCCCAGCACCTTATGTTGTAAAGACAAGGTAAGCATTTATGAACAGATGAGAAACAGTAGCCGTGGCTCACTTTCAGAGTCTAAGTGGGTGGAGTCTCTAGCAATTGTTATTTTGTAGCTAAACATGACCTGTAATGTCTGCTAGAGTTGAACTACATCAGCGATGAAATTTTCCCCTTTAAGATGATTGGCAAGTTTAAATCTGCCTTTCCCCGTTGAGGAAAAAAGGCCCAACTCAAATCTGAGATTTAAATCTGAGATTTAAAATATGTTCCTCAGAATATTTTGCTTTTGTGTTTTCACAATTTTCATGTACAGAAGTAGGTTGGTTGGGTTTTTTTAATTCCCCCAGGGAGACATTTGAGTGTTGTAGTTAAAGGCACACTTTTTTTTTCTTTTCGTATTAGTCCTATTTCTTCAGTTCTCACCACCAGTCTCCCTTTTGTGGATGCAAGAAATCTCCAAATAAATCTACTTATTTACTTTTTGAGTTTTTGTGAAAATCACAGACACTGCTGCTCCTCCCTCCTCTGGGTCTTATTTTCTATTCAAAATACAGAGCTGGTGTGTTTAATTGTTTGGTGAACTCCAGCTATTCTGACCTTTTTGAGTCCACAGTCATTCTTGTGAGATAACTACATTTTAACTCTACTGTTCAGAAGTTGTTTATCCTTGTGGGCAGTACTCTGTCCTGAATCTCTGTGCTTGAGACAGCACAGGGGACTGTCTAGTGTGACAGGTACACAGCAAAAACTTTTCACCTCTTGAACAGAGATTTTATTTTCCTCTTCAGTGAAGCTTAGAAGACTGTTCAGGGCACCTACAGAAGACTACTGAGTACATCCTACATGAACCTGTGGCCATGCAGAAAACAGCCCCATTTCAGATCCATGCTGTTGCTCATGGTACGTGTATATTCTAATTCACTCATCATGGGGAGGGTCTATCTCCTCTGCTAACTTGCAGCCTCAAAGTAGATCCTAGCAAGGAAATTATTTTCTAGGCTTACTTGTTTGGCACAGTGCAGCAATCTCAGTAATATGGAGATGAAAACAAAAGTGGCATATGAATTTTGAGCCACTCAGTCAAGATACCCACAGCGATAAATCTGACATTGTCAGCTCAATTTGAATTAACTTACCAAAGAGGTTTTTGGCCATTTGCCACTTATAATTTTGTAGGATCGGCGGGAGAAAAGCGGCACGCCAATATGGGTGATCAGCAGATCTCCTTTATTGATCGGTAGTCACATACATTTATATTAGATTTAATGAAGTTCATACATATTGCAAAGCTGAGCTCAGGATTGGTTGGTTTACTTATCATCCAGTTACACCTACTTCTACATTCTTTTAGGTTTTTCATTGCAACTATTGAAACTATTCTCCTATTCTGGCAAGGCCCTACTTTTTTTTTTTTTTTTGGCAGCCAAATGTCTACAAAGCTCTCTACATAATTCTTCTATTTTTATTTGAAGATGTAAGTCTAATTTTTATCTTAAAGCTGTTTTTTTCCCCAAAACAGTCTCTATTATAGTAGAGCAGTTTTGTGCAATTATATAATTATAAAAAGTGTTTTTGAAAATCAGTGGAGCCTTAGCTTTATGGGGACCTATGCTTAAGCAAGAACAGAACCCTGAAAAATACCTGTGCAAGAGGAAGGGCCATACCCATGAGTCAGTTTCTACCGTCAGTTCCACCGTATTGTTCTTCTCTGTCATGTGGAAGTCTGGGAAGTATTGGTAGCTTGAAGGTCCTGTCATTGTGCTGTCCCTGCTGACTTGCTTCCAGGATATTAACAGTACATCAGGGCATTAAACCCTCAGCTCTCTTCCAGCTCCTAGGTTTGTTTGCATGCAAGTAAATCAGATGAAAATTATGGGATAGGAAAACTGATTTATGTATTATAACATTGAAGCACACCTGTGATCCTATTTATGTGCTTCAACTAAAGGCCACTGAAATCTCCTTTTGATTTCAGAGGTGTCTGGATCAAGCCCTCAGTCTTGACCATCTGTGGGGTAGGTCCTGATACAGTATGTTCTTAAGGGTATGCTTCATTTCATCTCCATTTAATAAAGCAATTAAGTGTGTGATTAACTTGAGTAAGAAGTGAAGCCTATGCTAAAAATCAAGCACGAGCTTTGCTGAACTGGGACATAAATACTAATTTACTTTAGAGGCTGTCCTCACTCAGCATCTGGAAAATAAGGCTTCTGCAGACACACAGCCCTAGTAGATATCACTGTGCATACAGATCTTTTCAGACCAGAGCTATCTAAAATCCAACCATTTTGAAGAAAAACACTCTGGCTTGTTTGTGCCTTGTCATGTACATAAATCCTTCATTTTACAGTAAATTTGGCTACACTGCCTGAGTGTACTCATAATGACAGCCAGTTATTTTGAAGTAAAAACTGGTAGACATTATTGATAAAACAGACACTGTGTCAAAAGTGCCTTAAGTCACCATAATTGCTTCTTTTTCTGTCCAGGTGGTTTGTTTTGTTCTGCAGTCCCAAGGACCTCAAAAATTTACTTCAGTAAGTACTATGCAAATGAATATTTCCACTAATAAAATATTCATGGACATCTGAAATGCAAAACATGTACATAAATTGCCATGTGTTTGCTGAGGCATAGGAGCTCTATGTGTGACCTGAGCACATGAGAAGTAATTCAAATCAGCTTAGCACTAGCTGAGCTGGCAATCCAGAGAGCTATGAGGGGCTGCCTTATTTAAATAAACTCAAACTTGCCAGAGACTAGAGGCACTACTAAATGAAATCCAGTGAATGGCTCTGTGGTGGCCTATGGAGTTATGTCCTCCACTTCCTGACTGTCTTGGAAGTTGCCCCTTTCCACAGCAAAACCAGCAGAACAGGAGGTGTGCCCCACCCCAGCTGCTTTACTGCCAGAGTTTGCTTCTTGCTTTAAACTGCAGGTGAAGTGAAATTTTATCTAAACCAACAGACTTGAAGCTGTTGAGGCACTATGTTCTCTGACATCGCTGTGAGCATCGCAACTACAAATATGGTGTTAATAACTGTTGCAAAAAGTTGTGATAAGTTCATCTATTAATACCCTGACAATCAATAGCAACTTCATCTCAACTGATGTGAGAGGTCCTGTTATCCCCATAACTTAGACCTGTGGCTTTTGTGCTCTATGACACACCAAGGCATTGGTCTTTTAAGCACAGCTTGCAAAGAACTATATTGCAGGAATTGTCTTTTTAATTGCAATGAGATGGTTGCCAAAAGAAGGGCAACTCATCAGCTCATGTTTATGGGATTTACAGCCAAAATATCTTCAGATGGCTACTAAAACACTTTAGTGTTTCCTTTTGTGATTATTCAGCCTTGAAGGTTGTTTCTGGTGTGCATAGGGAAAAGCAATATATGTTAACCATCCTCTAAAAAACAGACAAGATAAACAGTGTTTTATTTCTTCCCTTCTAAGGGTTTAAAAGAACTAAGAGTATCTGCCAGATTTACAAGGAGGTGTGTTTTGGTGGTGTGGCTAAGATGAATTCAGATTGTAGATGAGCTCAAAGGATGAATATTTCTGCTGCTGAAGACAGGAGTGAGTGCATTGGATGCATACCATGTCCGTGTGGCAGAAAAAAACTGTAAAATTTCCTTCTTGCTTAAATTACAATTCCATAAAATTAAAATGCCTTCAGCCCTTTCAGTATTGAGGCCAACGCTAATCTCTTCAGTAGGAGCGTGACTTCTCTGGCCTCTGTAATACAATTCCTGATTTACTGCAAGAGATCAAGCTCAAGGCCACTGCAGCTCCATTTTACTACTCCATTCAATATATTGTGTATGTTGTTTATTAAATTGCCAACTATCACTGCACAGGCAATATCAGCTGTGTAACTATAGTTCCCATCTGTGGGTTTGGCACCCCACTGAATAGCCCTCTAGTCACACTCTTCCCAGTAAAGAAAAAAAAAAGCAAAAAAAATAAAGGGCCCCCAAACCTGCAGTTTGATGTATTCTCACTGAAGAATGCTCAACTTACCCTTCCACTGGAGTATTACAGAAGGGGCAATCACTTCAGACAGAGAGACTGGGATTTAACAGCTGGTGTCTTCAGTTTACCTGACTGAATTTGCTAGATTGGAAAATGCAAGTGTGACTGCAGTCTCTTCTTCCAGCAGAACTAGATGATGGGCCATGCTGAGTAGCTGGAAAATGGCAATGTTTCCAGTCATTACTATGCTCCACAAAATGGGCATCTGTTGTGGGCTGAGCTAGGCACCTAAGGGAATCCCTACAGGACCTTCTGCAGGAAGGATTAGGCTTTTGCCTGCCCACATCCCAAGCAGGTGAGTGCTGCAGACTGGAGAGAACCCGAGCAGACATGTTAGGAGGGCAATGAGCATGAGTTAATATTCCCAGCCTCCCAGCAGGATTACTGGGTCAGGTTTGGCCCTTTACCCCTGAGAACTGCCGGCTCCAAGCTTCTCATGTCTGGGAGACACAGCTCAGTAGCACCTGTGTGTAACATAGGTGGGATTGATGGAAGAGATGAACAAAGTGTCTGAATGAAGGATCTCACCTCCCACACCCCAGAATGCTGTAGAATGTACATCCAATGCCCAGGTGCTTTGTTCCCCTCATTCCCTTCATAGGGATAGTAGACACATAGCTCAGTGTTGTGAAGCAGCATTTAATTTTGCTTTTAGGTATGGGATAATTAGTGTTACAACATCCAAAATGGCACTAAACATCAATGTGTTACTTTGGATCTTTCCCAAGGACCAGAATCTGACTTTTTAAAAAATCATATTTTGTTAGAAAACATGTTAGGGGTCTATTAACCTCCCTACAGCTGACACTCGAGGCCGTGTGTGCAGCAATTGGTTACAATGCCACTAAACCTGGAAATTTAATTATGGGATGCCAGTCCTTTCTTCTCTGTTGTGAAGTGAACATAGTCATCACTTGTTTCTATTTCTGCATGAAAATGATTCATTATGTAGAATGTACTGTACTACAAAAGGGATGGAAGAAAATAGTTCCATGATACATGTTGGGAGACAGAAGCAATGGCTTGCTGCTGTGATTCACGCTTGTACTGCCCAGGCATTCCAAAAATGGTTTTCTTCATAATTAGCCACAAAATCTGTAAACCATAAAAGGAAAACCATCAGTTTAACAGCAAGTGATTCCGGCTGGCTGCTTGAAATAAAGGAAGGTGATAATTCATGGAGCAAGTAAAATATCAAAATTAACTGGACATTTTCTCCTAATTAACTTTACAATCAGGCAGCCCACAGTGGCAGTCTTTGCTCTGAAACTGAAAAGACTTACTGTGCATCAAAAATCGATATGGTCTGATGAGAACCAGTCCCTGATACTTATTATGGTGTGTCTGTGGCATAGTGCCCTCTGTGCAGCCGCCTGTTGAGGACAGGGGCACGTAAGGGATTGGCTGGACTGCAGCCCTGCTCCCCTGCCCACATATTCCCTGTGGAACAAACTTGGCAGAGAGAAGGCAGTGAGTAGGCTGAGCCCTGGCAGATTGCTCTTCCCCCAGCACAACAAAAAAGTGAAAACAACACTGCTGAGAGCACTCAGCTGGATGTCAGCTGAAATATGAAAATGTGGGTGTTGCTTCCCTCAACAAGCCTTTTTGCATTTTTGGGACCTCCTCAAGCTTGGCATAACTAGGTATGTCTCAAGGACAACGTTCTCCTTCTGAGGTTTTTTATGAGGTCTGAGAATCTGTCATCTTTGATTAGGAGAAGTTTAGAGTTACAAGACAGGGTGAACTGGAGCTATAGCTAATGATGCCCCTCTTACAATTTATAAACAGAGTATTTATCAACACATGCATCCTGAGAGGTTCCATGTACTTGGGAATGACTCTGGTAAAACACATATACAACGATTACTACAGAAACATACACAATTTATTACAGCTGCTAATTTCCTTTTTTAAACCAGAATCAGCAGTGATAATGCTTGTGTATGTTCTGCCTTGTGCCTGCCATACCTAACTCAGCCATGGTCTTGGCTGTATTTCTTACAGTAGACCGAGCACCCTTTTACCTTTTTGAGCTAAATCTATTTGCTGATCAACAGTCTTAAGGTGCCACTAATTTCTAGATATCTGATGAAAATGAGAAATGGGGTATTTTTATCCTGAGTTATCTATGCCTTACCATATTCATAATTCTAGATAAAATAGTATTTTTAAGAAATGAAATAAGCATCACTGCAGTTCCTCAGTGTTTGTTTGAAAGTATAGCAAAGGATTATATTAACACCAATTATCATGGGACAGATGCTCTCATTTAAGTAAAATCTAACCTTTTATTCAAAAATCCTTTAGGATCTCATTAACTGCTCCATGCCAGGTAACCTATTTTGGTAGGAAAGCTGTTCTGAGCAAACAGCAACTTCCTCAATGAGTTACAGATACTGCTATTATACAATAATTTGCAGCAAACTATCTCTCACACTTCTAATGTTGTACTTCTAGCTTTGGAATATCAGCCAGAAGCTGGAGTGCTTCATGGACAAACTAGAGCTGCTTGGCTGCTTATTTGGAGAACACATTTACACTTTGTGTTTATTTTGCTCTGTAGCTGTTTTGTGCCAGAAATGTTCTTGTCTGACCTCAAACTAACAACCAGTTATAAATGGCATCTGTGCTGAGGATTTTCATCGTATACCCTAAGTAGTCTCATAAGCAACTGCTCCCCTTCTAAATTTTCATCATCATCATCACCATAATGGCATAAACTGATGCACTAGTGCAGTGCCACTGTGTGTGGGGGCTAGTTTTTCAATTTCATAAATGCATATCAACATCCTGGGAATGGCTTAAAATACAGTTACGGTCAGTAAAAGGATTTTGTAAAAGCAATGGCTCTGTGTTCTATATTAATTCTGAATTATAAACATAGCAGAATATACACAAGTCCTACTTTCCAGATGTTTTCCTTATCCTGGTATTAACTGTTAGGAGAAAGCTCTGTGCTATTAGCAATCTCAGGCCTATTGCTAAATGTCAGCTGCTCCACATGTAAGAACTTTTCTTTGTCACTTCAACATTTCCAATATTCTTTTAATTAACCCCTCCCTCCAAAACATTCTTTTAACAGTCGCCATCCCAAGGGTCTGTGACTCAGGATTAAGGGCTTCTGGGATTTCTTTCTGGGGTCCTGTGTCTGAAAGGACCTTTCTCACCAATCACCTTTACTTAATCATCCCCAAGTCAAATTTGCTGGACTTAAAAATTAAGGGCCCAATCTTCTATTAGCTCTTACTCAAGAAAGTCTCAGCACTCTTTGGTTTAGCTCAGTGAGAAGGATCATGGGCCTCCAAAGACCAGTCTGATTATGCTTTTCCCCCTCCCTCTTGCTCACCACTGAAAGCATCACCAGGTCTCTGAAGCTGCCATGTAGTCCCAGGCCAGCCCTGTGGCTGCTGCTGAGGGTCAGATGGGCGCTGCCCCAGCAGCCCAGGCTGCCACCGTGCAGCAGGGACGGCCTGGAGCATTCAGCTGTGACTGCCATGCTTGTCAGGCTCCTGCCTCAAGCACTCCAGCCTCTTTCTGCAAGCCTCTGAAACTTGTTTTTGCACTGCTTGCTCACTGCAGTGTTTATTTCACCACTTGAGTGGCATCGTGGCCTGTGGATTATGTCCATGGCTGTCTTCCCTCAGTAGCTCTGCTGCTTGCCTTCCCCAGCACACCAGAAACTTGAGTTTAGCAGGAAACCTTACTCTTCCTTGTCCCAACAGCCGAAAGTAATCTCCCCCTTGACCTTGCCTGACCATTTGGCCTTTTCTTTGATGAAGGAGAAGACGGATAATTTACAAACCATTCCCATGTGGCATAAAAACATCCTCTAAAAGGATTTGTTCCTATCTCCTTCAGGGGACCAGTATATTTGAATATGCCAGATGTATATAGAAATGTCTCTGTGAGTGTCAGAGAACCATGGCAAGCCTTGCCACCTCTCTGGGAGGCTGCTGCAAGCTGGTTGCAATTGGTGGTGATTGGGTGTGGTATTAAGGTGCTTGTACCTTCTTTCTTACTTCTCTTTTGAAGCACACATAACAGCTATTACTAACCAGCAGCAATTGAACCCTTGTCCTGGAATCCCATCAATGAAGCAGTATTTGTAATGGCAGGATGCAACAGATGCTCACCAGCTTGTAGGCTGGCACGTACCCTACCTACTTCCACAGCCATCTAAGGTCAAAATGCTTCAAGAGCCAAGAGAAATCTATTAATATCATTCTAAGTGTCGTGGCTAAGGTCCAGGTAAGGAGAGCCTCAAGAAGGTATCTTTAGACGAGCAAAATTCTCTGTTTCCCATCTATATTATGACAAATAATAATCTGCTTTTATGGGTAGTCATTAAATGAATGATGAATCAGTAATCAGTGTGGTTTATATGCTGTGCAAGTAACGGTAATGGTGGATGTGAGATCTGCCAAAACTGTGGTCTGCTTTGGACAGCTGACTTTTCAGAATTATTTTCATTCATAAAACTGCTTTCTTCAGTCATCTGCAACCTCTGTCACGCTTTTCCCTTGTTGCTCATTCTTTTTTCCTCTTCTCTGTCTTGTCCATAGGATTATACTTGGCATCCTACCCACTTTTATTTCAAACATGCCAACTTTGATCTGTCTGATCTTTTATTCTAGCTGACCAACACAACAAAAATTAGGGCACAAAACTTAGGGAAAATGCTGCTGAAGTTTAAGAAAGAAATCCAGTAAGCTTCCTTCTTTTATAATTACTTACTGTATTTTGTGTTTACTATTTGTCACAGGGTTGATCTTTAGAATACAGGATTCTAAGCTTCCCATCCTAGATGACAGGAGTATTTGATGGCACATTCATTTATTCAGGATGATGAAGGTTAATTCTTTGTTAGACTGCAAAGGAAAGACATCATGCAGATTTTTTACTGTGCATCTCATGACATTTTATATTTAAATGGGACTTATGTGGTTCTTGAATTGGCCTTAAATCATCTACATGCTGTCACTAAGCATTTTCTTAACAGCTGTTCTTTCCTTTAGTTAATTACTTATCAAATGTCAAAATGTGATGGCTGAGTGAAATGTCCTGTTATCTGAGCAAACCCTAACTTAACAATCATTTTCTGCAGACAAACAAAATTAAGTGCTACATGAAAAATCACGAGACATTGTGACTGCACAAAAGCTTCATTTTTATGCCTGACTAAACCTGACAATCAAAAAATAAGGGAGGGGAGCAGGGAGAATAAATAAATAAATATACATTGCCCTACCTAATGGTTATGAACAGGCTCAGGATGGACCTCAGCTGTTAAAGACCAAGTTGTGGGTTTTTTCTGGAGACAAATATCCTTTTATGGAAGATTGTAATTCAGAATTGGCTGGTAGAAGTTGTTGGGGTTTTTTCAGATGAGTATTCAAAAATCTGCTCATATTCAACAAAATATATGTTTATCATTCAAGATGGGACTAATTACTGAAACTCCTGGAAAAGCAGACATGACTGTAATAACTGACTGGCATTACCTATATCTTCTGTGTCTATAAAATTATTATTTGGGTTTGGTTTGGAATGGGGTTGAGGATTGAATTATCTGTTCAAAAATGTAAGCTTCAGCTCATTTCCCAGTACAAAAAATAGCATAGCCATTAGAAAGAAACATATAAATACAAAGCAAATGTATCGCATAATATGCTAAGGCTACTTTAGTATGCTTTTCCTCTTCACAGAGTTGCTATGTATTTTCTTAATGGTGGAGATCAACTTCCAAGTATAGCTAGGAATGCCTTTTCTGGATTGCTTTTGATTGCTTTGATTGCAACAATTTCAAGTTTGGGCTTAAAATGAGGTAAGAATATGTAGAGGAAATCTTGAGTTATGGCGCAGTTTGCTGTCAATGTCTACAAACAAGTGATATGGATAGGACTTCAGTTTCATATTAAGAGGAACTTCCCTAAATAATGTTCCTTGTTAGTTCTTCTGTAACCCTGAAATGACAGGAGATGCTAAAATAAGAGAGTTTTATATCAGTGTCTATCAAGTCTAATCTAATCAGAAATAAGCCTTTAATGTGTCACTGACAAAAAAAAAAAAAGAAAAAAGTCAGGCCAGAATCTTGTTATATATACCAAAGCACTTTAGCTCAATAGGATGAGTCTACATTTATTTTAAACCTAGCAGTTATTTTTGTGAATGAAGAGGGGGATCAGAGTATCTCAGGAATGAAATCTCTGTTTGCAGCTCTGCTCTGGAAAGAGTAGCTCCCATTTGCACGCCTAAAGCCCACTGGTTAAAAAGCTCCAGTGAAGAGAGCAGAAATCCCTGGCTGAGCCCTGCAGCAGCTCAGGCTGTCCAGCAAACAAAGGCAGGAGGACCATGGTAAAAAAAAAAAAAACCAACCTATGCCAGGCAGTGTTTGCTGTGAGGACTGGGAAAGAAGGTACCAGGATGTGCTGCCTTAGTCTGGTTCTGTGTTAACTCACAAAATGTGAGTGTGATTCCCTGGAGAGAGAAAAGCAACAAAGTAGTATAAAAAGAGGTTATAACCCTGCCAGGCATTCACAACACCAGGCAGAGGAAACTGAGGCAAAGGGTTGCTGCCCGCAGCACTGTCAGCAGCTGCATTTTCCTTTCATTCTATATTTTTAAAAAAGAGCTTATTTAGCACTCTTCTGTTAGTTCTTTTCCCTCCCTTCTTTGCCTGCTAGGAGCGAAGTATTGCCTATTATGGCATTTCAGGGAAGACATTTTCTTTTCAAATGCCCTGAGCAAAAGGAAATATTTTTCCTTTTTGTTACTAATTGTACCTAAGAAAAGAGTTGCATCTACTGTTTATAAGCAGCAAATTATTCTGTGAAATCTGATGCAGTCTAAACAATGATGAAAAATTTTGGAATTAGTTAGTAGTGATGCACTGGAAGATAATGAAGTTCTCAAATTCTTGTTTATATTACAGCATCCATATGTAATGTTTGATAATGCATTTGCTGTGACATTGACACGATTATCTGCATCAGTTAAAATGAGTGTTAATTTATAATCAACTGTGATTGGAATCCCGTTCCATGGCAATGAGTCATTCACAACAAGAAATGTTCCATTAATCAATCCAAGAGACTAAAGGGCAGGGTTAAAAAAAAATAGCTGCCTACAAGTGCTAATGATGTTTCTAAGCAATTTTTTTTCCTGGTGTTTCTTCAAAATACTCACTTACTTTGAAACAAGTATTCATAAGAAGTTTTTTCCTTGTGCATTGCTTTCCTTAAAAGTGCTTGCATCCATAAAAATAGAAATATATATATATAAATATATAAATATCACGGAGGACTCAAAATTAAGACAGTTTTTGAAGAGCTCTTTGAAAATGGGGAAGACCCCTGAACTGAGAAATAACTGTCTGCTTTTAGTCTAGGAACTGATCATTTGGCATATACACTGCAGAACGTTTTTCTTCGGTTACGTGTTCATTGTATGAGCTGCACCAACAACTTGCAGGATGTGTGCCACATGTAAAGCCAGGCTGCTAGAAACCACTCTGTAACGTGAGTGTTTCTCATCAGCATCACTGCTCATTCTTCCTTGCTTGACTGGGGTGATGTTGTGCTTTCCAAGTGCTATCGTGCATGCTGTTTGTTTAAAAAATCAAAGCAGCAACAAACTTCGACTGCATCAAGATGATTCACATCACAGCTACTGGTGCTCAAAATACTGTGAGCTACATATGGTAAAGAATACACTTTAAAGGCATTTATCTAACACCAAAAGTCATCTGTTGTTGATGGGCAATGCAAGGTCTGTGAGTCACCCACCACAACTTCATCACCATGGCTAATAATTGGCCAAAAGGAGCTCCCCATGGAAGCTGTTGTGTAATGTTGATTTTAATAGCTCCTTGCTCAAGCCTACCCTTTTGCATAACGTGAGTGAGGGCACCTAGTAACTCTGCCACATGAATAACCCCAGTGACTTCACTGTGAGTGGAGTATGGAGCATTGTGAAAGCCTGGCTCCACCAAAGCCAGCGGTAAAACCTGCTCTGCATGCGGGGAGGACAAGATCTCACCTGCAAGGCTCAGCTCTGCTCAGCTCTGCCAGCTGAGAGATGAGAGTCATGGGCCCAATGTCCTCTCGTGACCTCACTGGGTGAAGAGGGTGAAATGCTGTCAGCCCTGCTGGTACCAGTCTTGAACTCAGAGGTATTCTTTTATCTCTTCGAGTCTCAGGTGCTTTGTATTCTCTTTCATGGAATCTGTCATTTTTGTGTCTCAGGCTGAATCCTGCTTTCAACCAGCAAATCAGTGTGAGTTCCAATCCCTGCTTCAAATCTATCAATGCAGGAAGCAAATCTTGCAATCACTTTGCTGATGTGCAGAGGTGCCAAGTTTTGCCTAGCTGACTGCCCCCTGGACAGTGAGGGGGCTGTGTGCTCCTCCTGGGAGGGCTGGCATTGATGGGGCAGAGCAACACCCGGGGCAGGATCCCTGCTGCAGCTCTCTTGTAAAATTGGCCTCACAGTGTTGTGACTCAGCTGGTTTTATTCCTGGCAGAAATGTAAATGTCTGGGCTACAAGGCAGCTGCTACACAAAAAACTTTGTTCAGTGAGCTTAGGAACACAAGGCTGCCGTGCTGTTCAGGTGCATAAGTCCCTCAGTTTAATTCAGATTTTACTCCTAGCTGGGGTTGTTCATCCCCTCTGTAAATGAAAACATCTTACTTGGATAGTCAGCATGGGTTTAGAACAGATCCTCAGGTTAGAAAACTTTGACCTCAAGTTTTATTTACAATGTAGGGCGCTCATGAAAATTACAACACAGAGTGGGGGCGGGGGGAAGTACAACATCTGGTGGGGTTTTACAGCTTCTGCTCTAATGCATCATGGCAAATCCATTTAAGTAATCTGTACAAAAACATCATCACTTCTGCTTAATTATAAATCTGTTGCATGTAATTTTGGGTTTTGAAAATGAATATGGATAAAGAGACTTACCTTTAATCTATATTGATCTCTATCAAGAGATGAACAGATGATGAACTTAAACCATCCAGTTCTATTCCAGTGCATTTCCTGTCTGTACAGAAATGGAAAAATGTTTACTGTAATTAAGACCTAACACTTCAAGCAAACAATTATGGTGGTGAGAGATTAAAAAAAAAAACAAAAAACCAGTAAAAAGCAAAATCACATGTGGGGAAATGTCACTACAATTTGCTAAGGTCAACTGACACCAGCATACAGAAGGCAGGACATGTGCTCATCAGTTTGAGTAATGGGTGTGCTCTTCCTCTGAGCAAAATGCATAAAGGTGAGCATATTGCTTAACAGCTTTGTCTCCTCCAAAGTGGGGATAATAGCTTTATAAAATGTGTCTGAGAACACTGGGTTGGTTTTTATGCTGATGCTGTATTAGTCAGAAGAAACAATCACTCATCTTCCAGCTCTATCACTGCACTGGGAAAGACGTGCAAACTAGAGTGCTGGGAAAGTGATAAAATTCAAACATGAGAGGCAAAAAGGCAATTGGCACTCATCATAAAGTGCAAAAGCCAAGTGGGCATTAGCCTCTGTTCCTTGTGTGAAGATTTTTGCTGACTTAGGTTTATAAGTATCCCAACATCTTGAAATTTCTGTCTGCCAGGAAAGTATTTACTGCCTTTAGTGGATGAAGAATTCCTCAACAGAATGGTGGAATAGTATGTGACCTGGTTGGTACTTGTGAATCCTGTATTCTGTCACTCCTGTCTGCCTGGATTTGGAGAAAAAAGATCTCTATTTCCCTACTTTCAACTCCATCTTTGTGAAGTATGTGAACAAACAACTTGAGTATGGAGAGATGGATCTGGATGTATATCCAGATCCCAGTGACTATGGGCTTAGTCTACTGAGCCAGCTGTGAGAAGGAAACATGAACAAGGATGAGACCATTTTCAGCTTAGCCAAGGATGAGCACAACCAAGACTGCCTTTCCAGCTGTGACTTGAATTATCACCAGTGTCTGGATGCTCAAGGTAGCCCTGGGACCAATTAGCATGTGCTGTACTCCATCCACACCTTTGAATAGCCCTTCCTTTGAGGAATGTATTTAGATAACTGCAAATCACAACCCAATGATTCTTTCTCCAGAAACAAGAATCATCGCAGTACATTTAGTTATTCTTTGGAGAAGAAAATATATACACAGCTCTTTTTTATTCATTATTTCTGAAGCAGCAGGAGATAATTACCTTATTTCAATGTCCTATTCCAATTACATCCTGCTTTACATCCTATAAAATTCAAAATAACATGAAAAATCCTTAGATGCCTATATCGTGTTATATGCAAAACTTTGTGTGTTTAGAGCCAAAAAGTTTAAAAAGAAATCCAGTGTAATTTATTTCTTCTTGCTTACTTGCATTACTTTTCAGCTTAAATAATACCAATTAGATGCTTTATGAGTATTTCACATTGAATTTCACTGCAGTCTCCCTCTGCACCAGCACAGCTCTTCAGTGGTTCACTGGTTGCAGATCCTGTGGGGAGAAAAACTATTTCTTTGTTGAAAGATAAAATTTAGTCTGGAATTTGTTTAAATTGCTGCTGCCTGCTGATCAATCCTGGACTTTATCAGAGACTCATTAACATGTCGGCCCTGATACTTTGGATGGTATGAATGCTGTGGCAAACCTCAGATACAGCTTGGAAATCCCTGTAATGCCAAATAATTAAATCCCCAACCCACTGAGTGCCAGGGGTGAGGAATAAGTAAAAGAGAGTAAGGTTAAAAAGGTAACTAGTTGAAATAAGAGTTTGGGTGCAGTGACTTAGCCCAGAGCCAGGGAATCCCACACTGGCTCATGTTCAGGGAATGGCTTGGGTCCCATTGGCACACAGCACACCATGGCCTGGTCACCATTTCCACCAGGGAGGTAACAAAGGGCTGCTTGCTTTTTAAAATGAGTTCATTCTCAGCCTGTGCCTCATGCTAAGCCTTTTGCAGAGGCTGGTGCCCACACCTCCCTCTAAGAACATGGGTTGGTGAACAGAAAACAGGATTGTGTGTGCTTGCCAATGAGGAAAATCCAGAGATCTTCCTGGACATGTTTTACTGGACTTCCTGCTTGTTGGAGGCAGCGTGGCTCAGCAGTGCACTCAGTGGGGACTGAAGAGCTGTGGAGACCATGGGCAAGTAATTTCATCTTTTTGTTAGTTTGACTTCCCTACACATCAGCAGAGACAGTGACCTCTCACCTCTGACGGCTGCTTTGGAGGTCACAATGACAATGGCTGCTCACGGCATTAGTCATGGATCTAGACCCGGCACAAGGGAGGCTGGGCTCTTATTTTGATCTTTCAGACCCTTCTGCAACACAGCATTCTTAAAGGAAGTCCTTTTCTAACAGCCCTGGAAGCTGACCACTCATTGTCCCCTCCTTTATCTGGTGTTTCCTGGTCTCTTGGCATTTGTGTGGGCAGCAGTAGGGCCTGGAAGCTGCGCACCCACGAGGTGCTTTCCCAAGCAGCATGAACTCCTGAGGCTGGCTGGGAGCAGCCATCTGCATCAGCTTGCACACCAGCATCAGGGCTACAAAGGAGGAGGGCAATGCCACCTCTATCCTGACACGATTTCTCACCTGGGGGACCCTAGAGGGGGCCCAGAGGAACTGCAAAGGAAGAGGGAGTTAGAGGGAGTTGTAGGCCATGCAACCCAGAGGAAGAAAAAATATTCAGGGGTGTGGGAGGAAAGGCAATTGAATAATTTTTCTAAAAACCTGAACAGCCCTCTGGCAGAACAAGTAGAAATAAACCTGAAAAGAAATTGTAAGAAACTACAATTAGGTAAATGTTAATCAGAAAAGAAGGCTCTGAACTGAAGGTAATGTACTTATTGATGGCAATAGAAGAAGGTGAAAACTCTGCACATTTTATTTTCTGGCCTGATTCTAGAATTGTACTTCAGCCTATGTATAATTTAAAGTTTTGACTTCAGTGGGAATACTTGTGTTCTGAGAGCCCTGTGTGTGTGTTGGAGCCAAGGGCTGTGGTGGGAGCAGTGCTTTCTGTGCTGGTTAAGGTTGCTAAAGTGTTTTTAATGCTATTTTTGCTCTTTCTCTGGCGCTTACTATTGCTTGCAGCTTTCTGAAACTTTATGTACTGAGCTGAACTCTTCCAGATGGTTTCCTTTTGAAACTGGTTTCATGCATGTGGGCAAGAGAAAAACCAGTTCAGCCATTTTAAATCAGGAATGGCCTTTATTTCCTTGCACTGGTTTTAAGTAGTTCAGAAATGCCTTCTAATCCATACAATTGTTTCCAATTAGAGGTCAAACTTGTTTGCAAGGTGTAAGAACCTTCTCTCCTGAGACCTGAAAAACTGAGCACTTCACAGATGTAAAGTTTACCTTTATTTGATTTGCTTTTTTTGTTTGTTTTTAATAATCTTCTCGAAGTAGCCCTAAAAATGCAGAATGCATTGTTCATAAGCTGATGCAGAGTGCCATGTTCCCAGTGTAGGTGCAGTTTTAGATTTCTGCTTAGGTGAGTGAAATAAATAACTTGGTCCTAATACTGCAAGTGAAGTTGGACATGGCCAAGGAAAACTGTAGAATAAGCTTTTGAAATTAAAAAATGGTACATCAATGTAGTTCTCCTCTATGGGAAGCTGAGCAAAGTCTTGGAAAACTTTGGATTAACAGAGAGGGGTTGTTGAGACAGGGTGTGTGTTTGCCAATGACAAGCAAAAACAAGCAAGAACCTTCCTGAAGGTGTTTTATTTATGTGGTTCCTGGTGATCCTCAGGCAGGAAAAGAAACACAGTCCTAATCACTCAGGAAACACTGAACTGGAATATTCTCTGGCAAGGTGGCTCTGGTGCCCCATGTGTGACTGCCTCATGTGTTGAGCGGTGTCAGCAGCACCTGTGCCCTGCTCAGGGACTGGGCCAGGAAGGTGCCCAGCTGCTGAGAGAGGGAAAAGCCCTGCTTGTTTCAGCTGGTGCTTCACATCCTTCTCTGGTGGCACAGTTTCCTTGGCAGCAGCGAAAAGGGTCACCCTGGTACTCTGGGTGACATGGAAAGGAAAGAAGAGTGGATGCTGAGGTGTGCTGTGTGCTCAGGGCACCATCCAGAGGGTGGGCCTTCCTTGGGTGTCTCCTTAGGCCAGGAGTTGTCACCCTGCACAGAGAACCTCTGTGAACAAGTTACAGCAACACAGAAACACTTCCCCCTCATTTCATTTCTCTCTCACAGCTGTCCTAAATCTTCCTCCCCATGGAGTTTCTCTTGGCTGGCGCGATGCTTTCCACCGAGCCAGGAGAGGAGGTGGGTTCCCCTGGTACACCCGAAGGAAAAGAGATTCTGTTGTGTGTCACTGCTTTTCCTTTGGAAAGGCACAGGAGAAGGAGGGTGGGGCAGATGGCTGTGACCTGCCTCGAAAGAGAGCAAGGCCAAGTGAAGAAATACGGGGGGGGGAGAGCCACCCTTATCAAGCACCATAAATGGCTTTCATTGTGGCACATCAAAGCAGAAACCTTTAATATCTTCTGGTATTTCTTGCTACAGGAAGGCTTCAGAAGAGTTGGGGCAATCCTGAGCAGAGTGCCCCAGCATGAGGTGGGACTGGTATCTGTTCTTGTCCCTGAGATGAAGGATGCCTTTGCATCCCGTGTAGAAGCTGTAGTGATGTGATTGGCTCTGGTAATCAGTAACTAGCTAAGGCTATGAGATAAAATGGGGTGGCTTGCTGCACTCAGCACATGGGAGCCATTTCAGACACTGGCTCTAGTGTGGTTGAGCACCTATAACCACTTCTGCCTCTGCCCTGCTTCCCACTTCTGCAGTGTGGTATTCCTCAAGGGGCAAGGGAAGGGACTTGCTGCTGGGGTCTGTGTGCTGCCCAGCTTGCCTCCAGTTCTGCCTTGGTGTTCAGGAAATGCAATTTGTATTTCAGCCCCCTGTGCCCTGGTGCTGATCTGTGGACAAATTGCATTCCCATTCTCTGTTAGCAAGCCCAGGCATTATCTGCTTAGGCTGTAAACACTCAGAGAAAGGTCCTTGTGGCTTTACAGCACTTAGTTCAGGGTGAATCCAATCCTGAATCAGACTTTGGACTGTCTTGAAATTTGAATAATTCTAAAGGTCATTTCTCTTGTGGAGGTTGGGAGAAACTTGCTCCCAAAAGAAGAGGACAGCTCAGGCAGCCATGTGCTGTGTTGTGAGCACTTGTAGCAGGGAGACAGCCCAAGATAACCTTTTCTGTCAGTCCCTGTAAGTAATAGATGCCTTTGTGCTCCATGTAAACGACTGGGACAAAGTGTATGTAGGAGAGTCTGATTATGCCTACAAACTGTACGCCACTCCTCAGTGTCAGGAAGCGCAAAGGTTTCTTGACTTGCTTTGCTGCCAGACCTGCCAGCTGCTGTCAGGACACATCTGCCTGGCAGATCTTTTGCTCCTCTAGTACATGGAGAACCTGGGATGTCTTTAAGAGGCATTCAGAAATGCTAGTTCAGAAAAGGAAATTAAGTGAGAATGCTGCAGCCAGGCTGATCCCTTCCCTGTTTGCAGTGCTGTTAATTCGGTGTGGCCCCTGTGGTCAGCAGGGTGTTACCTCTACAGAGTCAGCTACAGCCCTGCTTGGGGCACATTCCATAGCCCAGGGAGCTGCTGTCCTTCCTGATAAGTGGTTTCTTGGAAAGATCCCAGTTCTGAAGCCCCCTCCGCCCTCCAACCTGCTTGCCCCAGGGTGGAGAAGTCAATAAGTGTAGTGCTTGTGTGTTGCCACCAACACTTCAGCTATTGTCAGCTGAAGAGAGCTCTTGACTCGTGCCAGGTGAAGGGCTGGCCTTTGCTCTCAGGTTACCTCCATGAGAGAGGATCTGCCGTGCCTGATTTAATGAGTGTCTGTGAGAAGCGGTTACACCGTCCTCTCCTCCTCTGAATGGAAGGAAAAGACCGACGAATAACTCAAACCTGCAACCTGATCTGCAGGTTTGTTGCCACCAATTATGTTTCCTCCTGCTGTAACCCTGGGGTTCCCCTTCGAGTGGATGAGGTGGTTCTGCTGTTCCTTCTGCAAACAACCCTCATGGTCTGTGATACTGGTATTCCCACTGTGTAGGGAAAATATATCCTCTGATGGGTTTAAAATAAACAGATACCGCTCTCAAATGGTGTTGAGTAGAAATTGATAGAGATTGATGCCGGTGAGCTTGGTACAATGAGCTCCTTGTGCGGCTGTTTGTCTGGAGGTGGCTCCCATTGTACTGGCGTGGCTGCCGGGCAGGCAGCAGGGGATGCATGGCTGAGTTTTCTTTATGGCTGCTTTCAAATATTTATCTGCAGGAGGATAATGGGAGAGCTGTGTTTCCTCTTGTCGTCAGAATTTCAGAAAGGATTTTAATCCCCTGTGCTCCTGATGCTCGTGGAGCCCTGACAAAAGTGCCCTGATGCTGCTGGTACAGGACTACCCCTCCTTCTTCATGGCCCCCGGCAGGGATGTACTTGGACTTGACAGACTGAGCAGCACAGAGGGAAAGTTCTGGGAACTTGACTGAATCTGCTTTTCTGAGCCACAGGGAACAATGAGTGAGAGCAAATAGGGGCTCCTGCTCTTTCTCCTCCTTTTTCCCCTGTGTTCCTCCACTTCCCCTTTGAACTGGTGAGAAATTGAGTGAAACTGGAGGATGCACAAGTCTTGACTCCAGTGTGAGATGCAGGCGTCCAGCACATCCCAGCACTGAGCACTGATTTCCTTCTTGCCAGCGTGGCCATTAACGTGAGCTTGTCTTAAGATGATGGTGACCTGACTGCAGCTTTTGTACCAAATGCTTATGACTAATGAAGGGTTTCAAATGTATTGTTAAAACCTGGTTTAAAACGTCAAAAGCTGCCACAGGTCTGGTGTACTGCTCACTTTTAAGTCAGCACTGAGATTACACTGCCTGATACTCTTTACAACAGGTCTGTCCACAGGGACTTCCTTAACTGGCTGTCTGCTGATCACTGCTCAGTGCCTCATATTTCCTTCAGTCTGAAGGTCTTCCCTTCCTTTGCTGTGTCTCTGTGTGGGCAATTAAGAGTTTTATTGTGCCTTTGGAAGGAGGGAGCACTGCAGCAGCTGGAGCATCAGTGTGCCTGGCCTTCGCCTTAATGCTGGCGTTATGGGCTGTGTCTGACAGAGATGAGGATCACGTTAGGTTGCATTCTGCCCCCCCAAGCCCTCCGAGTGACAATGTGAGCTCTTATAAATAACATCATAAACCCAGTTCAGCAGTTCCTGTGCAGCTGGGGGCAGAGCCTGCACACAGCCTGCCTCTGCTTCCCAAGCCGCCCCTCTTGTGCTGCTGGGCACAGGGAGCAGGGCAGGCACAGCGGCAGGGAGCAGAGCCGAGCGTGTGTCACTGCCTTGGGATGCGCTGCAGGGGCACCCCCGATCCCACAGAGCGAGGGAGAGGAGGGGCTGCAGCCTCCTCCCACCGATGCCGGGATTTTCACAGCTGCTACGCCCCCTTTACTCAGCGCATCCCACCCCTGCACTGAGGCATTCTTCTCCCCCCAGTTCAGATATGAAGTGAAATTCGTGTCTCTAACAGCCAAGGAAAGGCTCCTTCAGGTGCAGAAAGCTGCTGTGAGCTCTCCAGGGACCCTTCTGCAAAGCAGCCAGCAGCTGCTGGGGCTGAAGGGGGCAAGGAGGAGAGAAGGGCCCGTGTGCTCACATCTATTTCCAGGCCCAGTTGTCACACAGATGTGTGTTACACTGCCTGGGGCTCGCTGTGGCAAAGTACAGCCTGGTGATGGGAAGGGAAAACATTCCTCTGTGAGATAATTGGGGAGTAAAACCTTGGACTGTCATGTGCAACCCAGTCTGAGGTACAATACCGGGGTTAAGCTTTGCTCTGTTAGGTGCTTGATAAAATAGTGGGCTGATAGATACCAAGATGGTATCTAAAATCATGTATAAGATTCTGTGGGGTTTTTTCCAAAGCAGGGCTGTTGATCAGTGTGTGCTCGTGTAGCAGTGTGTCAGGGGAACACCTAGGGCTCTCTAGATAGACACATCACTCCTCTCCACGTGGGAGAGGCAGCCACAGAACTGCATCACACCGAGCCCTGCTGGGTGCTCCTCCATCTGCAACCTACTTGGTATGCAAAGACACCTTTCCTGCAGTGAAAAGGCTTTGATTCACCCAGGTCCAGATCACTTTATCAGCATTGCAAAGGTGCCGAGAGCCTACACAGCAGATGCCCTTCCGCTGGGTTTGATCATCTGCTGCATTTGTGATCCCAGCAGAGATAATCTGGAAAGGTGTGTTTATTGCTTTGCACTTAGCAGCTAGGGATATGCCTCACAGTTGCACAAACATGCCCTTGGCTAAAGTCTGTTGCTAAGCAATAGTTTAAGATAAGGAATATATACAAATTCCCAAATGTTCAAATTTTAGGGCTTTAGGTACTCGTAGGAGAGAGGCATAGCAGCATCTTGCCTTTGTCCACAGCCCCCCAAAAGGAATGTTCATCTTTATTAGCCTGGGAACAGCATTAAATTGTAAGGATCTGCTTTGTGTTCCCCCTCCTGCAGCCAGCTGCAGTGCTGAGCAGAATAAACAGGTCAGATGAGTAACCAGCTGTAGTTCTCATCTGAGGTGACAAGGTGCAGAGAAAGGACAGCTCCTTCTCCCTGTGCCTTTATTTATGGCAGACTTTTGCACATGGAGATCATAGAATCACAGAATAGTTTGGGTTGATAGGGACCTTTAAAAGTCTTCTAGTCCAACCCCTCCTGCAGGGAGCAGGGACATCTTCAACCGGATCAGGTTGATCAAAGCCCCTTCAGCCTGACCTTGAATGGTTCCAGGGATGGGGCATCCACAACCTCTCTGGGCAACCTGTTCAGCCTTTTACCACCCTCGTTGTAAATAACCTTCTTCCTTATATGTAATCTAATCTAACCCTACCTCTCCTTCAGTTTAAAGCCATTCCCTTTGTCTCCATGTCCTTGTAAAGACTGTCTCCCCAGCTCTCTGGTACCCTGGAAGGTGCGTTAAGGTCTCCCTGGAGCCTCCTCCAGGCACAACAACCCCAACTCTCAGCCTGTTTTCATAGGAGAGGTGCTCCAGCCCTCTGAACATCTTTGTGTCCCTTCTCTGGACTTGTTCTGCTGGGTCAGCATCTTTCTTGTGTTGGGGCTTCCAGGCATTCCAGGTGGGCTCTCACTAGAGCAGAGCACAGGGGCAGAATCACCTCCCTTGTCCTGCTGCCCACACAGCCCAAAATACAACTGGCTTTCTGGACTGCCAGTGCACATTGCCAGGTTGTGTCCAACCTTTCATCCACCAAATGATGGGGAGGAGCCAGAGCCTTTCACTTCTCTCTCTCTCTCTCTCTGCTCCCGTGCATGCCATCGTCCATGTGGCCCTTGTAGCTACAGGTCCCCTCAGCAGTGTGTCTGTCACCCCCATTGCCTTGTTCCCCTCAGCCAGTGAGTCACTTCATCAGCCAAGGGGAACTGCTCCAAGGTGGGTCTCTGCTGCTCACATCTCATGGACTGTGTTGCAAACTTGGACTGAGTGCATCTGAAATTGAACCTGCTCCTGCATTCTCCACCTGCCCACAGCTTTGAGTCACTCAGTTTTTCCTCATGCCCCCTGAATAATTTTCTCTGCTTTATGGCCTGCTGTTGGTGGATCCAAGCCGAGCTGTGGGGTAGGAAGTGAGCGCCATCCCTGCCTTTCAGCAGAAGCCTCATGGAAACCTTCCTGTGCTCTGCTCTGCCTGTTTCTCCAGTGCACGAGAGGGAAAAGCGAGGAGCTGCAGGAGCTTGGCAGCAGCAGCAGTGGGCATGAGCTGAGCTGACACCCAGGGTGCAAATAGAGTCATAAAGTATATGTGGCAGTGTGATGCATATTAAAGCAATTTGCAGGGTAATGTTTCCCTGACTATATTCTTAGTAACAGAGAGAAGTGATCTTCCCACCTTCGCTGCAGGCACGTTACCACGCCAGCTCAGAGGCTCTCAGAGCCTGGCTGCAGTGCTGGCTGCAGTGCTGGCTGCAGAACGCTTCAGAGCCTGGCTGTGCATGGGATGGGCCCCATCCCTCCTGGCCAGCCTGTGCCCTGCAGCCCTGCCCTGTGCCATAAACCCACAAGTGGGCACATGCCATCTCCTGCTGCTGTCTCTCAGCAGCAAATACAAAAACATGCCCAAGAAATGACTGTGTTCCCTCAGGAATAAGGAAGGGCCAGCCTGGCTAAACTGGGAGGAGAAAACTGTATATCCATGCAGTTACTAACTCTTTATTTGGGAAAAAAGAGCTGTTTGCCTGGTGCTTCTTGGACCTTTGGCTTAATATTAAAATGACCTTCACACAAACTTTCTCCAGCTCCTTCCCAGAGAAGACAGAAGTTCCCATTTCCTTTCATTGGCTCTTGCTTCAGAGCAGAGATTCAAAAGCTGGGCTGCAGCTGCCCTCTCCAGTGAGGCCACAATGGAGCAACTGCACTGAAGCTCAGGAGATTTTAACCCCTCAGTCTGCAGGGTGGGTCTCTAAAATGCCAGCTGGCAAGAGGTCTAGTGAGCTTCCCTGCAATATATCCTAAAGCAGGTGAAAGGTCTTCCTCTCATCTGCTCTTTCCAGGTCTGAGACTGAAACCCTGGCCATGGGATTGCCTTTTCAGCTCCTCTGTCCCCGTTTGCTGGCACAGGAGGTGTGTATTGCAGAGGGGGTGGGCATGCCAGCTGGAACAAAGGAAAAGGAAATATTATCTTTTGGTACATCCACATGGTTCCTCCAAAAGCTGTTCCAAACACCGCCACCATAATCTTCTGCCCATAGCCTTGTTTGGAGAGCTCCCCTTTCACAGAATCACAGCATGGTAGAGATTTCATGTCTGGAAACCACCAGTCCTATCCCCTTCTCCAACCAGAGCAGGTTGCTGATCTGGAGGGGTTTTGTCTGTTCCCAAGGGTGTATGGCCCACAGCCCCTCTGGGGAACCCATTCATTTGCTTCACCACCCTCACTGAAAGAAGCTTGGTTTCATTTTTAAATGGAATTTCTGGTAATTCACTGCTGCCACCAAAACACCCTGGTGTGAGCTGGGCCGGGAGTTCCTGCCTTCACATATCTGCTCAAAGAAGGATTGCCTTCCTTTTTGTGCTGCTTCTGGGATGCTACATTTGTTCCCTTGTCAACCACCTACCCTCATCTCTCGCAAGCAGAAGGAGATGGCAGTATTTCCTCCTGGTTTCCAATGGATTTAAAAGTCTGCTGACATGGTTCTTACAGGCATGTAAAGTTGTATGTGCAGAACATAATTTAAAACACAAGTTCATCCACTGGGTGTGTGCTTTACGGTCTCTGGCAGTGGTGCTGTGGAGCACCTTCACACTTTGCTGCCAATTTCAAGGCATCTTGAAATCATGCCCTACCTTTTCTGCAAGTAACTCATTAACCTGCTAAGAATACAATTACTACACAGCCTCTGAAGCCCAACAACACCAGTGTCTGGGTTGCTGTTAGCAAACATGGCCAGAGCTTTCCTGCATATTCTCCTGAGAGGGTTGATCATGGAAGTTCCTTTTGTTATATCCAATTCCACTTAATATATCTCCAATTTTCCTGTCTCTACATCAAACGTTACATGTTAGGGAGCCTCGAATAACAGCTGCTGCCACTCATGTTAACTGAGAGGAGCACAGGACACTGAAGTGTCTAGTTTCTCATCACTTACAGCATGGATAAAAGTATCTGTTGTACTGACTAGTCCATCAAATATGAATGATGCAGATAGAGTGGCTGTTTACACACAGCGATCTATTTTAGTTAAATTGAAAACACACACAGGGGAGAGTTTCAGCTTTGAGGATGGAAAGCACTGGAAACGTCAGGGTTTTTTTGTTTCATCTTTTCTGTTTGCTGGTAACAATTAACTCTGAGGAGTGCCCAGTCCGTGGCTAGGAGAGGATGAGCTCTGCTCTCCTAGGACAAAGATCCAAATATCATTAGCTATCCAAAGAAATCTCACAAAATCGAGGACAAGGTGCTTGCCTTCTTTTACCACTCTAATTTTACCAGAATACTCAACTCTTTTGTACAGCATTAACATAAGCATTTGCAAAGCCAGTCCCTCTGGAGGATGACAGCAATTGTTTTGCTTAATGTTTAATGGCTTCCTCTCCCTCTGGACTCTGTGCCAGGGCATATTGTAATGAACAAGCTCTGGAAGAATATTATAGCCTCACTCGATCTATTAGGACACTTTACATAGAAATTTATTTTGCACTACCATGAATTATATAAACACACAAATTAAAGATACATATGCAGTAACTGCTTGCAGAGAGCGTTGTCTGCAGCAAACTCATTAGGAGAATGAGTTACTCTGTACAAAGTCACTTAACCTTTGTGGATTTCCTGGTACTGTGTTTATTAATGCCCTTGCTTTATTTTGAAATACATCTCTGTGTTGTCTGAAAACATGCTTCAGATTTGAAAACTGGCATACAGCATAAAAGTTTCCCATAAACATACTAATTGTATTGAAAACAAAAAGTGAGGTCTCATTCTGCATCGCTGTGTCCATGCACAGAAGACTATGGATGTGTTCATACACATCCCTGTTCGAAGACTTTTGAAAGCAAAACTAGGCAAAACAGAGCTAAACTCCCTCAGAGGAGGAAAAGGAAAATAATAGCAAGGCTTTGGTTTCCATGGGCAAACGTTAATTGTGAGCGGAAGGCTTCTCTGAATAGCCTTTATCAGGATTTGTCCACTGGGCTCAGTGGCCAACGTTCTGCTGTGGAAAATATTTCTCCAACAGCAAATGGAGATGGAGGAAAATATCAGACTAACTGTTTGGCAAAAGGTCTGCTTCAGTTAGAAAAACAATGCTCGACATGCACATGTTTCTGTCAGGAAGGCTGCTAGCAGGAACATGGCAGCTCTAGTGATTTCTCAAGCAGCAAAACCAGGATGTCTCAGGAGCAGCAGGCTGGGTACAGAGTAATGCACACAGAAGTGCTTGGCTGCAGGAAGCTGGGTGTGCAGAGAGCTGCACCTGGAGATATTTTCAGTGCCAAAGCTTTGCTGAGGCTTTACGTAGTATTTTTGTGACAAAAGAAGCCAACAATTAGTCACTGAAAATTTCAAGCGACCTTGGTAACCTGACTGCTGAGTCATTCTGTGGCCCATCTTCTACAGTGGTAGAGTTGCCAGGTAAGTGAGGAGAAGCTGTTGCAGATGCCTATCAGGGTGACTCACTTGCCATCGTGTTTCTGACTGCACAGACATATGGGACTACGGAATGAAGGCAGTGGAAAAATTTGGTTCAGTGGGTTTTAAGTGTGTAGCCTTATTTCAGAGACAAACCATGGAAATGAAAGCAGGTGCTGATGCTGTTGTGTGTTGGAGCAGATGTGCTATTCCTTAAATCCTGTTGTGGTTTGGGGTTTGATCCTGCTCCTGTGGCACAGACCTGCTTCTGCCTTTGCTGTGAGAAGGCCTGGCATTTTCTGCATGCTGCATCATCCCTGTATCTTGTACAGCTATAATTATAACCCTGCAGGCTAAGTCAGTAGAGAACAAAGTTTCCTCACTTCCACTGGGAGCTTACAGGTGATATTTGTATATAATACAAATAGAATAAAACTTTGGCCTTCAGGGGAAAGCTCCAGCACAAGGCTACTTGGAATAATTGCCCCTATGATACAAGCCATGGCATTCTGAAATGAGCTGGCAAGCCGTATTAACCTGACTGAAACTCCAGCCTCCTTACAGCTTGGAAGCCCTGGAAATCAAAGGCATCAGGGTGGGCTGCAGGTTGCTCCCAAAGCCATGTATGCTCCAGCTGGCAGCACATCCGAGTCTTGCAGTTTGATAACTGTGGAGTAAGAAATAAGTAAAAAAAAAAAAATTTTAAAAAAAGAAATGTGCTTCTTCCCATCAGCAGCTACTGCTTTACCCTCTGCACATTGTTGATTCAGTATGGAATGGTTGCTGGCAGGGGAAGGGGAGTGGATATGGAAGGTGCTGCAGATGCTGCCTGCAGAGAGTAAGGAGGAGCACTGGAAGGTGGCAGGGGGAGGAATGGATGGGATGGAGAGAGGAAGATCCAAACTCCTGCAGCCTCTGTGCTCTGGTGTTCCATGTCCACCTTAGGAAAGGAAGCAGCTTGTAAGGAACTGAAAATGCAAGATAGATTATGGATCAACAGCCTTCAGTCTCCCAGGAATTACATGCACAGTCTCATTTATTGCTGAAGCTTACAGGAGGTTACCCCTGCATATTGGGGCTGTAAGATTTCTCAGGAGCAATACAAAGCATTTCACACAAGGACTGAACTACTGAAGTGCCAAGTCTATAAAAGGTCCTCATCTGAACACATTAATTTGCAAAGACAAGTGAAGCAAGGTTACACATTTCTGCTGGAGACTTACAAGAGGAACATCCCTTGTAACTATTTAGATTTTTCTGCTCTAGGAGCAAAGGGAGAAGGTGATGCTGAAGTCAATGAGAGGTAAGTTGTCCTTTTCTGTAGGAAAAGACAGTGAATTTTAAAACAGTTCTTTCTAGTGAAACCAAAACTGCTCTGCTTTTGAAAGCAACTTTATTGTCCCGGACCTAGAGTACAATGATTTGTAAGTTGAAACAAAACATAACTTTGTTTTAGTTATGCTTTAACTGACATAATTGATAATCTTACTAACATGATCTGATTACAAATGAGTGTTTTCTAACTGTAACAGTGAAATTCTACTCTTGAACAAAAACACTTGCTGGATATTGGGCGTTTTTACACATTTTGCATATTGAAGTTGCAGGACCCACTGGATGAGGATGAAAATTTCTGGTTTTGCAGTAGGCTGGTAACATGTTTCTCCCATGTAGGATGATGGAAGCACAGATCTCAGCATTTTGTTTTCCTGGTACAGTTATTACCATCACTGAAACTGTGCATACACAGGTTTGAGAAAATGGACAGACTGTCAAGTCCATTGATCAAATGTTCAGAGAGATAAAAGTTGAAGATGCCTTTCAATGCAGTAAGACAGACACCTGTAAGTCTCTAATCAGTAGTGAATGATGAGGCCTATATGACAAATCCTTTAATTGTTTTATTGAAAATTGTTCAAGCTCCTAATTTTACAAATGTTTGGGGGTTTCTTTTTTTTCCCTTAAAGCTCTTCAACATGCACACATTGCCATCTTCCCCATCTTCCACCTCGCTCTCCCAAATGCAATCATCTCTGTGCATGATTGACCTAAGTGATCGCCATGGTTTCCAATTCAATTCAGGTCCCCAAAGAGGTCTTTTAATTAAGAAGCTCTAATAGAATCTCAGAGAAAAGTTCTAAGTCCCCAGTCTTCAGGCTGTGAGCTACAGATCCCAGGGGTGTCTGTGGCCAACTAGTACGAGACCCTGAGCATGTCCTTTGTGGAAAGGTCATGTTCTATGCAAAACTTCATGTTAGTGAATCCTACAGATGTAGGCATCCCATAGAAAATTCCTGGGGATCACACAAAGCTGAACATTTCTATAGCAGGCTGCTGTTGAGCAGTGGCTAGTGACCAAGAGAGAGGTGAGATGGAAGCAGGTGTGCACAGAAATGTCTCTATATGAAATTCCAGCTGCAGTTTGTGCTCAGCCCGTGCGAGGTGCTGAGCCTCACTCCCCGTGCTGCAGCACAGGGGAGCTGCAGGTGCTGCACCCACACACCTTGGCTGTGCTTTGCTACATGTAAAAGCGCACTTGTTTTGGTAGCAGGACCCAGACTATTTAAGAACCAATTTCTACCCAGAAAAAACCAGCTGCAGGTTTTAATCACCGTCACTGGCACTGCAGAGGTGTGATTTCCAAAGCTGCTTGGGACTGGTCTCTGTTTATTTCAGTGGGGCCAATCCCAGCTTGTGTGCACAGGTGTGCAGAGCAGCACACGCTGATGTTTACTCAGCAGTTGGTACTGTTCTCCAGGAAACCACCTGTGCCTGCTGGACTGTGGATGCAGTGTTTGGTAATGTTGTGCAGAAGCACTTGAGAACATTTTCACACCAGGAACTTCAAGGTTAGACACGCAGGAGAACAAAAAGGGGAACTGGAAAACACTTCTAAACTCTTGCAAGCATGGCATTGGCTGAAAACTGACGCCACATATAGAACTTGAGATAACTTTGATGAATAGTTCTTGGCTGGAAGACAGAAAAACTTAAATGTTCTGTGTCGATTGTTTCAGGATTAAACATCTTGAAGTTTTGTTTCAAAATGCTCTCCCTTCTGGCAATTCTCTCAAAACTTCTGGTCATATAAATCTCAGTTACTGAAGATACTGCTTGAAGAGTCCTGTCAGAAAAATATTTTGTTTAATTGGAAGCTTTTTAAAGCTCTTTATTTAGTTGAAAATCTCTGAAGTTTTTATTTTATGTAGCTTGGAATAATTTTAATTTTTTTCAGCTTATTACTTCTCTGTTAGCCAGCTGAACAGAAAGGACTTTGCAAGTACCCAAGAGAGGATGGTGGGAGAACAGAGAAAATAAAAAAAAAGAGAAAAGGTTTGGCTGTGATAACTCATCCCCTTAGCACAGGCCAGACCTGGACCACTTGTCCCGAAAACCTGGTGTCCAGGGTACATTTCTGTACCTTGTACTTGCACCAACCTGTGCCTGATGTGGGCCACTCTGATGATTTATAGAAGTCGTTTATAGGGCATTAATATAACAAGTGAGTGGAAACTTCCATTAACTCCTCCTCCACAGAAGAGACCTTGAAAGAAAAGGGGGTTTGCAGGAGGGCTGTGCCATGCTGTGACTCGGGTATGGCAGTCAGGGGTGGGAGGCAGACTGCAGAAAGGAACAGAGCCTGAGTCACAGTGAAGCAACCAGTTCTGCACAGAAAAACACCCCTGTGTCGGCTCCCCTCCTGGCAGAGCTGGTCTTTCATCTGGTGAAAAATGGGGATGAAATGCCTCCCTTGCTACCCTTCGGAAAACACTTCAGTATCCTCAAAGGGGATTTAAAAGCAGCATCATTATAAGTGGGAAATGAATTGCTCTCTTGCTGGATTTAGCAGCTTCCTGTTTTGGAAACCCGAGATACCATCTCAAATTTCTGTTTGTTGTCAGGCTGGAAGAAGAGACTCAGAGGCTGCAAAGCCTCTGGTGAGGCAGCGCTTCATTTGCTAATTGTCTCTGCCAGACAATGCCATTTACACTGGGCACAAAATCACCTCTAACCTCCAGTGACCAGAAAATCGCTGTATCCTTAACTCCCATCCTTTTAAACAGCACCCAGCACTGCAAACCCGGACTGCCTGTGTCAGCCCCTCTCCCTGGACAACAAAATACAGGGATAATTATTGCTGATTCATTCATCCTGCTTTCCAGACATAATTACAATATCATAAACAACTGCATTATAAATAAAGATGTTTGATTTGTCATGCATAATGTAATGAAGTGTTTGCTTTGAGGACCGTGCTGTTTGACAGGCACAGGACTGGCATCTGCCCTAAGCACGCCGGGGAGGGGTCTGGGTCCTGTGCTCTCTGGCTGGGCTGGGGTCTCTGGCGCAGGGCAGGGGCAGAACTGAGGTTCAGAGAGGTCTTTGCAGTCCTGAGGCTGCTTGGCATCTACTCTTACTCTCACAGACTGAGGTTTTACATGTTTCTGTCAGAAAAGCTGGTGAAGGTGGTCTTTGCCTCTGTGAGAGTTCCTCAGAAAGGAAAACATCTCCTGTTTTACAGTTTTTATTGCTCTTCTGCTTTTTTAGGCCATGATGCAATGCTTGCTACTTTTACCATATAAAAATCAGGTGTTCTGTCTGCCTGCTTCTCCTCCTTCATTAGCCAGATGACCACAGCAGCTACATCAGTTTTAAATGGGATCAGACCTGGAAGTTGCAGCTCTGCCACTCAGGACAATGACCTGCAAGGATTTTTTCTTCCACTGTTTAACACTTGCTTAAGTTGGAGCACTGAGAAAGCCCTTGAATCTTGCCCTTCAGCTGGTGGATCTGCAGGGATGTTTTGGCTGTGAGATGTTGCTCTTTGTTTTGGAGACAGCACAGCACAGGGAACTGGCCTGACAGCCACAGCTCACTCCAGTGCTCTCGTGGCTGCTAATGGCAACACAATAAGCCAGTGTTGCCCAAGTCTGTTTTCTCTAACACCAGTCTTTAAAGAGCAGGAGGTTATTTTTCCTTTGTTGCAAAGACTGGTTCAGGCACGTCTGACTGGGATGTGACATTTCCTGAGGGATGAGGTTAAAGACAAAGTAAACTCTGGTGCTTTGGTGACTCCACAAAAATCTGATTGCCTGAAACTGTCACGGAAGAGAGCATCTGGGAAGCAGCAATGCTTCTCATCTCTTCCCTTGGGAAGTTTATGGGACTGCTAAATATCAGAACTGTTAAATATCTGGACCTCACATGAAGCAGGAATATATTATATGTATCTGAACATTCTGGTGCAGAAAGAAGTGGAGATATGAATCAATTATTAAAAATTAGATAAAACATAGAATAAATTATTAAAATTTATTAAATTATTCTTAATGACCTTTCAAGAGTATTGTGTCAAAATTATCACTGAAATGCAACTCGGCTCTCTGCAAGGGAAGAAGTGATTCTTTATTAAAGGTGGAGCTCCTCTCCTTCCAGCAAAAATGAGGGGCAAAAAGGCTTATTTTCTTCCTATTTAAACAGAAAGGGAATATTAAATGTCTGTGTGATGCAGAGCAGGTACCAGGCAATGTACAGCATTAGGTACCAGCAAAGATGAGTGGTCTCCTCAGAGGGCACTGGACAATGAAATTCTCCAGCTTTTGCTGGGGCTCAGTTGCAGGCCTCCAGTTGGGCTCCTGCTTGGAGGGGACATGGAAGCCTTCTCCCCCCCTCCCTCCCTCCCTCCCTGCCCCACACCAGTGTTTTGCTCCCTCTCCACATCAAGAGAAAGATGAAGAAAAAGTTAGAGCCAGTATTTTATTCACCTCAATTTTCAATTTTTAAGACTGTATGAGCAGCTGAAGGACTTTAAATCTGTTATTGCCACAGAGGAACCTCGTTCTGCTTGATTTATGCTGAGTACACTCATAAACCAAAGCAGCCACAGTTATGAAGAAATGTTCTTCAAAAACCTCATCCTTAATCTCATTTGAGTATGAAACTAAGGGATGGACTTTTTAAGCAGGCCCTCTTGAAACCTGCCCAAAATATTAATGTGTAAATGCACAAAATGCTCTGGAAACTCTTGAATGGAGACATTTTATTTCCAAATAACCACAGGAGTAACTGTTTGTAGCAAAAAAGATGATTAATGGCATTGTGGCCTAAGTAAGGTAAGTCCCTAAACTTGACAGCATAGCATTTGCATATTACCTCGATGTTAGAGTTTCTCACACTACCTTTGTTTATTTTTACTGGATGAAGCACAAGAAAAGCATGATGCTCGCTCAAATCTCCACAAATCCAAACATCTGAAGCTACATTGCTCCATTTTCCTGGCTCTGTTCCTCTCTGAAGGCACGCTGCTTGCATGCTCACTCTCGTTTTTCCCATGAACTACAGGGTGTAGGCCAAAATACCCTTTGCAACTGGTAACTCCTAGGCACACTGGCTCCCAGTTAATATAACAACTGGACATTTCATAATGCTTGAAGCATCCGTGGCATGAATAAGATCAGTAGAAAATATAAGGAGCAACTTTTGTTTTCCACAGGGTCAATTTTATTAAATTCGGTGGAAATATCATACAATGACCAAAAGAGTTACATGAAAAATGGATTCTGACACCCATGACAACAGTATCAGAGTGGCATGTAGGACATGCCTGGATGTGCAAAGGCTGAGCACCTCTCTGTGCACTGGCTCAGGGAGGTTCTTTACCAATATCATCATGTGCTGCTCTGCAATGGCGCAGTGCTCCATCCCTGTCAGAGGTTGACTGGCTGTGTCTGGCTGTGTTTCTGTGGGAAAATGAGCTGGATCTCTTAATACCCAGTCACCTGGGAACCTGCCTTGGTTTGCTGGAGCTGGGGGCACAAGCCAGTTTATTAGAAGCAAAGCTGGAGGACCCATCTTGGCAACTGCTGGGCCAGTGGTTACCTCTCCTCCTGCCAACATCACTGACTGGTGGACGATTCAGCTTTCCATTTCTGGGAAAACAACTTTCTGTCTGACCGTGCACTGACATCCTGCAGCACTGAGCAACAACTCAGCAGCAAGGAAAGCGTCCCTGGGAGCCAGGCCTGGGGAGCACTCTGAGGGTCACTGGACCAGCACCAGTGATGGGTGCTGGCGAGCAGGAGCCGCTGGGCTGGTGGCAGCAGCTGCCCTGCAGGTGGCAGGCGCCAAGGCAGCGCTGAGGGCACCCAGATGTGTGCCACAGCTGTCCCTGGGGGCACAAAGCAGCTCCCCTCAGCCAAATAAGGAGGGAGAGGCGTCTCAGCTCCACATGCCCATTGCATACTTGTCAACTATGCCTGTAATACAACTGAGCCAGAGGGAATTATTGCTGCAGCACAGTTGCTTTGGGAAGCCTTCCTCTTGTAGGCTGAACTGCAACTATCAAATCTCTGTTGGTTTGGCTGAAAAAAGATCATGGCAGTGATGTCTTTTCACTAAAAAGGATTGTTTCCCACTTTGCTGTCATTAAAAAGAAATACAAACTTGCCAAACTCATTCTTTACCAAGACTCTCTGAAAATGGAACATTTTTTGGACAAAATAACTGCAATTCAAACTGCAGCAGCCAGTGCTGTGCCTGCTTTGGTACCCAGCCAGTGAATTTTCCAGTAAACACCCTCCAGGACTGTTCTCCATTTGGATTTATTAGTCATTACCAAGAAAAGATAATTAGCACTTGTGAAGCACTGTGATAATCAGGAGCATGAAGTGTTTCCAATAGAAACGGACGGGGTCCGTGCGTGGCGCAGGATGCGCCGTACTCCCTGTACGGAATGAGCACGGGGTGGGCAGAGCTCAGCTGGGAACCCTCGGAACCAACTGCTCCAGAGGCACTAATGACACTTCACAGGGGATAAGGCAGGGAGGGGAGCAGTTCCCTGGCCTGCTGGGCTTCTCCTTCTGTTATCCTGGAGGCAGAGTCACTTTTGTTACAATATGCAATCCTCCTTGTTGGTCAAAGGCAACGGCACATACCACTCCTTTACTGCACAACAGGAAAACAGAAGGTAATTATTTTTTCTTTTTGCATGCAGGCTGCCAAAAAATGGAAAAGAACCTTGTGGTGGAACAAGAGGACCATGATACTTTAGGCAATGATGTGGGCTTTTTATCTTCCTCTTTCAAAACTAATGAATGAGAAAACTCAGTTAAGACTCAAGTCGGTGCTAAAACTTGCAGAATTTGTTCCCCAAAGTTATTGTTCCCCAAACTTCCATTACTTATGATCTGTAATAATCATATGAGACAAGGGATGTAAATCTTCTGTTCTTAAATCTCAAACCCTGAGCATCAAGCATGCCAAGCTTCCCTGCCACGCCTATTACTGAGCTCAGGGAGGTAAGTCTATCAGATTTATCAACATTGCTATCTAAATAAATACTACAATACATAGGATTGTCTGAAGCAGTTGTCTTTGTTTTTCTGTATCTAGAAGTGTGAACAAAATCCATGCTGAGTGAGAGAGGTAGCATGTAAGTTTGGGAAGACTTCTGTTTTGCTGAGCATGATTAACAAATATAGCTGGAGGATTCACCCCTAAAGTACTTGTAAGTCTGCAACAACCACTCTCTTTCCTGTAGTGTACAGAGCATTTCAAGCCAATACAATACCCTTCCAGCCAAGAGGTACTTTGCATCCTCTGGGAAGCAGGCAGGAAATCTCAGGATTGAGTCCAGTATGTATGCAAAGTACTTTTTCTGCAATTGTTGTGGGGGCTGTGGTGTGGTGAGCTGGTAGAGGGTACCACAGCCCTCTGATTCCTGTTGATGATGTGCCTTTACTCATGCACATGTTCCCTGCCAGACACGGAGCAGAGGCTCTTAGGACTGAGATTCCAGTGCAAGCAACGCTCATTAATGCACACAAGATGGGACCACCCTGGCAACATCTGGCTTGTTGATGCACTCAAAGTACTCATTAATGCTTGCCCCTCTTCCAGGAAGATGAGTGCTGTGGCAAGTCTGATTATCATCAGGATGGAGTTTGCCTGATCACAACAAACGTGATGGGCTGCTGGCTGTTCACAAGCTACATGTGCAGGAGCAAATGGATCTGTGAGTGTTTGCTTTTCAGCTGCTGCTGGGAAACAGGCACCCTCCTGCCAGGTCACAGCCCAACCACGTTACAGACCTCTTAAAGCAGCTCCTGGGTGGCAGAGGTGGATGCACAGCTTGTACTCCAGTGGCTGCCCAGTGCACAGAAGTTGCTATGGCAGTGCTGTGCAAACACACATGGCACAAGGGAGCGGCGACTCCGGCTCTGTGCCTCACACAGAGGGCTCGCTCCCACCCCGGGAACTGTGGGGCAGAACAAACACCAGAACATAATGCCTATCTACATATGTATCTCTGCTTAAATCTATTGTCAGATTGCATCTGACTGTGAAACTGGGCTTAAAACACCTGGGTAACAATTTACATATTATGTCAACAACAGCATCTCTCCCCTCCCCTTCCCTCTTTCCCCCCTGCAGTGCAGAGTGAGCCGACTTCAGAGCATCCTTTGCAGCAAAACGTGCCTCACTGCATCTTTTTGTCTTCTTGAAACTCCTTTAATTCTGCTACTTTAACACCTACTCCTTCCTCTGCTGCTGGTGTTATTCCAAAAAGGAATGTGGCTGGGGAACACCATCTCCTTGGAAACCTGCCCCTGGCCTAAAAACGTCCTTTTGGGTGCCTGTGTGGCACTGCAAAGCCAGAGGACTTGTGGGCTGAGCACCTTTCACGGCTGGGCTGCTTTCACCTGCAGTGAAATCAGCCTAGATGAGATCTGGAATCCCTCAGTGAACAGATAAATAAGCTGGGCTATTGCATCTGCAACATTTATGGGGAAAAATAAAAATATTGGCCTGGAGTGCACCAGGCTGCTGCGAGGAACCTGAGAGCAGTGTGCTTCCCTCGGTGCAGGCATCCTGAGGGAAGGCTGGGGGCTGGAGCTCTCCGATGGAGTGGGCTGGGAGCAGCACAAGGGCCCAGCTCTCCATTAGCCTGCAGATTTCCAAATAACTGTAAACAACACTGACTTCAAGTCTGCTGCCAGAGCCTCAGGCTCTGTAAGAAACAACCCCATCTTATTTATTGCCTGAGGATATTATTAGTTCCAGAGTGTACTAGTTGTGGATCACAATACTGGGCAGAATTATAGTACAAAGTGTGCTTTAGTGCAAACTTACTTAGTAAATAGTCACAAATCTTTAAACAAAAATGGGCGTAAAGCCCCAACCTTTTTTTATTTTTTGTACAAAAGTGTAGCAAATTGTTGCATCTTCTTTACCTTGGGACTGGTCTGGACAGGGCTGGCTCTCGTGTGACAGCACAGTCCAGCTCCACCTCCCTGCCAAGGCCCTGGGGAGGTCACACAGAGCTAAGGAGCAGTTCAGCAGGGGCTGTGCCAGCCATGGGGAGGCTGTGTGCATCAGAAGCTCCTCACTATCACACCCGATAGGAGATGCAAAATGATGCCACTGAAGGCTCAACTCCGTACCTCTACTGTGAAATTTCTATGGACAATCCAAGGATTTAGTTTTAAGGAAGAAGCAGTTCATATACACACATACTGCCTTCAGCACGCTTCCCCTTAAAAGACTGCTGCCTTCTTTTGCATCATCAAAAAATGGATATGAAAATGTTTTGTGCCAGGATTGGTAATGTGGCAGAGCACAGAGTTCAGTTACTATATACTGGTAAACACTATATTCTTCACTAAACGGATGCAACAGGTGATTAATAAGAATGAAGCTCAGAGCTTATAATTAATAATAATTACATAATTACTTCATGTAAGGCCTTTCAATAAATATGTAAGTGGAGATATTTATGTGCTTTTAATACTAGTTCAAGTGTGAACTGATTTGGTCTTGGTCTTACTGCTTTTGTGAGTTATACTGTAATAGCAGCTTTATTTTTAAAAAAGTATTTTTAATTTAAAACTAAAATTTAATTTTAACTTGATCTAGGCAAGTGCTACACTAAATATAGTGAGCATATACAGTATATAAAAGCAAGGCAGGAAAAAGGATTATCAAAATAGATGAAATAATTTTGTAAACAGCATATATTGTATTCTATTTGGTGCAAGTGTCATCTTGTCCTGTCAGATCTGTGGGGAAACAGCCACATACTTAAACACAGTTGGTGAATTTACTCCTATTTAGAGCATTTCTGGGCTTTAATTCAGGGCTTGGGGGTTTTATTTTCAACCAACACTGAAAGGTGCAAGTGCTTTGAACAGCTGTACCCTAGCACGATCTTTCTACAGTCGCCTTGAACCAGCAGTTTGAACTAAGCCTCGCTATTAAGTTGAACAGGAGGTTTAGCCAGGCACCTGTGAAGAAAAAGGCATTCTCTGTTCCTGCCTGCTGCAAATTCCTCTTCAGTTTGGCTTGTCTAAGCTAAGCCTGTAGACCTGAGCCCCATCCTGGAATTACTTAGCCCAGTTCCAGGTTACAATGGCACTTTTTGTTGGGCTTCTTCTTTGTTTATCTGCTTGGTTTTGGTGTCTGTCCAGGCAATGCAAGTGCTTAGAGCTGCAGGGAGCAGCTTCAGAGCTCCCTGGGTATGACGGTGAATGGAACGACAGGACTGCTGGATTCAAGGTCCAGGGCAGTGAGGAAACATTCGATGGCTGCTTCGTTTTTCCCCTGAGCCTGCAAGACCTCCCCAAGGCTGTTCCAGGCAGTGTGGCTGGTGGTCTGGATCCGGATGGCATCACTCAGGACCTTCTGGGCCAGCTCCCTCCGCCCAAGTCTGCTCAGCACCAGGCCCTGCCAACAAACAAGTGATGGGCGGTTAACAACAGCGCTCAAGAGAGGAAGAAATGGAGCACCCCAAGCTCCCACCAAGCTGCCCTGTGAGTGCAGGCACAGGAATCCTATGGAGGGGGCATCTCCACCTATTTCTGAGGAATAAAAATGATCAGTTGTTCAGTTCTGTGGTTTTTGATAGTGATGCGCTCTTTAAAAAGCAATTGTGAAAATAATTGTTTTTAAAAGCAGATTCAGATGCAGCTCTGCAAGTGCTCCTGCTGTGTGTTACTGGGAGAGTGTTTACTGGTGCTGTACAGAAAGGCCCTGTAAGCATCCCTCTCTCCTTTCCCAGAAAATATACACAGCTTTGACTACAGCCAGCATCTGAATTCATTCCTGCACATCTGCAACACCCAGCTGAGGCTGAGGTAAAGTCTCTCATCTCCTACATCCTGACCACACTGAGTTCTTTCTTCTCAACAGACAGGGGGCAGAGGGATGTGGGGTCCTCCCAGCCTACTATAGGCAGGCTGTATCTAGCAGCATGGGATGTAACAGCTCTGTCCTCCTGCACTTCAATGTAGATCCTAAAGCAGCGTGGGGGAGGAGAAGGATGGAGGAACCTTGTTTAAAAAGCTGTCCTTAGGGTAAGAAAAGACACAAGTGGGTGTAACCATCTGGAAGGAACGGGAGGGGGAGGATGAAAAGTGTTAGGAAGAACATGTTTTCCTATAGGGCTCTCATGGATGTGTCTGAACCCAAAAAGCACCTAATGAGCCAGGATCCCTGTTAATTACACAGCAGTCAACCACTGAGCCCAGATGGTCACATGGGCTTTGCAGGCCACAACATATCCTGGCATTTCTCTGCTTCCTCCTGAAGGTGCAGACACCAGGATGAACTTTCCACCAGCTTCATCCAGGTGTGGCCTCTGGAAGAAGCAGCCAGCACTGCCATGCCACCTGCCAAGCTCTGCATGGCCTCTGCCCACATTCACCCCTGGAAATGCTGGCAAGTGAGATGACTGCCTGACTTCATGCTTTTCCTGGGACAACGTAGTGGGTGGATGCATATATATATAAGGAAAAGCATTAGCTTAAACTTTAATCTGTCTAATTGCCTTTAAGGCATATGAAAATATGTAAGAAACCTGAAATCTCTCCCAACTTGAACCCAAGTAAATTTCTGATGAAAGGATGATGATGCTTTTTGATATAGTAAAGGTTTTTCCTCTGTTTTGTTTTGCTTGCTTTTACAAAAGCACCATTAAACACAGGGTGCATCAGCATCCTTATGGCCCGTGATAGTACTAATACCTACAGAAACACATTAATTTGCCTGAGAGAAATGTCAAGGAACAGCCATTTAATCAAATATTGGCAGTGCTATGAAAAACTTCACTGACTCCTTCTTGCCCATAACCTTGACCTGAATAATCAACTGAGTATCAAATGTCATCATTTAGAGATGCAGTGGGGGTGGTTTTTCTTTAGGTTCCTCTCTGTGTAGGAAAACGACAAGGCAACAGGGTGTAACCTTATGATCCCCTTGAGCACAGGCATAGGTGGCACAGAGGTTCCTGGTGGGAGAGGCTGGTTCCCCTGGAGGTGGCTGCCTGGAGATGGCTGAAGGCACGTAATGGCAGACTGCAAGGGATTTGTGCAATTATAATTTGAGTCACCTGCTTGACAGGGATAATGAGGCATAGAAAGGGCAGGAAGTGTGGCCGTAGCAAATGTGCCGCTGAGCCAAGAACAGACAGGAGCTATCTCAGCTCAAGTTTGTCCTCGACCACAAACCCACTCCTCCTAAAATCTCTTCCTGAGCAGAGCCGACTGTGCTCTCTGGTGGCGGGGGAGCCAGCGCTGTCCTCATCCTGACACTGAGCAGCATCCAGCCTCTCAGTGCTCTCAGAGGGCTGCTGGCCCTGGAGGCACAGGGCCCAGGAGCCCGAGCAGCTGCTGCCTGTCATCCCTCTCCAACGAGGAGGGGAATTCCCTGCCCGGCTGACATCTCGCGCCTCTCAACAATGCTGCAGTGAAATCCACCTCGTCGTAAACTGCTCGTGCAGCACAGCTCCCTTGCATGCCCCAGCACCCTTGCTGGTCAAGAACCACAGCCTGGTGTGGCTTCCCTGCTGTGCTCCCCAGGGTTTGCTGTGCTGTGCTGGAGGCCCAGGAGCAGCACCGTGCTCTGCTGTGCCCACGGCGAGTGGGTGCCCACCAGGAAGCGCAGCTCAGGTAAAAAATTCCTCTTTGGTATCCAGTGCTTTCAAGCTTGCCAGTTTGGCTGAGAAATCATCTGTGAACCCTCAGAGAGAGCTATTCCAGGCTCCCCAAAGCCAGGGGAAGGCCTCCTGTTGATGCTGCAATATACTGCACAGGTGGAGCACTGCTGTGTTTTCGGAGGAAACGTTTGCTGAAGGAGTTTGAGATTTTCACCTCTTCCTTGCTTGCATGCACAACTGTTGGTGCCAAATGCTGCCCAGGCCTGTGGCCTTTCCCAGGCATGCCACCATCCTGCTTCCCCCTTCTGATGAGGAACAGCCCCATGCCCTCTTCCTGCACGCATGCCTGGACTTGCAGGCAGTGTGGGCACATGACCCTGGGCTCCAGGCCTCAGCCCAAGTGAGGCTGGGGTTTGGCCAAGCCAGGTCTGCCAAGGCTCCCCAGCCCAGCACAGAGCTCAGAGTGAGCTGTGACAGATGGTGTCAGCCTTTTAGCGAGGTTTAACTGAAGCGGCACAAATACGCTGCTGATGTTTAAAGGACAGGTTGAACATCATTAATTCTGTGTGCAGGAGAGTTTCTGGTTTTGCATTTCCTCTCTCCCCTCCTCCCCACACTGCTCCTTGCAAACCACAAGCATTTTGAGAGCTGGAGGCTGAACAAACCTCAAAGCCTCAGGAAGATGCAGCACTGAGCACTTGAGTTTTTGTTTCTCTGAGGTATTTGCACTTGAGAGCTTCTCCTTGCTACTGAATTTCCCATTTCCCCATGGAGTCTGGCTTGCTATAAACAATGCCTGCATGTTGTTGCTATGTAGGTCCAGCTGGAATCTGCCTACAGTGCAAAAGAAAAAAATTACATCTAAATTCAGAAAGCCACCCACTGACAGGCAATTTGCATTTTTATCTGGAAGATTTTTTTTAAAAAGATTTTTCTAATGAAAGTTCAGCTCCTGAGTTTCTATGGAAACTCATCTGCTTGGTGTGCATGCATAATTTCATAAAGTCAGATCTCAGGAAGAGGAGCAATTAGTATAAATACAAGCAGGAATGTGATTAAGGGTTTCATCCTCTTATTCCTGAAGATGGAGGGTGGGACTGGGTTTGTTGTCTTTCCTCAGTTTCTATTTGTCTTTTTGCCAAAACAATGCAGAAACTGGTGCACAAGGTAGCCTGACTCCTCTGCCACCTCCTGGCTAGCACTGGCACTTCTGGTTTTGCCCAGTGATTTTCCTCCCAAAGATGACAAGTACCTCTAAGTATGGCCCTCTCTGTCAGTGGTGTTGGTACTGAGTCAGACTCTAAGGAGCAATGAGGACAGGCTTATTTTTAAAACTCAAGCGTATTATAAATAGTAAAAAAATCCAAACCAACTCAAAAGGTGAGTGGGAATAATTTTTCCTTCAAGCTCCTGTTGCCCAGCCCCCTTGTCAGCCACACAGAGGCATTTCATGTCCTGCTTGCACCAACACAGCTGCACAGTGCTGGGCTGTGAGCTCACTCACTCACTCAGTCACTCACTGGAGAAGGTCTGAGGGTAACCTCCACAAATGAATTTGATTTCTTCTTCAGGCCTGAAGATGTACCTTGGCCCTTGTAAACAGAGGCAGAGGGCTGAGGGCAGAGCTCAAGCCAGACTGTGAAAGACAGTGCTGAGAGCTCTGGCAGAAGCTCAGCTGAGGTGAAGGGCTCAGCACAGCCACACAGGGACAGTCTAGCAGGGGACAAGGGCTGAGAGGGGACAGCGAATCTGGTCTGCTGATTTAGTGTGCCTTATGCTGACAGCTGGACTCCTGAATTGATGGTTTTTAATTTCAGGGAACAGAGGGTGCCTATGGGAAGCTTTTTCAAAAGTATTTTTGACCTCGTCTGCATGCAAAACAAACAAAACCTAAACCACTTCTATGGTGACGCTGGACTGGACTGCCTTGCCTTCAGTGATGTGATACTTGGTAACTGATACTTGAGTGAGGCTATTTTTGTTTTAGAATAGGAGAGCCATATTTCAATTTAAGTTAGATGAGAAAAAAAAGTGACTTATTTTCAATTTTCACTAATAAAGAAAATGAACATAAGCCACACTTGAAGTCCCACTTTTAAAAGGTCATGAAATTTCTACCTGTGCCTTTATTTCCTTAGGGTTTGACAACATCTTTTCAAATGTTGGCTCTTAAAATTCCCAGAAAATAGTGCAGGAAAGACATTATGGAAGACTACAAAATAAGCTTCATGTACAAGCTGGAGTTTATTTTTAGTAAAGAAAATCAAAACTTCCTTTGCAAATGTTTAGTTCAAACACCTGATGAGCTGCAGGGAGTTGTCTCCTTCCAAATAGGTGGCACAGATTAGCTTGTTCTTTCCTTTAGGGCTTGTATTGGAAAGAGATGTCCAGAAAAACACTTCATTGCATTTCTGGAAGGCTGCTTTTTGTTGTATTTGCAAGGTCATCTCATCTTTGCAGAATTTGTATAGGTGGACTAGACTCCATCCTTTACAAATGGATTTTAATAATCACATTAAATGCAAATTCTCACCGTCTTTTTGCATAAGACTCTAATTCCAAAGTGAGGCTGTCTCTGATGCTTGTCTCTATTTAGCACAGCATTTCTGCCTATTATTGTCTGAATACCCCAAGAAGTTTCCAGAATTAATCAGACTTTGATGCTGGTCTTCCTTAAGTGCATTATTTAATTAATTTCAAGGTAAATGCAGTATCCTTACTGTTTACTCCAATCTGTAATGTGGGCATGTCCCTTGTGGTTAGTAGGAGGGCAATCAGCAGCTGGCAAAAGCAGGGCATGCTGCAGAAAAGTGATCATTCAGAAGTGTGCTTATTCAGCAGAACCCTACAAAAAGCCTTTCAAGATGCATTTGGCATTTGGTGATAACAGTCTCATGTAACAGAAAATCCGCACTGCTACAGGGCAGCACACGCTTCTGTAATTATTTAGCAATCAGAGCAAGTTGTAAGCAAAATCTGTTGCATTAACCATGAAATATCAGTGTCCTTTTAGAAAATGGCAAAGATTAACCCCAGAAATCCTAGGTCTCCTAGAATAAAGAAAAACACTTAAGTAGCCAATTGCTCTGTGATTCTTTACCCCTACATTCATGACCTTTACATCTCTAAAGAGCCAGGATTTTTTTTAGTTGTGAGCAATGAAGTGATTTTTGTGGCGCTGTCACTTAGTCACGCAGTGCCTGGCAGCGTGGGGGTAGCTGATCCCCCATTTTGCTGATTCAGTCCAGGTTATGGTGAACCTGAGCTATACATCTGAGCTCTGTTTCTGAACAGACACTGTAGGAGTACAGGGAGCAATCAGGGTCCTCTCACTGAACTGAGTTAGAGACCAGATCAAAATTTGTTGCCCTAACAAAGGATGACTGGGATTCACTTCTGGGAGAAAGCTTGTCTTTCAGTGTTTCTGCTGCCTCTTTTGTTGAGAGCAGCTTTTCCTCCTCTTCCTTCTCCCCCATCTCCTCTGCCCAAGCTGCTGCATCCCCTGTCAGTCAGTGACGCTGAAGTGCTGCATTTGATAAAGCAGAGGAGGGGAAGGAGAAGGGAGGAGAGAGAAGGCAGACAGGGCCACTGCAAAACACAGAATGTGGAGAGGAGAAACGAAGGAACAGCACTGGTGGGGGGGAACTGGCAAGCGCTGGGAAAAGCAAAAACCTGAGACTGCATCATGATTTGTCGCACTTGTACACAGTCTGTGGCTTTTAACTCGCTAGGCTCAGCCTGGAGACTTCAGCTCCAGTACTGCAGGCACCAAAAGGCAGCCTAGCCTTTGCTGTTTAAACTTCAGTGCAGCCTCTTTGTGTGCTACACACGAGTGTGAGGGAAGGGAAGAAATGAGACTGCAAGGAGGTATCAGGAGAGACAGACTACCTGAGTGTGAAAACAGTGACAACTAAAGCCCACCAGAGACCTGGGCACATGGACATGCTTTATCAATCACAGTGAGCTTGCAGGGAGAGAAGAAAAAGCAGAAGAAAGAAAAGACCGAAAGTGGTGAAGTCCTGAAGAGAGGGACATCTCCTCCCTTAGCTTGCCAGCATGTTTTCCAAGGCAGTGAGTAATTGCAAAGGCAGCATCTTGCCCAGGCCCCCTGTGAGGCCAAGGCACCCCCTGCCCTGCAGAAGGGAAGCATTGTGCCATGCTGCACACTGCCCTCTGCCCAGGCTTGCTGTCTCTACTGAGTTCATCAAATGTTAGCAGGGATGTTTCTACTGTGTTTGAAGCTTAAATGTGATAAAACATTTATTGACATAAAAAGCAAACCCTAAGGCAGCATTTCAAACCAGGAGGCTCTGATCTCTTCACAGGGAGGCTCATCCAAGCCTAGGGAGAATGAAGAGTTTTTCTGCCTTGTTGGATTGTCGTCACTTAAGCTTCATGCAAAGCAGAATCGTCTGCTGCATGCTGAATATTCTCTAGACAGTTCTTCCTTTGCTGAGACCTACATGGAGATGAAGCAGAAAGCGGGGAAACCTAACAGGATGCCTCAACCACATATCTGAGAGTAACTAAACCCAGTATTTGTTTCACAGTCTCTTTTCCTAGGGAAGGGAAGATTTCTCCCAGTCCTGATCTTAGCAGTTGTCACAGTAATGTTGCAATAGAGAACACAGGAGATCCAACTACGACTCAGGCTCATGGTGTCATCTGTAAAAATATGCACCAAAGAAGGTCCCAAACTAATCATAAATAACAATTTGGAACACATAATTTATAACATAAGGTCCCAATTCTGCACTGTACCGGCTTCCCTGGCAGAAAGCCTCATTGAAATTAGTGAGATTCAGCCAAATATATTCAAGTATTTCAAAATCTGTGCAGAATTGAAACCGATAACCATCAGCAAAGAGAGAAAAGGCATGTAACACACATGCAGGACAATGAAGAGCAGCAGGTAACCTGCTGGCTAAAGCACTTGACTAGAAAGCAGTAGCTGTGCTCCACTGGCTGCTAATACATTTCACATTGAATAATTTGTCATTACTCAGGAACAATTCCAACAGCAGGGACACAGTCAAGGGACAAGCTTTGGGAGGCAGAAGTCCTGAGTTTAAGTGTTCTCAGGCTAAGGAGGCTTGAGAACGCGCCTCTCCTGTGCCCAGGGAGTACATGGTAACTTCTAGCAAATGTTTTTAAGAGGGTAGGGAAGAACCCTCATTGCCCTGGAGAGGAGGGGGTTAAAACTCTGCCTGTGTTTTGATAGTAAGCAGGTGCCTATGTTTTGTTGTACATAACAAGATGCTGCTGCAGATAGCGGGGGAATGTCGAGGCTTAAGAACTGGACACCAAATTAATCTGAGTGTCCACAGTGTGCTGTGGCTGAGGAATAGGGAACTTCTGCTTTCTTAGGCGTCCCTCCAGTGCCAGTGCTGGGTCTTTCCCCAGTTTTTAATGCACTGCTTTGCAACAAAAGAGGGGCTGATGCACACATCTCCCATGCATGTTACCTTCCCCTGCATGCAGAGTACATCTTGTCTGAATGTGTGAGTCATGAACAGGTTCTCACAGGCAGCAGCTTCAGCTCTGCTGAGGGTCTCTGAGCCTCAGTGCCACAGAACTTATGGCCAGAGCAAGTGTTGCATTTGGTATGGCACTGGGGAGGGGCACAGTGCAGCGAAGACACGCTGACAGAAGCACACAGCATGCCAATGCAGATTACAGCAGATGTCTCTGAAAGGAGAGCTGAGGTATTTACAATATCTTAATTTGCTTGGTTTTCCACTACTGGCAGTCTCTGGGAAAGCATGTGATTAATGATATCCTGCACCCAGCTACAGCCAGAGCCCTGTGTGCAGTGTCACAGCTCAGCACTAAGCTTAGTGAGCTGCTGGGAAACACAGAGAGCTGGGCAGGAACACACTGCTGTGGTCCAGCCAGTGCCTCCAGATTCTGCTCCAGTGCCTCTGATCCCACAAGGAGTGTGTGTCCTGATCGTCTCTCAACCCAGAATCTCTCCTAAATCACAAACCTCCGTGTACAAAGAGATTTTGTGAATTACAGTTTGCATTTTCTGTTATATGACATGCTCAAAAGAGAATTAATGAAGACACTCCTTGAGAAAGTAAAGACTTGATAAATACTGCACATAACATTAGTGTAAATAGAAGCTCCAGCACCACCAGAGAGCTGTGATGTTTTCATGTTTCCCATTTGTTTGGCAAGAAGGGACCTCTGCTTCCTTCTCTTGACTGTGGGGCGCTTGGTGTGTATCAGGACAGCTTGCTGAAAACCTGGAAGTCTTGCTAATTCCCACGCCCCTGTTTGTGCAGCTGTGTCTTACGTACCAGAAGGCAGCACACTCTGCTATTGTGCTGCACACTCTTTTATTTACTGCATTACCACAGCCTATGACTCGGCCCTGTCCAGCGGTAACAAGCAGCCTAAATAGCATAGAATTAAACTAATTATAACCAGTTTCCTTGTTTATGAAAAATAGTTTTTGAAGGTTCAAGTATAATGGGGATAGTCATTCCATCCCTTCTCCCTTCTGACAGTTCCCTGAGCACTCTCTGAAACACCATTTATGAGTTCAGCTGCAGACCAACCTGACTACTACAATTTCTAGGCTTTCATTTGATCTTGGCACAAAGCACATCAGGAGGACAATACTGCTTACCAAAACTGCTGTGGTATCTTGAGGGCTGTGTATAGGAAACCATAACTAAGGCTAGTCATTACCTGGAAGATCAGGTTGGAGCTCAGTTGAGAAGCATCTGCTGCAGGTTAAGATCAGGCCAAGGATAATGTCTTTAGATCTGCATGCAAGTTTTATTCCTCAGAGGTGACAGAACCACCCCAGGATCTCAATGGGTTTAAGAAATGTATTGGGTTCTTCTCTCAGAAGGTGTTACACATACTTTGGAGAAGAGATCAGAGAAGAGCTGGGGAGTTCTGTCTTGCAAGATTTTACTGTGGTTTCTAAAGTTATATAAACAGAGCCTGAATGTGATAATGAGCACCTCAGGGACATGGAGAATAACTTACCATAACAGAAAAGCAAGTGATTGGCACAGATAAACAGGAGCTACAGATTCCCTGGAAACGGGGATAATCCACCTCTGAGAAGCAGCGCGCCAGCCCTCCCGCTAATGGACTGAAATCTCTGCACTGTGCACTGGATCACATGTGCTCCTTCCTGCGACCCCAAATGCCCCAGCAGGGCAGCCTTTCCTGGTGCGGAACTGCGCAGTTCCCCCCGAGGAAATGGCCACTCAGTGTCTGAGTGATGGCCTCGCTGTCAGGGCATCACTTATCGCCTCCGTCGTGATGGCTTCGCTGTCTCCCTGGATGGAGGAAGGAAGCCTGGGAAGTGCAGAGGAAGAGAAGGGGCAACAAAGCAACAAAACAACTCAGTCAGCTCCTGAGTGGTGCTCAGGAGCCCTGATCCTGCTGCATGCCAGGGACCCGCTCCGATGGCTGGGCTGCAGGAGCTGCCAGCAAACGAATGGGTTGGCTGCGAGGATGGCAGTGGGGGAGGGCGATTTCTGCAGCAAACAGAAACAAGGAGAACAAAGTGTTTGCAATTCCTTGGACAGCGAGCGAGCTGACACACAAACTTATTAACGTGAACATGCAAAATGCTCATTTCTCCTCTGGGAGCCAGTGACTAGAGGCAAAGCCAAGTTCTCTCCCTCAAGCTCAGCGGCTTCAACACAAAAATTTGAGTTAAGAGGCTGCTCTAAGGATTGCTTTTCCCCAAGGAGAGCTTAGAGCAGTTATTTTGGGATATCTGAAGCACAGGAACATTCCTGGGATTCTGCAATAAGCTTCAGAGTTGGGAAAACAGAATCTGCTAACCAGCCATAGCTTGGGAGGAGACTACCAATCACCTCCAAAAGCCAAATGTTGCTCTACTGTTGTCCTTCTTGGTGGAGATGCAAAAGATATCTTGTGACAAGCATCATATCCATCAGATGAGCTTCTCTTTGGGTCAGATTAGAATCACTTTTGGGGGCTCTCTGTAGCCCAGCCCATAACCCACCTGTGTGATTTTGCAGGGTACTGCTGGTGCACTGACAGGCACAAGGCAGCTGTCCTGATTTTCCTCTGCATGACTGGGGATGCTTCCTGCCACCACAGCCTTACATACAACGGGGCTGCCATCACCTGCTGGGGAATTCCAGAGGAGAGCACCATCCCACAGGAGACTGTGCTGATGGTCCACCAGCAAGTGCTGCACTGCTGATGTGCCATTTTTGGAAGGAGGTGTAACTAGCTATGTCATCCCGCAGAGCAGGCTGAAAATAGGATTGCACTCACTGTGCCATGTGGCTCAGTGGTATGTCAGGACATGTATTTTTAGGAAATTCCTCCTTTGGGCAGAAAGGGTGAAGAGCTTGGCCTGGTTTGCAGGCTGCTGGCTTTGCCCAGATCTTTCATTCTGGAGTGTGGGAGCATGTCATTCGCCAGTCGGTCTGTGGAGGCTCCTAGAGCCTGGATACAGTGCTAGTCCTGGCTACCTGCTGATCAGGGTGGCTCTGAAAGGGTAAAAGATGACTGGTCTGGGGCTGTGCTTTTCTTTGTTTCAATGCATGCATGCTTGCTGTCTCTTTGCTGGTGCTTTCAGAGAGGGAACTGACCTCCAACAGAGCAGGGACAAAGGAAAAGGTAAGGAAGATCAATGCCTCGGGAAGACTATGGTCCCTGAGGAGGAACAATAAAAATGTACCTTTCAGAATGAATGTGTGAGGGGAATAAGGAGCTCAGAGAAGATATCTCATGCAGAGAAGAAACAGAGAGAGAGACAGAAGCAGATGGTAAGTAGGGAATTTGCCTCTGGTGAGGTACTTTCTGGGTGCAGCATAATGAAAAAATGCAGAACATCTCCAGGCCAGCCAGTTACTGATGCACAGACAGCGCTGTGAAAAGGACAAGGCAAGGCAGGGCTGGACTCAGAATCAGTGTCTGACAGACACTTGCTGGCTTCCTCTTTTACCCACAACATCATTCCTATCAGGCAGCATGTGTTCAGCTCCAGCATCTGGGTTGTGATTTTTTGGCAGCTGCACAAAATCTCTGCTATTAAATCCCACCTGCCAGTCTCATGTCTGCTCCCAGAGACCTTTGCCTGTTAGCAAATGTTTCAAAATCACAGTGCCAGGCACAGCACATCATTCTACAATCCCACCCCAGGCAAAATCCCTCATGGCAAGGTCTCCTTTTAACTTCAGTGGGCTGCAGAAGGGAAAGGCCAGAGGACAGGCCTCTAGATAACAAGCAGAAATATTCATTTAGGTCATGGCTTGCACTGCATTCCTTTCAGCACTAATGTGAAACAGCTATTTTCCCCCTGAATTATCTGAATAATACTATTTTGTCTGTGAAATTCTAAGAAGCTTTCTTTTGAGACACGTTCCATGCTACAGCAGCACAGAGAGAATTTGTGAACTCTGTTCACTGGAATCTGCTCATGTGAAGTTGTCCTTCCTCTCCTTAAAATTCTTCCCTTCCCTCCTCTTGCTTTTTAGTCCCAGATGAGCAATACTACCAGTATGATGTGTGCATTCTTTATGTTGCTCCACTGTTCAAACAGTTCCTTAGTAAAAAAATGCAGAAATATAGCTTGCCCATATATCTTGGGTAAGAGATCTACCCAGAGGAATAACTGCAATTTTTAATTCTGCACAGGGAGAAAGGGCAGAATGAACTTCCACATAAATCATCTGCTGTTATATTTCACGATCTGATTTTCCCTGGCATGAGCCTAGGCAATGAGGCTGTGCTTCTGGTGCAAAGGACAACATCTCCTGGAGATGAAATAAGCTACTTGATTATGGTATCTCTAAAATTGCAAACAAAAGAGACAATCAGTGCTTTTTGATGTGGACATCTGTCAGCAGAGAAACAACTGCTAATTGTCATGTAATAAGCACACCAGACACTTCCATAGCAGTCATCTTTTTGGAAGTCAAGCATGAAAAAAATGTTACTCATCCAAGCACCAAGCATATTTCGTCTGAATCTGGCTGCATTTCTGCAAATGTTTAAAACTCCAAAGTGATACAATGATTTTTTATAGACAGATACTTGAGATCAAAATACTTAGCCAAAATAAAGCAACCAGTAATGGTTTTTGTTGGCATGTGGTTAAGTTATCTAGCTTTATATTCTAATATTTGCATTTTAGTTTTAGAAGCAATGTAGGTGTAGCGAGAAGAGGTGCTGGTATCTCACATAAATATAAGCACGTGGGATTTGTAGAGAATTGGTTCAGCAGCAGAACTATTCAGTTGCACTTCATTCACAGGAGTCCTTGCTCCCACAGAAGCACTGTAGGAGCTGTCAGTTTGGCAGCTACAGGGCTCTACATGAGCTCTGAGCAATGCTAAAGCAGCACAATGCTGTCTAAAAGCCATGTGAGGGGAGGAATGGCTAATTCTCTTTGTATGAAAGGATTGACTCCAGACAGCCTGCCAACTATAGAATCCATACACGTCATTTCCTAAAGCATCTGCACGCCTCCCTTGCAGGCATGGGCTCATCAGCCCATCACTTCAGTGAAAAGAATGGAGAAAATACCTGAAACCTCTCCAGGAACAACAGGTAAGGGGATGTCTTCTAATGACTGAACCAGGTTTGAACCCACCAAGAACTTCTTTGCAGTATCTCTTGTTAGATGGCACCCAAGCTGCCTGCACTACAGACTGGCTGTTTTGGTGGTTACATAGTTTGGCACTAGTCTAATGATGGATACTGTATTTGGAACAAATTTTTTTGAGAGCTGCCAGAGAACTGCTTGATCATCAGTAAAGTGGGTAATGTCAATCTCTCATGATTTTCAGCAAGCCAGTAAAAAAACTCGTCTAAACATAAGCCTGCAATCACACAGAACCATACACATAAGATACATTTTAGCACTGCCCAGAGTCCTAAGCAAGAAAAACAAAATAACAAACACCATGAAATCTTTTTTACCAGTATAGAGTGAACAGAACGTTTACAGAGCAATAAAACCTCCAGCACAGTATCCATTCCCTAGTCTAGCAAAGCCATTTCATTTTAATGAGCTTGGTTTGCCTTTGTCCCAGGAGGAATAGCCATGGGTATATTAAATGAACCAGCCTGCATTTTTGAGGTACCCAGGGAGGCAGCAACGTGGAAAAGACCCATGGTGCCTGGGGAGCACAGGAGACAGAAAATGAGGAAAGGGGCATCTTCAGTTGCTGCTGTGTCAAAGGCTCAACAAAACACAGACTCCAGCAGCAGCAGCACCTGATGGGGATGATGTACTTGTAAAACATTTACATTTTCAGCAGGATGTTTCTAATTAAATTCAATTGGTTTGCACACCTGCTGGGAGTGACTGCTCTGCACCTCATCTCTTGTTTCTACTTGAGCACAGAGGATGCAACTGCTGAGGCTACCACACAGCACTGTGTTCCTTTTGTGCAGACAGTAATTGAGAAAACGGATGGCAACAGCCTGTTTTGCGCTTGCTACTGTTCTAGGAAGTGCTTTATTTATTTTTTTTTTCCCTCCAGAGCATCAGAGGTTTTACAGGCCTTTTACAAGAGTGGGTGTCTGACAGGGCTTTGTGCAGTTTCCTGACTGCAGGATATGAAGATTGATGCTGGTATTAAACCCCTCAGGTCCAAGGAAGGTACCTGTACAGATCCTGACTACAATCAGATCACAAGGCAGAGGATGGTACTGAAGAACACCATGATCAGTAGTGCAAGACAGAACAGCCAGCTGTCACTAAACTCCTTTTAACCTGTTTTATGAGCACAGCCTGACTCAAACGTTTTAAGAAAGGGTTTTATTGATACTGTGTTATATTATCTGAGGCATTTATGGTTTTGCCCAGAAAGGTCTGAGACAACCAAACCGTCAGAGAAAGCTGCTAAAACTGTGGACAGTCAGCAGGACTTCTGGCTTATCGCTGCTGTCCTAGGCTCCCTTTCTGCGTGTTTGGGGAGCCAGCAGTTGTCAGTGAGATGTAAGTCATACCTCAAAAGAATACTTGAATGTAATGGCCTTGTTGTATTGCGGCATTGCCCTGCTGTGAAATGAGAAAAATGCATTTGCTGTGCTGAGGCAGCAGGTCAGCATCCCAAATGTTCTCCCCTCCAACAAGCTCACTGGGTCAGAATAATTCTGTTTTGGATTGTACAGGACAGTCTCCTGGGTAACACGCTTCACAGCAATGCTTGGGGGGAACACGCCCTTGAATGCAAGGCAGTCAATGAGATTTATAATTACTGTGTTTTATAACCTCGTTCATTCAGGCAGGGAAGGATACTGCTGAAGAGAGCTCAAACAGGAGAAATCATCAATCTGCAGCTACAGAAATAACTGTTGTTAGCGTGATTTGAATCCCAGATGGCAGAAGGCCATCTCTTTTGTCCACCATGCTGTCCAGAGTCACATAAAAAATGCACCCATTAGTTTTAAACTCAGGTGGCTGTAGGGTGTGGAACTCTGACTTCAGCTACCTTCTCCCTGAGAAGGGGATGTAAAATCCACTCTGTATCACTGAAATCTTCTGACTGCATTAAGCAAGGTCTTGGCTCAAGGCCAGGTCCCAGCTGTCCCTGCAGTGATAATGACCACTCTCCCCCAGGGTGCTGGGCACAGGCAGAATCCAGCTGCATTTTCACACATGCACACATGTAAATTGTCTGAACATGGTGGTGTTAATGCTTCTGGGATGGCAGACTGAACCTATAGATGTCTCATCAACAGCGAGCCCCATGCAGAATGCATTTTATTTTTGGAAAAGCCTGGAGGTAAAAAAAAAAAAAAAATCTCCTGGTACAGTTTATCTCATGCTTTGTTTTTGAGTGTCCTTGATGCATAACAGCATGCTATCATCTCTAAAGATTAAAAACAATCCCTTCTTATTGCTCTGCTGGGTATTTTCAAAGAAATTCATGCACAGATGAAAACAAATAAAAACAATGCCCAGTGGCTCTGAAGAGATCCTGGGCCTCCATTTTCAAGTAGTCTGGAGACAATTTTAAACATACACAGACCTGCTAAATCCTTAACTACATCTCCAGTGAGGACATTCAGACAAAACTTCAGTAGCTTTAACAGGGTGAGGCTGGTTGAAGATTTTCAATATCACCTCCATTTTGTGGTTTTTAGGGTATAGCTTAACTAAGATCCAGAGTTTATCACATGCAACACTGGATTTTCATTAGTTCTTAAACTGGAGCTTCAAGTTAAATGACACCACCTTTGTTCAGGCTTGGTTTAAACAAAAATTCAGAGTAACCAGGTTGTTTTTCATGATGTTAAAGTCTGGGGGTTTTGATGGACTATGGCAAGGGTGGAGAAAGTCACCCTCTTAACATCAGTGCAGGACTGGGGCCCAAAATGACTGAATTAAATGCAGTGTAAACTGAGAGGGCCTCAGGCACTGATGGAGAAACAGTTCAGCTCGCTTCAGTTAACATGTCTTTTGCTTTTACCCACTTGGCTTCATTGTTCTGAGGATCTGGCCCAGTACAAGAATGAAATCCCACCCCCAGCCCCTGTTCTGCTTCCAGCTTTTGCTGCTGGCTATCTCTGATGGACAGTTGCAGGAATTTCTTAAGGAGAAATCTATGTGACACTGCTACACTTAGGAAAGTCTGAAAATAGGCTTTTTTCCTTACTTCTGCTTCTGCACTGGCCTTGCTCAGAGTGGAAAGCATTTGCCAAGGTATACTTGAGGGTCTGGTTTTTAATGGCTGGGCAAAATCATTCACAAGATCACTGTGAAGCAAAGTAACTCCAGATGGAAGTAACTTAAGATGTTTGGGACAAACCCACAAAGTTGAGTACAGGAATATTGATTTAGGGGTGTTTGTGGTATGGAAGATAACAGAGATAATGCTGAACATAAAACCATGATCTCTTGATGATAAACAGCCCCACAATGCAGTGTATCACAATACCACAGAAAGGAAGACCCAGCAGGTCATGCTCAGATTATACCTACTGCAGACTTTCATTGCATTTTTAGAAAATCCCTCATTTATTTCTAAACAACCTTACATCTGCTATGCACTGCCTACCTTCTTTACTGCAGTTGAAATTCCTTTGCTTTTAGTCTGTATGCTGTCTGAGTGTCTATGGCTTTTGGACTGTAATATAAAGAAGCCCCCCATGGCCCTCCCTCACCCTCTTCAAGGCATTAGACTGGTTGCTTGGCTGTGTTTGGTAACCTTGGGCATCCCCTATGCTTTGCTGTGAGCCCAGTGCTGCTGTTAGTTAGCTGCTTGTGGTGTAAAAGCACTACCAGCAGCATTTTAGATGTACAGCACTGCAGAGAGGCAGGTACTTTCAAGGCTTCTTTACATGGGGATTTCTGGGAGCACAGTGGCTTTGGTTTGAGAGAGTTAGTTTTATCTTGCCCCTGGTTTACCTCATGGAGTATTCCCAGCATACTGGGAGAGTTGTGGAAGCATCAGATCCTTGTGTTGCACGCAGTGAGGGACAGCAATGTTCAAGCAAGGTTATTTAGGCTTGTCAAAGCTCTGTGCAGCAGTCCTAGCCACCTGGGGAAGGGGGTGGCATCCTGGCATCCACACCCACAGCTGCTTCTCTAACTCCCGTCCTTGAGAAAAACATCTCAAGCTCAGGTAAGTGTTAAAGGCTATAGACTTTTATTCCTTGCCCCAAGCACTGGGATATTCTGCCACAGGTGCCTAAAAGTCATCCTAATTCCTTTTAATTTGAAAGGTTTCACCTTTCACCATCTATGGTATCTGAGCAAAGGAAGTCTCTCTTAAAGAGAGCTCTCTTCTAATAGGAGATGGGGAGAAGCAGCCCTGGTTCTTCTCAAACTGTGACAGGCTCTATGACCACTGAGATGGAAAAAGTTTGCAAATTGTCTAGTTCAAAGTATGCAAAAATAGCAGGGCTGCAATTCCAACAAGGCTGCTCTTCTGTCCCTGTTTGATGACAGCTGGTGAGAGTGAAAATGAGTAGTGCAAGACTATCGAGACTTAATCGATTGTAGGATTTCAGTTGTATGAATTTGATTTGAAAGGATTTGTGTTACATGTATATATCATGACTAGTCATTGCTGCCTGCACTGACACTACATTATGTGAGCATTCTTATTCCAGAGACTAGCTGCATTGACAAAATCACTTAGTACAGCTGACCAAGCTAAAAATAAATACATAAAAAAATAGGCTGTCTTTTGGCTCAAGGATCTCACATATACACCATTTTTACTTTGTGATGCTGCTATTTTTGATGCTTCTATTTTATATTTTCTGGCTTGGGAAAGCTAATTTCAAACAATGGGTTACTTGCACACCACTTCCTTTGATTGTACTTCCTTCACTATTCGAAGTAAGAGAAGTTGAAATGATATATGCTTCAAGTTAGTCTGACTTACTGTGTCAGCCAGCAAATAATATATAATATAGAATTTTTCAGAGAACACAAAAGCTATGAGCTAAGAAAGTTTTCTAATCACTGGTGTCTATGGTGAGGTTAAAAAAAGTAATTTCAAGTTGAAGAAATGTGAAATTAACACCTGTCTCAAATACTTCACAATCATTTATCATTAGTGGAAAGCAGTCCTGAGCTTTCAAGGTTGCTTGGTAAATGTATTTGTTGTATTCCAGGAACAGCAAGGAATGCTAAGGTGAGGGTTTCTGCTCCTGAAGCCCAGAATTCTCCATGGCTTGTGCATTTTACTGGTCTCTCTCTACGTTTATTTACTTTCCTTGCTCTCAAGGCAAGACAGTTTTCAGGCAAACAAGATACCAAATGGTCCATGAACCTAGGGCAGACAATACTGCAGGCAATTTTGCTCTTAATGTGCATGAAATATGTGTGGCATCTCTTACTCTCACTGAAGTCACAAGGAGAACTGGTATCTGCTTGTACTGCAGAAGCCTGTCCTGAGCTATCCTCACATAAATAATCTCAGTTCAGAAAAGATTTAAACGTTGTGGGGTCTGGTTGTGTGTTAGCAAATCTATAAGCTCTCCTACAACATCAGGCTTTGAGCCTCACAATGCAGTGAGGGATTATACAGGACTTTAGCAATGCTTCACTGTGGCATTTGTTTAATGTGACCTAGCTTCATTGTCTGTATTAGTCACTCCTGTGCTCTGCTGAGCTGCAAGTGAAAGCCTCAAAGACAAAACACCTCTGCTGGCCAATCTGCCACAAAAATTACTATAAAAAGTAATTATATGAAGTACAGTGACATTTTCAGAAGCTCTATATATTTTGCTAGATGCAAGGGAATAATACTGCTCTCAATCCCATTAGAAGTGCCAAACCTGCTCACCATTAGCTGCTTTGGGAAACACTGGCCAGGGGAGTATTTACACAAGGATGAAGCTAATCTTTCTCCAGGTTTAAAAAAACTGCCACAATGTCAGAGCAGCTTGAGAATTTATTTTAGATGCAATTCATAGTTTGTCCTTCACTACCAATTAGGTTTAGCCAGGTTGGTATGTTATGCCAAATGCTCTGAACAAGTGCTGTATTTTGCTTTGCACGGCAAGAGAGGCAGTGGGAAGACCTGTACATTAGGGAGAGGTTTGACTGCCCAGGCTGAATGATGGTGATGACAGGGTTGAGTGTTTAGGGTGAGAGTCAGGGGGAAGGCCAGCATGGCAGATATCCTGGTGGGAGCCTGTTATAGACCACTCAATCAAGATGCAGAGGAAGACAGAATATTCTATAAGGAGCTGGAAGATTCAGTCTTACAATCACTACATCATTCTTGTGGGGGACTTCAACTTACCAGATGCTTCCTGGAAATACTGCACAGCAGACAGGAAGCAGTCTAGGACCTCCTGCAGTAAGATTCCTAGGGTTATTCAGGCTGGAGAAATGGAGGCTCAGATAAGACCTTATTACTCTGAACAATTACCTGAAAGAAGGATGTAGCTAGGTGTCTCTTCTCCTGAGTAACAAGTGATAGGACAAGAGAGACTGCATCAAGTTGTGCCAGGGCAGGTTTGGGTCAGATATTAGGAAGAAATTCTTCAACAAAAGGATTGCCAAGCATTGGAAGAGGCTGCCCAGAGAAGCACTGGAGTCACCATCTCTGGATATTTTTAAAGGATGTGTGGATGTAGCTACTCAGGGACAGGGTTTAGGGACGGACTTCGCAGTCCTGGGGTACTGGTTGGACACAGGGATATCAGAAGTCTTTTCCAACCTAAACAATTCCACGGTTCAGCTGTACTCTGCCTCTTTAGTGCTGGTTCATGTCATGTTCAGTGGAGGTGGTAAAGTCTGCAAGACACAGACAGACTTGGCAGGTTGTGGAGAAGAACAGGGACCTGTTTCTTGTAACACAAAGAGAGAGAGAGAAACCATAAGAATAAGTTTACCACTGAACAGCAACAGCATGTGCTGTGCTAAGATATGGAACAGCAGCTTCTCCTGACCCTCAGGGGTAACAGGCCCAGACACACAAGAGCCAAAGCAAGGATGGCAGTCTCCCAGTGTCTCTCAGTATTTGAATTACATGGTGAGGTTTTGGTACTGTGGGGGCTGAAGGGGTGGCTAGGGTCAATTCACCACACTCCATTTCAGGTACCCAGCACGGCCCTCAATCAGCCTCCCACTCCATTAATTTCAAGATCACAAACTGCTTACAAACAAAGCTTCAGTCTTTCAACAAATGAGACTCCTCCCTCCTGCCCTCAACTGGCTAGTTCTGCAAGGAAAGTCCTCTTTGGAATCTGGCTCATTCTTTCTTCCTTTGCACATCCTTGGGCACGGCCCGCTTCCCAAACAGCCTTGGGGTCCTGTCCCCTTTTCAAAGCACCAGACACCAGCCACTCAAGTGTTTTCAGGTGATGCAGGAGATGCTCCTTCCATTTAGTGTTTCATAACCAAATCTGAGCCTGCTAAAAGCAGCTGATATTATGCTTCATATAGTTGTGATGTACACAAATACACATGTGTACACAGAGACACACACAACAATGACATCACGTAAGTTATGGCCCTGCTGTAGGCCACAGAGGATGACAGAACCATTCTACCAGCTCACCTGTTTATGAACAAATAACAAAAGCCTAAAATCAGGGAGCCTCCTACCAAAGGTGTCTTTGTCCAACAGCTTTACAATAACTGGTGAATTCCCAAAAAAAAACCCCAAACCTAAGCACTGTGTGGTTTCTGGTAGGAAGGGCACTGTGAGTTACTGAGAAATTCAGTCATGATACCACAATCTCAGCATAACTCTGCAGAAAAGGACTTGGGATGCTGGCAGACAAGTGAGCGTGAAGCCAGCATGGCACCCATGCAGTGCCCAAGGGTAATGGCTTACTGTTGCTGAATTAAGTAATGCATCACAGCAGACTGAAATTAAGTATTTCTTTCTATTTGGCTCACATCTGGAGTGCTCTCACCAGTTTTGGGCTCCCCAGTGATGAAAAGAAGATGACAAACTGGAGAAGGATAGATGAAGGGCCACTGAGATGGCTGGGGAGCCATGATATTATAAAGAATTTGAGAGAGGAACATTTATTCAACCTTTCCCTCTCCAGGCTAAGGACAGATTCAGATGCCACCTTCAGCTATCTAATGGGTGACTGAAAGAAAGACAGGACCAAACTTTTCTGAGAAGTGCTCAGTTGCAACAGATTAAGGTTATGGCAAGGAAAATTCTGGTTGAACAGCTATTAAGAAAAAATTCTTCTCAAGGAGTATGCAACACCAGAACTTGTGCCCAGACCAGTGGTGGAGTAGCCATCCTTGAAAATAGTCAAGGCTCACTGGACACAGCCCTGAGCTACCTATATCAAATACAGATATTTGAAGCTGACCCCACTGTGAGCAGGAGGTGGGACCAGATGACCTCCATAGCAAAAGTCCTTTCTCACCTGAATTCTTCTGTGATTCTAACGTGCCTCATGACATATGTGCTAAGATATTAAGAGCACTTAATATATCATCACTGGTGTCCGGTATCAGCAACACTTTCATCAGCTGGAACGCTGCCGAGCTGACTCAAATACTGTACATCTTGTCTAAATGCAATTAAAAAAGGCACATGGCACTTTGTGTGTATCTCAATTAGCTTTGTACCATGCACACTGATATTCAAAATCAGCTGAGTTGGGGGTCTGTTCCCCACTCGTATTAACCACAGTTTAGATTTTGAGGGATCAGAGCAAAGCTCACACAGTGCAAACCTAACAAATCAAGCCCTGAAAGATTAATGCTCCTGCATAAAGCAGCAAACCTCACACACAGCTCCACAGACCTGATTCTTTTGTTGCTCTGCTCTTAGGATGAAAGAGGAGCAACAGGGCAGTGAGGTCTCTCCACTTTGGTATCTATTATTGTAACACTAAGTGCTAGCTCCTATCACCCCTGGAATCTTGTCTGGGAAGTTCTGCTACAGCATTTACATTCTTATCTTTGTTTAGTCAATGCCGGCAAATAAAAGCAAACAAATAATCTCCACTGTACAGCCTGGGAGTCCTGAGATGCTGCCACTTGCGTTCCAGTTGATTTTTATTTGCAGTCTCTTATGCTGGTGACAATCTTGGAAAGCAGGTGCAGCCTGGAAAGCGAAGCAACTGCAAACGGATGTTTTTATGAGTCTGCCCTTTTTACTCAAATGCTGAACAGGTGAACACAAGCAAAGGGAGAACTGGGCTAATTATGAAAACATCAAAGCAGTAATTTCTCTGAAACAAGTCCATGTATTTTACCTCATTTCCTGCCTTAGGCCATGCACTAGGAGATATTCAACTGCCTCATATAATTTAAAGAGGTATGTGATCTACACAAACCCTCTTTAATTGCACAAATCTCTCTCTGTACCTTCAGGGAAGAACAGAGGGAGATTTCCACAAGGCAATGCAGAGCAGCAGCCTAAGAAAAGGGGCTCTGCCCCAATGCTAGAGAATCCCTCTTTCTGGACAACAGGTAGAAAGAGTGACCAACTTATCCACCTGAGTCAAAGGCTGGGAACTAGGAAAATATGAATTTTCCCCATATAAATCAAAATTAGCACTTCAGACTCTCAGAAGCAAAGAAGTACAGAAGTCTGCTGTTTAGGTTATTCCTTACACAGCCAATGGCTATTAAGTGAAGCATTACCCATCTCATCCATTACTAGTAACGAGGACTGACTTAGGCAAACGTTGTATTTGGCAATGCCAGAGAACTGCAAGACTCCAGAGAGTAACCGCAAGGCAGAGATGCTCCAGCCTGCTTCTGATTAAGAAGCTCCCAGTTGGTATGCTGTGCCCAAGGACTGTCTCCAGGCCATGCCCTTCCAGATGGAAGAAAGGATTGGCTAACTGGTCATAAATCTCCCCATTGAAAGGTGATTAGCTTGAAAATTCCCCGTTGTTCTGTCAGGAAGCCATAGAGGAGAGGCGCAAATCCATTAAATTACATCTGGCAGACACATCTAAGAATACATGGCATTTGGTGATACATGGAAACTACCACGTTATACCTTCAGACAGCTCATACAAGTATCTCTTTCCAAATTACCATTCTTGCCATCTAATTCTCATTAGACTCACTCAACTGTTCCATTAATGTTGTATTTTTCCTCCCAAAGGATTAACATTGATTTTTTTTTGTCTTGAGCACACACAGCAAGGTCATACTGTTTCCTTCAGGGTGGATTCATTCAAGAAAGAACTACACTATTAAACCTGACTTGATGTTATTGTCAATAGAGCTTGGCTACCACAATGCTATTTAAGAGAATTTCCATGCAACTCTCCTGAGTCCAGCTACATCCATCATTCCACTTCATAACACACTAGACACTTGACAACTCATTAAAAATATATATAAAAAATGGAAGTCAGGGCTGCATCCCAGGGAAGCCCTACTAACATTCAAACTCCACCTCTAATTAAAAAATAATAAACAGCAAAATAATTACAAAATGCTTCTGGGAATAGAAGTTCTTCAGCAGAAAACGAAATCAGGAAGGCAGGACAGCAGGCAGGCCTGTAAAACACTTTTAGCTGGATATTCTGCATTTCAGGTCACAGGTACATTAGTAATTCAGTCACTGGTGGGCTGGGCAGCCTGAATGGGCAACCACTAATGTGGGTTTGGTAAAGCCCTACTTTTGGGATGATCCAGTCTCTCCTTTGTATCTTGATCAAGTTCAGTATGAGAGGGGTGAGACTTAGAGCAGCAACTTAGAGCAGACAAAGCTGCCTCCTCTGCTACAGCTTTCCTCTCCCCACAGCATTCCCTCTCTGTTCCCACATGGATCTGCAGAGAGCAGACGTATCCCTTCCCAGCCTTTGTTTTACTATCTTGACAAGTCAAACTCTCTCTTGCCCATCCCTGATACCACAGGCCTTTCATTTCTCTGTGGCTTCCCCCCGCACTCCATCTTTTTCCAGACAGGGATTCTCTCAACTACTTTGGGGAAAACATAGGCAAAAGTCACATTAGCAATATTAAACAGCAGCTCACTGATAGAGTAGAGCTTTATAGAAGCACGAGGAAGGACAAGAAGAAAGAAACAAGAGAGAAAAAATGTAAAAAACCCATTAAAAAATGCCCAGTTTTACATGTTGCAAAGAGCAAACAGGAAATGTATAGTAAGTCCCTGACTCAGGAGCTGAGTTTTCCAAAGGGCTGAGGACTTCCTTCCAATTTCTTGGTCCTGGATTGTCCCTTCTGTTGCTTTCAGATACTCCCTCTACACTACTGGAACAAGCTTCTGACCTTAAGATTCTTAATGAATTTTACCTTTCTTTGATAAAATAGCAAATAAATAGAATTGAAAAAGCCATCTGGGGCAAATCAAGGTTGGGTTCATGTTCTGCAGAGATCTACAAGGTGAAAAGAGATGAAAAAGGAAGAAACATCTTATGGAACAGCTAATGGAAGAAGAAGAAAGTGATTTTAACTGTCTCTGAATGGTCAATGCTTTATTCTGGTATTTTTAAAGTAGGCAGCAGTCTATGCTTTTTTCTGTCTCTTCTGTTCCTTCCAATTCTTCCCCCTCCCCTTCTCTCTTATGCACCTATATATCACCATCTGCCTGTTCTCCAAATGTACTGGAGAAATGCAGTGCATTGAACAGAAATAAAAGCAGTGAGAAAAATTCTTCATGGCATATAGGGACTTACCCACATGGAGGGAAAACTTATGGGGTGGGCTGAAATGTTTAAATGTTCTGGACCATCAGAGCAGTCCAAAAATATCTTGCTGGATATTAGGACTTAGCAAATTCACCCTTGCAGTGTTTTCTTGTGCACTCCATATTAGGTAGACCTAAGAGAGTCCCAGTGTCTGCAGCTCTCAGAGCTGCAGGGCAGAAGACGTCACTGGTCTTCCTCTGGGTGGCTCAAATCTCCTGTTGACTGTCACTATTACTTACTTAAGGAAGGAAAAGGAAAAAAAAGGCACTTCATTCAAGGTTGCTCCATTTTTGGAATTGCTTGTAATGACTGTTATTCTAATGTTGTTCTACCTTTAGGTCTGTCATCTCTCCCTTAAAAATCCAAACCCTTTCTCACCAGGGAAAAACTGCAGAGCTGTCCTGGTACAAGGATGGTCTGCTTGTACCGAATTTGCAGAGCAGGAGGATACATTCACTGCCAGAGAAAGGAAGCACCCTCCCTCCCCCTGCAAAAAGCTATTTTTTGCAGGCGTTGTCATATCTTATCCCCAGGAAGAGGAGAGGGCTGTGCTAGAAAGTCCTCAGAGTCACATTTGCTTCTGTTTTACTCTGTCCTTCACAGCACCACTGCAACAATGCATCCATACACTTGAAGGCAAGGCACAGCACACAGACACAGCAGATTCCTCTAATGAAAACAAATCGTGGCTAGAGGAAGAAAGAGTTTGCAGATCTGCCTCCTAAACCCCACTCCCACCACAATGATGTTTTCACCACCACTTTACAGTTAGGGACATAAGGGTACTCAAAGCTCTAAAGCACATCATTTGTGCTGAATAGTTGCAGTACTTTGTCTAAAATAATTTGTGGTCCAAAATCCCCCATGAATAAAGGCATCTAGACATATAATTAGAATAAATAAGATTTTGCGCTTACAGCGTGTCTGTCATCTGAAAGTATGTGCAGATATTAATTAAGCTCCACAAACCCCAGATGAAGTAGATTAGTAGCTTCATCCCTGTTTTACAGAGGTTTAGAGTAAAGTGTGACACATAATCAGAGCTGAAAGTGCAGCAGGGCTGGCCGTGCCAGCGGTGGTGAGAGCCAGGGCTCCACCTCCTCTCCAGCCTCTCCACTGAATTGCCTTCAATGGAAAATGACAAGAGTTGCAGCTCTGCTCCCTGGAAGAAAAAGGCACACCCTGTTGCACAACAGTAGCAAAGCCCCAGCCTGAAGTGCTTTGATAAATACCAGGAAACAGTGCTTAGTTTGGGAAGAGAAACCTGGAGCTCGCCTGCTCTCGTATGTTTGCTTTGGGTGCTCTGTGTCTCTCTTTCTGAGACACCAAGAGATGCCCTCTGCAGCAGCATCCCCGCACAGCCCCAGCAGCACAGCTCAGGCCTGGAGGATATGCTCTAGGGAGTACCTGAAGTACTTTAACATGCAGTTTTGGTTGGTGTATTTCTGTTTCTATGCATTTTTGCTATAACTCATAAGCCACACCATCCTAGGATCACACAGACAGCATGCAATAAAAAACTGTAGTCAATACATACCTTCAAACCTTAAAATAACTGTCTCTTGAAGCAGGTGTTACATTCTGTTTTACATTTTACATCTGACACCATACAAAAATATTTAAAGTAATGAATGTAAAGTATATGTGCATTAAGAAAAAAACCCAGACCCTTAGAAAGTATTGAGTAAATCTTTAGTGGTTTTGTATGCTAAAGAACAGTTAAAAATTTGTTTTGCAGGCATTACATATTGCAATTCAAGTTCTTATGACAGAAGTTTCTCAAAGATTCCTCTTAAGTAGTAGCTGTGATAATGAAAACTATTTTTCATTATCACAAAAGTAGTACAACTGTCCAATTCCTCAAAACTGCCCAGTCCTTAACTCTGCTTACTACCTTTGCCTAAGCAGGAGCAGGAGGAAGAAGTCTCTCCAGAACAGACAAAAACAGGTCATTCACTGTGTCTCTCCAGACACAATTATCCACCTAATTACACTCAGGACAAATGCACAGTTGTCCTAGTGACTGGGGCATGCATTTTAATTGTCATGTTCAATTCTCTGTACACAAATAGAAAAAACTGAGCAAGAAATGTCTCTAGAAAATGGAAACAGACCACAGCATACCTATCTACAAAATAGGCAACAAACTGGGTAAACTACACACACAAAACCGCTCTTTAGAAGATAAATAACTCCATTAATATGAAAACTAAGCTCTTTTGTTCTCACATTTAAACACAGAATGCATTCCAATTTCAGCATTCAAAGTAAAAATGGTTTTAATTAGCATCCTAGCTACCTTACAAGACATACAGACCTTAGTATGATGGAGCCATGATAATTTACCCATGCAGAGAATCTGCCCTGTGATTTATACCATTACTGCATGGCAGCATGAAACAAATCCCCAAGGAAGTAACACATGTCATCCTGGAAAATTTTATGCAATCAAGCCATGTTTTATTACGTGAATGGATGCCTTTGAAAACAAGGATGCATGCACCATACTGTGAGGTAAAATGAAATAAATGAACAGAAATAATTCATTTCCATGTACTAATCAGTAGAAACTGTAGTCTTCAAATTACCCTGATGCTACCAAATGCGAGTCTGGAGACAATAGGTTGACTCTTCTACTAAAATGAACATGAAATTGCATCCTAAGTTCACAATGAAGGCCAAATTAAACAGTCCAAGACTTTGCAAAGTCTTTTTCTTTTTATTCAGCCCTTGCACTCCACTGAACAATTAAGAGCAGAAGATTTAAATAAAGCATCATACAGTTTTTAAACACTCAAATCTAACCAAGAGCCATGCACTTGTCTTGGGCAAAAGGAACATAATCTATAAAAACATCTGTTCTCAATCAAGTTCTTCAGCTTCTAGCATTACCAGCAGAGCAAGATTTGTGTTCTGCCCACTAAAAGGATGCCTCTGGCAAGCAAAATGAAGTGTGTATACATATCTATCTAATAAAGACTAGAACTGCACACTTACTGGCTGTGTTGTACTCACAATGACATCTCTGCAAGGAACTGAGACAGGTGTTACACTGCTTACTGCTATTATTTATAACCACACATTTATCAGAGATGCTGACCACTCAGAAAATAAAATCCAGCCCCTACAGGCATGAGGAGATAGAAAGAGAGCTTTGATAAAAAAATCAGGTTAATACAAACCAGCTGAAATAGAACACTATTTCTAGTATTTCTATGAAAATGGATATAGATATAATTACATGAGTAAAAGATGAAGGGGTGGAGAGGGTTCTTTTAAACAGTGAATCTAAACCACTGCCTTTGAAGCTAAGCTATTTTTCTGTAAATCCATTATTTGCTCTAGCCTGCTTATCTTAAAAAGAACAGTAAGAAGTTCAGAGAGAGGTAACAGCAATAATGAAAGGAATGGAACTGGTTCAGTGACAGATACCTGCAAAATCAGTAATGGGAAGGGGATGAATAAAAATCATGAGTAAGTTATGTCTTCCAAAGTGAGAATAGGGTACATCACTGTGGCTAAGAAGAGCTGCATCAAGAACATAGAGAATTTGGCAGTTCTTTTTAAAGCAGAAAAGAGACCTGTGGGTCTCCTTTGCCAAAGGGCATTGTGGATGATGAAAGCTCTAACACAGGCTCAAGACAAGCTCATGAAGGAAAAAGCCACTGGGAATTACTATGCAAGTACAATCCATCTCTACTTTGGAATATCCCAAGCTAAGTCCTAACCTTTGAAGTAGCATGTATGCCTGCCCTGGCCTCATTCTTTCCTAGGCACTTCTTTGCTGCTGCTGGTGAGAAGAAGTACTCGAACCTCTGGCCTGACCTGATACAGTCATGCCAATGTTATGTTTAGTATCTGCTTGCAGAAAAAATTCCTGGTAATAGCTTCAGATTCACTTTGGGGAGGGGGGTGATGGCTGGATGAAGCACAGCTTTGCAGAAAAGGACTTGGTGAACAAGCAGCTGGCCATGGGTCAGCAATGTGCCCTTGCAGCAAAGGCAGCTCACAGTATCCAGGGCTGCATTAGGAAGAGTGCTGCCAAAAGGTTGAGGGAGCTCCTCTACTCAGCACTGGTGAGGCCACACCCAGAGTACTGTGTCCACTTCTGGGCTCTCCAGTATGAGACATGGGCACACTGGAGAGAGTCCAGGCAAAGGGGCATCGAGATCAGAAAGGAGCCAGAGCATCTGTCATACAAGGAGAAGCTGAGAGCTGGCACTGCTCAGCCTTGTAGGAGAGTGGGGAGATCTCATCAGTACAGTCAAAAACCTGATGGTAAGGTGCAAAGAAGTGGAACCTCTTAGAACTTCTCAGGGATATCCCATGACTGAAAGGGCACAAACAGAAACATGAGAAATTCCATTTAAACATTACTCAGAGGTTTGTTTACTGTAAGGATGGTCAAACACTGGAAGAGATTGCACAGAGGTTGCTCCATCCTTGGAGCAACTTGCCCAGCTGGACACGGTCCTGGTACCCTGCTCTAGCTGAACCTGTTAAGGAGGGAGCTGGAGTTGGACCACAAGATCTCCCAAGATCCTTTCCAACCTCAACTATCCTGCGATTCTGGTATGTGGGTAATATGTCCCCAGCTGCATTTACCACAAAGAACTTCTCCCAAACCATGTCTTCCTGTGGCAAGGCCACAATCTACACTAATCTTGGAAAATGATGGTCACCAAACAGCCTACAGTCAATTTGTTGGCCCAGCTTAGGTGACTTAAATCCAGTTTGTTTTTCCAACTTCAGTTGGAGAGTACTCTGTGACTGTGAACCCTTCCTGCATGGCTGCCAAACCTTATGTTTCGTGGAGCAGATGATAGTCAAAGAACAACTCTCATGATTAGCACAACCTCTGTTAGCTGTGTATTCTCTTTGATTTGGTTATGGAGCAAATCAAATGTGATCATAAGATCGTGTTTTCCACCCATTCATGTGATCACAACAGACCAGGGACACATTATGAACAAAACCCAATACATAGCAGTTTTGTTTTGCTATCAAGGATAGGGATGAAGTAGTGCAGACAGCTACACTGCATTCCAATACCAACCTTACTGCCCTTGCCGCAGCCTTCAAGAGAAGCAAGAAATCATTACAGCTTTCCATTGCATTCAGTAATATCCAAGTATGAGTCAAGCAATTTTTTTGCATTGTTTTGATGGTATTTTTTATTATTTTCTTTAAATCTGGCACAGTGATGGAGATGAGGGTGCCCATTTCCTTCCCTTAAATTGACAATTCCTTCTCTTCCCTAAAACATGTTGAGAATTGCTGTGACTTGACAAAGTGCTGTGTGAGATGCATGCTGGGCAGGAGTCTTCCAAATATCTCAGTACACGTTTAGTTTAACTTGCAATATCACATACAGAGCTTTTGGACTCAAATCCAACATGCTGGCATTGATTTTCTCCTCCTCTGAATCAAAAGTGAGAATGGTACTGAATGCACAGTGGCTGGGAACTAACAAATTTCAGTGTCTTTCTCTAGTTACATACAGGTAGGTGGATTTGTGTATTGCTTTAAAAGGAGGTGTCATCTGCCCCAGCTTATGTTATATTTTCTGACTTGGTTGGGCACATGTCAGTTTTGTTATCACCATCCCAAAGCTGTGTATTGCATGATGTTATATAACCAAATTTGGTACATACTGAAGAAAGCCATAGTTATTTGGTTGTAGAAATGTGCTGTCACAGTCTAAGAGAAGGAGATATGGACTAAGCCCTTGTTTCCAGAGCAGCAAAGATACCTAATCTTTAAGAAACTCCATCAGCCCCTAGGAGGGAGAAATGCTCTATGACCCTTGCAAGCAGGATCCAGAAGAAGCCTGTGAAAGAGAAGAAGGAAACAGAGCTGTTCTAGTAAAGGAAGAGATCACAGAAATTTTTGAGATGGCATCAGGAGCAATGTGGAAAAAGAACCCTAGCAAGTTGTATTTATTAAAGAAACTATGGTCTCACAGGATGTACAATTTTTAGGGGCCAACCCAAGCTAATTGTTTCTGGCAGCCAACAGCTATCTATCCAAAGGAGTAGCTGCTCACCTCACAAAGATTATGCTTCAATTAGCCCTGAAAACTGGTTCTGAGTGTCTCTTTCAAACAAAAACAAAATTCCTCAACAAATATACTTCCTTAGATTAGGTATTAGCCAGTAGTACTTACTCTGTAAAGGCCAGTGGTGGATTCCTGATCCAGGCTCAAGGATCCTGTGACATCACTTAGAAACTGCAAGTGTTACAGGAAGCAGCACAGCTGCTGTGTGTGGGATTTTCCAAGTGCCTGTGGTTTCCCAACCACAGCATTGGACACAAAGTGCCAAAGGCCCCTGGGATGAAGCAGAGCATGGCACTCACGCCCTGGGACACTCTCGGCACTGCAGTGCTGCTCTATGGTGCTGTTCTGCCATGCTGCAGCATGCTTTATATGGAAAACACACTGATTGGACTGCTGCTGTAAACACCCTGCAGTCACAGCGAAACACAGCCATTTTCAGCTGTGCAGAGACAGCTTGTGTGTATTATGGGGGCAACTCTACCCTGGGTAAAGGTGAAGTTACTGACACCCAATGGACTCATTCATTGCTAGATCTGTGCCCTTCATTTAAAGCCAGCAACACTCTTCAGATTGGAATTTTCCAAATATAGCTTTGACAACCCAGTTCCAAGAGCCCAGGGGAGGAGACATGACTACTTTGCTAATTGATGCTGATGCACCAGGGAGGCTCGGCACTGTCTACAGCAGAGCTCTCCCTTAAAGTGGACTAGGTCTGTTGGATGGCAACTGTACCAAGTCAAACAGTAATTCTCACAAGCAGATCCTCCTTCTCTAAATTATTACATATCCACAACAGTACTACTAGAGTAGGAAAACAATGTATTCGAACTGGAGGGACCAGCACAGAAACATGTGTGAATTCAATTACATCTGCTTGTGGACGTGTCTTGACCTCATTTCAAACCCCATGGATCTAGTTCATAATCTAGTTTGCCCTCTTGCATAATCCAAGACATATATTTCTCTTTGGTAGGGGACTGAACATACTGTGCTCAAGAACTTGTATTTTTAATAAAAGTACAGCTAGTACTTGGCTAATACATACATTTCAGAAAGACATTCAGTTTTCTTCTGATGGCCTCGAGGAGATTCAGAATTTACCACTTGTCACATTACATCCTCAATTGCATAAACCCAGTCTTAAGTTCTCCATGGGGACAGTGTCTCATTCAGTACACAGGACAAAATCACTTAGCTAGCAGCCATTCAATATTTTATTTTCGCCCTTTTTATCTGATGTATAGCCTTAAAAGCCTTGTTTACTGCACATTATTCCAGCTCTATTCTGAAGGCAGAATGATTAATTTCTTTACAGACATTTCTATACTGCTCATCAGATGCTTCTAACTTGTTATGTGCAATTTCCTAGCTTTTGGAAAAGCACATAAAGGAATGCCATAATGTGGCACCATATAACTACTGCCATGATTCATATCAGCAGGGACAGACCAGACCTCTGCTATCTTAGCTAACAGGTGTGAACCACAGTCTGCCAGCAGGGCCAAGTTAAAGGCGGTGAGGTACATCCTTAAACAAGTGATTTTCACTGATATTTGCTGGCACCAGGATGGGAAGATTCAGAATCTTAAGGAGACTCAAGGAAGTACTCTTACAGGTTCCTGCCCCTTTGTCATTCTCCTAAGACTGACCCCTTCAATTCACTCTTTCCAGCATGCCCACCTTTCCATCCATGTGTCTTCTTATCTATCCAGTCCTATCTGGCATTACCTATCTTATCCTATTTTCTATCTATCTGTATTTCTCTCACTTTTTCAGTTTTTTTCCTCTTCCCTACTTGCTTACAGACTGGGTCTCTGGCCCCAGATTTCTCATCTTAGTGTCTTTTTCAGCTTTTCTGAATTTTACATCCATCCCTTCACTAAAACCTCATCACAGAATACTCTGAACTGGAAGGGATCCACAAGAATCACTGAGACCATCTCTTTGTCTCACACAAGACAGCCCCAAGAGTCACTCCATGTGTCTGAGAGCATTGTCCAATTGCTTCCTGAACTCTGGCAGGCTCAGTGCTGTGACCAATGCTGGATGCCATTCCAGAGCCCAACCATCCTCTGGGTGAAGAATCTTTACCTTACTAACCTAACCCTCCCTAACACAACTTCAGGCCATTCTCTCAGGTCCTGTCACTGGTCACCACAGAGAGAGATCAGTGCCTGCCCCTCCTCTTCCTCTCATGAGGAAGTTGTAAATGCTGTCCCCAGTCTCCTCTTCTCCAGGCTGAACCGACCAAGTGACCTCAGCTGCTCCTTATATGGCTTCCCTTCAAGACCCTCCACTGTTTTGGCTGCCCTCCTTTGGACACTCTCTAACAGTTTAATTCCCTTCTTACCCTGTGGCACCCCAAACTGCCCCCAGCACTAGAGGTGAGGCTGCCCCAGCTCAGAGCAGAGCAGGACAATGCCCTCCCTTGCCCAGCTGTGATGCTGTGCCCGATGCCCCCAGGATGGGGTTGGCCCTCCTGGCTGCCAGGGCACTGCTGGCTCATGTTCACCTTGTCACCGACCAGGAGCCCAGGTCCCTTCCTGTGAAGCAGCTTTCCAGCCCCTTGTGCCCCATGCTGCATGTACAGCCAAGGTGGCCCTGGGACAGGCGCCCTCATGAACCCATGCTGGCTGTGACCAACAACTGCACTGTCTTTCAGGCATTTTTCAATACCTCCTGGAATAATGTCTATCATTTTAACAGTCACTGAAGTGAGACTGACAGGCCCGTAGTTACAAGAGTCATTCTCTTGCCCTTCTTGAAAATTACTGGAGTTTGAGGGGAATAAGCATCCACAGACTCTTTAAAACTTTCAGAAATACTTACCTATTAAGCATATATTTGTTTTTTAAAGGTTACAACTTGGATAACCTAGGAAAGATTACAGTAAAAAGCCATTCATATATTGCCCATTCCTGACAAAACCTGGAGATAACAAGCCACCATAAAGAAGATACTGCAGAAGCTTTTAAGGTCTCTTCTTTAGCCTCCTTTTCAGAAACGGCAAAGACATGATGGAATGACTTTTTCTGAAGTAAACTGGGCCAGAACATCTGAGATGTGCACCTTGGAAACTTTTATTCCAGGTTACTATAGTTTGAGAAAACTGCAAGCAATTGAAATGTGAAGTCTCAGAATGTGGTTATGTCCATGAAATAAGACAAAAATGAGAGCTATTAGTATCATGTTGGCATCTAATTTGATGGCTTCTCTGGTATTAGCAACTTCTCTTAAATTATGACAGACCAAAGAACATCATTCCATCTAGCTTGGTTTTTACTGAGTGAATTTGTGAAGGCTGTATCACAACACCAAAGTAATATTATTGCCCCATATAAGCCTGACGTGTACAGCAGCCTTGTAACGTTCTCCTGCCATGCACCAGCTATTCATTTGCAATTTTTTACTGAGCATTTATTATTATTATTATCAAATATCTTGCCCTTTCCCTGTAGGTTCTACTATTTTTGTTAATTGTAGCTTCACTTAATGATCTCTTATACACTGATACCCCTTCAGGTTTGGAGTTGCCAGCAAACCTCATGAGGACCAAATTCATGCCAGGATATACAAATATGCTAGCAAAGACACTAAGCAGTCACATGGATATAGAATTCCTGTAAAAATTAAGTTAGTCAAGACAAACTTCTAAAATTACTGAGAGACCTGGTAAGGGCTACAGTTAACAAGACACAGCATTGATGAAACATGATTAACTGCTCTGATTTCACACGAGAACTGGCTTTTGGTCTTCCACAAAGCTCCCTGTATAATTATTATTGTTATTAAGCTCTAGGCCCAGTGTCTGAAAAACAGTTTTGGGCTTGGTGCCACAGAAAAAGAATACTTGCTGGGTAGGAGGTGTTACCAAAAAAAACTCACAAGTGTGGAGTCCCTGCCCCTACACAAGGCTAGAACTAAGTTGCAGCTTATAACAGTAACAAATTCATTTTATTCCAAATTCACAGTTTATCTTGATTTTAGCAGACACAAGAAACCAACCCATATCTATCTATCTATCTATCTATCTATCTATTGTGATTTAGTTCTGATCTTTCAACTTTCAAACATCAGTGTATTGCTTACTTAAAATGCATAACAGTTAGTAGGAAAAGCATCAAAGACAATGTAAGTGAGTTGACTCCCAAAAGTATCAGTCTTTGTCAATTAAAATATTTACTTTTGACACAAGCCCTAATTAGTTAAAAAAATTCAATCCAGTCTTAAAATAGAGGTTCAAAGTACCCAATTTATTCTTGGAACGGTCACTTGCTCTCAGGATTAGGAAGACAATGGCATCCAGAGCAAGCATAAGCCCTCTCCCCTCTTATTACAGTTAATCAGGAACATAAATACTATAATGGAGCTGAGCCCCTGCAAACTCACCAGGCTGTGCATAATTTCCACTCCAGCTGGATTCACGGTGAGAGCTTCATCATACAATTGCTTAGCCTCCTCCAAATTGCCTTTCATCTCTGCAAGCCTCCCACGCATGTACAGTACAGCATGAGATGTGGGGAAAAGACTAGCTGCCTCCTGGGTACAAAAGGCTGCTTCTTTGAGATGCTGCTGCTCCAGGAAGAGTTCAGCTGAAGGAAAAACAAAACACCAAGCCATAAAAATAAAGCAAAGAACACCCTGCCATTAGATGAAATGAAGCAGAGACCTTTCTTCATATTAATTATATATCATCTGACTTAAGCATATTAAAACATGAGGCCACGATCCTGCACAATGCTTAGTACTATGGTTAGTGCTTATTATCATGACTGGATTCACTGAATGTATCTTTTCCTAATGCTAAGGGATCTATCCAGATGTTCACAGACACCTTTGGGTGGTGTCCTGACAAAGGCCTTAAGGATTCCTCCATTGGGAAGGTAAATAGTGCTGAACTGAGCCCTAAGGAGGCTACTTGGAGTCATCAGAGGTATTTCCAAATAATCTGGGGGAGAAAAAAGGACAGAGCAAGCTATCGCTGTCAACTTAGAACCTAAAAAATGTCAGAGTAATAGGATACATCTGAGCTGGACACTAGATAACTTACTTAGGAAAAAAGATGACAAAAGTGTTTTTCTCTTCTTATTTGGCAAGTTTATGCGACAACTGTCTCTTAATTTTTCAGACTGTTAAAATCAAAAGGCTCTTATAATACAGACTTATTAATATTGTGTATCCACCTATTTACATCCTCATACATTACAGAAAAACAAAATACAACGCTTGGAAGAGACTGCTCACTTTCTTGAACTATCAGCAACTATCTTAGTGGTTTGCTTAGAAAAAAAAATGTAACAGGCATATTTACATGTTTGAATGTCAACTTGTTAATAAAATAATGTCTCATGATAAATTTCATAACATATCTCATGGTTGAGCTTTAACATTTCTCAGGATTTGGACTAGATAATTGTGGTGTTGGACTGGATAATTGTTGTAGATCCCTTCCAACTGAAATATTCTAATTCTTTCAAAAGGTCAAAAAGTTATACTCAGTTTTCACTGCCACATGTAATTGAAAAGGGAAACTGTTTTTATATATATACACATACACACACTTGTAAGCATGTACACATTTAAGCATGTATGTAGATAAAATAATTCTCTTCATACAGGCAGATATTGCTCTTTGGTCCATAACCTGTGTTCTACATGCTCTCACAGCAAAAACTCAGTGTCTCTCTCTTACTTTTTTTAACTGATGTCATGCAGTAAGTATTGACAGTCCAAGAGTCCAATTTAAAATTACTAATTCAGGCTCCAGATTTAGAATAACAATTCTGAAATTAGACACAACCTTAAATGTCCCGACTTTTTAAGGCAGTGAATTTTCTTAGGAAGTGTCTGTGAGAGGGGAAATTAGAGTGAAAATTCCTCTTGAATATCTTTGAAACTGCAATTTTGAAACACTGGGAGACCCAGATGACTGTGGGGACTTGGCTTGGTGACGTGGAGCTTGCTAGAGGTGAGCAGGGAAGCATCTCAAAGGCAGTCCCCTGCCTGACCACAGGAAGGCTCCACCTTGGCCTATGAGACTGGGATCATAAATGGCATTTCTACTGGCACAGCAGTAATGATTCTGTAGTGAAATGACAGAATGGCTGAACACCCTTCCACTTCTGAGGTGACCTTTCTAGAAGAAGGGTGAGACATTGTTGAGACAATGCTTGAATATTTCTCAGCTATCCCTAGGTTGTGGTACAAGATAAATGTCATTCTCCAAGGCTGTCAACATGAGCAAAATATTAGTTCCTTCAGAAGAGTTATACTCTTCCAGAATGACTCATACACATTTCTTCCTGGTTAATCATAAAATCTCTGCATGCATCCCTTCCCCTGGCTCCAAGAGGCTGCAGCTATCTATAATAACAGAAGGCAAGGCCATGTACCTTGTCAAGCTGAATATGTGCACAGCCTTATGCAAAAATTGGTGGGAGGACAGTATTTTCCTTGCACTTCCAAGGAACAGAGTGTTTTCCTGCCAAGTGCTGCATAGCAGCTGACGCCATGCATGTGGCATTAATGAGCCTGGGGATGTGCAAAGTGACACTTCACAGCCTGAAGATGAACACTCCATCCCCAAAGTTTGCACAAACTTAGCAGCACAAAAGAAGGGGTGAAATCCTGGCACTGTTTGAAGTCAGCAGAAGTTCTGGATACTGCCATACTTAAAGCTCTATTAGCAACTCAGAGCATCATGTGACTTGTTTCATTTCAGAAGAGAACTGGGAGCAAGCAGGTTTAGATGTCAAATCATGCACGGCCGCTGCTTCAATGCATGCAAAATAGAGAGCACTTTTTGTTTCTATGGTGCCTCTAAATCTTCTTCAGTAATAACAATTATTTAGAGGAAGTACAGCAACACAGAATCTAAATAAGAACTACAAATTGTATTTTACGGTATGGTAATGCAGCATATTAAAGTTCAGTCCGTTTGTTTGCAGGCTCAATAGTCAATAAAAATGATTTAATGGTGTGGGAGTCCTAATTTGCATAAAAAAGAATGAGAGGGGTGCCTTTTGGTTATGAAAGGAGTGCTAAAATTTTTAGCTACCCAGCTAAAAATAGACATTAAAGGACATCATTTAGGTCTGCATTAAAATGTGTTTTCTGTAAACTCATTTTTCACTTCTATTACACACTCATTTTATTTACAGATTAACAAGATATGCTTATGTAACATGGAATAAAAACACAGCTAGAGGCAGAAATCAAACTCAAAAAACAAGGACCTATTAAATTTACCATGGTAAAACCCTCAGTGGTACTGAAAGTACTGAAACACCTGCTTTCATGTTACCTGGGTTAGCAGCTTCCTGACCATTGGAATAATCAGCCCATCTCCTTATATAAGCTAATTTTGCTGTAAATAACATCTAACCAAATTTGCAGCCCTTGTGAGGAAGTTCTGTTATAGAGACTTGGCATCCAGTTCCACTTCAAAGCAGAGAATACCTTCTCATGCTGACACAGGTATCTAGTATCTGTAATTCTTATCCTGTGAAAGGGTCAATGCTTCAGGGAAACCATTTATGAACCTCTCATTATTGGACTAGATTGTTCTTGGTACTGACATTCTTCAGAGCTTTGAATCTAAAACCAAGCTTCCTTGCTCTCTCTCACTTAACACCATCTCCGTAAAAACTTCAATAAATTTACATTTGTTTTGACCTAAAAGCTCTCTGAATGCTACTGAGCAGAGAGATGATGATCCTGCATGCACCACTCTTCTATTACTCTCTCTGGAGTAATGATCCAAACTCTGAGTGTGAATGACACTAGGGAATATTTCAGCACTCTCACCTACAGGAAAGAGACAGTGCACTGCATGGATGGGCCAAGACAGGTTGAATCTCTCCTTGCATTCAGTTCTTGAAGCCTGTACCTGCCCTGAGACCACAAACAGCTATCCAGCTGACTTCAAGGTTCAGCCTAGCATGATTCATTCCTTTCTCAGATCCACTTTTTGTTTCCCATTTGTGCTCTCTTGCAATACTGTCCAAACCATTCTGCTGTTCTTCCAAACAACTGCCGTGGCTATGGCCTCTTCTGTCTGGATTTGCAACTGGACTGATGCACCCATTTTAATGCTGGGCCCAGTCCCTGAGAGCAGCATGCCTCAGCAGCACTGAGAATATTATTAACTTCTTTTACAAGCTCCTAGCTCTTTCAGCTATTTCTGCTAGCATTTAAGCTCATCTACAGTGAAGATCCTTAATCAAGTAAAAATTGCCAGAAGCATATCATCTACTTGCTCTCCAAAGACCCCTAACAAATCACAGACCAAGAGCAATTCCCATAACACTAACAAAGCTGGGTGTCCTACAGTCAGCACCTTTATTTTGTCCAAGACAAAATGATTTGCAGAGTTCTGTTAGGGAGTCCATCAGGGGTGCAACAACAGTGCAATCCAGTCACATCTGCATCACACTGTTGTCTGAGAAACAGAGCTGTTCAACATCACCTTAAACACTGACTCTATTCCCCATTTCAAAGCAGTGTCAAGAGTGATAGTGCTTGTCACTGCAGCAACCATTTTAACTCTAGCCTAAAGAAATCAAAGAGATTTGAAATGTTTTTCTGCAATGTGAACAATGCAAGAGTTAAAATTTCCTTACTTGTGAATCATGTTTGGTGTTATCCAAGAGGCAGCACTTAACTCCCACAAAGTAGACTGCTCCACATCCCTTGTTGTGTGTGCCTGATGCATCTAAAGCACTCTACTCTTGTCCACCCAAAAATGTTACTGCAGAGTGACATGGCCAGGGCAACAGCCAAATGCCCAGCAGGATGGTACAGTGCAGAGCAGCCCTTCACACTCAAGAAGGTGAGAGCTTCTGTGAGGGTGTTGGAAGGTGATTTCTGTTCCACATCATCTGCCTTCAGGAGTTATTAATGCTTGTTACTGCAGGAGCCCTTAGCCAGCTGGAAAGACCCACTCTGAGACAGCTCTGCCCTCAGCAGTGACTACCGAGCTATTACCATGACAAAGGGTCCCCCCACTGCCTTTCCTTGCTGGCAGGTGAGGTTTAGTCATTGTTCCATGCTCTGACACCACCCTGCATGCAGTAGCTTGACAATTTGTGGCAGATTAGACAGAAAATTCCTCCAGGCATATCCTGACTACAATAATTTCATTTGATGCAAACGTTTGATACAGAAATGAAGCACAGAAACTGCTTCTTGTTCCCATACACCTGAGCTCAGCCACTTGCTCTTTTGAATGAGGCAACAGATTTTCACCCTCTCTTTGCATGCGAAGTGAATTCCAGGGACTGGCTTCAAATTCCCAAGCTTCAGGTCACAGTGCCCGAAATGACCACCAGGTTTATTTACAACTGCAGCATTAGAGTGAAGGTTTTTGGAAGCAGCACTGTGCATGCCACAAGCTACCTTCTACACTAAATGGTGCAGTCAAAACACGACTAACAGCCCAGTCAAGTATAAATGCCTATTTTCTGTCTCTGGAATGAACAAATGTCCTGCCTCCTTCTTCATGACTGTGTATATTTTATCACTTGTCCAAACTTACTGAGCAGCTGAGGAAATGCTACTTTTCAGTACCCTCAGTCATTCTCTGGCAGTGCAACAGGTTTCTCTCCATCTCTTAGCAAATTTTCTACAGATTGCTAAATGAAAGGCATTGGTAGCTGCTGCCTGTTTCCATCACAAGTGAGTGTTCAACACACGTGTGAATGTTTGCATGTCCCAGATTTTGAGTAAAGGTATGTGCTCTTTGAAGATTGTTCACGCCGAAGAATTACCAGTCCGCAAAGTTTCACATCCAGCTCCAGCAATGAGAAACACCCAGAAGGCTCAGGAATGGAGGAGGCAATCTCAAATGTCCTGTACTGACATAAGGCTGCAAGAATAATTTTGACTTTTTATTGTTGACAGAAAATAAAATAAATCAAACTGGAAAGTGTAGAACAAAATTTATTAATCACTCTTGAGACTGTTCACATGAAGAGAAATGGGGAATTTGGTGATCTTTAGTCTCTACCACAAGTCAAGAACAGACCTTGCTGAACCAGGAGGCTCAGCAGAACTACTGCTGGCTTCTTAACTTCATTTTGAAGGGGACAAAACCAGCTCCCTTTACCATTTCTATCACCAGCTGAAGTGCTCCTAATCCCACCTAGTAAGTAAATACTGCAGGGGAGCCATTGTTGCAGGACACCTTTATTCTCAGGACTTTTTCCTGTTCCCCCTCACCAGGTTCCAGCTTTTCACAGTGCTTTGTGTCACAGTAAAGAGACACAAAAATTAGCAGCATTTATGGAGCTCAAGAACTCAAACAGTGAATGGGGATATTCTAAACTTGAAATTCTAAAATTTGGTAGCACGTAAAAAAAGAAATAAAAATATTAAAATTGGTTCAACAACCAGTGCTGCATGACAGGACAGTATCTGACCCAGCTATTCTGGCAATATCAATAATGATGTCTCCCACACCTGATTAACACCTTTAATATCAGAGCTAATATCTTGTAGAGGTTTAGGACTGCTAAAAGCTTGGAGCAGGACAAACACTGAAGTGCCCATGTGCAGGCTGTGCAAACACAAGCTGTGCTGGGTGAGCAGGGGGCAGCAGGGGAGGGCCTGGCTTTGGAGACTTCAGCCCACTGCCTCCAACAACACTTTCTTGTGGAACAAAGCCCATCTCCTCTAACACAGCTTTTTCCCAGGAACTGGCCCATATGGAATAAAATAAATAAATCACAAGTGTTTTGCGAAAGGGAAAAAAAAGTTCCTGCTGTACATAACTCGGGGGAGCAGATGTTTTTCCATTAGCTCACTGTTCTCTGCTGCACTGGCTCTCTTTGCATCTCTTGTTTGTAGCATGTTCAGTATAAACTATTTTTCCTGGGTTACACTTTAGCACGTTACTGAGACAGCAGGTAGCCCACTCCAGCCCCACTATGAGTACATGAGTATCCTTGTCATTTTTCTCTAAATCCTCCTTTAATTAGCCTTAGGGTCTACCTGGTGAGGTTCACAGGCTGAGCTTAGCAGGCATTTAGCCAAACTTAGATCAAATTACCAGACCTACTTTGCTGTGAGTGGCCATATTTGGTAAAGTATTGGGTTAGTCAAGAAGCTAAATTGTCAGATATAAACTACTAGTAAAGACAAACAAAGTGGACCTTGTAGTTAAAAGTAAAGCTTAAAATAATATAGTAACAGGAGCTAGAATATTAGAACTCTTATTAAAACTGGCTTGTAGCATTCTAAAATGCTCTGTATAAACAGATTACTGCCTGGAAGTATAATCACACATCCTTCAGATAAAAAATCATTCCAGTTACCCAGAGAGCCTAGAACTATTAACACTATTTCTTTCCAATATTGACATGCTTTGCTCTCTGGGTCAAAAGTGATCTTATAAAAATGCCGAATGAAGGTAAATTTTGGGCATAAATTCGAACAATTTCAAGTATATTTTCTGTAGCCAAACAGCATGACTATTTTTAAACAAAAAGGAGGAGTACTGGCATGACTGTTAGTAGTACTAGCACTAGTAATCTCTAGGGTTCCCCTTGCAGCTCTTCCTGAAGGAAGAGGGAGGAGTTAACAAGCTTTTCCAGTGCCACCAAAGTTCCTTGCCTCTTCTCAAACTTGAATTCAAGCTCTCAGCCATGAAAAACAGAACAAAGAGGAGAAATGAGCATAAGGATTGCATAATGAACACCTCTCCTGGAGCTGCACCACCACAGCATGTGCACTGAAGCACTGTTCCTAAGTACTCCCTGAAATGAGCTGTTTCTCAGACATGGGGCCAAGAATAATGTTTAGGCTCATAAATGTTAAAGTGCTCTGCTGAGATGACTCTTTTTAAGCAGCCATTATATTCAAGAGGACTAGGGGGGTTATTGTTAAAAGGGACCAGACAAGCTGTGTTAACAATCTCTGCTGCAGAACACTTGGAAACAGAATATGCCCATTAGTATTCCAAGCATGCCTGCTGCAGGGGACGTCTCTAGTTTTGAGAACAGCACACTGCTCTTCCAAAGCTGTGACTACCTGTGCAGAAAACAGGAAGATGTGGAAGCCCACTAAGGCAATGTGCCATGTTCTGTGCTGCAGATGACTGTACTCCCAGCTGGTCCTATAAGAGATGGCTGGATGTGAGATTAACAGTGAGAATTCACAGTTTTATGTTGATGCTTGAAAGAGAGAGGACTCTTTCTAGAGACCACAGATCTATCAAGCAGCTCTTTGTTTACAGGAGGCTACAAAAAATTACCTTGCCAAAGATCACTAGGCATTGCTGCAGGGAAAGACAAGGTACAGCCCCTGTTATAGTGCAACACGTTTCGATTGAGCAGCTGCACATCCAAAGGTGGTGCTTTATTGTCTTCCCTACAAAACTATGCTGGTCACAAACCCAGAAAAATGACAGATAAAACCACTAAGTGTATGCTCTCTTATGGATGAAATAAGTATCTTTATCACAGCACAAAAGGGATTAACTGTTTGCACAGGGTTCACAGCCTTCCCTTCAGCCACTGTTAAGGGAACGCACATATTCTCATAAGCTAATTGTGAAACCCGTTAGAGAACAAGGGGTCTCCAGCTTGGAGGGACTGAGGACATTTCTGCACAAGGCAGGAACTCCTACTGCAGCTGCAGGATGATACACTAAGGATTCCCCTATGCAAGCATCACTGGATAGGTACCACCCCCTAACAGTCCCTTTTGCAATATATGTGCTGGCATTGTGGCCTGGCCTGGCTGCTGGAAGGCTGTAAGAGCAGCCCCCTATAGCTGTGGGACAGCTGGTTTTGTGTGCCTCTTCCCAATCTCACTGCACAAAGTTCTAAGTGGACGAGCTGGTTGGTACCATTACCTTTCCTGCCCTGGGATATGAGAAGGCATGGCAGCTGCAATGGCTCTAATGCCACCCAGACACCACTGCAAGCTGGCACTCTCAATCCCTACCCGTGCACAGAGGCACAGCCAGCAGTGTCCTGTGAGTGTCTGGGAAGGACGGATGCTTCATTATAAATTCACTGTAGTATGAGGTTAGGAAATTGTAATCACTTTATCTAAGGATTTATGAGTCACACTTAAAAGGTCCAAGTGTTAATGACAACAAAAACAACAACACACGAGTCATTTCCCAAAGGCACATTAATGTTTTTTCCCTTTGGAGATAGGACACTGAGGTATGAAAAAGTTAGGCAATTTGCCTAGAGTCACCAGATGAGTCACTGATTGAAAAAGGACAAGTCCAAGCTAATCCTGATGAAAACCTACAGCATACTGATGCAGACCTTCCATGAATATCAACTGACTCCATAGGCAGGCATTCCGATGGAATGTTACACTATGTTGCTAATTGTTGCTTTCCACAGCCATTCATTTTGGGGTGAGCTGGAATGTAAAACCACCCGACTGCCTCAGCTTCCTCAAACCGTGCCTATCTGTTTAATTTGTTGTCTATGAAGTATCTGTTTTGGAAGTTACTTCTTACAAGTACACTTGTTCCTCCTTTCAGATGGGAAAGATCCTAGTAGTGAAGGTCAGTGACACGCTTTGAATTATTCCATTCACTGATCTCAGCATAAGGCCAACCCATTTCCAAGAAGTTCTCAATTATTCAGGCACTGTGCCCTTCTCCACAGAGAGTAAAGACTACCCCAAATACCTGCACCTCTCTTCATCCCTCAGGATACCAGAATCCAGCAGCTTCCACACTACCATGAGAAGAGAATGGCCAGTACCTCAGCAGGAGCTCATTAAGCTGCATCCATAACAATAACTGACTTCAGTAATGAAATTAGAAAGCAGTCACAGTACATGTTTTCAAAATATCAATCCTGAATCGAGTCCAGCTAAAACTAAGCATGAAGCAAAACAAAGGCTTACAAAGTGATAAGAGAGAAAAGTTACAGCTTTTAGATAGAATTTATTTTTATAAGAATTAATTAACACATTTCAGAAAGGCACTCTATTCACAATGAAAAGCAATCATAGCAATTCACAGCAAGCACTAGGTCTTTATTGCTTTTGTCTTTACAGACAGCAGCAAAAATGTAAACTGCCTAGAGCTAGCTGTAGGATGATGGACAACAGACACCTGACTTCTCATCATAATAAACTCCATTTATTTTGCTCCCCACCAGCCCTCTCCGCAGCCTTAAATCAGGAGTATAAACTGAATAAAGCACGATCTTACTGGCGATTTTGAAGCCCACAGCACATTACTGAAATTTACATCCACACAAGTCATTAAGGAGAACACATGTGATTAACTTAAAGGATGATGCATTCTCTATAAAGTGACTTCTTTTGTTAATATTAATCAAATTGTAGCAAAACCAATGTCATATATTTTGTTCTAGAACTAAAGGCTAATTGGAAGGAAATTACCCACAAAAACAGCTATGAAATTTTCTGCTGCAAAGTAGGGTGAGATTGCCAGGTCTTATGTGAGAACTGTCAATTGCATAGATTAGTGAAATGAGAATTTGAAAGGTTCCCCTGCACGAAGAATAGAAAACTATCAGCAGCTTTCCAGGGGGTTCTGCTTTTCTTTCTGCATTGCAAATGGTGAGACATCTAATAAGCAATCACAGCACTCAAAGGTAATTTCAAGTGTGCAACTGTGGGCCCAGTTATGGAAGAAAAACTATGTCTCCTAAAAACAAAATTACAGGGTTGGAACTCTATCAGTTCTGAAATGCTGGAATGAAAACAGCAGAATGTGCTGGGCAACTCTGTTCCTCAACAAATGTCCTACATAAAACCCCTCCATGGGTTTGGAGATTGCTTGTGGGTAGAGTCTCTCTTCAGAGTTTTCCCTTTATGTGCTCTTTTGCAGCATCTTTGCATTAGCATCTCAAACTGATACTCAACCTACAAGACCCTGGGAGGTTCAAAGAGTCAAGGACGGAGTGGAGAACAGGCTCTAATAATTTTCACTTAAACCTCAGCAAAGATTGGAATGCTTAAATCACATTTAAGACACGGTTTGCCCAGTCTTATTACAGGGAGGCATTTAGTAAAAGGAGAATGAAAATAATTGTCCTTATGAACCATTTGTTAGTGAAGAACTACCTATCCTCTTTTTCAAAAAAGCATATTATAGTGATGACTAAAGTTTTCTGTGTGTTTTGGAAAAACAAAAGTGAGCTGAGAAATTGCACTACTACAGTATTTTTTTTGAGTCAAAATTAAATAAGTGGTGTTTCAAAAACCATCTGGGATATACAGGCAGATTTTCTGCTGGAATAAAGTGATTTTCAACTCATGACTTCAACTACTCTGTTAATACTTATGTCATTTGATTCATCACTGGGGGGAAAGAGGAACTCCAGGTAGCTCAGGACTTACCAGCTTGTAGCCAAATTTGTTCAAGAGTTGTCCAGAGCTTCACAGGTCCCTGCTTCATTGTGCTGCTCTGCATAGTTATTTCAGACATGGCCTGTTCCAGTCTTGATGCAGCAAGGGAAGAGGCTCGTTGTGATCCTATGAACCAAACAAACAATGATATTCTGTACTTATTTATGACATTTCCTTGACTTGTTAAGGCAGCAGGTCTGATCCTCCACTCACTGCATTGGTTTTATGTAATAAGAACTCTGCTGAATTTTGGCATGACAAACTGGAGAAGTATGTTTTATAAAAGGTTAACTTACTGAAAAAAACCCCCACTAAATTATCCAAGAGCTGCAGCTCAAACAAGCAAATTAAGAGACAGTAATTTTATAAAGGTCTGCTTAGCATTCATCAAGGAAGCAACCATATTTTGCTCGTTTGGGAAGCAGAAGTCTAGCATCAAATATTTTCCACAAATACCCATTTTATAAGCACAGTCATCATACAATTACAAAATGTGCCCCACTAAGGTAAAAAATTCAAACAGCATTACAAGGCAGCTTAGCCCCATTCACACAGCAGACACATTTCAAGTGACATCAACATAGTTCTACTGATTTAGAGGCAGAGTGGTTTTTCATTTAACTTTGGGGAGCACAGAGTTCAGAGCTTTGACTGTATTAACCTTTAGTATGCACTGTAACATTTACGCAAGAATAAAGTATTTGGCTCCCACACCTCTGGGACAAAACATCACATCAATAGCTTATCCCAGGAGGGCTGCATGGGCAGAAACCACATTCTCCAGTACAGCAAGTGGGATTATACTGGTTGATACCCCTCAGAGGGGAATCAACATGGTGGTAACAAAATAAGAAGCTACAAATTGAGATTTCAGAGTTGGCTTTGAGAAATAAATATTTTAGTATACATAGGTTTTAATGTGATTTTATGGTTGATAAGCTCGTTCTCTGGAGAGCTGCTGTGACTGAAGCACTTGTGTTGATTAGCATTACTCTTGAATCTACCCTTGCAGGCTGACCTCATAAACCACAAGATCCTAGAGTTAAAATCCCGCGTTTTCTCTCCCGCAGCCACGGGGCACATGCATTTAATGGTCTCTCTGAGAGGGACAGCATGCTTTTCCAGCTGGAGTGTGCTCAAGAGAGAGAGGGCTGCCAAACCACACCTCCTCACCAGCAGACCAACACATCAGCCCGTGGTCCCCAGCCAGGGTCTCCTGGCCATCTCTGGATGCTGAGCAGGGACCCAGCCTCAGGCAGGCATGAGGGGAGGCTTTGCTCTCCTGGCAGGACATGGCTGCAGCTTCTACTTAACCCGAGGTGAGCGTGTCAGGGCTTGGGAGAGACCACAAGTGCAACCCCAGGCTCAGAACTGCTATGGGAAATATTTGTCCTATTATCTCATCACTAACTAATGTCATTCATTTCAAGCAGGAGAACTTCAAAACAGCCCTGCAGCAGGCGCCTCCCACGGCTCCCTTGGAAAATGCAAATGTGTTCTTCCCAGATGCATTTCTTGAATTCCTACATATTTGCAAAGACATTCCTGATCTAATGTTCCAAGAGATGACAGTGCAGTAATGTAGCAATTACAGCTTTAAGGGTATGGGCAAAAGCCATTCAGCTTTGCAGGAAGAATTTATTGTATTTACCAGTTTATTTAACTGATCCACCTTCAGCCTGTTTCACTGCACGAGATTCCTCCCCTGCCTTGCCTACTCACACTCCTATGCCCCATCCCTATCTCCACTAGTGAGGATTTCACTGAAACTCACAGAAGTTTAAGTCAGACTAGAGCTGTTTGACACAGGCAAAACTACCAAGCATTTATCCCCAGCCATCTAAAACACAGGACAGCTTCTCTGCACTGCATGAGCTAGTGATGTTATTAGCAGAGCTTTGAAGCTAGGGCAGGCTTCTTGCCTTCTAGTCTAGCAAACCTGGAAAAAAATACATGAACTTTGTGGATTGTGCAGTCAGCCTAACGAGACCCTTATATTAGCATGGTTTAAGTGCAACTTTTTCCTGCCAAGGCTGCCCTCTCCTAGAGAAGCTTTGTGGAGCTGTGTTTCTTGCAAGCATCCAAATGTAATGCTGGGCTGTTTGCACTAGGTGGGCAGATCTGGTGCCTTATTCACATCCTCACAGAGCTCAGGGAAATCCTCTTTTCCTTGCAAATCAATCCAAGAAAACTAAATCACCTTTGTGCATTTTGGAGAGGTTCACACACTGCCTAAGTAGATCCAGTTAGAATATACTAAAGCATCCTTCCCTCACAAAGCAGACTTCACAGGAATATAACAGCACAGTTGCTCTCAAAGAAACCCAAATTAGCTGCTCCTCATCTTATCTTCATTAGCCCAGTAGTTGGCAAGAGGGGAATTTGAGACTGATCCTGCCCAGTGCAGTGGGCATCTGCACAGCTGGACAAATGAGACCCAAGTTACTTAGCAATTTACATGGAGGCTCTTTTCATTTAACATCCCTTGGCATTCCAACCCTTTGATGTTTACTTTCTTTTCCTTCTTTTCCAGCCTACAAGAGGAAGCAAAATATTTTAGGCAGGGACCTTGCCATCCCTGCTTGGCCTCAGACACAGATACACTCCTTGCTCTGGACATGTACATGCCAGATGATCAGGCTCTCTCCAAACCAGCCCATCCTCCACTTTTGCCACTGTTCTTGCCCATCTCTGCTGGGATTGCTCACAGCAGTTCTCGTTAAAGCTTGCCTGACCAAATAAACTCTGTAAGAGAAGATTTTTGCCAGCCTGGTCCTTCTGGATTGAAAGGGGCTCAGCCACATCTCTGAATCTCAGGCAAGCAATGTGGTGCCCCTGGGGGTGGGCTGATGGCTAGGGCAGCCACAAGAGAGTTTACCTCAGACACACTCTATCCTGAGAGGGGAGATCAGCATGTGTCACACTAGCAGGACTCTGACCTCAGGGGGGTGGGGGGAGATGGAAAAACTTCAAGCAACATTAAAAAAATTATCTGAATGTCTCATTATAAGCTATCTCCTCCTAAAGAAACGTGCTAAAAAAACCTCCCCACAAAACCTGTCTCGCAGAACTTTAATGTCATGCCTCAAAATACATGCAAATGTTGGCATACGAAGATATCATATCAATTTGTTATTTTAGTGCAGTCTCTTTCTCTATTTAACAGCTCTACCAGACAGAATATAAACTTCACATTTTACAATAAAACCCTCCAAACATTTTGGAAATAACTCATAAAATAACAAACTGATTTTGTTGTGATGAGCTCTGCACATAAGCCCTACAAAATCTATCCAAATAATTTTAAAGCACTTTTCTAGGGTGTTTTAAGACCAAAAAGACCAAGTTTAATATTTTGCATTTATGTGAAAACTGGTACCAAAATAGAAATGTGGCTCATTAGATTTATGAGGCTTATAAGAAACACAGAACTCCCAAGCCTAAATCACTTCAGGCAAAAGCATTATAAGATAAGATTAAATCAGAGAAAGAATGAAACAGCAAGGCAGCTGACTGATATCAGCAAATTTAGTTAGGAACACTGCTTCAGTTAGGAGAAGATGAAGAAAATAAAGAGGAATTAATCTTTCTGGCAGCAAACCTAAAATTCTGGCACAGCAAATAATCTTTCTGTGGTCTAGCTGAGGGAGAGGCCAGTGTCAAAGCTGGCCACAGTGAGTGCCGCCCCTCAGTGATGAGCCCAGAGACGACAGAGCGCCTGCGCAGCGCCGCGATGCTGCTGCATGCTCCCGGGGGATTGCACTGCCTGCTCCACAGCCATGCAGAAATATCAGACCTCCTCCCTCCTTCCGAGCAGGCAGCCCCAGCCCCAGCTCTGGGGAAGCACAAGGGCAAGAGGGAGCAGAGCTGTACCCTCCAATCTCACCCACCACCCTCTTCAGAGAGGCTCCCAACAGGGAGAGCAGAGCCAGGGGCTTCCCTCCTGCAGATGGAGAACAGCAGCACCCAGAGCCTGCAGAGAAGGGAGCACAGAGCCCTGCTGAAACCAGCCAGGCCCAGCCCCACACTCAGGTGGGTGGTGTAATTTCAGTACCAGCTCCTTTCTTGCATTTATTGTGGGGGCAACCACGTTAGCATGGAAACCTGGATTCTCAAAGTGGAGGAGGAATTTATTTCTTGGCTAAAACCAAACTGCATTCGGTGCAAATCACTTTAGGTGCATGAAAAGCTAATTCAAAGCTTGTACTTTACATTAATTTGCCCTTTCTGGCAGGCAGCACCATGGCATACAGCACAATTAAGACTCAGACAAACCCTAATTCCCTAGAGGTCCACGAGATTTATGTGTTAGGTTTTTTTTCTTGTCCATTTTCTGAGTTTGAGGTTCACTTTCTTTGCAAGTGTTTCACCTACATCCACAAGCAGAGACACTTGATTCCCTAAAAAACCCTCCAAATTAAAGGGCAAGTTTCTCACATCATCATCTGATTTTGAGCTAGGGTTTTAAAGAAGCACCAAGTATCACGAGACTTACAACAAAAATCACAAGTCAGCAGCGCTCTCTGAAAACTTCTTTTCCCCTTTACTGCCAAGATCAGCTTTGATGTCTCAGTTACTTCCATCTGACTCTATCTGGTACTGTGAATATGTATTTACCATACAATAAAGCATCACAAGGTTTATGCACAAATCCCAAAGCAAATCACCATCTAATAGGAACTGACATTCTCACTCAGCTTTCCAAAACCAACAACAGCAGCTGGCTTGATTAGGACATCTAAAAAGAATTAAATGAGGAGGCAGGCTGAGGGAGGGAAGGAATAAAAAATAAAAAGAAGGACAGAATTATACGTCTCAGAGAGCTTTGTGAAAGAAAGCAGGAACTCCTCTCTGTGTTATGCATGAGGAAGCCAAGGTGCAGGCAAACCACAGGGACACGTTCTACAGCAGAGCTGGCCATGGAGGCAGACCTGGACCTCCTGACCAGCAACATGGATGTGCACAGGCCCACCACCCTCTCCAAAGAAAATGAAATATTCATTTCTCACAAAAGCATGTGTTTAGGACAGGAAAGCACAAACCTTGTTTCCTTACCAGAATCAGTGTCATGAGCATCTGGGAGAGTGAGATGCAGTCCATTATGCTTTTTGATTACTGGTGTTTCAGTCACACTACTCCCTTTCTCAGAGCCACTGTAAAGAAACAAAATTGTGTAACCTGGACATCTCTCAGTGGAGAAATGCTCCCCTCAAAGCAGGCAATAGTTTAGTTGCCATGGGAAGTGAAAACCAAGTTGATTCTCAAATCAGTTGAGCTGATTTCTCACCAGCTTATTGAATGTAGTAACATCTGGCCCACTGCCGCTGGACAGGAAGCTCAGAGACTGCCCAGCAGGGGCTCCAGGGCACACACTGGTGTTTAGTTTATTTGGCTATAGGGAGTCCTTACAAACACTGGACAAGAAACGTATTGGCAGCTAGAAGTCAGACCAGAGGAGGCCCACTAGCAGACCCAGACCCAGCAAGAACCACCATCTCTTGGGCTTTTCTGTAGAATAATTTGTTCACAGGTCTACTGTGCTGATCCTTTTGAAACAGACCAATTACCACCTTCCACCTGGGTGCTAATTTCTTCATATTTTCATTTCAAAGGGCTTATTTTCTCCCCTTCCTCCTTTGTTCTGTTCAAAAAGAGAAGGAAGATAAAAACTACCAGATAGCACTGCTTTATGAAACAGGTCTGCTTATGAAACTCTGGTCTGTTCTTCTACTGGACTTCTGTCCTCACAGGAGAGGCCTTACAAAGAGAAACACACCAAAAAAAAATCATGTGGGTAACAAAAAGTCACTTAACACAGATCTCTTGAGCCTTCCTGTCACCACATAGTCTGCCATCCCCCAAGGATCAGTGGTGATGATATCTCCTCTCATCATCCATTAAGGGATGAAATACCAAAAGGAAAAGTGACTGCCCTGGCTACTTTTTCTGGCACCCTTCCAAGCCTGCAGCTCAGCCTTTGGACAATATTCCTTCCAGGAAGCAAGCTGTCAGAGAGACATGATTGGTGTGGATGCCCCCATATTTCAGTCTGAGGAGTCCTTTGGTAAGGATTGCACAGAATTCTCTTGAATCTGCAGTGATCTAGCAGAAGAATTAGCTTGGGACTGCTTTTTGGTTTTAAACACAATTATTCTGTTATCACAGAAAACAACAGCAAAAGAAAAACCAAGTCTTGTCCTTCCCAGCTAACCATCCTAGGACTGAAAGCCACTTACTGTCATTCACCATAATAGCAATCATATTTACAGTAGTTAAATAACCTTTTACTTGGGCTTTGGGATCAAGCATAATGGTTTCTGTTAATGCATTCTGAATTCTTGGGCACTGGACTGCACTCTGTCCTTGAGTGGGCCTCCCTTGTCTTCCATACTGGTTTCCAAACTGATAATTCATTTGAGCCTATCACATAGTGACAGAGAGAATGGAAAATTAAATTATCTGTCCTATGCCTCAGCCTTACCTAGACAGGACTGACCCAAATGAAAGTGCTCTGGCCAGTAGCTGCTGGTGGAACTGGATGGACAGCTCAGTCTTTCTCCTGTGGATGCAGGAATAAGGCAGCTGCACTTCCATATATTACTGCCATGAGGCGAGTGCTACCTTAATGCAGCAGCACCACCATGGAATCCCTGCTCAGGCACATGCTGAAACACTGGCAAATAACTATACTCCTACTCTAAGGACAGGGGAAGAAACTGGAAAATCCCAGGGTGAAAACCCAGCATAATGCATTGTGCAAAACAGCCACTCCCAATGTTCTGTTATCCCAGAGAAGGGCTGAAAATTAACTATCCTTTAAAGTGCAGTACAAAACCTTCAGCCAGGAAAGCTTTTTGATGCACCAGGGAAGGGATAGGAGCCAGATGATTTGCTTTCTACATACAGCACTGGAAAGGTTGACAGTAAGACAGCAGGACATCTACTGCCCATGTTCTTGAAATGTAGTTGAGACAGTGGACAAATTGGTGACAAAAATGCTGAGTGGGACACTTGGTTGTGAGAATGCAGAGGCACCAGTTTGTCAGAGAGAAGACAGGGGACTTAAACAGGCCATATGAATAGCTGCTGGGGATAAAATACTGGGCCCTGAGAGACTTTTTGGTCCGTCAGTCACAGTAAGATTGTAAAGCCAGCAAACAGGCCAGACAAATGCAACTGAAGTGCCATTTAATTGTGTAGGCAATTATCTACTGATTGAACCAGTAAGGAGTACTGGGTGCAACAGCTCTCAACTTTGTGTAAATGCAACCTTCTCTTTTGCAACAGGCCTTAAAAATGCCTTTGTCCAAGTCTCACTGATAAGAATTCCCCTTAAGTTCCTCTGCCAGCCCTACCCAGAATACTTTACATATTTGTTAGCTGATACTGCTTCAATTTGCTAAATACAAGGGGCTTCCTGGGTCACTGAATCCAGTCTAAAACTGCAGGTACCAAGCTGATTCTTGTTACCTTTCCAGTAGCATTTCCTAATAAAAAATACTTTATGATGTGTTTTTTGAAAAAAGAAAAAAAATGAAATACATACTAGAGTACTGAAATACATACTAGAGTTTTTAAAAGCAAAAGCAAAGCAATTTGTTTTGTTTAAGATTCTACAGCTAAAGCTTATCAAAAGCCTCTAAAGCTATCACATCTTGGGTTTTTAAGTATAAGAGCCAAGGCACAGTTTGGGATCCAAATGCAGTCCAAACGGCTGAACTAGTTATTTGTCTGTTTTCCAATGTACTCTCCACAGTCTCAGGCTTGCAGCCCCCTCTTGCAAGAGTAAATCTTCCTCAGTCATAATTGTTCAGCTTGGATTTGATCAGCTTCATGAGGACTACTCATGGGTATAAAGATTATTCATGTGAGAGGTACAGGATTGAATCCATAGCTGAAGATACTAAGGCCTAAGGAAATCAATGATTCAAGTCCATAAAAGACCACTGCTGCTATGTAAATATCTTGATTTTTTGTCTTTCGTTTGCTGCTCATTAGCTAAACCAACAAGAATTACTAAGAACCCCTCAAGGACAACTTGTATATAGACATGCACCATTCTGTACATATACTTCTGGTGTTTATAAAACTTATGCAAATGCATACAGAAATTGGGGAACAACTCAAGCTACATCACCCTGCTGTCTTGATTGCTGCCATCAAGCATGTTGTCCTTCCCATCAAACACAATCCCTGTGGACATTTTGGGCAAGGGATCTTGGTATAATATTCCCAAGCCACTGTACACTGATACCTTGACTAGGGCAATATCCTAAGGGTGTGGGAAAGAAGAAAACCCAACTCAGTATCTTCCACACTTTTTCAACTTTACCTTTCAGTGGGGCAGCAGATGAAAGGGAAGAAACAGGGAACACAGCAATGTGTGAATGCAGATTTACTAGGACAAGGGAAGGGTGAAAGATGCTACATCCTTCATTTCTTTCCTTGCCCAGTAAGCACCAGGTTGTGCAACCAGTGTACAACTACAGCATATGAGTTTGGCACTGTGCCTTTCCTTGGCTTACTCACTTCAGGACTGTGTCACTCCCACACATTCCTGGGTGGTGCCAACTGCTGCAGACTGTGAACAATAGCTGATGAAAGCTCACACTACTGGGGAGAAAGAAAATCTGTCCTCCATTCTGGACATCCAAATATGGATTGAGATGTTTAGACATTTGGTTCAGAAACTTGTGGTTCAAACTGCTTCTTCAATATTAAAACATTGAGGTTTTGGTTTTGTTGTTTGCTTGTTTCTTTTCTTTTTTTTTTTTTTTTTAATAATGGCCATTAAAATCTTCCCTTTTTTTAAAATCACTGCTAGAATATTAGTTGTCTTTAAAACAGTACTGTTTATCACCCTTCTTGCAAAATAACTCAAGTATCTAGAAAATTAAAAAGGATAATCACATTACCAATTACAAATCTGAACTTGCTACAGTGGAGAAAGCCTACCTGTGCTGTAAAACACTGTATACCATCTGCCACATCTGCAACATATGTCTGCATGTCACCAGAGCCTCTTCAGGTCCTTTATGTATCCATTCCAGTTTTACTTTGGTGAAGAGTAAGCTGCAAGATGAAAAAGAGTAACTCCTATTTTATTGGCATCTCATAAAAGCAGAGAATCAGTATCACTCCAGCAAGATCCTGGCAGGCAGCATTTTCACTTGCTTTGTATGCGCAGTAATAAAAGAAAACACCACAGCACAAAACATTTCATTTGGCTCAAGTTTGATTCCCCACAAGGAGATGAGAGGATTAACAATATTCCTCAACCGCAGTCAAATCTGCGTCACAAAGCTGGCAGGACAGTGTTAAAAGCAAAGCATTGCAAAGCTAACAAGGTGAAACAAACTGAATCTCATTTTATTTTGGACAATATTAAAACCAGGAGTAAACAGAATTGCTGCAATACATATGCCCAGGCTGTTTTCTTAGTCTGGCATCTCCTTATAGCACTGGCTTATATAATGAATTTCAGACAAAAACCCCAGCACACTTAACATACACAGATAATTATGTAATGCCTCACAGGAAGGAAACACTTTTTCTTAACCCCAGCTGGCAATCATCTCATGCCCCTAGGCAAGACAGCTGATAGCCTTGTACATTCTTGTTCTAGGCAGTGGAACTGCTGCTACTATTCTTATACCTAGAGAAGACGTACTTGCACAGACCGCTGGAATTCAGCAGAATTGGGTCACACAGAGGTTACAAGACAGATTTGGCAATGACACAAGCTACCACTTGCTGCCAGCATGGCTTTTAATACCATCCTTCACTACACCCATTTTATCTAAATTGTGAAGATGATATAATTTATTTCTTTTATATTAATGAAAAACTTACTTTTCTGCTTTAAATGTTTTCATGAAGTCCAATATCAACACAATTTTAATTCACTTGATATGGCTAGCAATTAACCCACTGGAAGCACATATGTGTACATACATGCACACAACAGCTGAATGTTAAAAATCCTAAAAACAGGTTTGCGTATGTGACCTGCAGGCTCCTGAGGAATCCAAACTACTTCAGAAAGAGACACGAGCAACTGCATATACAATGTTAAAGAAGAATTCACAGCTGAGTAAGAGATCCTTCACTTGGAATAATTACAACTCTATTGCCAAGACTGTGTTGTGCATATGTACAGGAATGTGCTAAAATGGCAGTTCCATTTGGTAACAACAAACATAAGGATAGGCATTTTTGGTTTGGGTTTCTTGTTTGATTGGTTGGTTTTTCCTTGGGCGGCGGGGATGGTAGTTACCAAAATGTAGCCCAACTGTATCAACTGCTATAGTGAAGTCTGCTCATGGCTGCTGCTACAATTTGACCTGGTAGAACAAGCATTCCACGAAATTCCTCAGGTACAAACTTTGACTAGCAAAGGCACATCAAGATTCATAATCAAGGGAATTTGTCTTCAGCCTTCACTATTTTACATTCCTATTCGTATCTTTGATTTTCTTGTTATTGGTGTGAGCAAAACAAATACTGGTAAGAACATAATCTGCTCTTAGGCATGCTGACCACCTAACTGGGAGGAAATGCCTTTATGATTCAGGCATTTGAGGCTAAAACACAGACTGATCAAAATTTTGCTGGGACAAAGATGTAACAGTGGATGGTTGCACTGTTAAATAAATAAGTCTGAATTCAAAGCAGTGGTTAGCAATGGAACTGGCCAGCGATACCTGCTGCTCTGTAATCCCTGTGAAGAGGGCTCATAAGAACAAAGCCTGTATCAACACAATAGGATATGGAATCAATCACTTGGATATAAGGAATACACATCACACTAGAAAGATGGGAAGTTACATCATGAAGTGCAATGGTATTAAAAAAGACATCAAGCTCCTGAGCAATGATGCAGTAAAAAGGTCAAACAACCCTTAGCATCCACATACAGAAATATAATCAGGTAGGAACTGGAAGACATGGCTATTCTTGATCAGAGCATCAGCAAGACATTTATTACAACCCTGTTTCTAGTTCTTGCTCTTTGATTCCAGAAGATGACTAAAAATGGGATATGGTTCAGAAAATGGCTACGCATGGTGATGTGAGGGCTAGAAAAATACATTTCATCAGAGGCTTGATAAACTCAGTTTATTTGCTTTAACTAAGAAGCAGCAAAAAATTGTTTTGTCCCAGCCTGCAAGCATCTACATAAAGTCTCTCATTGTGAGTCTTTGATGTAAAAGAAAAGATACACAGAATCTAAGAATTCGTTGGAAGCTGAAATCAGTCAAATGGAAATTTCTAAGTAAATGCATTCACGTAACTATCAAGGAAAATAATCTTTGCAGCAACTACCTTGTAAGAACAGTAAATTCTGTAGTCATTAAAGCCTTTTCAGCAAGGCAGGATAACATCTGGAAAGCAATGGTAGTGTACAAACAGAAGCTGTGGGTTTGATGCATAGGCTCATGAGTGAGTTCTTTGGGCTGCAATGTGCAGAGGGGTGAGACTATATCATTTTCTTTCCAGAAGTTACTCTATTAAAAATATTGTTCTAGTCCCAGAAGCAAGCACATTGAACAATCTATGCTATTTTAAACAAACAGAATAATTTTTAAACCACTACAAACTTTCAAAATGAAAGACCTTCTAAAGCACTGTAGAGCAGTGACAGCAGAACAGTGGTCAAGACGACCAAGGCTCAGAGACCAGTTGTATTTCATCCCAGAACAAAGCCACACTTCTCAACATGGTAAGATACCACACTCAGTATTAATTAAACAGACAAACCTATTAACAGTCAAACTCCAGGACAGGATGGCTCTATTAAAGGCTCCTTCTTCTTACATTAGCAGGGACATAGATGGCTTATCAGCAGGGAAGTAAAATCACTACATAGTATCTTTATACATTGCAGTTAAACATTAAATAGACAAAGCAAGCATTTTATCACTCTGCTGGTTACTGCTTACAGTGAGTATATGTGATCTGCTCAGGATGAAGATGCAATGTTCTATCTCAGGAGAGAGAACAACTAATGAAACCAGGGAAAAAAACAAGTCTCTCACAAATAATGAAGCCCAGCACAATACTATCATGAGTTGTAAGGCACAGGTACACTACAGGATCTTGGAGATACCATGCCCTACTAGCTGTTGTGGCAGTTCACCCTGGGAATAGTGTTATCCATGTTATTGTGTAGTCTTATAATGAACCAAACCAAAAGACAAATGGGAGGAATGTAAGAAGCAAAAGAAATCAAACCATACCAGCGGCAGTAGCAAACAATGCAATTAAACATGCTAAGTAAAAGGTGGAAATACAATCAGGGTATCAGGCTCTATGTGTTATACACTGTTAGTATTTCTCAGCTTCTAATGTGAAACCAGATAAGTAAATACATAGAGAAAACAGTGAGGTAATATCACTATCTCAAGCTTATAATTTTGTTACTGAGCTAGCACTCTTGCTACACATAAATCTAATGAGCATTGTGTCCTATCAGTGTCTGCACACAATTTCAGGGGCATAAATAAAAATTACTTACGCACAGATCTCACCTTATTGTATTTCTTAATATCATTGTGCATTTGTATGATGCTTGCAGTATTAAGCAGTGTAGACTTTTAAAAGGATTCAACATATAAAAATAGCCCCAGGATTATCAATATAGTCATTGGTAATTCTATTAGCCTGTGAATATGAAAACAGATTTGGGCTAAAGCAAGTATATAAATTGCTACTACACAAGCACAGGAAAACAGAGAAAAAAAACCCACAAATCATTCTTGTAATGTGCGTGATTTCAGGGACAGTACCAATGGAAAATAACCAGTACAACCAGTATTTAGTCTTGATATGAGACTCTAAGCTCCCTCTAGGAAGAGGTTTTCTTTTGTGGTGCATGTGGACAGTATGCAAAGGTTTTGTTTCTCCAATGGAACATCAGGTTACTGCCACAAGCAAACACACCCATCTCTCACTCTATCACATTAACTCTGGCAAATTAAAATCTGGATACAGCCGAATTTGGTGAGACCTTAAGTTCTGAAAATTCAAAATTAATCCATAATGAGGTTTCCCAAGCATCAAAACTTCAGCAGTACAAATTACCATATCACTGTAGTATGTCACACCTTGACAAAAAAGGTAGAGACTGGAATCTTGGAAGACCTACAAAAATTTTCAGAAGCAAGCAAGCTACTTCAGTGTATTTCAGAAGGTATTCAACATTTGTTTTCATAAAGACTGATTTCAGTTGCTTATACTCATGATATCTCAAGGCCTGGCCAAATATCCCTATCTAGCACTTCCAAGAGTCTTCTAATGTTACATGGCTAAATGCTCAGCCTTTAAGTTCTTTAATACTACCACCCATAAAGAAAAGAGGCAATTCTTTCCCATCCCTGAAAATTTAATTACTGAGGTTTAGTAGCTAATATTTATTATCAGAATATCTCACAAGTGCATCTATATACCATAAATGCTTATGAGAACATCTGTGGAAGTTGTAAGTTGCTGTGTATAGCAATGATCAGTTGAAGACTTTATGGATGCTCTAGGACTTCAAAAGATTTAATAATCAGTTAATTATTGAGACTTTTAAAACCTGCTTTAAAATGGAGCTCTTAGTATCAAATGTAGCCCTTGTAGTACAGATTTATATAGCATCACAGTGGGATCTGTGTCTTATCACTTGACAAGCAATAAATAATGCCAGTACTATAACAAACAAGAACACCTTCCACTCATTTCAAGGTTGAGAGACTAAATTAGGACTAATGAGTATTATGTAGTCATTTGTCTATATATTTTGCCATTCACTGTCTGCTTAAAACCCCTCCAGTTTTTGAGAGCTTGTCAGCAGCTTCTCAAAGATCTACACGTCTTTGAGCTTTACCAGATCGGTGCTGTCATTCCCCAAAGTCTTTCATTATTCACCCAGATTTGTCTCCTACACACACAGCTGCTGGGTTATTTTGGATTCTGAATGCAAAAGAAACAAAACAAATCACCAAAACATGGAGCAGTGTATCTTAATTCACCAGACAACTGTGTACATGAGCATGAAGCTCCTGACCTTCTGCAGCTAATATGTGTGCTTTGCTCCTCTATTAGAGGCCGGGATGCATGTGCCTGCTGGTTTGTACAGACATTTGCTTGGAGACAGAAACCAGTGACAGCTCCAAGAGCAGCAACACAATTCCAGTGTCTGGGTGATGGGGGTGGGACAGCAAAGTGACATGGAACAACAAAGAGCAGCTCACCCTATCACCTCTCTGAAGTCCAGATACATATTCCACAGCAGAGACAACGAAAACAACAATGCCACAACCTGGATGGGTGGAGAGCCCAAGTATGCCCTCTGACAAACTGTGAGGGGTGGATTCAAACCCCTGACACTAGGATCTCCTTGAGCCAGTTTCTTCTCCTTTAAGGTAATGGATACAAGGGGAGGATACAGGTGAATAGAGGACACAAACTGATCTAACAGAGCTGGAAAGAGGATGAAAGAGACAAGAAAAATGATCAAAGTTTTGGAATGCTTTTGATATACATAGATAGTAAACAGACTTCTCAGCCTGAAAAAGAGACTGAGAGAAGAGATGACAGATTTATAAAATCATTAATAGCATGAAGAAGATCAGGAAGTCAAAGCAATCTGTGTTGTTTCCATGAAAGAAAGAATATCCAATAAAGCAATCAAACAGTGGATTTAAAATGGGCAAACACAGCTTTTTCATACAACACAAAACTGAAGTGCAAAACTCATTGCTGCAGGATGTTCTGGAGCAGACACAAATATGTTCAAAAAGGGATTAGGGGAATTCACAGACAACAGGTCCATCAGAGGCATTTAAGACAATCTAATGCAACCTCTGGCTCCAAAAGCTCTGAGCCCATCTGCTGAGAGAAGCTGGGATCACATATGAGAGGTAGGATCACCCTACTGCTAGGTTTCTATATGCTTTTCCCTGTGCATTCACCAGACACACTGCTGAAGCCAGACAAGCCCTTAGTTTGATCAAGAATGGCCACTCTTACATCTTGATATGGCAGGAACATGATTGCAAGCCCATATTCTTCTTATAACCCAGACTGTCTAGTCTTGTTTTATCTGCCAGTGGAACTGTAGCATCTTCACAGAAAATGAGTTACGCAGTTTCCCAGTTATTGAGTTTAGCCTCAGTGGTGAGTCACCCAAAAATTCAATTAGATAATGGATACTCTTTCACCATAACTGTTATGGTTTCATTAACTTTCCTACAATACCTGCTAATACCCTAGTCAAATTATGAATAAGAAAAAAAGGAAGCAAAATTGGGGAGCTGCTTTTAATCTCCTGTATTTTTGTTGATAAAAATCAACATCAAAGTTGCTGTCTTCTCAAAGAACTCTGTGCTTCTTGCAGTCTCCTGACATTTAAGGGCACATTCTCTAGTTAAATTAATGCCAGCAACTCTGACTGCAACCTCCTTTTATAACTTCATGCTGTGCCATGCTATCTATCACTTTCCCAACAAAAATAAATTGACTTTTTTAAGACAATCTAATGCAACCTCTGGCTCCAAAAGCTCTGAGCCCATCTGCTGAGGCTGGGATCACATGAGAGGTGGGATCACCCTACTGCTAGGTTTCTATATGCTTTTCCCTGTGCATTCACCAGACACACTGCTGAAGCCAGACAAGCCCTTAGTTTGATCAAGAATGGCCACTCTTACATCTTGATATGGCAGGAACATGATTGCAAGCCCATATTCTTCTTATAACCCAGACTGTCTAGTCTTGTTTTATCTGCCAGTGGAACTGTAGCATCTTCACAGAAAATGAGTTACGCAGTTTCCCAGTTATTGAGTTTAGCCTCAGTGGTGAGTCACCCAAAAATTCAATTAGATAATGGATACTCTTTCACCATAACTGTTATTGTTTCATTAACTTTCCTACAATACCTGCTAATACCCTAGTCAAATTATGAATAAGAAAAAAAGGAAGCAAAATTGGGGAGCTGCTTTTAATCTCCTGTATTTTTGTTGATAAAAATCAACATCAAAGTTGCTGTCTTCTCAAAGAACTCTGTGCTTCTTGCAGTCTCCTGACATTTAAGGGCACATTCTCTAGTTAAATTAATGCCAGCAACTCTGACTGCAACCTCCTTTTATAACTTCATGCTGTGCCATGCTATCTATCACTTTCCCAACAAAAATAAATTGATCATATACTTTTACAGACATACGGTCCTAATTTTTATGGCTCCCTGCCCAGTTAGCCCCCAATATGAACAAAAAAATAAAAACAAGAAATCTGTCACCATGCCCAAAAATTACTGACTTCATCTTCCTAAGCCAGGGAAACTAGCAAGCTCAGAGCTACCATCTCCTCCTTTATAAGAACGCCCTTCTCTGACACCAGTCCTGCATGACAGCGGCAATTCAGCTAATGTTGCTCCACAAACAATGACAGCTACAGCACAGGGTGAAAACAACTTCCAGGGTGGTAGATTCTAGGATATTTAAAAGTTAACACAATGGAGACAATTTGGTATGTTCAGCCTCTTGGCACAAGGCACCTAGAAGGTTCTTGTTTATAGAGGAGGGAAACAGAAAAAGAGGTGATAAGGAAAGCCAAGATGGCAGCTGAAACTGCAGGAGGAGACTGCAAAGCAAAAGCAAGGGAGCAGCCACTGGCATGGCTCAAGCTCTGGATGTTTCGTCTTGGACTGCCTCCTCCTGCAAGCTGCACCTTGCACCTGATGGCAGAAGGGCCTCCTGTCTGTCAGGTGAAGGTCCTGCCCATGGACCACAATGCATAATTCTGCACAGACCCAAACGCCTCTTCCCAAGACAAACGTGCACAGCCAGTCCAGCAACCTCATGCACTTATTTCAGCATTCAGGTCCATCAGATTCACTTCTGATACAGAGACCAAATATGATACCATGAATATTTATGTGGTCCATTCAGAAAGTGCCCCTTACATCAAAAGGGCATCTTGAAGCAAACCTCCTTTATCTGCTAAACCCAGGCTGGTTGTCACTTGAAGGAAAAGCAACAATTAACTAATAGTCTCTAAAAAGCAAGCTGATTTGCTTGGAAAGTAAAAAAACCCAAAAGACACTGAAATTCTTCTTTATCTTCACTTGTCTTCAGCATCAAACCATATCTAGTCATACCCAAGAAAAGAAGACCAAAAAAAAGGGTGGTAAGAATTATTGTGTGTTTCTTTTACTCAAGTAATTACTTTTGAATGCCAGACTTGTGGTATTTTGCTTTTTATTAAGAATGTAAGAAGCAAATTGTTCATAGAGTGGATAAAAATGCTTTTCTCACTCAGTTCATAGAATCCTTTGGGTGATACACCTGAAAAGAGTTTTTATCTTCTTCTCACCCTGATAAGGAACTGCCGACAAAACAATTTTGTACTATCACAAATCACCTGCATTTCGGTCTGTATCTTGCCTGAATAAAAATGCAAAAATAATTTTCACAGTTTTAAGTTTCACAACCAAAGTTGGGGGAAAAGTTCCCAGTTTTTCTATGAAGTGTGTTTTCATCAAGTTTTTGTTTGCAATATAAAAATAGGAATCCTTTGTATGAAGAGTGGATTAAATTTTACATTGTAACACTTCAGAAAATTCAGAGATTTATTCTGCAAGTCTCCCCCAGCATTGTTTTGTGAATTTTTTCTTCTCTGACAGTCTCCACCTACATGGAATATTCCCCATTGCGCTGGACACTGTTATGAACACATTTGAAAACCAGAGCCAGGTCCTGAGCATTCAAGGCTAGGATCTTAGAGGTCCACCTCCTACTTAATTTCAACCATTAATTCAGTAGGAGTTCAATGCATAGCTTCTCCACGCAGCAGACCCAAGCCCTCACATTTGAACTCAGGTGACTCTGTAGTGCAGAATCTCATTTCTGGGTGGAAACAGACCCCTATGTGGCAATGCCAAATGCCAGTGCAATCTCAGAGGTGTTCTGGGAATACAGTCTACTGTATTCCACCCATGGGGCAGAGTGGCAAATATGCCATGGCTTGGGGCTGGGGGCCTGGGAGAGCCACACTCCTTGCCTTGCTCTCTTCTTGGCCAGTTTTGGGCACGTCGACCCAGGCCGCTGTGCTTTATCTCTTCCAAAGGCAGAGCAGATAAGGAGAATGACCTTTGCAAAGCATTCAGAGAACTAGGGCCTTCACCACTGCCTGCCCCATATCCTTTACATTTAATCTCTTAATACGGGTGGCTCTCAGCTTCAGAGTTATTTGTGGACAGGAAGGAAAACAGGTTGAGTTCCTCTGTAACTGACATCACTTGTAAAACATTTTCTCATCAGCTGGGCCTGATTCTTCACCATTTCATCAGACATGCCTCCTGAATAAATTCAGCCAGCCCTGATTAAATTGGAATTCATTTGGAATGGCAGAGCTGAGAACTATCATGCTGCCACAACCACTGGACCAACTCCTGATTTACGGAAATGAAAAAGGAAACCAAGACTAGGGTCTTTGATTGCTGAGCAGAGATCCTTCCAGACGAGAGAAGAGCATTAACAGACCAAGCTGAATATTTAACATGCTGCCAATACTTCCTGTCCCCAAAGACTGCAGAACTGGATGCTTCACTTACAGTTCTAAATGTTGCATTTCCATAAAAGCTCCTATAATATGTAGTTTAGGCTGCTTTTAGAGGAAACGATACCAGGACTCTGGCTAGTAAAGTAACACTCAACATCAACCTCTAAGTCACCTCAGTACAACCAGTAACATGGCTTCCTTTTGGAAATGTATGTCTGAATCCTGATCCATGTATTTAGAACAAAGTGAAATACCTCCTAATTAACCTCGTGTCAGGGTAATAAAAAGTGATAGTATAGTCTTACTATGGATCTGTAAATTGCACAACAAAATACAGTAAAGCAGAACCCCATAATGGATTAATAAAACATTTATACCAAATTTGACATATTTATGAAATCTTGAATGTTATTGATACTTGGAGCCAACACTCTGAAACTTCATCATGCCCCCACTGTATTAGTAAATTAGAACCACACAAAATTTGGCTTTGCTATATAGACAATAGGTATAAAATAAGCTTTTCTTTTTCAAACTGCATTATGCAACGCTGATAAACAGACCTCACTCTTTTCATTATTTTAATCTGGAGTGATATAATTTATGCCACCTTGGCACTACTACAGCAACACACGTATAAAGGGTCTTCATCTTTAAGCACAAGTCCTGCTGAAGTCAACAGGAAACCAATTATTCCTCTCTTTAAAACTTAGTGTGTGCTTAAGAACCTTGGTAAATCCAGCTCTTTATGAGGAGAACGATCTATGAGATTCTCTCCTAAGTGCTTAACTTTGCAGAGGACAAAGCATTAACATGAGCAACACAAGAAGGGCCAGAGTTTGCTGATACTTAGCACACACTGACTGCACATCTCAGCAGAGCTGAAAAGGTGGAAATCAATCAGTCAAACACCACTGAATTTCACCATAGAATACTGGTTCTGGGGCACATATGGGCATGTTTCAACCTAGTTTCTGGCTAAGACAATCCACCATACACTTATGACAGTTCAGAGGCAGTGCTTTTTACAAGATGAGCTTGTTCTGCAAGATATGAAGGAGCAGGTTTATATACCAGCCTAAAAAATATAGGGAAACACATGGTTAAAAGGTAGAAGTAGTGATAGAAATGACAACAGACAAAAGCTCCTTCATTTCTGAAAAAACTCCTAACAAACCCAACCCCAAAAACAACCTCCAAGAAAACTCAAAACCCCAAAAAAACCCACAGTATCTAAAACAAATCTGCATTTTGGTAAGTAGACAGCAAACTGCTGGCTTCACCAAAGAAACTTCCAGAGAAAGAAATGGCTCTTTTGCTACTGCTACCATCAGGAATTATATTCATCTAGGCCTGCAAAGCAAAACCACGATGTAACTGCAGCCTCTGTCAGCACCAGCTGAACACGGTTAGTGCAGGAATAGCAGCAGGGAGCCACAGGAGCACAACCTTTAATGCAGAGCTAGGGACCAGCATACAGACCCAGGCCTGCACTCCAACAGATGTGCTGATTTCACTCAGTCCTTCACTGGCACAATTGAGCTAACCTAGCAAAACTTGTGTTACCATCTGGCTCGACAGCACACTGACTTAGAAAAATCAGGCAGACAAAACTGTATTCATGGTAGTGCTGGTCTGCATTTTCACCACAGAAATGTTTTGAAGATGTGTTAAATTTCCTTATGAAGTTCTTACTTTATAGCTCCTTTTCACGTTGTACAAGGCTAATTGCAGAGTCAGGACTTGTAGCCCCTAATCCCTGTCAGGTTTGAGACCATGCAGATTGGCTTTGGCGATGGCAGCACGTTTTGTCACGTTGTTGCCTCCTCACCTGTAAAGATTCCCCACAGATCTCAGGCCAGACAGCTCAACTGATACTGTGATAGCTCTCCTTGACCATTACTCTGAGATAAAAACTCAGAATACAACTGTGAACAGCTACATTTGTTCCCAGCCATTTTCTTCCTAATAATTCCCCAACTACACACATCAACCCAAGGACATTGCTGACTCACAGAACCAAGTTCCACAGCTTGCATCCTTGACTACTATTCCAGTGTCAGGTTTTCCCAGCAGAAAGCTGTACACAGTTCAGCTGAACATGAACATAATTCAGGATCTTGCAGGCTGTATATTAAATGTGAGGCTTTATTCCTTAGCTTTGCTGTAAATTTGAACTGCACTGTTGCACATATGACTGCAGCAGGTACACCTTACACTGTGTAAGTAAGCTGAGTCACTGCTCACGTGTAGCAATCATCAGTTTCAACCTGTCAGAGATACCTAACAGATTTCAATTAGAGCTGCCAACAAAAATAAAAGCCTTGAGAGAAAGGTGAGAAATATATATGCATATTAAAGGGAAAAAAAAACACCCAAACAAATCAAAAGTAAAAAGAGAATCCACAGCAGATTGAACCTAAAATCAGATTAATGGATTATTTTTCCGCAATATAGTACACCCCAGTGTGACAGATCTTCCAGATGTGCTGAGAGAAGATGACACAATATTATACATCTAAAGCACTGCATATGTGATTAGAGAAAATCCTTTGAGAAAACATGCATAGTAATTACATTTTAAACATTCAAAAATATTTGGCCTTCTTTCAATAACAGCCTGAGAAAAACACCTTAGTGTAAAACTGCAAATACAATTTAAAGGCTGGCTGGAATTAACCCCGTCTGACTGCTGAAAAACAGGTTTCATTTTACAGCAGAGTGCAGGTGACAGGATTACTGGTTTTTGGTTTACTTTTGTGTTCTTCACCCACCCACAGAAGGCAGGTTTTTTTTGAGACACTGTCCAGCACTTAGCAACCACTGACCTTTACAAATTTTTACACAACAGTGCTTTTAAAACTGATCTCTGTTCCAAAATTTAGAGCTAACAGCTGTAATGAAACAGGTAAAAAGAACTAAACATTCAGGGTCTGACAGTCAGCTGAAGGTAATCAGCTCTGTTCAACTGAAATGAATGGATTTTTGTCTTTTTAAATGAGCTGAGGATCTGGCACTCAAGCTTCAAGTCAGAGAAGCTCAGGCAGCTTTAACTGCCTAGAAATGAGCATGCACCAGATAAACACAGAAATGAAGTGCAGGGTTAGTGCAGCTTGATCAGCTTGTATCAGCTGACTCCCTACTTTATGCCCTTAAATAAATGGTTCATTTGCAGAATTCTAACCTTTCATACATCCACAAGGATTCTGCAACTGAAAAAAAGAAAGGAACAGAAGTGATGATGCATAGCAAGCTCCAGCCTTTCAAAGAGAAGAGTCCTATGCTTTCCTTTCTCCTGTGTGGGGAGAAAGGCCATGCAGAATGGGCTTGCAGGAGCTGCCAGTGCTGACCATGGAGAGCACAGCAGCCTGAGGCCAAACTCTGCACCTCAACATTTCAGCCAAGGAGAGGGACAGAAAGAGGCTGCACAGAACTCACTGAAATCTGAATACAATGAAATCTCCATGTGTATCCAGCGTTACATATTCTGTTAACTCAGTGCAGAGCTCTCTGCAGAATTGCAGCACTCTAGGATAAGTCAGAAGAGTATATTTATAATCTGTGCCTTCTGATAAGTTAGCAGCATGTACCAGTTTTTTAGTGAAGTACATCAGAAGGGAAAGAACAGATATCAACCTAAAAGCATTAAGAATATTATAACTGTCCTGTTTACCATTTACTACTAGGGATAAAAACTGTTATGCATTTATGTATGCTTTTTTTCCCCCCCTCTTAAAAGGCCACCATTCAAACCAGCTGCAATTCTGAGCTCACAGTCTAATTTCTGTTTCTTTTCTTTTCTAAGCCAATACATCCAAAACACAGGTACAGTGCTCTTCTCCATTCACACCACACTGAAGGCATTGTATTTTCATTAATATGTCCACACCCTTCCTTAAGTACCTCACTGAAAGGGTATCCAAAAGCCACTGGGCAGAACTCAGTACTCCAAGGCAACAAAGTGCTTGGGCTCTCTGCTGACCTGACAGTTATTCCTCCAGAAAGCTTACCAGAACCTGTCATTATGTATGTGATATATCCCATCATAATTAATTCCCTCAGGGAATGACATCCAGAGGAAGCATGGTTCAAATACATGGCACACACCAGGAATCTGACATTTTGAAACAGACTACCAACACCAAGATGCACCCATGGAAGAGCTGGTATTTTTATTTTCCTTGACTGTAGATATATGGCATAAACTAACTCTTGTCATAAAAAGACTGGCTTAAAAACTATCTGTTGAACCATACAGATAAAAATTGGTGTTCTTTGCTCTTGAACAGATTTGATTTAATTCATTAGAAATACAGGTGTTTAAAATCACCATGTGCCATTTAATATACGATGAAGCAACAGCTTCCTTCAGCCTTAGTCAAAAAGCTTCAGAGCTGCAATCCTTTTTCAAATAATTACCCTGTTCATCAGGCTTCAGCACAAGATGACTCCAAGAAGTAAAATGGCAAGACTGACTATGAAAGCCTGAGTATATACACAGACCAAGCTGAATGGCAACGAGAGCAGTTTCCAAGTGTTTGTCAAGTCACAGGCCCAAACTGGGCTAAAATTAGAACTGGGAGGGAAGAGCATATGAAAGTATCAAGCCCATCTGCCATATAAAAGGGTCTTTGAAGAAGAAAATGTAGGAAAGGTGGATAGGTATGCCAAATGAATGAGGCAGCTATAGTGAATTACTGCTTTCACACACACAACCTGTGGTTTTGGCTCAGACAAGAGCTGTGCTGTGTGGCTACCCAGGAAAGTGAAGCCACATGCAGAAAAGGGAGAGTTAGTGGCTGACACCAAGAGCTAGGATAGCTTACTGCTACCGTGAGTATCCTGCTTGTGCAATTCCAGGACACTGCAACTGGATCCTTCCTCAGGATAACTGCAGAGGTTCCTACCCACAGCTCAAGGATATCCTGCACCAGCTTGCATCAACGATTCTTTACAACAGAAATGGCAACATAAAACCCAATGTGCTGATGAAATAGTACTGCAAATGACATCCTTAAGGTCAATTCCTGTACAGAGTACTCAGAACAACACCCAATAAACTTCTTGGACATCTTTTTCCTGGAAGACCTAGAGACATTAGTAAAAGTACAGATATGTGACTTGCAGGGCACTTTCAGCATAAATGAGAAAGAGAGGGAATTACTTTGGAGAAACATCAGCTCTGTTGGAAGCTGACAGATTACTAATGCATCAGATTTGTGACTGCTTATTTTTTTTCCCTGTGTTTTTCTTCCATTTTGTTCCTTATGTATAATGAGGTTCTACAGTAGTGACATTTGGCAGATTTGATAGAGATACTGACTTTGTCATTAAATTTTCCCCAATCCCTTTCTCCTCCCATTCTAGGCCAAGATCACAGCTCTATCTATCAGGTCTCTCCAGGTCGAAGTTTATTTTTCATGTAATACTTGCCATTCAATCAGTGTCAATGCAGGGTTTTTCATGTGATTCCAGCTACCCAAACAGTTTCATCTTTCCACTGAAAACTAAATAATAATGTGATGTGCTTGATTGACCCAGATCTGCAGAAGGCTGCTTCAGTAATCCCTGCAGATTTATGTACCTCAAATTGCCATCTCTTCTGAGCAGTTTGCTCTTTCCAAAGGACACAAATTCTGGTATTTATGTTCAGGACTACAACCAATGGACAACTGAAGCCTCAAGTACAAAAATACCACTTTTGCAAAGCTGCTGCATCATAACCTGCACAGAGCATATAATGCCCAAGTCCGTAAAAGCTACCATGGAGACACTATTAATGTTGTAAAACACATCATCTACTTGGTTTGCTTCATAACACAGTTCTATAGGAGTTAACCCAGCAAAGACCACCCTGGGAAATGGATTAAACTACTGAAACATTTTGCCTCCATGTAAGCTCCGTGTTCCCTCTTGTTAAAGCAGCTAATTGCACTGACAGGGCAGCCAGATGTGGCTTGGTACAGCTCCATTCCAATTAAAGACACCACATTCCACTGTGGGCAGCATCTGCAGCAGCACACAGAGGCTCTGCTCACATATACAAGCCCTCCCTGGATAAACAACACAACTGTGACACTGCCTGAACAAGTGTGAAAAACCAGCCAGGGCACTGGACTCATCTCTTCCTCTCCTCTCCCACAGGCACATCCACTTGTCAAATTTTTCTTCTGCTGCCATAAATAAAAGTTAAACTTACCTTGTCAAGTGAGTCATTCCATGGTTTATTATTGCTACTCAGGAAGCAGGCCTAAATTACAAGAGTGGAAGAAATAGTATGACTGCTCTAAATTGTGTCTCCACTTGGATCCTCAGACAATTTTTCTTCAGTTTTACAGCACAGACCAGTCCCCTGGTATGTATGGATGTATGAACACATTTTTTATGAGCATGGTGGACTGGCAGAAGGAGAAAGGAACAGCCCTAAAAGCACTGATTTCAGCATTTCAGGCCCTTGTACCCAGAGAATGGAGCCACACCAACTACTCCATTGCTATCTGTTTTCAACACAACCACCATCCTCCCAGGAACTGTGATCTACAGCTTTAGGAATTTTGTTCTAGAAAAACCCAAGGGATGAACCTGTCCAATCCACAAGCATTAGTTTTTTGACCACTGGTCACAAGAACACTTATGCAGAAGACACCATGCAGAAACTGCTGTACTCTTAGGGCTACTATACCACAACATGAATTTAAATGCTTTTGGGAAAACAAAACAGTAGAATGAAGCCTGAAACTTACTGCCTGCATGAATTCATCCTATAATTAATTTATTAAAACAGAGAGAAAAGCAAAAGTTCTTCATTAATAACCCTAACCAGAACTGTGCAGCAGAGACAGAAAAGCCAGCCAGTTCTACTAATTTTAGAATGTTCTATTATGGGATTTAGTGCTGTAGCTGATTTAAGGGAAGCCAAAAAAATTCTTTCCAATTGTCAAATGGAAGAGGGTAGATTCATTTTTATATATGGCCAGCTTTACTTAACACTTTGAACTAAATTACTTTTATTTAGAGCTTTTAAGATTACATTTGTGCCCTCAAGATTCAAACATCTTAATACCCATCCCATATTAGGACATTATTTTAAATGAAATGTACAACCCAAGTCTTAATTAATTGATGATATTAAGGAAGCTAAGTCACATTTCTCACACAGGTGCTAGCTTATATGACATGGTAAAACTCCAGCTCTGTTCTCCATATTCTGCCTCCCCACAACCATCTTGTCAACTTCAATTTGCAGATTATTCTTCCTAACTTCACAGTCTAATCAGATACATACTATTGGTCCCTGTTAACGAGCTGTTCTACTCAACCCCAACACCAGCTGCATTTCACTGGTGTACAGACTGACTACAAAATATTTGATGCATCACAGGGCTCCTGGGAAATTCAGAGAGTATCACTGCGAGGAGCCTGGAGCCAAAATGGTTTACTACAGTTATACACCATGCAGGAAATGTGCTTTTGCAAAAGAACAGCTTTTTGCTCCCTGTCTGCTGTTGGAAAAACAACCTTTCAATATTCAGAAAAGGTGAATTATCCAATTTTCTGAGTTACAGGAACAGCACTAAAAAACTACATAAAAGCTTCCAATGGATTTTTCTACCTTCCCTCAACTCCAAAGAACAGATTTTTAGCTTTCTTTTATTCCTTCCCCTCCCATTTTCCTCACCTCCCTTTCTTTGCCTGGTGCTCCAAATACTCTGCCACCAAATGGCAAAAGAATTGGTAGGAGCAAGTAGCTGTTGCTGGAAGGAGGAAATACAGAGCAGTAACTCATTTCGTTTTATTGGAGGCTCATAATGTAAATTGGTGTTTCACGAGCCATTTGAACAGAAAGTGACCAACTTTAGAAAAGACAATTCACAAACAATAGAAGAGAAGGTTAGGGATCACTTAAAAAAACCCCACTCCTTTAATTTATGAAGCCAGCACTAGGAAACCCACAGGCAGACTGTCCAAGCAATCACAGCTTTGGGGCCATTGCTGTGCTTTCAGCTTGCTTCAGCAAATGCCATGCTTTCTTTAAAAACATCTTTCTGCTACTCATAAAACAACCGTTTGGCAACAGAATAGCTCTCCATTCAAGTTTTACAAGACCTTTTTCTTAATAGAATGATAATTCTTCCTGCTGTTATTTAACCAGACTGTCACGTTCAGGCTAGAATATCTGTGAAAACCTAAGGAGTACCATTCCCTGGTTTCCAAGAGAGGTGCATTCCTGCAGGCCTTGCTGAGACCCAGCCTTTTAGCTCACCTCCAACGTGTAGAAGTTTTGTTAGGACGTGCTGATTACCACTTGCAGCATCCCTCCTTTCCTTCCTTACTCATTCTGCTATGATTTGTTACACATGCAAATGAACAGATTAGACACAGAAACAAACAGTATGCATTTACATAGTCTTCACTTAAATGCCACAAACTGTCCTTTCCCAGGTGGTGTGCAACTTCCTACAGATTTGCATCCTCTGCACCTGTCCCCAGGGCAATCTGGCTCAGTTTCCCCAGCCATGCCTTCTCCCAGAGTCACCAGCTCCTGGCAGTGCTGCTGCCATGTCCCCGTGTGTTGTCCCCACTGTCCTCCTGGCTGCTGCTAACCCTCGTACCACAGGGCTCAGCTCTGCCTGCCCCCTCCAGCCTTGACTCAGCAGGCTGCTTTTAGAAAACTTGCAGAAACTTATCTTCAGGACTTCCAACACACTGTCAAAACTTGTTTTAAATCAGCCAGTATTTCCAAAAGTGTTCAAGGTATAAAAAGCCCAACTGCATAATCCCCATTTCTTTAGGAAAACAAGTTAAAAAAGCAGCAATATAATTAGAACATTTCCATTTGAAGGCAAAAGGAGCAAGTCCCTCCATAGGTTTTAGGAAAAGAGGGGAAAAAAACCACACCAAGAGCAAACAAATGAAAATTTCTAAATATGCTTGAAAATACAGTAGTAGCTATTAAAATAGCATTGCACACAAAATTGATAAATAAGCATATTTCAGGGGCTGGATCAGAAACTGATGTCCTGCTCATTGGAAATGCTTCTTCACTAGCTAGAAACTTTGTTTTGTTACTATAGTTACTGTCACTACAAGTGGCCCTGACTAAGGCATGAAGTATTTGTTATATAAAACCTCCACGCAACTGCAGCCTTAAACTTCAGAAAGTACCAGCTCTGTGCTCAGTCCCCTTTGCAAATTCTATTCCAAGCCCAAACTCAAAATGCCTTTGTGCCAAATAGGGCACACTCTTGAGCAGCAGTTTAACAGCACTATTTAAGTACTGAGAACATAATCAACATTGTTCACGATACACACTACAACTGTGAGGGAATTTAGATGGACTGTGCACCGTGCAAGGGAGCAGTGACTTCCTCTCTGGAAAATTAATGCTCTTAGCAGGGGCTATGAGGTACAAGAGAAACTGGCAATCAACCTTAATAAAATTTGCTGACTGACCATTGAATTTGATGGGAAAAAATGCCTGGAGCCAGGAAGCACACTATGTAGAAAACACATCCTGCAGCACTGCAATTTTTTTATTTCATTATATTTTCATCAGCTTAGTTTGATGAGGTTTAACATCCATAAGAAAAAAAAATAAATATGCTCTCTTTCTTGGCCTTTAATATATTCAAGGTTTCACATAATTTTCTTCTTGTTCTTGTGGGGGATATTTTCAGCTAGACAAACCACTATTACGGATAATCCTGGAAAAGCAGCTTATGAGATCCCCAGTGAAAACAGGGAGATGACAGAACCTCGCTTTTAAGGTAGTCATCTGATGCTGATACTCCAGCACAATGTGCCAGTCTGCTTCAGGCCATCTGCACCATTCTCAGCTGTGCTTTTTTCCCCTACTTGGGTAGGGTAAAACAGCCTGGCTTTCCTTCTCTTCAGCTCGAAATCCAGACACTAAGCATTTTCTTAAAAGGCCAACAGCCCACACAGAACCTGCTTGCCAGTGACTGTAAGCACTAAACGAGTGCCAAGGTCAGAAAATACATCCGCTTGTACACTTGCTTTCCTGCAGTAAGCATTGCTCAAGGTTTGGGTCAAGCCAATGATCAGGGATATTTCTACTACAGCACTATTTAGTTAACTTCTGAAATGCCAGATGTAGCCATTTATTCTACTTAGCTTAAGCTTTAAGCAATTTAAATGCTACAGAAGACTGGAAGAGAATATCTTCTCTTTCCCTTCCGCCCTCAGAGCTGACACCCTGTACTATTCTTAGTGTGGTGTTAATTTCAGAGTTCACACATCAGAGGAAGCATTTCAAATTTATTCATTCATTTGTGAGAACCTCTACAGGGCTTTGTCCTTAATGACTGAGCAACACTTTTTTTTTTCAGCTGTGACATTATTTGCAACCAGTCTTACAGCTTATTACAGCCTCCTAAGTGCTTAAGGGCAAATCTGCCCTACCCTGTAAGAAACATGATTTCCTTAAGGTGCTGTTTAGATACAGAATTGCTTCATTGGTTCTTCCCTGTAATAAAAGTGCTTACAGTGACACCTAAAACCATGATTTCTGTCTCTTCTATGTCTGGCAACTAATCCCAGACTAATGGCCACATCTATGTAGTGAAATAATGAGTACCTGCTAGACTACATAATTTGTGAGTACTGCTTCTATTTTTTTGTGGCACTGCAACTTTGCACTGCACTGTTGCTTAGACTGTCTTAGAAAAAAAAAAAATAGCTCAGTTCAGCTATGATATTTTAATGCCCAAAATTCCTGGGTTCAAGGTGCAAGTTGCTAAACCATATAAAATGAGACATTGCTCTGCCATGTGCAGAGGCCAATTAGATTAGACTGTCATTAAAAAAAAAACCATGATTTCTGTCTCTTCTATGTCTGGCAACTAATCCCAGACTAATGGCCACATCTATGTAGTGAAATAATGAGTACCTGCTAGACTACATAATTTGTGAGTACTGCTTCTATTTTTTTGTGGCACTGCAACTTTGCACTGCACTGTTGCTTAGACTGTCTTAGAGAAAAAAAAAAAGATAGCTCAGCTATGATATTTTTAATGCCCAAAATTCCTGGGTTCAAGGTGCAAGTTGCTAAACCATATAAAATGAGACATTGCTCTGCCATGTGCAGAGGCCAATTAGATGAGATCAGAAGTAGATACTGCCTTATCTCAAATACAGCTTTTGCACCAGAATTTTGCAGGAGATCTAGGTGGAAAAATGAGTAAAGTCTAAGTTAATAACTGAGGAATATAAATTAAAAGGAACCTTGCAAGGATTAGGCATGTTTTGAGCCAGTGAGGCATCTGAAGAAGTTCCATTTTTCTTTTAAGACTAGACTGACCTCTAGAACATCAAAAATCTGTACTAGAATTCCCTATACACATTTCAGTGTTGCTATCACAGCTAATGAGCTGAATAAAATCCCATTGCATCAGCTTATTTAGATACTGTCCTTCACAGTATCATCACAGGGCTTAAATAATAAACTAACATTGCAGAAGTTTAACATGTTTGTTTCTAAATCACCCCAGAAATTAAGTGAAAGGGTAAGTCTTAAGTTAACCTTGCTTTGCTTCTTTCCCTGTGTATCAGTCAAAACTTTTAAAACAATGTCTTGATCCAGATGTATTTTTGCTTTTCTTTTTTTTTTTTCCTCCAGCTGGAAGAAATGTAATGGGGCTTTGCTCAAAAGCAGTCTTACACATGGGGGATAAAATCTGTCTGCCAAAACTAAGAAATACACCCTGTCTAGGGCAGTAAGGAGAAGAGAAATAACACCAAAGATCACAGGCTTTCAAATGCCAGTGTTCCCGCCCTGCACAACACACTTTTGGACATTATTATCCTGCAGGATCTCCCTTCCTCTTCCGCACAAGCATTTTGCACAGGACCATGCCCCTGCTGTGGAAACTCCGATGTTTGCAGGTGGCCAGTGAAGCAGCAGGCAATTGCTGGTTGCCACAGAAAAAGAAGTAACATAATTCCAGTTGCTAGTAGAGCAGGCTTCAATGCCTATTATGTTTGAAAATCATCTGGTGTGAAGGCTCCAAAGAGCCCATATATATTAAATCTTCTCTTTCCTTAAGTGGACTTGAAAAACAAAAACCTTGTTTCAGTTGGCATTTCCAAACTGACAATGTGCAGCCTCTTGATTAAGATGGGACATAGTTTATACCCCTGGCAGCAAAGGAGACTCCAGACATTTCCATCTGCTTCAACAGCAGAGCAATGAACAAGAAAATGTACCATCCAGTTTAGTTTCAGAAGAATGTTTTACATTAAAAGATAATTTAGTACATGCATCCTGAATTTTACATATAAACGTATACGAAGTAACACTAATTCATATAAGCACTCTGGATGCAAACAAAACCAAGCAAACCACAAATCCTTCCAAACAATAAACTCCCAATATTACTGTGCATAGCTTTCAACAAATCCTACTACAGAACAGCACTGTAGTGGTGGCTCAAAGGCAGCCAAAGTCTCAGCACTCCCCCTCTCAGGAGCCATTCTTTCTGGAGATGTAGGAAGAGCACAGATTAAAGCAATCCCACATAGATTAAAAATCCTCCGGGGTGAGATCAGCACAGCTGGATGGCAGCAACATGATCTAACCTAAATGAGCACTGGCCCCATGCCACCTACCAGCAGCTTCCTGAGGCACACATTACTGCTAGCTTTATTTTAACACAGTACATGGGGCATCTAAGCCTTGGAGACTGCTTTGTGCAGGCCAGGAAAATCCCTAACACTCTTAGAGTCCTTGGCTGCTATGCAGTGCTATTTACCACCAATGCTTTCCCTGCTGTGGTGGAGCATGCCCACCTCTTTTGAGGCTGCACTATGAAATGTGACTAAAATCAGACTGCATCTGAGAAAACTGACTTTTACTGATGCCCTTGCTGCTGCTTTTTTAAGCTGCCTCAAGTACTCATTCATAACACCTGCCTTGCAAAAGCTCCAAGACCCAGGCTACTCAGTGCCCATCTGTCATTTCTGCATCTTTGTCTGGCAGGGAGTCCCAATCCTGGTGGGGCCCCTGGCACCTGGGGGAGGAAGATGCTCTATATTCTTCTCCTCAAGTGCCATTCTGCAATGCTGCATCACACTGCACCACACTCTCCAAGCACTCCTGCTGCAGTGGTCTGTGCAGGGCTGGATGAGACCTAAAGCTGCTCCTCACAGCTGTATTGTTGTATCCCTTTGGATCATGCTGGGTTACATCATTCCTACTTAAACATGACTGAAATGCCAAGGGGAAGAGTTTTCCCTTTTTCTTCCCAACACAGAAAGGGCCTACATTTTGAAGATCATACAAAATGGCTGACTGATGAAACTCACGGGGCAGGAGGCAGGGCTTCCTCTTTGACTCAGCACCACAGCTCCTTGCCAACTGGTCATCTCTCCTGTTCATTACACACACTGCAGAGACATGTATATTCCCAGCTGGGTTCAGATCCCCCCTGCACTACATACCCTACCATCAATGGAAAGCCATTTACCTTGTCCCGAGAAAATACAAGAAAAACTACAGGAAAATCTCAAGTCATTACAAGCACCCAGATGGCAGATACAAATGGCCAGAATGCAGAAGGAAAAAAATAAAAGAAAAAATTAGTATTAAAAATGTCCAGGAGTCTACTCACTATGAATTTCAATTCAACTGCTTACTGGTATGAACTCGACTTGAGGTGCCAGATATCAACCTCCTGCCACTTCCCCAGCTGATAGGGACATATGGAATAGAGTTCACTGCATTAATTTCCAACAGTTTACAATTCCAGCCACAGTGCTCAAAACCACAATTCTATGTCATACTTGCATCATTCTGGGTTGAACTTTCTGTTGGTGTATGTAGGAAAAAACTCTGCTAATGACTGTGCTGCTTAGGCCATTTAGCACTCCATCCTGATATTCCCTCTTCCTCCTAAAATACAGCCTTATAAGAAATTTAATGCCAAACTACATACATAACAGAAAGCTTCAATTCAAGGTAAAAGTGAATACGGGAAAGTAAAATTACTCATATTATCTCTTTCCTGATGTAAAAATGTTAGCACAATAGGAAATAAGTCATGGTATCTTCTAAGACATGTTGGTAACACAGAACTTCTAGGTTACAATCTTTCTCTCCATGATTAGACCTGCATTCTTCACTATCTTTCCTTTACAAACAGAGACTAAAATATTAAGTAACATCAACAGTGACTAATATCAAATAGTATGACTGTGCCTGCTTACATATTTGGTTCTGCAGAAATTAATGACAATGGAAACAGAAGCTGACTTACCATCTAAGATGCAATTATTGCCAATTACTGTAAACACTTCTAAGACAGTGAAGAGCAAGGACTTTCCCTGTTTTCAGAAGGTAAAAACCACATCTGTGGCTGAAAAATTACCATACTTAGTGTTCCCTTGTGAGTTCTTCAGAACATCTGAATAAATCCCCCTCCCTCTTCTTTTTGAAGAAAATACAAATCAAAACATTTTGTGCTCTCCTCATTAGATAAATAAATACTCCTAGGACATTAGAGCAGAAGTCACTCAAGTCTGAAATTTCCAGCTGGAAATAAAAAAGCCACTCCTTTCACTGAGTGAGCAGAGCATTACACTCTACTCATCTCAAGATGACATAGCTTGACCACACTGCAGACTTCTTGGAAAGTCATTTCCTGCACTGAAAAACAATCTGCTAATCATAATGTCCATGCCTCTTCGTATGTCAGGATCTGTTTTTCAGTAATGATTATCAACAGTAATTCTCAGCGCATTCTAATTTTTATTCTCAAAATACAATCCCCAACAACAACAACAAAAAAAAAGACTCTTGATCATCCTTGCATTTGAGATTTTTTAAAGGTTTCAGAAAATTCAGAAAATATTTTCCCATACTTCCCTGGTAATCAGTTTCTGAGAGCCTCAGGAAACAATTTCAGATTATTGTATCTGTATGTTTGACAGCAAACTTTTCAAAGCCTTCACCTTCACCAGATGTGAAGCAATGAAAAAACAAGACAAGCTGGGTATTTTGTTTATTGACAGTGCCTTGAAGGAGTTCAGGAAGGCTCCAAAATCCTGTTTTCTGGCAGAACTGCTGTCTGAATTTGCTAACAAAAGCTGGCACCCCATTCAGCCTCACTGAATACCTGTGTAGCCCCACAGCAGGAGGGGAAAGTTTAGAGCTGGGCTTCCCACACCAACACCACTTTTCTTCTTTGGTTCTCTTTTTGATTTCCAGGCAGCAAGCATGCCTTAGGCTCTCCTTGTGATCTCCATGAACCAGGTCTACCTTTGGAGGTCACAAAATCACCTGGTAGAAACACAGGGATCTCAATCACTAAGTCTCTTCTTACCTTGGATAACCCCTACATGCACATACTATGGCTAAACTCCATTTCTAAAAGTTCCTACTGACAATGACTCTGCTGCCCAGATAATACACACACGCTATTTTTCAATATACTCTGGTATCCAGGGTAGACAGTCAGGGCTCCTAAACACCTCCTTTGAATATAAAGCAGAACATATTGCAGCTGTTCAAAAGAAAATGGCCCTTAGTAGGGAGCTAAAGTGTGCGTTGGGGCCATTGGTAAGGCACATATACAGAGCTCTGAAGAACAGAACCCTGTGGCTTCTAGCTCAAATGAACCATGCTAGTCCTGCATTTTTGAATCTATTCTTAAATTCCTTATGTCTGCATTTGCATAAGTAGTGTTACCTCTGCAATGCCAAAACAAACATCTAGAAGCACTGCTGCTCACTATAAAGGCCTTAAATGCATGGAGGCAGTAGCTATTTACTCAGATACTAGAGAAAAAGTTGTTATGAAATAAAATTGACTTTTCATCCAGAGGAAAGATTTTAACCACTACTGTAAAGGGCTGGAAAACTGTTTATCTTCCTTTCATACCATACTAAGAAAATTAGTCTGCAGTAGGTTTCCTCTCTAAGCTCCGTTTAACTCCTTTTATTCATATCCTGAACCCTGTGCTATGAGGGAATGGAATTCTCTCCAGTTACCTTTGAATCCAGCCCTGTAATGTTAAGATGGATTGATATGTACACTAACACAAATACATTCCTGGCACAAACAGACATTATCTAGGGGGACATTTCTTTCCACCACATCAAGTTGGTGAATAAAAGGCTATCATGCTCACCTGCTGAATTTTTGTCTTAGATCAGGCTATGACCCTTAGAGAAGCATGCATATGCCAATATGAATCTGCCAAAAGAGGAATCCAATCTTGGATACTGTAACTCAAAATTCCATTTTCTTTCTTCATCATGGGGGGTGAGGGAGGCAGTGCCAGAAGTGTGAAAATAAATCCGAACCAGAAAAAAAGCGCTCTAGAACTTCCTAATTTTTTTTTAGCCCTAGGTATCTGTGTTATCTTTAACAGAACTCAGGAGACTACCTTAAAGCTCTTCCTTCATATATTTGCCATACAAATACTCAATATCACTACTAGTTCTACAGAGTATAGTTCCAATTATTGCAATATATCACCAAGGCTTTTTAAGGTTAATTCTATAAAAAACAGAGAATTGTAACATGCCAACAGAAGCAAACACTCATGGTTACTACAGGAAAAACTCCAGCTCAACCTTACCATCTCCACATTTCCCTTGCTTTAGTGAATCACAGAAGCCTAACACATTTTGTATTCTTGTAGCACAGTACTGTTACATCAAGTACATTCTTCCATTTTTTATTTATGTTATTGTCTGGGGCATCAATAAAGAAATAAAAACATTTTTGGGTCACTCTTTCCAGCCAGGATGCGAACGAACACACCACTACAAGAAGTCAACTTACAAAAGCTCCACCCTTACGAGTTGTGAATATCCTATTTATAAAAGTTGTCTAGCATGATCAAATGCTACAGCCAAAATAGTAATCTGTCCTTGCTTTAGATCTTACACCCTTGAGGAATTCAAACAAAACAGTACTCTGAGAATTTCAGCAAGCTGCTCTCTCACCAAGATGTACTGACTTCCTTGCCTCCTGCTTAATGATGAACTGGAATTGTATAAATGGGCTGATCTGATTCTCTGAGGCTGAGGGCCACCACCACTTCCATGAGAAAAGTGGTGAAGGCATTGCAGGGCATCACAGCTGTAGTACCTGGGGTGAGGTGGGACGGGTAGGGGGCACAACTATCTTCACTAACAGCGGCAGTGTAGATCAGTCACAACACAAAGATGGGAAAACCATTGAGGGACAACTGACTCTCTGCTCTCCATGAAGATTACAGGCAACAACACAGATCTACTTTACTGCTGTCAACAGCACTGCTGGACTCTACCAGTGCCCAAAACGACATGGCTCAAAGAAAGCACAAGTTGTTTATTTTCAACACACAAGAAAGAGCTTGACAAGCAATGGAAAGAGAATTCAAACTAGAAATTAGTTCATTCCTGTATTTTGAGATCCTGATTTTACCTCAGGGTTGGAGGGGTTTTTTTGAGGCAAATGGAAGCACCTGGTAAATGACATTGATTAGATTCCACAGAATAGCTCTCCCCACAGTAAGCCTGCACCAGACTATGACAAATAAATCTTGCCAGATGATTACTTCACATGGCCTTAATGAAATTAATGTAGCAGTGATGAAATCAAGGACATTTTCTGTCAGTAAACCACTTCTAACCTAGAAGAGAACTTTATATTTTGAGGGCTGGCTGTAACAAATAAACCATTTCTGCTAAAACAACACCAACACAGCACACACAATTCCTCAAGCAGAATTTACTTCCTTTTTTATAAACACTTTCCAAGATACACATTTAATATTTATTGGCATTCTGAGCCTCTTTTTCACTTCATTTACAGTAATTACTCTTGTGCTAGCTTTCTGTAGAACAAAAGCACCTGCATTTGACACCTACATTCCTCCAGAATACCAACCCACATGTTTCTTTTTGAGTCTTTATGTGTAGAACAGCAGTACTTCCCAGAAGTTTTGTTATTTCACTTTGTAACTAGTTTACAAACTCTGAGAGCAACAGAATAGTGACTTATAGTCTAAAAAGAGAAGGAATATTAACATCTGTTCATTTAAGAGAGTTACGCCTCCTGTGCAACAAGCAGAACTGCCAGAGACATGATCATTTAACAAAATATTCACCATCACATTGGGCAGCAATTAGATGATGTGACATGTTATGCCTGAGGATTGCATTGCTCTAACATAATGGGGAGCCATCCAGGAGACATGAAACTACCCAGTGAACAACAGAATAGGTTTGGATAAGCAGTCTGGGAGCAACAGAGTATCCATAAAATGGATATGCTATTTCCAACTTTATACTTGGTATAGACATTCATTTTTTTCCACTGCTGGAAGCTAACCAATTAAAGCTAAAAGATGACCAGAGAGCAAAACAGTAGTCTGGAAGAGGGGCTGAATTAGGAAGGCAAAAACACTTTTATACAAGCAAAACTGGAAGGAGGAACTATAACTAGCTGAAAATAAAGGAGCATGTTAAGCTCTGTGGTGGATTCTGCTGGCTGCTAGACCCATGGGACTTCTGCATGGAACATTGTGAGATGGATACAGACTTTAAAAAGCAAAATTCTTTCTAAATAAACAATGAACTACTTTAGAAGATCATCTGGAGGGCAAAGGAGTGTTCACTAACATTATTTCTTCCCTGAGACAAGCCTGTGAAGGTAATCACTGCCAGACTCAGGTAGAACACTGCCCAAAGGCTGGCCTTTGAGCTGGAAAAAAATTACAGGAAACCATCTTCAGAAAGACTTATGATTAGCATTACTGACCTGGAGGGGAGACACTTGATGCTAACAGGAGTCTTCTTACCCAAATGTGCTGAAGACAGTCCTTTTGAAAATATATACCAAAGCCAACTGTTGGTACAGCATTCATTTGCTTCTTTTAAAAGCATGCCAACATTGACAGGATGTAAAATCACTAAGCTTTATCCTGGACAGTTTCACCCCATAGAGAGGTGTCAACAACTTTTCAGATGATACCTTCCATGTACAGGTTGCTATTTCTATCTTTTACAGTCAAAGCAAGACAGTGTATTTCTTCTGGCTCAGCCCAGCTTGCAATATGTTCAGCATAGTTTGCTCTCATTCTTTTATGAAGTCTTCCTCTGCCATTGCTTGACAGTACATTCAAGTGTTCAAATTCAGCCAGTGATTCACTGACTGGAATGTAATGGATTTGTTACTACATACCACCTTTCAAGAAGTCATCTCCCTAGGTTCATCTTGTGCCTTTTGGATATCCAGCTCTTCAATAGCTCACCAAACCACTGCATCTTTCACTGTAGTCAGTGCCTACATTTCACAGCCCTCCTCCCTGAGCACCACATCAACCTCTGAAATGTGCACTAAATGTTTAAACACATGAACAAGGGGCACTTTCAGACATATTTGGGTCAGTGTCATGAAGTTCATGCCAAAGGATGTTGTGTATTAGCTGAGCAATGCAGGATATTTTTTCCAATTGCTTCAGCCAACAGCCAACCGCATGAACTATCCTAAAAAATTTTCTTCTTTAAAATTTGTAATAAAAGGATTTAATATAAAACAAAAAAAGCAGCAGCTAACTCATTTTAATTACATACAGAAACTAGGGAAACAGTATGAGATGGCTGTAGTTTGGGTCAGCTAAGTCCTTAATTTTTTACATCTTAGGCTTTCTTTTATTTAGGATATACATCTAGGTAATGCTTCTGGGATTTTTTTTTCCTGCCATCTACAGAGCCCTAAGGTCCTTTAATGCAGCTTTCATCATCTTTTCTTGATCCATGCCATCAAACTGTGCTTCCAAAAAGAGATGTCATTAGGAAGGGAGCCCCCAGGCACCACATTACACAGTTGCCTGGTTCATATAAATGTGAATTGGGAAAAATAATCAACCATTTTTAAATACAGCTTTAAAATCATGCAGTTGAACTTGCCTACACTATTTACATGAAACATCTTGTAGTCATTCCATACAGTAGTAAAATTAGCATTTTTCTATAAGGCAGTAGCAACTGGAGACACACAAAAGCATCAGGTCTTTGTCCCTTCAAAGAGGTTTCACAAAGCAGTAAAGCCCTTCTAGCATAAACTGCACTAGAAAGCCTAAAATGGTTTCAAATTTGGTACAAACTATAGATGTACTCTGTTATTTTTGCCTTCCCCCTCCTTATTGGATTCTCATTCTTTTTTTCAGAAACAATTGTTTAATTCTATTTTTTAAGCTTTTATATTTTTTTTCTTGCCTTGCAACTCTGACATTCTTTCTCCACTTCCTCCCTCATGAGTTATTTGCTGGCTGGTTAAGAGAAAGACCCACATGGAGACAGGGCAGTCACACAGCAGAGGCAAGAAGCCAGCACCTACTCCTCCATCCATGCACACCTGTGAATGAGTCTCACTGTCAGCCTTGTTACACACCCCTGTGCGTGCAGGGAGCAAAGAGGGGCCCTTCCAAGGGCACACACTTTAGCAAGGCTGTGTCTAGGGGCAAGCATGAACGTGGGCCTTCACTACCAATACTAATTTTTTCTATCAAAACCAACCAATTCTCCAATTCTACTACTCCTTGGAAAAGGTCTTTGTGCACATCAAAATTCACACTCACAGAAACATAAGAGATAATAGTCTTATCAGCTTTGGGGAAATCAGATTACCAGCCTGCACAAAGGAACCCACCCAGCAGCCCCCCAAGCTAATTTGCATACAATGCTTGCTATGTTTTGTCCTCCCCTGAAACATAAATAATCAGTAACTGCTGGGGGAAAGATCCAGGACATGATGGACCAGTTGGTCAATCAGACAAGGCAAACACTCTTCTCCTGACATAAACAAGCTCTTCCTCTGTCTTGTGTATCTTTAGGTGTTTTTGTAGTCTTCAACAAACATCTGATCTCCAACGGTACAATGTGACCTTTCACTGTATGACGGGTTTTTACTTTGTTTATTACTTTAAAACCCTAAAACACAATTTAGCAGCCATTGGGCTATTTCCTGCTTCAGTCATACCTATCTTCACAATCTAAAGAGCAGAGCTGGCTTCATTTTAAGAGTGTCTCCATTACCAGTTTCCACCTTCATTCCCAAAGTGCAGTCTTAGCTCCTCACATACACAAAGTAACCAACCTCAAAAACACAGGCAGAAAACTATTTTAAATGGCATCATGTAGTTTCCAATAAAAACATTATATGCTGATACAGCACTGAAAGATCCTAAAGCATTCAAGCTCACATTTACACAGCCTCAATCTTCCTATGACCTGCCTTTGCTCTGTTTAGACAATATTCCACTCAGCTTCTGGACTGAACCTGTGGAGGCTGCTCCTTCTTGCTACTGAGAATGTAGGCTATCTAAAGGCAATGATGCACAGGTTTAGAACACTATTTAAGCACAGGCAATTCCAAATGAAAGTTGGTTTTCCAGCAATGCAATAGGATTTTCTGCGGTTTGGCTGAGAAACTCAGCTAGTATGAAACCATCAGATAATCCTGGAGTAGCTTTAATTTTTGCACAGAACAGACAAATTCATTGTTTTGAAAGGTCATGACAGTAAATTGCATGGAATTCAATTTACCTCCCTCAGATGGATGAGGGTCTGAGTCAAACAGTGAACAGTGGAAGCCGCTGGCTCCAGGAAGTCTGTGCTGATTCAAACCTACTCCTAGGCAGGCAAATCGTCCTTCCTCTCAGCTATACATTATCACAGCTTGTGATTTTCAACTGATCTTTTTCCCCAGATGTCATCCTGCAGCAAATTGTGTCATAGATGATCATCAAAACAATGGTCATTGCAAGAAAAACTAATTTTTAACCAGGGACTCACCAAATATAAAATTACTTGTGATTACAGACACTATCATAGCTATCTCACCCTCATTTCTTCACATCTAAAGCAAAATACAAAAACTGCAGGAAACAACACCTTCAGCACAATACAGAAAGACAAATTCTGGAAAAGAAAGCAAGTGTAAGGATTACAGAAGGACCGTGAAGACAGAAAGTAAAAGAATACCCTCCCCAGGAGGGGAGTGACACACCTGTAACACTTGTGATTTAACAGGCTCCTTGTGTACAACTGAGAACAACAGCTAGTGAGCAGTTCATTCCTGACTGGATGCTTGGCACCAGGCAACAGCTCTTACCTAAAGCTTTCTGGGTATTCAACAACAGCCATGTTGATAACATCCAGTGCATGCTGATAGTGCTTCTGAGCTGAAAAGAGGAGGGCCAGTAGATGAAGTGAATTCATGTCATCTTTGCACAGCTGCAGGGCTTCTTGAAGATGGTCTATAGCATCTGAAATCTAGAAGGAGATGGGGTAGAAATAACAAGAGAACACATCACTCTTTCAGTCCTACATTACACCTCAAAAATAAGAACAAATAGAGTAAATACAAATTCTGAAGAAGTTCTGCTTAGGCACCTTCTATTATCAAAATAGGCTGCCAAAATTAACAGACTGCACTGCTTGGAAAAAAACCCACACATTCTAGAGAAAGAAGTCTGCAGCATTACTAAATCACTGCTTATAAACAAGAGCAGCAGACCTGATCCCATCAACCCCCTCACTCTTTGGCATGGTGATTCTATGATGTAAACATATCCACCACAGATGCCCAACTCTCAGCTCCATTTTCTAGGATGAGTGGCTGGCTCTTCAGCTGGGGGTGAGCACTGCACATCTCTGCTGCATTTTGTCTCTCATAATGGCTCTAACAAAGCCTTTCATTATTTGGATCAAGAACACAAAAATTAAGTTTGAATGTTCAAGGGTAAAAGAGTCAAGATTTAAAATGTTGTCAGAAAAAGAAATATATTTGCAAGCAGTGATGTAAAGAGCAGTCCTGACAGTCACAGCAGCAGCATGTTATTAGAACCAAGTCTCACTTGGCAGAAAACTTAACATCTATAATGAATGCAAGTCTATCACACGCTCTTTGTGATCCAGTACACTATTTTAGGCTATCTGTTCAAAAGGGAACTTCTTAGCAGATTTTCTTTAGTTTGTTTACTGGTAAGTTTTGTGTAGAGAATTTTCTTTAAGATTTTCTAGTGTCTGAAATTACTGTTACATAAATTATTGCATTTCTGTGGCTCTGGAAAGCTGCAGAAAACAAAGCATAAAAGTGCATAAATTTCTTTTCCTCATGTATACTTTCCTGCTCCTTCTCTTAACAGATGGAGAACGTAGTTCCTTCTTTTCTACTATGAGAACTTCCCACCTAGCAAAGCCTTACAGACATTTTTCTACCCTGACATACCAGCAGTGTCAAGTTCCCACTGCCTCCACAGACCTCTCACAAAAACAAGTAGCACATAACTAAGGAAAGCAACAATGACACCACCTGCAGCTACAACAGGGGTTGTGGATTAGCTAAAGTCCAGGTATCCTTCTGGGAGCAGTGTATGTTCTGTTCATAGGACAATTTCACCCAAATGTCCAAGTGACATTTCTCTCTTGCTGTGCGCACATGAGCCATGGTACTTAACTCTGTATTACTGGTGACTCCATGCAAGCCTGGAGATCAGTGTGACTGCTCCAGACATAACCCCAAACTGGCATCTGGCCCACAGCATCAAAACTGCTGAATGTCCTGGCTTGGATTCAGACTGGGATACATGACTGACTGCTCAGCTCTAATGAATTACTGCTTGTCAGTGGAGCTACTTTAACTACACATGTTATTAAAGCCTACTGCAAAGGTAAACACGTTGGCCTAATCACCCATGTTCCCTCAGCAGTTTACTAGAACACATTTTCATACAATGTAAAAATTCTAGCAATGACAAGACAAAACTTGGAAGCCAGGACCAGACAGTGGTGGGCCCAGATCTGCTTGTCCACAAAGTTCTTCAGTAGATATACCAGAGGTACATAATTTGACTTGCTAAAACAAAACTGCTGAAAAGACTTCTTGCACTCAGGACTAAAAATCCCTTCTATTTCTTTCTGTTTCTCTGTCTCAGAGCTGCACAAGTACTCATAAAGAAAACACAAGTTCGGGGAAAAGTTCATTAGAGGAAAACCTGCATATCAAACAACTGGAGAAGACTTGGAGGAATGTGGTCCAGATGATCCTGTTTTGAGCAGGGATTGAACTGGGTGATCTCTAAAGGTCCTCTTCAAACTACCCTATGATTAAGACTTGGGAAGGGGATCTTAATTTGCTAGTATGAATCAGGCAAAGAATAACACTTGCAACTAATGCTTTTACTGAGGGACTTCAAAACTGTAGGGGCACTTGACCTTACTCGTGTGAGAATATGCAAACTGAAACCTGCTTTACATGTTGAAAATGACTTAAGATCAAACTGCAGGTAGGTCCACACCCCTAACAGAGGCTGGCCATCCAAGAAGCTCTCTGACTCTGCAGCAACACACATGAAACAGAGCAGCAAAAAAGTGAGTTGTGGTCATTCCTGCAAACCTGTGTCTGCTGGACATGCAGCCACATACTGCTGGAAGAAATGTCATCTAATGTAATTCTGTTCTGTAGCATGGGGCCTGCAATGGTTACATCTCATTTCAGTGCTTCCCTCTAGTACCATCAGAGTCACAGGCAATGGCTGGCTTTGAAAATTAATCATGCTTCCCTGGCACCTAATTTATTAAATTGAGTCCAAAAAGACTCCTTAGTGCTGTAACACCATTACCAGCCTACACAGTACTGCTGCATAATTAGAAGCAGTGGACAAAAATAATATGAACTCTATGCCTTTACAGAAAGCATTATGTGAAACAACAACCTGCAGCAGACCAGATGCAATGAAATACAAACTAAATTTCTAGATCAACAAAAGCAAGATATTTGGCAGCAGTCAACAAAAAACTTCTTTTGAGAGATGCATTTTTATTTAAGTAATTATAAAGGTTGAGAAAGAAGAAGCTGGTGCCACCCCAGATGGCACCCTGAAACGTCAGGGCTTTATCAAAGGCAGACTGCCAGTTTAAAATTCCCAGAAGTACTGCACTTGAAAATAACCTTATTTCAGCTGGACTGCAAGTCTAAGTAGGGTCTACAATTAGAAATAGTTACAGTTCCCTGATTTATCATTCTGTTAACAAATATACCACATGTTTTGCATGGCACACAGGTATCTTCACATCACACTGATTAGGAAGCAAAGATGCTGCAGTAGGCCAGAAATAGCATCTTGCAGCATTACCAAAATAATGCCACAATATGGATTGTTTAGGCTGCCTTTTATATAGTAGGATTTATTTCAATAATGCTATGTGTCTTCTTAAAAACAATGCTGCTATGTCACAATTACAGGTATAAAAAGGAAAACAGTGTCAGTGTAAAAAATACTTCCTAACAGTGGAATGAACTTGGATATTTTAAATGGTAAATGAAACAGGAACCCCTAAGAGGAGTTTTCAGGCCTTATAATTTCACATCAGTTGACAGTTACACTTAATTAACCATTACAACTACCCACTCCATCTCTTTTATAGCATGGAATGGAGAAAGCTTTACTGACTGGCAAGAGTTTCCATTGAAAACAGAATTGCTACAGTTCACCAGAACCTCAGGAAAGTAGGTATACACCTATGGGTTATTACTCAGCTCTTCCTACAAGCCATTCTTGATCACTAGAAACAATCTAGGCTAGGCTGTAGGCAGAAAAGCAGCATGTTGATGTTCACCAGAGGAGGCAGTTGGTAATCTGGGAAAAAGACAGACCAGAACTCCCTACATGCAAGTAGCCACTGAAAGAACCACCTCTTGAATACTTCCCAAAACAGAGCTCCTCTCTTTTGGGCAGACAGCAGCCTCTCCTCCTTGAAACCAAACAAAAACCGGGCAAAACAGGTGAAATATTTTCTCTGGTCTCTTAACTGATGTTTATCTTAGCTGTACATCCAGACACTTGGGAAGGAAATAGTTGTTTTCTGGATAGTGCCACTTGAAACTTGAGATCTCTTGGAAGGCCACAGGAAACTGGTGAGACTTACAGCGCTCAGCTGCTGACCCTTAGCCATCTTTCCTTCATTTTCAAAAAAAAAAGGTTAGATCTAATCAAGTATTAAAAAGGCATGATGCCTATATATGTTGTTTTTACATATTCAATACTGATTTACACGGCAGTCAAGGTCACAACCACCACCACCCTCCAAAAAAATGGATTTAACACTTAAAATTAACAAGAGTGCTGCTGACTCTAGAGAGTCATTTCCATAGAAACTGGTCTGCTTTTTAAAAAACAAGGCAATGCATTAAAATCAGTGAGCTTTAAAATGTTCATTCTACCTTGTTTTTGCTGATCCAAGTGCTGTTACCACAGAAACAGGAGAAGCAGCCACTGAGAGTGGGGAGCTACAAGTCTCATTTGTCACTGGGCCCTGCCAGCTGCCAGCCAGGCACTGCAGGTGGAGATATCCACTGCAGCAGGGACAGACCTTGGCCTCCAGGCACTTCAGCTCAGGGATAAAGCCAGACTGAGAGATCCTCCTTACAGAACAGGTTACTCTACACTGTGTTTGGCTGAAAAAGCCACTAAAACACTCTGGGGTTGATGTAGACCCTCCCAGTCTTCCCAGGGACTTCAGTGGTCTTTAAGACATGCAAACATACAAAGCTCATTATCATCATTTCTTATCTTGGTTGCTGGTGGTTTCAAATGCCAACTCAGCATGAACCTTTTATATCCATTCCTCCTCTGCCACATCCTCATCTCATGTCAGAGGGATGCCTATGTTTTCCCATTTCCCCTTTGCCTCGCCCAGTGGTGACAGAGACAAGTGCTACTGGAAATATTTTACAGCCTTCCAAGGAAGATGAATTGCTCCAGCTTTGCTTGGCACTCTACTGGTCAGCTGCCTCTCTTGCTTTGTTCCATGAAAACACTCTCTTATCTATGCAAGCTGATACCTATATTTTTCAATGCTGGGTACAGTTACCTCATTTATTGACTCTGACTATGGAAAAAAAAAGGCCTATTTGTTGAGAAAAACATTGAGGTATTATATTATAACCTACTATGTAGAAAAAGCCTGATTTATTGGTATTATAGCATTGCCTGATGAAAGCCCTGACTGTGATGTTCAATAGTTAATGCAATCTATCAAAAAAGGTATCATTTATCTTTCAGTTAATCAGAAAGAGAATATATTAGATACTTTAAATAATTAAGGATATTAAAAATGCATTACCAAATGTTTATCATTAAGTAAACTGGCAAAAGAAGAGCAGGGTATTTTACAGCAGTCTAAAAATAAAGATGTCTCAGGTATCTCCTCTCTGTCCAAGCATGCATTAAAGATTTATATCTCACTTGATGGGAGAAGAGCAGGAGCACCATGGCAGGGGTCAGGCTGACACTACACAAAACACTGAGATCACACAGCTGTGGGAGCAGAGGCGACTGGCACAACATCAGGGATGAAAACACACAGGTGAACTAGACAAAGGAAGAAAGAGAACACGGGGACAAGAGACTGAATGGAAAGAACAGGAGGGAAGGGAAATGAAGCAACAAGAGAGATGAAACAGCACTGCAAGACAGGCTACAACCAGAAAAAAAAGGGTAATGAGTTATATGCCAGTAACAGTAAAGACAACAAAAAAATCAATGACACAAAAATCTTAATTTTATTTTTCAGGATATTTCAGCTGAAAAGCTGTGATTCTTTACTCGTGGCAAGCAGAAGAGGCAGCACATCAGACCATCTCCCTATGAGGCAAAAGCTGTGAGAGAAAAAAGGGTAGCTGGGTGTTTTTAATGAAAGACCCTGAGCAAACTGCATCACAAAGCAGTCAGTAGGCAGATGAGAAAGTTAAATAAGCCATTGTAATTATCCTTTCTTATTGCAGGCTCACAGCACACTGCTCTCATTATGAAAGGGTTACAAAAGTGACATTATCAAGAGGGTGCTCTCTTGGAACAATTAGTTTAACCTAATGAACACACAGTTCCCCTAATTAGCTCAGGAAAGTAAGAAATACCCAACTGCTCAAATCCATAGTGTAGACTAAGGAGAGAAAACTGCAGCAAGCAGAAGGCCTGCCAAAGAAAGAAACTACAATGATGAAATTTCAAATCTAGCTAGAGAGGTATTTAAAAAACAGAAGCTGCTCCAATAAAGACTTTAGCTTTTAAACAGAAAGAACAGAGAAATACAACACCCCAATTTTAAGAAACTGGGGCAGAAAAATAAAGCACAACCCAAATGGCTGGGTTTTTTTTTTTTGAAAGGCAGCACAGAGCATTTTCTGATCAGCTTCATTTTTATGCGTTAACACCTGCAGCAGCATTCAAATGCCAACTAATCCCACTCTCTGCAGAGCTCCAGCACGCGTCAGAGCCTGGCGTCAAACGCGCCCAAGTTTGGAATAAAGCGATCCCAGCACGAGATCTGGCACTGCACGGAGCCGGGCACAACGGGACAGCCCCTGGAGCAGCCTGCAGGACACAGTGACACCAGGGAGCAGCAACAAACACACCTCCTCATCCCACACACACAAGGCTGCTCCAAGACTGCTAAGGATTAGAGCTGAACACATTCCCCAGGGAAGGCCATTCCACGTGCTACAGAATTATTATTTTTAGAGTAAGAATTAAAAAATATTTTACATAAACATATTCTGACTGCTTGTTACCGGTTACAATGCAGGAAGGAAGGGACCCTGTTTAGCAAGCCTGGGTCTTGTTCAACTGGACTGTCCTTCCACCCTCCCATGACTCAGTGATTTCCAAATATTTCACATACCTGTCTGACAAGAGCCAGCTGCAGTGACAGGTAGAGGATGATCTGGTGATCTTCGGGGGCCAGGTCACGTGCTCTTTAAGGACAACCACATAAGACAAAAAGCAAAGTGACTGTTAGATTGCACTCTGCAGAACTCCTTCACCATGAGTCACATTAGCACAGAACAAAAGCCAGTCTTCACCCACAGAAAACTGGTCCAGTAATGGGGGAGCACACTGAAACTAGACAAAAAGCAGAACAGTGCTGGCCTGGCTAAGCCAGAATCCCAGGAAAAGTATGAGAAACACAGCTGCCAGGATGTTATACAACTTACATGCTCCTTTATTAAATGCCACTTAATATTTTGGAACTTGGATAACTAATATGGAAAAAGTAGCTCTGAGCGCATAACAAACCTATCAAACCATTATTTTAAGTAATTCAGGTGACAGACATAGTTGTCTAAGTTGTTCCTATACTGCCACTTTTCAAACATTAAGAGAGGGTTAGATTAGCACTGAAAAAGTAATCACTATGAGCACATAGAGGACTAAAGATCAGGAGCCTGTGACACAAGCTGGTGCACAAACATACAAAACATTCTCCACCCTGCAGCTTCTAGTTTAATTTTTGACAGCAGACTCCTAATTTGGAAAGGGAAGACACTGAGGGAGGAATGATTTGATGACAGGAGCTGTGCCTGGACCAACACCAAGGCCCTTACTTGTCAAGCTTGGACTCTGAGATATCCCTTCCAGCCCACAGCAGGCACTACACTGAAATGAAGCCTTGGCTAGAGAAGGATGCAGTAAATCCAGAACCAGATGTGCAGGCCTTTAACAAGTCTTGTACAAGGCAGGGAACAGGGATGGACAGCCTTGGCAGAACTGTCCCCTCTCAGACTATGCTAGGCACAAAACTGCAGTGTGAATTTGCTAGCCTGTGGAGAAGCCATTAACCAAGGCAATGTCTTGGGGAACCTAGTCTAGGAGGAAAGGTGGGGCAGCCCACTCCAGGAACCAATGGATTCTCCCCTTGTGACTCACAGAGCTCTCTCACAGCTCTGCAGCACAGGGAAGTCATTTCACATGGGAGAAATGAGGAAGAGGAAGGTCCCTCATAGCCAATTAACATTTCCTGACCTCGTTCTGGGCTGCATTCCAGGACACCAGGGAAACCTGCACCTGCACTGCCAGGCCCAAAGTGAGCACAATTAATGTCCTTATGAGGGAGAAACGACAGGCTGACAATACTGGTGGTTAAAACCCATGCCAAAACTATTGATTTGCTAATAAACAAGTAGCAATAAAATAATTCCTTCAGAAAACAAACCACACACCATTTTAATGGCAGCCACTTTTCAAATACCATCTTGGCCTGTGAGCAAGAAGATTTTGAAGCTGATTTTTCTAACTAATGTCTCTAGAACAAATTAATTTAGTATGGACTGAATATGTACTGTAAGTCAAGGTGGCACTCAAGTGTTCTGAAGCAATGCCAAAGCCATCAACGTGCAATTAGTACAGGAGAGTCACTAATTTCTCCTTCCACTTCAAAAACCACAAAAAACCACCCAAACCCAAATAGCCACAACCCCCCCCCAAAAAAAATCCCCAACCCCTCCCAAAATTGCAACAAACAACAAAACTCCACAAGACAGAACCCAGCTTAGCCCTCAGGTGTTAGACACGGTGAGCCACCTCTCTACAAAGTGTCTCTTGTGAAACCTTCAGTGGCCTCTCCAGCAATAAATAACAGGAGAAAGTTCACAAGAGTATTGCAGATGAAATTAATGGTGCTTTTGGAAAAAAACAAAGGATTGTTACTTTACTGCTCATTTTCCTCAGAAGGAATTAGAAAAAGATTTGGTGCAATCTTCCAGCTGAAAAGGCCCCTTACAGAGATGACTACAGGCCAAACCATGGCCTGAGAGATCATACAGGCTCTTCAAAAAAAGGCAAAAAACAAGGAAGGTACAAAAAGAAAGGAAACCAAATGTAGGCATTTAGAAAACACTAGTAATCAGCTCACTGTCACTTTCCTGTTGGCTGACGTTTGAGTAACTAATGTTTGGCTAGAAGCTTGTCTGCCTCCTAGGTAGAGTTAAGATACCATGAAAACAAGTCACAGCCAATGAGAAAGGTTAAAGGATAAAAACCAAAGAAGTTTAAAAGCAGTGCAACACCACAATTCCTTAAAACCACAAATCCTTAAATGTGATTTAAAACTTTTAAATCGCACCATTTTGTGGACTCCTCGACACTGGAATCCACAAACTGGTGTGATTTAGAAGTACACTCCCCATCCAAATAGTGAATGAATAAATGGCTTTTAGAAGTTTTCTCTCTCGGACCTCCACAAGGTAAATACCCAGAATTGTATCTGTGGTTTCAGTTATTGCACTCACTACAAAACCAGTGCAAGACAAACATGCTGGGCTCCTTCTTGGTCAGCATGAGCAAAACAGCTAAGATCTTTTAACACTGTTCAAACTGTTAAACCTGTACTTTGAGATACCAGAGATCTCAAGTTTTCTTCACTTATGTAATTATGAACACAATAAACTCAGAATTAGACCCTTCAGTCCAAGACTTAGACCACATCAGCTTCCATTTAATTGCCATCTATAGTCTGTAGGCATCTACACTTACAGTGGGTTGTAAATTGTGAATGTAATTGCACAAATGTAAATAACTGCCTCAACACCACCTAGTGTATTTTGGGCAGTGTAATTTAATCATAACAGAGTCAGGAAGCTCACACCTTACTGCTCTACCCCACAGAATGGACAAAGAAGGGTTTTAAGTCAAGCAGTTGCACTTGAGCCTCAAGTGTAGTTGCACAAAGTGTAACTCACAGTTGCTTCCAGAGTGGAGCCATTGTATCAGTTTTCCCCAGAAACACAGGGATGAAGGAGAGTTGAGTGGTGCCTGCTTTGTACCACTAGCTCTAGAACCTCCTCTTCCAACAACAGCTGATGTAAACACCCATTAGGACAGCAATTATTCTCTCCCCTAGGTGCCCTGGTGCCAGGTCACCCTATAGCTGCCTACACCCTGATGGTGGAGGTACTTTCCCACCATGACAGAAACAGGATTTTAAGCCTGCTTCACACAGGAATTGAGACAAAATTAGCTTTCCACGTCTGCCAGCTGGCATCATGTGAGGAAGCTGCATCTCCCAGCACTGTAGATCTCAGTGCAGCTAATTTGGGGCTAAGGTTTTTCCTATAAGGTGGAAGAACAGATCTCTAACCTTGGATATTCAATTAAATAATCATTGCATTTAGCCATCACAAAAATGGCTTTGACAGACTACTGCTGAAATCTAATGAACTGTTTTCAAACTTTCCAGCATGGAAGCCTTACACAGAGGAAAAAGAAACATAAAAGAAAAATTTTTCTGAATTAATGAAAAAAATGCACAAAGCAAGTATCTGCAAAATTCCTACTCACCTCTCCAAAGACTGAAGTGCTTTCTTGTTTAGTTCATCCTGAGTGCTCTTTAGAGTAGCTGTAGGACAAGATACAATGCCATTTAAGTGTTAATTCAATGTTTCAGATCAAATAAATAAATGTATAGAGTATTCAAACTGGGAGCATAAACACTATGGAAATCTCTGTGTGTTGTGCATGTGCTCATTTTGACATGAATTCCCAAATTCATTTTTATTAAAGATTATTTTAAGTCCTTTGTTTGAAATACTGCAGCACTTTTTATCTACATATGCCACTGAAGGGGTCTGGGAGAAGGGGTCAAACACTAACTAGATACCAAGAAGGTAACAGGTCCTCAGCCAGACTGCTGCAAATGCTACAAGCAGTAACCTGCATCACATTCTGACTCAGGTACAGAATGTACACATTCACCACCATCTTCAGAGGAGGGTGCTGCAGGTTGAACAGGGAACACCAGCAGCCAAACGTACAGCTCTGTGATAAAACACCACCACCTTTGAGACCACAACACACTTCTGAAGGTTACTTCAGATGTGGCATTAGCCACTAATGCCCTTCTTCCATGCCTCTAATTGCCTGACTAATGGATCCTGCCCAGTACACACACATATCAATGTACAAATTAATTCCTACCTAAAACCAGAAAAGGAAGGGAAGAATCAAGCTCTTGTTATACTTGGGTATCATAAGATATCATCATCAAGATCAACAAGAACAGAGGAAGAGCTTAAAGGAACATGACTTTCTCAGATGCAAAACATCTGGAAACCTAGTGATGGTTTTTAGAAACGCATTGGCTGTCTTGTTCTGGTTCTTAGGTTTTCTGATTTTGCATAGCAGTTGTTTCTTGTTCTGCCTATCCTGAAATTGAGAGTTATTGATCAACAGGTAGTGTTGAGTAGTTAACCCATCAGCAAACATCACCCATGAATGTATCTGATCTGATACATCAAGTCAGTGAATGCTCCAAAATAGAAAGTTAGTATATAAGTAGTATATAATAATTCAACAAAGTAGTTGCATAATAATGCAACTAAGTAGTATACAATAATGCAAGAAACCCAGTGAAATTCAAACCCAAAACAGGGAAATGCAAGTATTCTTAAAAGTTATTAAGAGGAAAAGAGATGTGTTCTTCTGCAAGACCTGCAAAGGTAACCAGTTTCTTTGCATTCTGCAATATACCAGTGAGTGAAATTTTCTAAGTACATTATTTGTTGCAGTAGCTATAGTGATCAGGCCTTTTGTATTTCTACATCTTCCAATAGTTCTTCAGAATACCAGGTTCATTTGGGAGGAACAGCAATCTTCAGGATTTCCTCATCATAAAGATCAGAAATTGCTTAGGCCACAAAACCTACTCTAAGATAAAAAACTTACCCAAAAATTTGTATTTTAAATAATAAATTTTAAGACTTGGACTTTCATGTAAAATGCAGCATCTATTAAAAATGCATCACTCTCAGTAGCCTTAAATTAGGCTGCAAAATACTGGATAAAGGTAACAAAGGAAGAAAATTTGGAAAAAAAATTAAAGAACCAAGACTGATGTAAACAAAAATGCTTGAGGAGACATTGGAAAGGATTTGATAATACATAATATAAACATCCATACAGAAAAAAATCTGACATTCTGTTTCTCATGAAAACTACCCTTCTTTAAGTTACAGAGCAATTCTGAAGATGTCACACAATAAGAAAGACTGAAAGAAATGCTACCATTTGTCCTCAAATTAAACACCAAATGGAAAAGCTAAAACTTTGAGCTTCCACCTGTTAAGACATTTGACTAATGTTCAGTTTGTAGTCAGAAAGAACACAAAATATGTTGTGGAAATGATGTGATTACTCTACAACTAGTCAGCTTTGCCTCTGCATTGCTGGGAAACAGCATGTGACTCCCACCTCCCACAATATGGACAGCATCTTCAGCTACCACAAAGTTGGAATGCTGTGTGCAGCTTGGCATCCACAACAGAAGACATGGTTCCATTGGAACAAATCCAAAAAAAGGCCATGAAAATGGCTGGAGGGCTGGAAGACATCTCCTATACAGAGAAAATTCGAGAGTTGGCATTTTTCAGCCTGGAGAAGGGTCAAGGGAGGCCCTGTCAATACTTCAAGGGGGTTTTAAAGAAAGACAGAGAGTTATTTTTTTACCAGGTCCTATAAAGACAGGACAAGGGGTAATGGTTTGAAACTAGAAGAGGGAAGATTTAGTCTATATACAAGAAGAAATTCTTTACTAGGAGGGTGGCAAGCCTCTGAAAAAGGCTGCCCAAAGACGTTGCAGATGCCCTACCCCTGAATTACTCAAAGAAATCTGCAACCCACTTGTATCACTGAGAAGCTCTCACTTCAGACAAAGAAAAGTTTACACTAAGGAAACAGAACCTGGTGGGTCTGATTAAACTTTTAAAATTTGTGTTCCATTCTCCCATGTCAGGGGTACCAAAGAATTCTTCAGTTCCTACCCAATTTTACTTCCTGCGAGCATGGCTGCTGCTGTTCCACCAACTAAAAAAGTATTACTTATTACTAAGATTAAAATGAGCTCCAAAAGCAGTCTGACCTATGGGAGAATGGCACAGGGGGGTTTCTGGAAACCCAGAAGAAACAGTACTTCTGCAAATGCCACTTGAGCAGCCCAAGATTTATTTTCTGAAGCAATCTGGGTTTTTAAAGCAGCTTCAGCCTTCCTAAAATTCAATAGGTTCCTCAGCAGTATTTTGTACCTAAATAAAAAGCTCTGGATCACATTTAAAAACAAAGGAGGACAAGCTCTGTCTTAGTAAAAGCAGTTAAAGCACAGCAGGAGTAGTGAATGCATGGAATGAAACACAGTGCCAAGGATCAGAATCAACTCTACAAACATGGGGACAGGAATCTAGTTCTAATCTTGTCCAATGGATTGAGCACCCATTAGCAGCTGAAGCACAGTCAGGTCTATTTATGTAAAACATTTGTTTTGTGGGAAAGGATTCAGTTTGTAATGTGCAAAACTGTTCCTTTATGTGACTCACAATGTAAGAAGTGGGGATGACAGATAAATGGACTTCATAAATAAATTTCTGATCCAAACTAAAACACTGACATGCATGCACCCTTTTACAAATATGACTGAGTTTCAGAAACTATTCCCTTGTGTTAAGGCATCTAATATGGCACAACATACAGTTTTAGCACCCAGAATTATAATTAAAGATTGCATGCACTGTTATTTCCAAAAGCAAAGACTAAGTTTGTTCACTAATAATTCATTCACCTCTTAGTCAACAAATGGGGGAGGGGGGAGCTTAACATTAACCAGTGCTGTCAGTACACTGACTGTAAAATCCACAAAGACTGATAGAATGAGTTTCTGATTCACTCCCTAATCCATGATCTTCTACCAAAATTCTAAATGAAAACAGATTTACAGCACACTCATCTCAGAAAAAAGAATGAGGGACTATTACATCTACAAAGATTTCACAATTTGTGAGGTGGTGATGTGAGGTAAGAAGAGCACTTGTATTTCACAATACATTCTCAACCTAGTCTTTCCTCTTCCTTTGGTAAATTCATGTCACCTTTCCCTGTCTTCAGTGAATTCTTCACCAGACCTAAGGAAGGAAAAGTTGACAATACAGCTTATGTAAAAACTGGAAGTATGGGAGGAAGAGGAATGATTTGCTGTTAGCATTGACAACTGACCTTGGAAACTGATCTGCAGAAAATGGACATTAACTATGCACAGGAGGCTTGGGCTTCTAAGACTGAGGAAAAAGTGTAAAAGTGTCAATGACTTCCTCTGAGGACACATCTCTCAGCTACTTCAATGAGACTTATTTCAAGAAACATGTAATTATACATTAAGAATAAGGAAGCTTTCCAGCATAAGTTTCAGGATATCTTACTTCCTATGGAGCTTTCTGCAAATCACAAAGAAAAGGCTTTAATACAACTCCTCAGTGCCTTTGTCACACAGGAGGAGAAATAATTTCTAGAAGGTTATTTTAAATAGGAAAGTCTAACTTGGATGGAAGGCTGAAAGCTTTAGAAGGCAATTGGTCAAATGTCTCTGAAACACTTAGCTACTATTGAAAATACTGATTGACTGAAAATCATCTCAACTAGAAAGTTGAAAGAATCATATATACACACACATAGATGTTTGACTTGTCTGCATATGTCAGTAAGAACTGGTATAAATACAATTATAAACAAGATTGACAACATGAGGCAGATTACATCACAGAACTGCTGTCTTTCAGCATGTTCTAGCTTTGCTTCCTCACTGTCATATGCTATTTTTTAACAATGCTAATGAAAAATGTCTTGCTAGTGCAAATTTGACATTTTCTAGTGAAACACAGTTCCATATTCATGACCATCATATGTATGCTTTTGAAGGACTTAATCCATTTTATTAAAATATAACCTGCAAAATTGAAATATACTCTTCCTACCTCCCTCCAGTAACTGACTTGTCCTGTTGCCTTAAAGGCTAGAGATACAATGAGAAGGCAGATATATTCCACTGTTTCAGAACATAAATCAGAGGCTAATCTGAAAATAATCCACAGCAGCTGTTGTGAAGACTGTTTGTTTTACATTAAAAAGGACACAATATTGAACTAGTCTCTTGAAAACTCAAGAGATTTCCAGAAACAGAGTTTCCAACTCACATTTTGCTGCGCCAAAATATTTTTAGAGCTAGAGTACAGTACATGCCTCTCCATTCTTAAGAAACCACCTTCTTTTCATACTGAAGTTTACAAAGAGATCATAAGGGGCTGACATAGAAAACCTTCTATCCTTGAAAATAGTCTATGGGATCTTGTATAGCTTTACAACAGTTTAAACAACATCTAGGCAAAATGCCTTAAAAATTAGGCTGTTAAGTAGAATTCTATTCCTAGTGGACTTAAAATATATATGTAAGACAAAGTTCACGCTAGGAAGGACATACTTTTTCACATGAACTTTCTAGGGAGAACTACTCTGAGGCAGAGAAATGGAGAACTGGAGAGAGCTGCAGTGCCTGTTAGCCTCCATGATGAAAAGCAGTTCTCAGAACAGCTGATCAGATATGGCTGGCTGAAAAACTACACCAACTTGTGTTACTGAAGAGCACAAGAACACTTTCTCAGACACATGCCTTGCAAAATTCTGGTGTAAATTGCAAGGCCTGCATATTCCATGATAACATGATAGAGTAATTTTAGCTTTGATTCAGGCTTCTTTGGTGAATCAACTTTGGAGAAGTTGGTTTGTTTCTATGGAACCTCAATGACAGAAAAGTCATTGCTTGCATGAGGGCAGGACAGCCAAAATGATTAGGAAACACACCAACTCAACCATTATTCAAAGAAAATGTGTTAGAACATATTTTCTACCTGTGTTAGAAGTTACAGAATGAACAAAGACTGTTCCCACCTGTGAGCTTGATGAAGGTCAGAGCTAGAACTCTCCCAAACACTTCAAGCCCTTCTAACTACCAAAGCACCAAATCTGCAGGAGCTCCTTGTCCACTCATTCAAGATCTAAGTAAGCAGCGTTAAAATAAAATACTTCTTACATTCAGTGGTCTGTTTCTAGTCAACATCCACATGTACCAGTGAGGTAGATATTTTTATCTTGTTTACTTCTAAGTAAAAGAAACTACATCACAGAGAGGTTGAATCTCTGTGGGGAATCAGTATCATGCCAGGAACTGAAGTGAGGCATTTCTGACTCCAGTTCTTGGATTGTATTTCTTTATGATTTATGAGTGGGTGACAAAAATATGAAAACAGATGGAAAGTTTGAATTTTTGTTGTGTAAATTAAGTGAAAAAAAAGTATTACAAATATTCATGTAAAACACACCAAGCATTGTCAGCTACACTCAGATTATCACCCCCTAAGTAATGACCTGCATTTCTTCCTTTACCTAAAAACTTCACTTTTATTATCACAGAAGAAGCTCTCTGAGCATGTGAACAGTTCCCATTTATCTTGTGATCTGATTGCTTTTCATGTCTAGTCAGCACTGAAGGCAGATTTTCTAATAAATTCCCATTGCTTGCACTGAAGACTTTGAACAAATGCTCTCCATATAACACACTTGATAAAGAAGTAACTCACCATCAGTAGCTTGAAGGCTGTATGTCAGACCCAGTGCCAGGTAACCCTTTGCTAGGGACTCTCCAGCTTCCTCACCCAGGTCTATCACCATTTTCGCAAATTGTTCTCCTTCTTCCAGCTGCAAAATAGGTAGGTTGAGACTTACAGGCACTTCCTCTATATTGGCTCCAATAAAATTCACCATTAGCCTTACCTGCAAGCGATCTGCGAGCCATTCACACAAGGGCTTTCAGTGATCCCAGTGAACACTCATAAAATGGAGAATGTAGGTCAGATGAGCAGACCTTGGTGCACATGCACAGTTTTAAGAAAAGTTTGGGTTTTGCACCCCAAACTCTTTCCAGATCTTTAATATTAACCAAGGACACGATCTTATTTTATAGTTTCCTTCAGGCACATTTCAACCATGCAGCCTAAAATGCAAATGCTGGATCAGCTGGACTACTTATATGATATCCTAGTAGGGCATTGAAAGGTCTAACAGGTTTCTTCCTTCAAAGGAAAAACAGTCAGTTTTGCTGTCTGATTTTTTTTTAAACCTTAGCAAATTTTACTTTCTTTTGAAACATTAGAATGAAACAAGAAACCACTAACTTCACTGAAAGCTCTCAGCTGCTGCTTCAACTTCTGTTGCCACAAGGATGTAGAAATTTCAGGACACAAATTTTGATCTCAGCTAACACACTACCTTGGCAGCTCTGGCTGCACTAACCACTTCCTGCATCTTTGCAAAGACACAGTCTCCTTGAAAATGCATTTGATATTACAGATAGAAATTGGAGGAGAGAGCAGTCACAATCTCTCAGGATCAGCCTCCAAAGTGATGAAATATGTAAGCTGGTCTCTTCCACTACATCACAGACTGCTCCCCACAACCTTCCTTTCAACATATATCTATCAGCATCTGTAAAATCTGAGTTACTGTCAATTTTAAATGAAAAAAAATAAGTTAAATATTATTACAGAATGGAGTGTTTCTCATTTCTAACTTTAAACTTTTATTAATATCACTCACCCATTTTAAGTAGAAAAGACAAAGACCTGCACACTGTATATACATTGAAAGGTGTAGGTTGGAAAGACACTGGCAAAACTTGTAAGTAATGCCAGAAAGATAGAGCCTACAGGAAGATCTCATTTCTGTACAAGACAGTATGCAGATCCTGTCACCCATAATCAGAGTCATCCCTAATCAAGAAGCAGACATCATTACACTATCTGACAAATCCTCCCTTTGGAAACTTTAATTACATCACAACTGGCTTTATGGGATGGGGTTGTTTAATTTTGAGAAAGTACTTTTTTTGTTGGAAATCCAGCTAGTTTAGACACAAGTACTGTGGATGTGTGCCCTCTTTATAGTCAGCATTGTCTCAGACTTCAGCACCTCATGGCTCCTTAACATCTAAAATGACTCACCCACAACAACCTGGAATTAAAATGTACCCTCAGACAAGAAATTTGCCTTCTGCAGTGATCTGTTAATACACTACCTATGAACAAAAAAATCGACTTGATGTAGCATCCTGTCAATGAGCCTCCTAATCCCATCACTTGAAAACATTCAGGTGACAACATTAACTAATGGCTTCATAAACAAACCATCTGGATTTATTAGATGATATCAAACATTAGAAGAAAATTACTTTTAACATAAACCTGAAGAAGGGCTGAAAACTGCAAGTGAAGAAGCAAATCTCCACTGCTTGGATTTCTTCCCACTGGTGCAACTCCCTGAGGCCACAGGATTCAAACTACATGCAGAACAATTATTCCCCAATTTCTGAAACCTCAGATCAGTCAGTCCAACAATCAATGCATATGTTACCATCAAACCCTTTCCTGAAAGCACTATGAAAGCATTAGTGCTGCTCATGCCCCCATCAGCTGTGACTGTGGAAGCCACTAAGTGACACAGGAACACCTCCTGTGGAATACTGGGACTTGCCAACTAAACTGCCAGGCCTGTCTTTGAGGGTTTAATCCAAAGCCTACCAAACAGTCCCACCTACTTCAGCAATGTTGAGATAACACCCTTAAACTCTGATCACATCAGGAAGACTGAGATTTGTTTCAGATTTCTTAACCTGTCAGTAGCCCTAGCATCTTCTCTGCCACATACTGAAATGTGTCCTGGACCAGAGCCTAGGACAACGGAAGAAGTGGGCCATGACTTGTCACATAGAAAAAACCCAAAACCCAAAACCCACAAATGAACAACAAAAACCCCTCCTTATTATAACTGAATTCTTCATCTCTCAGAAACTTTTACATAAGACATGAAATCTCTGCAGCCTGAAAATTCATTATGCACCTCTTTGCCACCATAAACAGCTATATTCTCACTCTCTTTCTTCATTGTTTCTCCTCTTCTCCCCACACACACTTTCATCCAAGAAGTCTCCATTAGATGAAAAGAGCTCTACAAGGTATTCTAATGACTAGTGAACAAGAGCAGGGGTAAAGTGTATAAAAAAAAAGACTGAATGAAGAGTTTGAAGCAGAAATGAAGACATGTAAAATTGGAGAGATTTTGTTCCACTGTTTCTCTGAATGGTCACCTGATGATAATTCCAGGCTCTGACTGGAAATACCTATGCTGTATAAATCAGTAGTGCACCATTCAGCCTTCCTGCCTGCCAGTTACCCAGGGCCACCTGTCAGTATCAGATTAATCTAATGAATGAATAATTAAAACCATAACTTTTCAGAGTGGCTGAAACAGCACTTCTAGCACATTCTTGTGAACATTCTTCATACTAAACACTAATGGCACTTTGACCAGCCACAAAGATTCTTATGAATGCAAACCTGGGTCAGCTGAAGTCTGCTTTGAAAATAAGTGGCCTCAAAAATTCCAGCACAGCTGGTTCTGTTTATGAGAACATTTACTTTTCCTTCTTTACTCAGACACTCCTCCTGCCAGCCCTGCTGTGGCAGCCATCTGCCCCCTCTTCTCCCATTCTCCTACTCTTCAGTCATTCTGGGCAAGTGTGAAAAGCCAAACCTTTCACTCACATCACCCACTGTGAGGTTTCAACTCTCCAGTGCATCAATCTTGCAGATGGCCTAGTCAACTGTGAATCTGGAGAGTACTACCTGAAACAGAACAACCCCCTTGGGACACCCTTGGGGTAACCAACTAAACTGCAAGGACCACCAGACTGCAGTCTGGATAAAAGCTCCCTCTCCATGCACCCAATGAGGGACCAGTAGTGAGCCTGAGCTGTGATCTGCCAGTAAAGCTGTGTCTGTGGGGTCCTTAAGGATATGGGGTGTCTTCAGTCTGTACTGTGGAGATGAGAAAGGGAGGAGGGAAGACCTACCATGTTATTATCTTAGAAGCAACAAAAAATGAAGTCTCAAAGCCCTCCCTCCAATCTGGCCCTTACTGTTCAAACATTTTTCTACACACTTTGCACTGAAAAGCTGGTGGAGAGAAAGGCAGCATTCCAGGCTGCAGGGAGAACCTGCTGCCTCCAAAACTTGCATGGAAGAACGACAACCTGGGGGGAAAACAACCTCAGAAGAACTTTCTGCATTTTAAACTCCAGCTATATAAAGTGTCAGGAGGCACCTGGAACCACTAGCTAAGCAACCCCTCTATCACACCAGAAAACAAACACCTGGCACCTGGAGAGAGAGAGGCTGCCAAACTGTGAACTGACACCAATGAGATGGTAATGCTCTAGTGCTGGTTGGGCTTTTTTTCCCCTCTTTCACTTCCTCCTTCATATTTGAAAGAAAAAGAACAGTTGCTAGCTGTGCTACCCTGAGGGATGTTTCCCCTGGTACAGAGAGTGGCTGTTCCAGCCACCACTGCTATTTGGCCACAGGTTTTGGTGTGTGCTCAAGCCAAGCCCGGAGGCATACTGACAAGGGAGTGGAGAACAGCAGGTGCTGTCCCCTGGCCTAATGCCACCCAGCTGGTGCCCAACTGCCACCCAGATTGTTTTTAGAAAAGCTCAAGCCCTACCCCACTGAATCAACAGCTCGCAGGACTAAGTAGAAATTGCACTTCTCACCAGCACACATTTAGAGTAACTAAGGACAAACAAATCAGTGATGTACAGCAGGGTGAAAACAGCATTTTAATGTGCCAAAAAAGAGGAGCACACTAAGGAAGAGGTAGGAAATGCATCAAATGACACTGGACTTAGGACAGCAGACAAGGTTAATGAAGCAGGTGAATTTGGACACCCATGACACTGAACAATACCCAAGCACTTAAGAGATCAAAATCCTACAGAATGGGTATGTATACAAAATCACACATGATGTTAATCAGTTGAACTGACCTCTTAACATTTTAATTACACTGGGTTGTAGCTATAGAGACTAATTCAAAGAGAAGAATATAAATATAGTGAAATGAGAATGATAAGAAGAAAAATGCATAGGAAGAAAGTGGTCCATAAGGCACAGTCTAATGAAAAGGTTTTGTCCCACAGCTGTTTACAGCACACAAAACCAATCACATTATGTATGTCAGAAAAAAAATCCTGTGCTTTCTATTGCTGATCTAGTCAGCATTTGCTCTCTGTGTCACCATTGTTAAGCCCCCCAATTTAGTCTGTGTAAACTCAGCCCCCAGCAATTAGAATACTCAGGCCTTCCACTGTAGCTAAAGTGGTTTGTTCACAAAGGCAATGAATTGATGACAAAATTATTGGTCATTTTTAATGTCTAAAACACATGGGATTGCCCCAGAACAGCAGTGGTGATGTAATCAAGAATGTCTTTTAAAAGACAGAAGAAATACCTAGCAGCTCCTTGCCCTTCCCTGCTTTCTCAGCAGCCTCTCACTCCGGGGATGCTGATCCTCTCAGATGTCTGTCAGCAGGCAGAGTAACTCCAGTAATGGGACTAGATTTCATCTTTTAATGTTATTCATACTGCACTATGACCTAAGCATTTCCAGGTGACTCCAGGTCTCCTAAGTGACTGGGTACCAGCACATGCACAGCATTTTTTATCTACAGTGGCAGGGTCAACAACAGACAGAAGGGGAGAGAAGCACCCTCTGATGAAGAGCTCTGTGAAAGCAATGGATGGTAAGCTGTTACCTCAGGAGTATGCAGCTCTAAATCTACACCGTGCCAAGCCCCCAACACACACACACCATGACGCCCCAACCTCATGGCATGTCCCACTCACTTTTTATGACTCCATGCACAGTCTGCCCTGGCCCAATACCACTTCTTCTCCCTTTTCCTGACTGATGGCATGATCTCTGCCTTCCCAGCAAAGTGCTGCAGTAGAGCACTTGGCTGCGCATACTAGTTCAAAGAAATGAGGGAAATCTGAGGTACAGCACCATCCTGTGCTGCCATGGGACAAAGTCCTTTGAAAAGCTTGTATTAGCTGATAATACCAGCATCATTTGATGCTACACAAGTTTAACATGCCACCACTATTGCTATTATATCAACTGTGGAACAATTAAAATGATAGACATGGCCTCACGTCTTCTTGCTTTTTGTCAGAGCAGAATTCTAGAAGATTCAAGCCTATCCTAGGACTACAGTCCATTTTGCTCTATGTGCATTTACAGTATTTTCAACATGCCTTCATTGAAATCATTGAGTAAAAGGCAAAAGAATGCATCAGGGTAATCCTAAACACCTCAAACAAGGCTCCCAAAAATGGAGAAATTCAGTATTTAATGCTTGTCTGCAGGAAGAAGTTCCATTTTTAGTATTTTCACAATACCTGCCATAACAGCATCCTGGAGAACCTAGATTAGTAGTGAAATTAACAAAACTGTACTATTAAAATATTAAAAACAACAACTCATACTGCAACTCAAAGCCATTGCCAAAATAGGCAAGTGAGCATTCAGCTGAGACCATGCCAGGGAAAGCTGAGTGAAAGAGGAAATTGCAGCAAGCCTTTTAGTGAGCAGAACTCTGAATTTACAGTGGAGCAAGGCAAAGCAACCTCAGTATGGACATATTCCAGTGCAAGCTACCTCAACTCTTCTATGGAAATTTAAAACAATACTCTGACCTACAATAGTCAAAGATTTCACAGTGCATTCTGGAAAGCTAAAAGACAGCTGGCTAAACACAAATGGGCCTTGTGTTTGCTTGATAGAATCATCCATGTGCAAGTCCAGCAAACTGCTGTGCTGAATCCCCAGCAAGCTGGAAGGCTTAGCAGCATGTTGCCTCAAAAGTAATTCTGAGCCCACTACAAAAAAAAACATTTAAAACACCTGTGTAATAGTTTAGATACAATACAGAAGTTCCAACTTTGCTGTAAGGTTTGACTGCATTCTGGCCATACAAATGTGGTTCACATATATGCATTCATTTTGAAGCTTTTCTGGTCCTCCAAGTCTACTGGCTTAGGCGTTAGAATTAATGAAGTATTGATTTATTGTTTACAGTGGATTTTTTTAAATTACCTCTAATTCTGAAGAAGGTAGCCAAAACAGTGCTTATACCACTCAGTTGTTTACTGCAGGCCCAATCCTAGAAGCTAGCAGTTGATGGGGCAGATCATCTGATGTAAGCCAGCAGGGTACCCCTAACATGCCAGCAGAGTACTGCCAACTTAGATCAGTTAATGATCTAGTCATACTGCCACAACAGAGGCTGGGGGAGGCTCAGCTCTTTTCTGCACCAGGCTCTGCTACATATTGATTTGCATGGCACTGTATGAATGCATCCGCGTTTTCACTTTGATTTGTTCTGCACTGAGAGATTATTTCATAGATGTGATCAGAGCATCCTCAATGTTGTAAATCACTATAGTACATTTCAATTAATTTTCTGTTTTCCCTGTTCTTAAAGTGTGCTGAGACACCACGTAAAAAGCCAGCAAAATGACTTAAGTGATCACTAGATTAATCATGAAAGAAACTGTTCTGTGCTTCTCATGACATTCTGTAATTATCCATCTGCATAAATGTTGTATTTTGGGTTTGTTTTTTTTATTGCTAGTAGCTGAAAGAAGACTTAAGTACTGCTTGCCCATGGGCTATAAACAAGCTGGCTACAATACTGCACCACACAGTAGACAGATGCAGGATATAAATTAGCTGTTTCATTCAGATAAATGGTGATCTGATTTCACCCTTTTCCTGCCTAGCCAGCAATCAAGTACACAGATATATTTCCTAATTGAAAAAGTAATCATATTTTATATGTTCTGAAAAGGAAGATGTATTTGAATATTTGTAACTGTTAATATTTGTCCATTAGACTGTTCCTGTCCCATGTCTATCTTCCTTTCTATTTATACTGGCATTGATCAGCCTGTTAACTTCCAGTTTAAATTATTCAATTCTGATTTGATTGCCATGTAATTTAAATGCAAATAATTACTGTAAGGATGACATTTAGAAAAACAGCTCTACTAAGCAGGAAGGTCTTTATTAGGCACAGGAGTCTGGCAGTAATATCAAAAGCACCCCTTTGACTAAGAGATGTGGGAACCTATCATTTCAGTTCTTTTAAAAGATGATCTGATTTCCCTCAGACTCCCCTTAATTAAAACCCTTCTATACCATCATCAAGTTTGCTATGAGGGTAAAGCATAGGCCACTGCCTGAAAGGAATGGGAGAGGGAATATTTTTAATTTGGTACTAGTTCATAAGGCTGTGCTCTAGATAACTGCACTAAAATTGCCCTCTTGTGAAATCGTGATTTTATTTCATAATACCCCCAGTTTTGAGCCAGGGTCTGATTGAACAACACAGAAAAGCATTTCACACAATAAAAAAGTAGTACATTGAATAAAAAAACTCTCTTGTTTTGAAATAATCAAAATCAGCTCATTTTTCCCTTCTTCCCTTGCCTTTGCTACTTTTTAGGGTTAGCCAGTTGTTTTATCAGCTCTGTCACGTATGAGAAGTCTGGACATACTGGATTGCCCAAGCTGGAATTGAATTACAGTCTCATTGTCTTTTCAAAGTAACAAGGTATTTTTATATGCTAGCTGTGCATTGAAAACTTCATCAGACATACTAAGAACAGCATTCAACACAGCTGTAATGCCTCACTTTCACACTGTTTCAACACCTCTAAGAATAAAAAACTCCTTATTTACTTTATTCTAAAAAGTAACATTCACTGTGAATCTTTTTATATATCACTAAATGACTTTCAGCCTTCAAAATTTAGAGACTGAGCTGTGGGTACAAGAGAGTTAAATTGCTCCAAATGTAGAGCAGAAGTAGGTTGGGTAGTTCAGCAAGGATTCCCTGAAGGTCCTCAGACTTGAAGATTTTTCCTAGAAAAAGATGCTGACTCACACATAAGCTTAACTATTATAGTTTGAACAGTGTAGTTCATTCAAAAACATACACAACCAGACACCTTCCCTGACAGTGGTGTAAACTGATACACCTCAAGTTTAGCTGAACAGCAGCTTTCATCAGACAGGGATGTAGAAGGTGGGGAGGTGGGGTAAGGGAACAAAACAACAGCAAATTGGCTTCTACAACTTTTCTCCAATATCTGTGCAGGTTATTCTGGTATTTTCTTTAATGTTTTCTTGCATCTTGTTTTACTTCTGTTCAGCAATTGTAATCCTTCACTGACTGCAGGGACACCTCGTGGTGAGGACAGGTGAGAACAGCAGGCTGCCATTCAGTTAATTAAACCAAGTAGAGAAAGAGTGACAGATGTTTCTGCTCCTTTGGATAATCAGAATTTCACGGGCACAACTTCCACTCCCACTCTGCTTCTGGGGCATACATCAACACATCCAGAACACAAAACATTGACACAGCAACTTCAAGAACAATGGACTGAGTTGTCCAGAAGACCTGAGCTATCTGACAGTCCACTTATAACTATTAACTTGTGTCCTGCAGGGGCTACAAGAGTGGCTGATTCAATGTGACACAGTTGAAGCAGCAGTCCTCAGAACGGCTGTTACGGCTTTCTCCCCTCCTCCTTTCTCCAATGTGCCAGCAAAATACATTTTAATGACTCACTACAAAATTTCTTGCAGAGATTTTCATTTTTTTATAAAGGGCACACACGTGTGTATGATTTTAGCAGGGATTCCCTTTCTCCCCACTGCAACTACACTGTGGCACTGTCACTGCAGCACCTAATCCGTTACATAATAGGAATTGCATCAGCTTGCTTACCCAGTGCAGTGACCCAATGCAGACCTTGGCAGCCAGCAGAGGAACGGTGGGATCTGTAGGTCGCAGTTTAGCACACTCTCTGAGCACTGACACGGCATATGCCGACTGGAGGAGTGGCAGAGAGGAGGAGGAAATAAAAAAGGCTGATTAGACAATGCTGTTGAGTCCATGCAGAACATTGCTGTGACATGTACAAAGAAGTGCTGTGGAGAAAAGAATCCCATGTCAGCAACAAGTCAGCAACTTTATTGCCACCTCCACACGCAGCCATGTGTACACACACGCACACAAACACACTCTTCCCACACTCAGAGGAAACACGCCAAACACGCAGCCCTGTCTGTGCACTTCACAAGACACACTTTTCTTAGCTATCAATGCACTGGTTATTTTAACTCTGCCCTCCCAATACACAAGAATTCTGCTGTAGTTTTTTTTTGCATATAATCATCTTCCAGTAAGTCAGAAGAGATCATAAAGAGCTTATCCTCCAGTACATTCATATTTCAGGCCAAATTCACTCAAGAGAGGTTTGTTGAGCTAAGGCAATCTGCTCAGTAGGTTGTTTTGTGTCTTCTCCAGTTCCAGAACATACAAGAAAGCAACTGGGACCCCACCATACAAAGGGTGGATGCAGATCAACACACTGTTCACTGGGTGGTCCAAGCACATGTTAGAAAAAAGCCCATAAAGCTCTTGCTGTCTTTCTGGTGTTAGGTTACCATTAATGAGGATGTTTTCCAAGATTAGCACTTGCACAGCCCTTTGGATCCAATGTGCTCTGAGAACATTGTGTTTTACAGCACACATTCATGGCTGCCACATTAGATGCAGATGCTTTAAAGGGAAATGAAGAAAGGTCTGGTCTGAGGCAGTGATGAGAAGGCCACCTCAGACAGTAAGAAGGTGACAGGAGTTGCCCTACCAGAGACTCCCAGCCCATTCCACCCAAACCACAGTTTGTCCTACGTTTCAACCTTCCCCACTACTGACCCTAATCCACTCAAAGTTTCCCATGCTTAAGCTCAAGGGGCATCTTGGAATTTCTCTTTCCATGCCTGTTTCCTCCCAAAGTCTTCCACACAGTCCCAAGACACAATGTTCCTGCTCAGAAGCACATTAAAGAGTGATGGCCTTTCTATATTTCAGAAGAGCAGTAACAGAAGCTTGCAAAGTCCAACAATCTGCTATTGCCATCAGGTCTTGGGTGCCTCCTCCTGACTCCCAGGGGCTCTCACTACCAGAACTCTGATCCACACACAGCCTGCTGCTGCAATCCCATGCAGCAGCACCACAGCTTCACATTCCCACTGTCCATCAGCACTTTCGCCCCTGCCACCACATCAAAGTGGGCTGCACCTGCCAGCTCTTTCCTCCACAGACTGAAGGTCCACTTCTTGCTACTGAATTCAAAAGCTTGATTAGGAATTTGCTTGGAAGGGAACCTGGAAAAATGGAAAACCAGATGTACACCAGCCATGCCCACCTTAAGGCAAAGAGGGGTTTCATAACCAATGCAGCATGGAGCAAATCCTCCTGCTTGAAAAGCTTGGGTACCAACCTTGTGGTCTGAACAAGAGCAGCAGCACACCCCATATTCTTCAGGTTGCTCCCACTTATGTAGAGCATCAGGCATGATCAGTAAAAGTGAGGAAGCATTTGCTAATCTAAAATTCAAAATGCACAATTTGCCTGAAGCCAGAAGGAAGCTTGTCTCAGACCAAGGAAGGAAATCAATAAACTTTGTCCTAGAACTTGAACCATTACTTCTTCCTTCAGAGAAACAAAGATGTGTAATTCAACCCTGAGGTACAGGAACACACACGCTGCTGTGCTCTGTTGCCATGAGGTGACTAGCATCCCTCAGAGTGAAGCTCCCTGACACCTATTTGTTCAGAACAAGTGGCATCTCAGGTTTTAGTGGCATCTTATTCCTCTCTCACACAAAATGCACTGAAAGCAGCTGGTATTCCCAGCAGCATGATGGATGTGTTGGAAATCCAAGCATAACCTGTAAGGGACCTAGGCTGGATATCATCCTCTTGCCCTCCTACCTGTATTCCAGCCCCACAGGTGTTTCCAGAAAATAAATAAACAAACATGACAGCAGGACAATATGCACTATGACAGCCAGTATATCTGCAGCTGAACCCCACCAACCCTTGCCATGTCCCCATGCAGAAGTGAACTGCAAAGGCCAGATATGTAAAAGGCCATACATTGTCCAGAGCCAACGCTTGCAAAAACAGACACAACCTCAACCCAGCGGTCATTTCTCAGCTCCCCTCCAACACTGCAGCTGCAGGGAAAGCAGGAGGCACCTGGGAGCTGGTGGCACCTCTCCTGTGGATCAGCACAACCAGCACAAGCACAAACCAAAGCAGTGACAGGCCTGTCCTAATTAGGGCCACAGCTGTAGGACCTACACCGGAAGAGAAGTGACACAACCTGTTCCTTGCCAGTTCCTCTTGAACTCTGCTGCCTCCCTGTCTGCAGGACAAGCCAACACCACAGCCTCCAACACCTCAAAGCACAGAGCCCTTGCATGTCTGTCCTGCCCCAGGCCTGTTCAGGAGGCCACTGCAAAGCAGTGACTACTGAATGCTGCACAGGAGAAAGTCCCACCTTGTGCCTACACACAAACACCTCAGGTGTCAAGTCACTTTGTTAAATATGCACTTGAGAGCTTCTGAACATGGATTTACAGAGCAAGAGACACAGTTTCTGCACTGCTCCTAAAACATTTACAAAGTTATGTCATTTTAAAGAAGTTTATAAAATTTGCAACTAAACATATGGAGCAGAAGTGGTTTTGGAACAGGGTGATATGAAGCCCTTCTCCCCAGCTGCATTTTAAGAATTCAAGAGATATTATACAATTTCACCTTGAAAGATTTACTCAGCAGATATTTTATACAGATGATGAAAACATTAGTCAAGGAATGACAGGAGAAATAATATCCCACTCCCACAGTGACCTTACTTAGAGGAGACTGGCATGACATGTAATATCAAGGTTTCTTAAAGATACTAATTACAGACATTAATAGCCAGGGAAAAAAAATATCAAGCACTCATTATTGAATATCATTGGTTTGTAAAAATATTTAATATGAAACAGTGTTTGTGCAACATTGAAATAATCTAGTAATTAAAATGTACATATTCTTTCACTTAGTGTGGGTGGACCAGGCAGCCAAGTGCATTGTTTGTGAGATTCACTGCAAGGCAATAATAATTTGATTTATTGGTGAGGCATGTTTTGAGAAGAGCAGAAATTGAATTCTAAGCGAGCACATGCTTCCCACTCATGATTCTGAGCATCAGAGGGGCTCACATAATGACTCAAGCCAGGATTTATGGTGTTTCTATTTAACTTGCTAATTGCTGGCTTATAATGACTGCACTAGAATCAGTTCCCTAGGACTGCAGAAAGCTAGGTCTCATTTGGCCTCTCATCTAGAGCAAGGAATCACAAGGAAGCTATTGGGGAAGGAGAAGGATGGAGAGGACACCTCCCCCTGCATAATATGGCAGCCCTGGTTTTGAATCCTATAAGGGAGTAAAATGTAAAGAAAAACAACTATCCAAACACAGAACACAATTCCCACTCCCTATTTACTAATTCAATAATGAAGCATGTGGAGGCATACTCCTCAAAAATGTTTGCACATGAGCAGAGGAGAATCAAGAGCATCCTACAGTTAATCTGCTTTCTTACTTTTCCAAATGGCTTGAGAGAATTTGCCATCAGTTATGGTAAACCCATAGATGTTGCCCAAATGGTTTTTCTGGGTTACTCCAACACATTTCCCATTCTCTCCCCTCCTTTGCTCCCTCACCATACCAAAACAACCAAAGGAGGAAATAAGAGAGCCATTTAATATTTAGCAGATAAAGAAAACACAGATATAAGTTAAAGGAAGAATAATTTCCAGACAGTAAATAATGCCTGACAGACTTTCGATGTGCCATGAATGTTGCTCTTCTCTTGCACAGGTTCCATAAACCTCCCTAGTTTTTTGCTTCTTTGCTACTTTTCAGCCAGAAGGAAAAATGTTCCTCAAGATGGTGGGTTGATAGACAGCCTCATTCCTAATTTACCTGGCACTTCAGTACACAAATGAATTTCCACAACTAGTGCTGCTGTATTTCTTGCATCATCCTGTCTAAAAACTGCACTATTTTAAAGGGATTGTGGGGAAGTGGAGGAAATATTTCACCCCAATGCAAGAATTATTATTCCCTGTGTCCTGGGATTCACAGCCATTTAGATATAAATGACCTTGAACCGACATAGAAAGATGACAGAATGAGCAAGCAATTGAGAACTCTGGAATCAGTAGTTTTGCTGTTAGCTTTCCACTGAATTTAGAGATTTCTGTGAATCTCAGCATGAACATTATTCCCCTAAGACATTTACTTCTCTTAACACAGGAACTGATTCCTTCCCTTTTACCTTGTGTTTATCAAATTAGAGCACTGGAGTCAAGCAGCTTCAAATACTCCCTCATAAAAGCACCTCTTACATTCTAAGATCTATAAGCCCACATTTGTACTTGCTAATGTGACAAACACCTCACTTCACACTTTCTGTCAAGAAAAGAGAGTTAAGCCTGAAGGCAATTATATAGCCCACCTAGGTATTCTGCTCAACAGTCAGGCATCTTAGGAAATTTCCATTTTTGTACTATCTACAGCGCACAGACAAACTCCCTTCTAATCTTTCCTTTGCACCAAAGGGAACCAAACTATTGAATATCCCCAAGATAGCTGGCCTTTGTAAAAGGATCTTTAACCAATGAATGTTCAATATTTTAACTTTCATTCCCCAGCAATGCTATTTAAGGAGCCATCCGAGGCCTCTGCTGCTCCCAAGGTTCCTGCCTGCAATACAAAGAGAAATGTACTTTTTTTTTTAATGTCAGTTGCCTAGCAACCAGCCTAAGCTTTTGCAAGGATACCAACAGAAGGAACAGCCTAAATCATAAAATTTGTCTGCTGTTGCTGGAGAATTATGTATTAAATATATTTTTAACTTTCCTTCTAACCTTCTGGAAAGCTGTATGTTGGCAATACAGGCATGGCTGAGTCAAACTTGAAGCTCCTTGAAGCACTTAGAGACATCTGCTTTTGCTGCACTGCTTAAATAAGGTGAAGGACTCCTTTTTTTGGGTGCAGCATAGATAGGAGCAGCTCAGACATTAGCTTGTCATTATTTGGCTATAACCAGTGTGTATCAGCAACTTGCTGAGGGCTCCAAAATCAGAGTTCATGTCTGTGTAAGACTGGTTTCAAAACCTTAAAAATGCTGCCAGCACAAGCTTTGGGCAAGACTGCAATATCTCCAATTGCTGAGCAGCCAAAGGGAGCACAGTGACATTGCAAGACAGGCTCTGGGAAGAGCTGGAGTCCCTCAGAAACACAGCTGAATGACAGATGCCAAGAAGGATTTGATTACTTCCCTTTGTATAACACCAGATACCTCCTGAAGCATTACATGATTAAGAAAACCATTCAGGTAGACATGCATGATTTTTTCTTCCCTGTTGCCTTAAAGAGGAACAAACATAATGGGTAAGAGCAGAAAGGAGCATTTTGTGTAGCTGAAAGCAGCTTTAGCTGCCTCATTCTGCAAGTTACCATGCTTGGAGCTAACATCCCCTACTGCCAGGTCTGTCCATCCACATGGCAATGCTGACCATTGCTCCTGTGTTGCCCTCAGTATGGGCTTGAGGGGGCTGGGGAGGGTCAGCAGCAATGCAGCAGCCTCTGAAGTCACACAATTGCTGTCTTCAAGGCAGGCACTGAGCTGGTCATGTTCTGCAGGGCTGGAGAGCTTTGTGGCAGGAAACATACTACCCTCATGAGCAACCCCAGCACAAGGCCTGCTGAGCACAGTCCTTGCCTCCAAGTACTTGCTTCCAGCTCCACTGAGCTCTCACAGAGGCTATTCCCCACAGACCCTTCAGTTGTTCCCAAGCTCTTCCTTTACTCACTCCTGAGGTACTTGAGCCTCTCAGTGAGCACACAGCTGAGGGGTGAGAGCAATTATCCTCTCCTAGCAGATGCTCCAGCCTTCCACCAGCTGGCCTAAGGCTACATAACTACTCACTCCTCCTCTCCAGAAACACACATCCTAAAGCTCTTCACTCACCAACCAAGTTGTGTTGTGGGTTTTTTTCAGGCAGAGACATTGAACACGACTGTGAAAATGTTCCCATGCATTGCATACACTAACAACAATAAACATCCACTGTACTTCAAAGATTAAGACTCATGAGAGTTGAATGGCTCAATTAGGGCACCCAGAACTTTTAGACTACACAGATTCAGTTCAGTGATCACAGAATAATTTCACTGCTATCCTTGAAGAATCCCTCCCTCGCTACCATTAGGAAAATGGCACGTTAGTATCACTAAACACAAATCTCGCCTCGTTGTGTGGTAGGCAGAAGATGGGCAACAATGTTGCTTCATGCTGTCCAAGACATGTATTTTAACACTCACAATGCAGACCTAGGAGACTTTCTTAAGTACCATAAATTTAAGCTAGAGCCTACTCACTATGCACTTCTTCTCTACTCCCCGGGAGCTCCAGCAACACTTTGGGACACCCAGGCTCTGCCCTGTGTGAGGGTAGTAGGTGTGGAAGGGGACCTGAAAAAGGAGCATGTAACTGATCCAACTGGTCCAAGGCCAAGGAAATGCTTGTGAGTGCACAAGGACCCTATTACACATCCCTTGTGCTTGTAATACATCATCTAGACACCATGACAATTTTCCCTCCGAGTTCAGAAATGTCGGTAAAGCTACCCTAGTCTGCAGGAAAGCTGTGTGCTGGTAACCTCCACGACCTCCAGGGAAAACTGTTGAGCTGGAAAGCAGCAGCAGAGAGCAAATCTACCCCAAGAAGCTCCCTCTCTTCTCTGCTGTGAAGACTACCAAGTCTTTTCCACTCTGTAAAAGTGAGTTTGGTCCTGCCTTTCCCCATGTTGCTCAATACTGGTCACTTTTTCAAAACCTTGAGACGAGCAGATGCAACTGTCTGCACTGGTTTGACTCTGGCAGCAGGACAGTGGCTTGTCTCACTGCCTGAGGACCCTGCCAGATGGCACCCAGCTATTACACCACTTGCCACTGAGCCTCCAGCCTGGCCACGCACAGCAGCCGAGGCAGGGAGCCGCGATGCCCACTCAGCCTCCAGCTGATATTACCACACAGCCGAGGTTATTACCAGCAGAAGCAACTCAAAGCATCTGTGAAGAATTCAAGCGCTCAGCACCACAGGAACAGGGCTACTGCATTAGAATGATTTAAACATCTTTGGCCTATTCAGAACTGCACTTGGTGCCACAGAACATCTCCTACCACGTCTTTGCCATTGTCTAGGTTTTCCCATTGCTTCCTTTCCTTTCCCATCTAAACTTGCCTACAAAAGTATTTCAAATGTAATGGTGGATTTTTGTCATTTAGATATACATGCTTCTCTTGTTCAGTGAATAGAGCTCAATATAAAAGGCATTCCTAAAAATGGTTTAAAAACAACCAGAGCACACCATCTCTCTTATGATGCAAGTTTCTGAGAACACAGGAAAGTGAAATTGCTGCCACTCCATTACTTCCACCACTTACGTGGATAAAAGACAGACAGAAAGGTTATGCTTCCCTGAGCTTTTTTCATTTACCGTTTTAGGAAGCCCCAAGGCCTGCAGGAACTCACTGAAGTGATGTGCCTATTTTTGTTAAGACACATGCTTTTCAGAATAATGTGTAAACTCAAGCCTACATGTGGTAATGAGCCAAGGTGGCTGGCCTGACATTCAGACTGATCATTTGTGAAAAATGACAATCACCATTTGGCAATTTTTTGTCTGGCAGAAGAAGAAACTACATTGAAATTTGACTTGATTGACTTAATCTTAAATAAAACTTATCTCTAGTCAAATTCAGTATATAATAGAGGGCAAGATAGGATTTTATGGCACTTTTAAGAAGGTCAGAATTGAAAATCCTAAAAACATGTTTTAAAAAAAAGAGAAACCAAAGTTTCCAGTATTTACAGGTTGATAAAACTGTTCCTGTCATGCCCAGGATTTATGAGTGCAATTTGCTGTACTGCAGAACAAGTAATGCTGCAGGATGTGAGGTTTCATTACCAAGAAATGAGATCATGAATTGGCTGTGACTGAGACAGGTGAAAATAGATCTTCACCTATAAAAGCTCAAGTGTACTCTGCATTTTGCTGTCTAGACTGACCATACTGTTTTCTCATCAGCTCTACACTGGAGCACTTGCTTGTAAATGAACTCTGTCCTGCTATCAAGCTGCAAAGCAACATAAAAATGTATGCCACATCCCCCATTAGCACGATGACGCATTGCAGAGTATATGACAGGACTCCTCAGGGAATACTTTGGGATTAGAAGTGAAATACTGCACAGATGGGATTGTTGGGTAAGGGAATTCCCTCTGACCCATATAAGGCTCAGAACATTTAGCACTTTTACATCAATAGGCAAGATCAGGACATTTTACCTTGTAAATATTTAAAGTACAGGCAAAAAGACATGATGTACTTGAAAATCTGAAAAGATAGGACAGCTACAGAGATAAAAAACATAAAAAAGAGCAACACAAATATCTAAGTAACAAATATTCTGTAACATGTAGGGAAGGTGAAGAGATATGAAAACAAAGAATGGACAAGAATGGAACTGCCATTCAAGTTGTAAGAAGCTAAGGATCAGGCCCCACTTCTCCTAACCTATGCTAACCTAAGACTGAAGCACAATTATTATTCTCTGCATACACTCACTCTCAAACATCAGCAGTTAAAAATCTTCATTTGCTCTCCAGCAGACTACTAGAGCTATACCATTGTCTGCTGTTGAGAACCAGGTTACACAACTTGTAAAGCCTACAGAACTCCCAGACAAGCCCCATGCTCATGGTAAAATTCTGTGCCTTTCTGTCATTTCCTGTGTATCATTGCTGTCCTCAGTATCAAGGCCTCAGGTACCTGCAGGATTTGCACAGACACAGAGGGCAGGACTGTGCTAACTCCAGCTGAATTCCAAGGTGAGCTGGACTTGACATGCAAGCCCCAACTTGACATAGGTCAGTGCAAGGTATTAGCACCATGGCACCAAGCTCATTGTTTAAGTATTCTGCCAGTACATTCGGGTTTCCTTACACATGACTGAGTCTAGCCATTGTTTTCAAGCTTGGAATTGGATTTTGAAATGCTTGTACTGAACTTCTGTAGCAATCTGTGAGGCCTCCCTGCTGATCTAATATGCATTGCCCAAAGCTTTGGTACCTCATAAATCAGCCAGATCTGTTATATTTAAAAGGAGACAATGATGGAGTCCCAGAACAGAATCAGAGTTTGCAAGGTCCCACAGAAGGCACCCCTGGTGCCTCACAGAGGGGTCACTACAGCTTTGCCTAGGGTGTTCCACAGATCCCCAGTGATTTAGGCTCCACACAATCTCCACAGGGCACTCTTTTTCCAGTGTTCCACTATCCCTATGTTTTTGCCTCGTAATAAGAAACATGAACTTGTGCTGGTGCAATTAGATGCCATCACATCTTGTCCTAACCACCACAGACAAGATTAACTCCTCCTTCTAAAAGCTCTTGAAGACTTCTCACAGACTTTTTTCCTCCCCTTTAAGGTGAAAAAATAATTTCAGTCTTTCCATAGTACTGCTTACTATACCCTTAGTCACATCTGATGCTCTTTATTAGACTTTCTCTCCTCATTCTACCACTTTTTTGACGTAGAATGCTTAACAACAGACAGTCTTCCAAGGTAAGGCTTTACCTATGCTCACAGAAGTGAAAGAATTCCCTCAGACCACTTCCAAGCTTTGCAGCCACTTATACCTCAGAAGACAATTTCTTTGCAAAAGCAGAGATTCATCTCTTATTTCCATGCCAAGGCCATTGTTTCCAGCTCAGCCTATAGCCATAAAAGAGCAGTAGTAGCTGGAATTTGGCAAATGAGTGCTAGTTGGTGGTCTTTATTCAGGTTCACAAGGATTCCTGTACACTCCATGGGCACAGAATACAGGACCATATTAAGTGGTCTACTTTCGCACAGCATCAATTTGCTCATACTCCCAAATGTGTAGGTGGGGACTACAGAATGAACTGGCTACATTTTGTACCATCTACATTTCCTACAGGAAGTCCACTCTTTTAAGACTAATAAAGAAAAGCTCCTGTTACCTTTGCCTACTTTTCATAACCACATTTCAGCCATCTCAGTGGTTTACTGATGACTTTCATAAATAGCACACTAATTTTAAAAACCACTTATGCTGAAACACATGACCATGCCAACATTCATATTTTCTTTTTCTAGAGCACATTTTACACCAAGCACTTCAAAAATATTAAACCTTACAAGTTCTCTACGAAAAAAACATTTACAGTTTCCTTTAACAGATGGAAAAACCACAGCTTAAGTCAACTGCCCAGAGACACAGAGTGAACTGATGGCAGTCTTATACTAAGCCCATTTATGTCGAACCTGCAGACAATGGACAGCTGTATAATGCTTTTCAACCCACAGCTATGCACAAAATCCATTCTTCTCCTTGGTAATGAGAAAAACACTACACAGAAAGAACAGTACTCAACACCAAATGCACACCCCTCATCACAAAGTGCAATCAGAGACTAAAAGGAGAGCACTGTCCTTTCACAGACTTGCCTGCTGGCACCTACTCCCACACATGACTTTACACATTCAAACAGGTAATCCAGATCCACTCTTCCAGAGGAAAATGTGCCCTTTCTGAGCCCTTTGGTTTGAACCTTACCTTTCCACAAGCTACCATGGACAGGGCAAGCTGATACCAGAGGTGAAATTCATCAAATGCAAACTTCATGGCTCTCTCCAAGCACTGAGAAAGAAATGATGAAAGGAATATCAGACTTCATTTATTTTCCTTCTTACACCTTTTGTCAAGACTGCTGCTTGGGTCAGGAAACATTCTGTTGTGGCCCTGGAGACCCAGGTGATTTTTTTTTTTAATGACACCATTTTGTTCCAGATTGCAAGGCAAAATGTATTCTATTACCACCTGTAGGGCAGTTGTCTTTTGCCAAGTGGGCAGTTTGCCTTATCTCTCTCTCTGAGTGACCACAATCACTTCTCCCTCAGGAGGGACATCTGCTGATAACAGACTACTGAATGTCACTGCATGACTGATAAGAACTGAAGCGTTCCACTGATGCTCTGCCCAGAGGGAGGGGCCAAGCATTGCTACCCAGATATAATCCAGAGGTTCTGAGACACCAGCACAGCTTTCTCCACTGGATTCCCCAGAGGAACAGCAGCTGCCTCTTCTTCCACTGGATCTTCGAAGGAAGAATACATCCTTCTCTACAGGACCCCCTGCTCCAACACAACCACACCTGACACTTCAGGAGGGTTGCAGCCACAATTCCAATTGCACTGCTACTAACACCCCACAGGGTGTCAGGATGGGTTCTGACTCTGTCAGTGTTGTTCTGGTGTACTGCATTGTTTATTTTATCCTTTTATTTTTCTTCCCTATTAAAGAACTGTTATTTCCTGCTCTCATATTTTTTACCTGAGAGCGCCTTAATTTAAAATTTATAGCAATTCAGAGGGATGGGGAGGGTTTACATTCTCCATTTCAGGGGAGGCTCCTGCCTTCCTTAGCAGACTCCTGTCTTTCCAAACCAAGACACATTTACACTTCTCAGGTAATGGGACTTGCTAGTGTACACCATCACTTCAAAAGGCAGCCACTTTTTCAAGCACCTACACACAAATTACGTTAATGTCTCAAACAGGTCTGTGTGCTTTTCTGGCTTGTGCAGCCACAGCTCTGCAGCTGTTTCTGCTGATAGCACACTCCATTTTCACCTTCCCCGGCAAGCCACCACGAAGAGGGCTTTGCCAGCATGTTTGGAGGGGCAGAGGCCGAGGGAAGTACCTCAGACAGCATCACATACTGCCCTCTTCTGCCCAGTGTGATGCTGAGGAGGTCGTAGACTGCAGAGGCGTCCCGGAGGCTGACGGCTCGGTCATCCTGCTGCTCTGGGGCGCGGCTGATCACTGCGTCCCGGTTCGCCTGCACACACACAAGAGAGCCATCAGAAACCAGGGGAGAACAACAAAACTGACTCCTCCACAGGAAGCTACAGCCACCACTCACAGCATTTTGTTTAAAATCATCTCAAGATTTTTTTCCTTTAAAAGTTTATCCTGACATAACAAAGGTGCTTCTGCAGAGCTGCTTTCTACCCACATGAAGGAAACTCAAGAAGATAACTGTACCTACAGGAAGGAACTGCTACACATATCTCATCTGGATTTGTGTCACAGAATTAGAGCATTATGAAACAGACCTACCAGATCCCATTTCCTCAATAATTAGAAATTCAAGGCCATCCTTAAACCATCTTCCTTATTTTCTCATTAATTAGAAATTCAAGACCATCCTTAAAGCATCTTCCTTATTACTTCAATTGCTTGCAACTGTGATAACTGCTTCCAAGGTTGATAATTTATCTTCCATGTCTACACTAGATTTCTCCACTATAGCGTCCAGTTTTGTTGTTCTTTTTTGCTACTGACCTTTTACTGTCTAATTTGAGCAGGTTGCCTAAGTGATCAGATTTGCCTGTCATCAACTTAAAGCAATTAAAGGTTTGGGCAATGCAATAACAAATTTTTTTTTTTTTCCAAATATATAAAACATGTCTTAATTTCGCTAATCTATCAGTACATTGCTGGGCCTAGATCAGGAAGAAACATTATTTTTGACAGAAACAATCAGTTCAGCAGTTTCTGAGTATATCCCAAAATACCACATGCCACAGACTCAGACACACCTCCAAGTCCCAGCCTCTTGCACTTTTCTGAGCACAAAGAGGGAGATTACAATTCCAGAGTAAATGGAAAATTCCTTCTGATTTCCAAACACAGAGGGCCTCACCCAGACTACCCAGCCTCTGAGAGAGGCAGTGCTGGATGCCACTCAGCCTGAGCACTATCTGATACCACAGACTCACTGCCCTGGGCTCTTCAGCTGAAAGGGGTGCAACATCAGACACTCAAGTCTAGACATCTAAAACATCAGAAAAATTAAGAAAATTGCCAGCAAATTCACCTTGAGCAAAGGCAAACAAAATGTTCCCTCCCTGATACAGGAAGATTATGAGATTTATTTTACAATACAACTATAATCTTACACCTATTTCTTTCTAATTGTGGTGAGATATTTTTTCTGTAAAAAGGTTAAACATGGGAATTAAGCGTAATAAAAATTTCCAGAATATGCAGCCCTTAAAGCCCATGCGTACTTCATTGTGATTAAGCTGCAGCTGTTTCATCATGATTTTATCTGTGTAATGCCCCAGTTCCAAGCACTCTTCATCGCAGCCTCCAGCCGAGACTGCAAACAAAATTACTGACAACTAACACAATCTCAACCCAGAGCTAAACAGTGACTGCAGCTAAAGGCAAGCTGACAGATCCGACCCAGTCCAGTGTTTGCACAAATAAACTTACAGCAACTCCTGCAGCCACAAAGGCATTTTTCTTTTTCATGCTACTGCAAAAGATGCAATTCATAATTAAAAAAATAGTTCAGAACAACAGAATGCATGACGGAATGAAAACTACTTTAAAAATTCTGCAAGAGTAGAGAGGCATAGCTTGTCTATCTTTATTAGCAGAAATAAAAAAAAATACATGTTTAAGCTCTGTTTGGAATAACGTAAGACTGCTACTTTAAAGGAAAAAAGGAGTGAAGAAAAGCCATATACTGTATGATCCTTATTGCCAAGTGAATCCTCCCAGGTATATACAACAGCATTAACAGCTTTTTCTGTACCGGTTACATTGTTATGACAATTGTTTGTAGCAAACAGCTATTGAGACAGCACCCCATGCTCTGTAATCCCATCAACAACCTCCCATTACAGTCAGCTACAGCCTAATGCTTTTTTGAGTATCCATCAAGTACCAAGCTATGATTTTTAAGTGGATGCATTAGCACAGATACAAAATTAATCAAAACTCATGACTGTCCATCACGCTTTGCCACATATACTGGTACTAGAATGAAGAACACACCCCAGTCCTGCAAAAGTAGGAATACAGGGCATATTGAAGGATGCAACATTCTAAAATTGCAGTATAATGTATTGTATATATCATACTTTACCCAAGCAGACAGCAGTTAAATGCAACATATGCATAGGCATGGTGAATATTCTTTCCAAGAAGGTCATGAACCTGCTGATTTTGTTCAAGCTTTTAAATCTAAAAGCCATAGAAAGCCATCACTCTCTGTGCTTCCATGAATAAAAGTTGCCACTAGCAAATTCATTGTTACTTCTATCTCAACAATTTCTTTGATACTGAACCTATTCCCAATTGCTAATTCCAGCTGCTCTACAAAATAGAACAAGAGCCCACAGAGTAGAGACATAAAAACTCCACAAACCCCAAAACCAAAAGGCACAAACCTCACTGACTGAACAGTAGCAAGAATACCGATTACTTCTAACACAATAAGGTAAATTATTGTTGTAAACTATCGTATTGTCCTAAGTAAGGCTCAAGGTACTACTGCAGTGTACATACAGAGCTCAGAGAAGAGAATGTGAATCACTATTTCCTGAAACCCACTCAGGAAACTGGTATGTCTCTATGGCCTGGCCTGCCTCTCCCAGAAGGCAGGCTGCTGTCCCTCTGATCATCATCAACCTTTTTTTTCCTTTGCCTTTGTTTATGTTTTTGTAAATATTAATCTGTCAGTGTGAAATCCTGACAGTCGCTGGGCAAGCACAAGGGCAAAACAGTTGCAGAGTTACTGCAATAAAGAATACACCCATTCTGTGGGATGGGAATTTTACCCTATTAACACCAACATTTTTTCAATACCCTTATTTCTTTTGTTTCAGACCACTAATTTTCCTGAACACAATCAGAAAAAAGGTTATTTGTACAGCACTGGTCTCAAGCAGTGTATCCATAACATAAGCAGCAATTTCAATTTGTCCTACTGCATTATTTCCTCCCTCTCCACTATTAGCTGCAGTAAAACATAGCTACAAATACATTTTCAACATCCCCACCATGACTATTCCCTTTAAACTGTTCCCACTGTCACACAGACATGCCTCACAGCAAACAAGCATGATGGAGAGAGATGAAAAGTCACACCTAGAGAAGCTCTGTTCAAGGCTGTTTTGTGGGATGGGGAAGGTTACCAGTGCTACCAACTGAAGTTTCACCACTGGGAATTAGCATAACTTGCATTATAAATGCAAAAATATACAGTAAATACCCCTTTTTCTGAAGTATTCCAAGGTAATTGAGCAACCCAGAGATGCATCACACTTGGAAACTTTGGGATGCCTAAGGCACAATTAGCTGTGCATGTAGGTGGCTCAGACATGACACCAGTCCTACCTGGGGAGATTGGACACATTTTGCAGACATTGAGCATCTTCAGCCCCCCTTTCCACAGCCCAGTGACACAGCACGTCTGCACGCCACACACCCCCAAGGGGCTCCAGCCCAGGCTGGCAGCCCTGAGCTCACCCAGCACTCAGCCCCTCTGGTGTCTCTGAACATGACAGGGCACAGAACCTGGGGGTCAGCAGGGCTTTTCAGTCTGGCTCCAAACACAGCCAATGCCACCAAGGGGGACTTTCAGACCCGTGCTGGCTCTGCCTTTCCGAGCACCCACGGTGCTGAGCTGCACACAGCTTGGGCCTTCCTACCCACACACACAGGACACTCACCTGCAAACTAGGTAAGCCCCCCATCCACAGAGGATTTGCTGTACATCAGTGATATTTATTTATGGCTTGTTTATTTCAGGAAGGAAGGAAAAGAGCCACAGCAAATCCAAACAACCATTATTTCAGCAGTTATTATGCACAGAGTTACACTGCAGAAAATTAAATTTACCACAGTACAAAGATGTGTTTCTTAATAAAACGTCAAGTAATCATATGAATTACAATAGCGTATATTCCATGTAGCAGCCCCTTCTCACAGCAATTAGCTATGAAGTATCCTTTAATTGCTCACTTTGAAACATGGCTTCCCCTGCTTTTTTCCAAAGAAGAAAAAGAAAGCAATTAAAATCTTTAATGAGTGCCTGCTGCCTGCCCCCTAATTCATGGGCATTCGAATGTTCAACTTGTGTCTTTTCATAATAGACATAATTGCCAGATCCACTGCAACCCATCTATACAGAACAGCAGCATGTTTTACACAGTGTACTGTAATAATGTAATTGGTGTGATTCAATACTACCATTAAGAGAGAAAAACAAATGCCGTGTGTGTAAGATTGACAACAGGCCTTTGAAATCACGCAATTGATGCCTTTTCTGCTAAGAGCTGGGGAATATTTAGCCTATATCCTTTGGGTCTCCCTTCTGGCCGTTTTGCCTGTACTGCCAACAAAATAAATTAATTCTTCACAATGGCAAGAACCTGTTCAATGCAAGAGGCTACAGACTTTTTGCCTAAGTGATTGATCATCTCTACACAGCACCTGAAGGTTTCCCTCACTAACATATGCAAAGAAAATATTAAGGGTTGACTGCACAGCTGCTGTGCAAATGGCATGTGGGTAGAACAGGGAGGACAAACCATGCCCCAGGAACTCACAAAACTCCTCTCAGAGAGATACTACAACTCATTCCACTTCAGACCAGAAGCACAGCATATGAAAATTTATCCCCTTGTGCACCACATGGCATCTGTCTCATTTCTGGTAAGCAACAGACCACAAGTTACTGATGCCCAATTCGGATGTCAATTCATCGAAACAGCCCCTTATAATTGCCTATTAAATATGACCACATAGATATATTTTACATGTTTCAGGTGCATTCTAACACCCTGTACTGTAGCAGAACTAATTCTAGAAACATCACTGAAAGCAGGACAGACATATGCCCCCATCCAAAACAGCCAAACAACCCTACACAAAAGGAAGACAGAGAAGCAGAAAGTAAGCAAATTTGTTTATGGATATTGGGTAACAAAGTCATCCATTTGCTAACAGTTATCTGGATTTAGAAAGCTATCTTCCAAGAATTTACATCCTCCTTGCATATTTGGAAACAAGACTTACTACTGCAAAGCAGAAGAAAAAAAGCTCTCATACCCTCTTCTCTAGCAACTCACATTAGAACCATTTATTTAAGAGGTAATTAGCAGAGGTAGTGTATTTCCCACTAGAAACATTCTGCAGTCCATCTTTGCAGGTCCCAAACACATAGCTCTGCCTTGCAAACCAGTTAAGAGACAGCCAGATTTGCTACTGTAAATGCACAAGTGTGATTTGGCAGGAACCAACAGAGCAGGCAACCCTGTCCCCAGCTGTATCTCTCAGCTGCCACAGTCCAATGGCCCTCAGTAAAAAAGTCATGATGGTCATCCAGCTGTTGTATCATCACTGGGCTAGGTGCCACTAAAAAAAAGGGAAAAGGAAAAACCAGCCTACAAAAGCAACAAGAGATTCTTCTTCACCAACCCATTTGTTGGACAGTGTTATTTTATAAAACTAGGAACTGAAGAGCTAACAGGTTTTATTTATTTCTGTGTTTAAAAATACACAGGTTTAATGTTATTCTGTTAAAGGCATGCTCTCAGCCATGAGTTTGTTTTCACCAGTAAAAAGAACAGGACAAGTCCCAGTATCTTCCTTCCCCCTCACCATCTGTTTCATGCTCTCAGGCCCTCCAAGGTCAAATCGCCTTTAGGGATTCAAATCAGAGATAAGATGTGGATGACATTTCTAATCTTCGTTACACAGCACAGAATTTATTAGTTTTGGATACAAGGAGCTTTATTTCCAGTATGAATGAATACAGAGCCAAAAAAAATAAACCATGTTACCTGGTTTGTTTGGTGGACCACATCAGCCAAAATCCCCAGTTGTAAGAGCCAGCATTGCCAGCATTGAATAAAGGCATTTCAGACTATACTGGACCTCAGACTCAAGAAGGGAAAACCATCTGTTTCATGCTCTCAGGCCTCCAAGGTCAAATCGCCTTTAGGGATTCAAATCAGAGATAAGATGTGGATGACATTTCTAATCTTCGTTACACAGCACAGAATTTATTAGTTTTGGATACAAGGAGCTTTATTTCCAGTATGAATGAATACAGAGCCAAAAAAAATAAACCATGTTACCTGGTTTGTTTGGTGGACCACATCAGCCAAAATCCCCAGTTGTAAGAGCCAGCATTGCCAGCATTGAATAAAGGCATTTCAGACTATACTGGACCTCAGACTCAAGAAGGGAAGTTTTCTAAATGCAAACAAAGAACTTTTTCTTTTCTTTTTCAACCTCAAAAGTAAATACAAAAAGTAATACTAAGTGTTCCATTCCTGGCTCTGAGAAGCTTCTGGCTAACTTTAAGGGCAGTGCAGTCAACTCTGCACACTCTTGAGAATAGCTATTAAAATAAACAAAACTGCAGCTAAGGGTTAGTCATGCCAAACCTCCTCTGTCTACACCCTGCAGCTCAAAGCACCAAAGTCCCTAATGGCAGAACCAGTCCTGTTCCCATTGGTAGGTGAAGCAGAAAAATCACACTGCAGCAAGTGACAATATGTCCTCAGTTCTCCTCACAATCAGCATCACTGGTTTAGATGGGTTAAATGCAGTAAAAGAGAGGACTAGTGGTTTAAAAATAGGCAAGGCCATGTTTCTCCAACATGTGACAGGAACACATTATTCTGCCACAGCCTGAGTTCGTAAAGCCTGTCACCAACTGGCCCTCTTGGTCTGAAGGAGAGCATTTTTGTCCTCTCAGAAACACAGCACATACATACCATAACTTAGGCTATATAAAAGGAATGATAGAGTAGCCAGTAGGCCACAAACACCCACAAAAACAGCTTTGACTGTGGCAATCTTCAGGCTGCCTGATTTGTTTCACTAGATTCCTTCATGAGAACTCTATGGCCAAAGGCTGTGACTAAATAACAGCTGGCATGGAGAAGGAACATTTGCCAAGCTCAACAACCAAGATTCTTTTCATTGTTTACTGAGATACCTCAGCTTAGGAAAATAGGTTCCCATTTTTAACAGGACATAAAGAACACAGGAGGCAATTTGTGAGATGCCAGGGCAAAGCAGGCTACAACACTTTCATTGAAAGTGTTAATATGACCACAGAATCATCTCCAGAGCCATGAAAGAGGATACCACGTTATTTGGCCATTTGAAAACCTTTTAACATTCTTAGGCTCAAAGGCAGAGTGAAATAGTGAAGGAACTGTTAATTGCCCCTTTCGAATATATTCTCATTTCATCCCACCAGAATATGCAAACTGAGTCCCTTGCAATGCAAGGGAAAGAGATAAGTAACCACAAGCCAGAACTGTCCACTATTAAGAGCCAGAGAAGGTTTGGTAAGAAATAGGCTCAGGCTTTCAATAATCTCAAGGCAATTTCTTGCTTTCTCCTTCACAGAAAAAATTCTACTCCCCCCCATAACATCTTCTTGGAAGTCACACAGATCCTGGCAAAGCAGATGTCAGCTTCACCTTAGGAAAGGAAGTCAAACATAAAAACAAAGTGGATTTCAGCAGCAAAGGTGTTCCAGGTGTACACTTATTGAAAAAGTACCATGTCTCCTTTTCAGTACATATTTACTTTGAGGCTCTCTGATGATTTATGCTCCTCCCCAGTTCATTTTTGCTCTGTGTCCCCTCCACAAGCTGAATTTTTTTTCTGTGCCTCCTTCTGCTATCATTCTGCCCCTCTTCAATGTAATTTTGGAGTAGTAGGAGTCAGGAACAGGTACGTGAAGAAGCTGTTTGGCTTTACAGTCCTGCAAGAGAGTTACAATGGCCTGACTGCTTTTGTCTCCCTGAAAATCAGAGAGAAATATCCCCTTTCTGGTCAGTTTTGCTCTGACAGACTGAAGCACCAGAGAAGCCAATGTAATTGCATACTTCTGTTTCATTTTAAGGGGTTCACAAGTGCAACACCGGAAGAACACCTAATCCAGACAAAATCCGGGAACACCAACTATGTTGCTTACTGGCCTACAGAAACACTTGCCATTGACATTGTCTCCAGGAAGCAAAGTATGTTTTATTCAGTTGTTAACATTGTATCATTAGGGAGAGACCTCAATTACAAATTTGTTTCCCCTAAGCTCATTTCATGAGCTTCCATAAGTTGCTTACCAAAACTTCAAACAAACAACAAACCTGCACATGAGAAAAATCACTAGCCTACAGCAATGCTGTTAGGGAAACATGTCATATTGTAAGTTAAACTAAATTTCCCCTTCTAAGTACTATAATAAAAATGTACAGGAAAATATTTATGGATTACAAACATATGTAAGAATTAGATTGCTCCCTCTGTTCCTTCACTTAGGAAGAACATTCATGTGATTCCTAAGTATATTTCTATACGCTTGTCCTGAATTTTAGCTAGAACAAACTCATGGCAAGGCTGATGCAAGATGAAGGCTCAGATGTTCCATTTCCCCAAAATCAGAAATACAGTTATGTGGCTCCTACATGCTCTGCTAAAAGAGCTTCTCTTGTTTGTTTTATATGGAGCAAATCAAAGTGCCTTGCATCTTCCTCCAGGAAGTTCCTAATTATCAGAAGCAGCATTTAAGCACACACCAAGCTTACTTATTTAACGTGGAACTCAGCACAGCAGTCCTGTTTCTAGCAATACCATTTTCACACTACTTCATCCATAACTTAGCTACAGGACCAGTTAGTTCACCATTTTACATGCTATTAGATAGGAATAACTTTTTCCTCATCAGCAGAACAAGACTGTGGAATTTGCGGATCCACATGGCTTCTCTAACAGCAAGTCCAATCCCAGAAAGGCTGGAGCAGCCAGTTCTGTCACTGCTCCAGACCCAATCCTCCTCCTGCTTGGATCAGCCCTAGCAAGCCCCGCTGACAGGAGTATTTCTGATTTTAATAGAAGTGCACACGATATCCTCCAAGCCCTCACTCCTGTAGTCTCCACTTCTAATTATGAAAAGCCCTTCTGACTAAAGAAAAACCCTTGAAAACACAAAGCAGATGTGCTGAAGAGGTTTAATCTAGAAAGCACTGAAAGCACAGAGCCACACTCAGATGTACATGATTTTAAAGTCAATTTAGTATTTTGGGGTGGTTCCACCTCTTCAATTTTTCCCTGAATTTTAAAAGCAGACAATATTAAATTGCCCTCTTCTGAAGAAGTTTGTGGGGAAAGAACTTGTGCCAGAAAAACCAGACAAGAAAAACTAAAAGAGGCAAAAAACCAAAGTTTCCACAGTATCTTTTTTCAATTTATCTGAAAGTTATTAAAAATTTTCTAAGAAGGTTGTTGATGTTCCAAGGTTTTGAATCTCACTTTGAGGTACAATTGACCACCCTATATTTAAAGCAAAATACACATTATTTACATATTTTCAGAAAACATTTCTTACACATTTTCTGTGCATTTGGATCTTCTCAGAACATGAAAATTACCAAAGGTCACCATGCAGTTATTTTTCCCCCAATTTTCTGCCTGCCTCTTAAATGGATTTTTTTAATGCCACCAACATTGTAAATAGAAGAAAACTAATTATTTCACTGCACCTTATTATGAATGTTTCTGTATGTCACAAGATTTCCTGTATCACTGCATCAAAAACTGTCAAAGATCCTCCAGACTGAAAAAGCCAATGACTGCAGACCAAGGCATGAGAGCAGAGTACTGCATCCTGCAATTCCAAACAGCAGGTACCACCATCATGCCTGGCTTTAGGCAAGGCTCTCTTCCTCTCATTCTTGATCCATAAATCCATGCAGATGTTATGAATGGAAATGTCCGTCCACTGACAATGTATCTGGATGTCAGAACCTGCATACAGCTATGGTGAATGCAATCAATGTCTCTTCTTGACAATTCCCAAAACTCTTCACTGAAATTCCACTTTAAAAAAGTGGTGCCACTAATAAAAGAATACGTAGCATTTTCCACTCAGCATCTGAACCTTTGCTTCTGTTTATACAGGGAAGTTTCTGTAAACAAAACCAACCAGGAGACATGGAAATGTTAGCTATCCCTTTGCACTACTAATACTATAAACTCATTTTTGGCTTACCATGGATTCACTGATTAGGAGGAGGAGAAGAGCCTCTTCTACATTGTCTTGAGGGCAGTACACACTGAAAGACAGAACACATTTTTCTGAGGAAGATCAAGAGTTATCCTGCCAGCCTCTTTCTCATTTCACAAGAGAAGCAGTAACTTGAAACATCTCATGCATAATTCATTTGCTAGGCAATACTGTCTTTGCAGGTTCACACAATTAAAAGCTCTGCAATATATCTTAGATGAGCTATGCTGAACCCTAACTAGATTATTTCAGTTTTATAGCAAAGACAGTCCTTTGGCTGGACTTCCTTCTTCCTGGGAGGGGGAAAAAAAAACACACTCAAAGTTTCATGTTTTATTTTTTCAGCAGACTTTTTAGTGGGAAGCTGAAAAAAAAAGGCACAAAACTACTACATGAATCAGTGGCATAATTAGTAGTACTGAAGAGTGTTCAAATACACTCCTTCCTCCTTCCAATAAACTGATTAAAATGAACACTTACTTCTCCTCTGAGTACAGCTCAGGCCTCCGACAAAGAAGATTGCTAACGTAAGACTGATATTCCTTGTTCATGAACTCAGGAAGTGGATCAGATAAAGGGCTCCAGTAACAGTCTTCACTGAGGGAATGCAGAAGTACTTGGGCTAACTGTTTGGCTGCAGTCTAGAGATCAGTACAGAAAAAGACATATCAGTGAAACCTTCTCCAACACAAAAGATTCACCCCTCACTATGTTCCTTCCACTTGGGAAGGAGATGTACCAGTGTGACAGCACCCCTCTTCAAAAAGCTGGAGTAACAAAATCAGCTGCTAAGGTCTACAAAAGGGTCCGTTTTTGCCCTCCTGAGAAAAGACCAAACTTCCACATTTACATGGCCTTGTTGCAATGCTCTAGGAAAAAAGTTATGAAAAAATGCCTGACAGCAAGGGATGCTCTGGTGAACAAGGACAACTGATTGCCACATGAACTGCTGAGACAATCTCACAATAGTTACTATATAGGATGGATGACACAACACTGTGTGCTCAGCCTCAGAATTTTGTATGCAAGTCTCAAACCAGAGGCAACTTTTGTGTCAGCTTTAAAAGATCAACATTTTATCTGTTAATGTCACTCTCCCTTATAGACTCATAGTTTCATCTTGGTACTGCTTCTCTCTTCCTGTTGCAGTAAAGGAGGGAGGAGAGAAGATGCTTAGGAACTTTATAGTGGGACAGCAACATCATATGTACTTTTTTACCATCAAGCAGCCAAAGACCCTTCAATAGTTGCTTTCACTTCATATGCACAGCTGGCAAGCTGGGCCCAAAAGGAGGCAAGTTAACTTCACTTAGCAAAAGTATCTTTGGCATTTACCCTCGTCTGATACCCATCAAATCCCTAATTTCTTGCACTGTACACAGATGAGCTGCAAACAAGCTCAGAGACATCACAATGGGTGGTGTCCTCTGTGAATTCTAAGCAGCACACTACGCTATGCTATAAAGTAAATCCTGCACAAAACAGAGGGCAGGCTGAAACTTCAGCCCTTCTGTCCTAATACTTGCAAATAGTATTTTGCAACTTCTCTGACTACTGGATATGTATGTCATATGAAATGTACACTTTGAGATGTGTTATGAGCCTACCAACAGTAATTTCGTTTAAATATCAGGACACATATGTTTTGATGTCATACCTCAAAATCTACGGGATCAAATAAGCCACACTTAAAGTTCCTATTCCCAATTACAGCAAAATAACTTGTTTTGATGCAAGGGTCCTGATTTTCACCCCCCTCACCACACAAGAATTCACTGAATTAGTCTCAAATGCAACCACAGTACCACCTCTTGAACATCATAAAGGGAGGCTTCAGAGATGGCAGTGGGCTGAGTGTACAATGGTGTCTCAAAGAAATGTCACCACGTGCAACTCCCTGGAAACTCCAAGAGCTTCCCTGCCCTACTACTGACAAGTTACAGAAAGCTCTCTGTTTCTAACTCAGCTTTTCTATGCTTTTTTTAGCAAGTAACTATGAGCAAAATGGCCTAGGGCCCTGCAACATTAGCCAGTATCGTTTTATCATCTCAGTGTGTAATTATTTAGTCAGTTTTACCCTGAGGAGTCAACTCTCCTATATTTTTTCCTATAGTCTTAGAGGGAGGGAAAATAATTTTCCAGCAATACGAAGATCTTTACTGGTTCACACAGAAGTAGGAGTACAGTTTGTGGTAAGCCATTCAGAAGGCAAGCAACAAATACTTCTACTGTCTTTAATTTTAACATACAGTACAGTAGCTGTGTAAATTAGCTTCACTCTTGTTTTGAATAAGACCAAACAAACCAGAAAAGGCCAAGACTCTGATTTATGTTATTACTGCCTTTAGCTAAAAAAAGCATCATTATGCTTGAAGAACACTGTGATCACACAAATTAGGAGAAAAAAAAATCATGTGTTTTACTTTCATGCTTGAAAAACTTGTTTAATTAAGCACAATCCTTCCTTTGCCCTCTTGATGGCTCTTTAAAAATAAATAAGAAAATGAAAATGCAGTTTCTAAATCCCAAGAAAAGCTATTGAATGAACACCTTGAGAGTTCCCCTGAGGGACAAATCCCCCAGGGGTGTTGTACAGCTGTCCCCAGTTGCACAGGGACAGGAGAAATTGAGCCATGTTCTGTCACAGTCGAGGAGCAGCAGATGGTCAGACTCATTTCGGCAAAGTGATAAAACAGGCGAGCACAAAAATACTGCTGAACCCTGATCTCAGTTTGGAAAAGGATGCAACTCTTTGAGTGGACAGTTATTTAAGTCATCTCTTCTAATTTGCTGGACAAGCTTCCACATGCATCTGTAGTCTCAAAAACACTACACAAACCCACGCCCACCTTCCCTGCCCAAGTTCTCTGGAATGACACAAAACACAAAGCAGAATCAAGTACAAGTTTAGCTGTAAGAGTATCAATGCTTTTAGAGCTGCAAAGCTTTAATTCCCAAGACTGTTATTCTACAAGCTGTTGACCTTGTCACCTCCTGAGTAACTTCAGGACAAGATCTCTCCAAGGGGAGACAGGGAAGAAGGTCCAAGAAGTTAAACAGGCACATAAATATTTCTTTACCTGAGACATTCAGGATAAAAGGATGCAAAGATGCAGAATGTCAACACCAAAAGAAAAAATTTAAAACAATTAAAATCACTCTGTACTATAGTGAAGAGGGTTTTTACAGAAGGAACACTGAAAGATGTCAGTCTAAAAAAGCACTGCTTGTTGCAAGAGACAGAAGTACTTAATGCTTTTACATGCAAATGCAGAAAGGTGTTCATGCATACCAAAACAGAGAAAGAAAATAAGACAGATTCACCTGAGGACAGCACTGTCAAACTAATAACATCTCTGTTTCTACTAGGGCTAGAAAATGCCCTGAAACCAAGAAAGCAAAACAATCAAACAAAAAACAAAACACAAACCCAACAAAAGTAACCTACATGCCCAGATCTGAAAGCCTGGAGGTTTCAACTGGGTGGGTCTTTGAACTAAGGGGATCACTTGACATATCACTTCCAAAAGTTAAAAAAAGAAAAAAAAGTCAAAAAATAAAGCCAGCAATCAATCAAGTGAGGACAAATACACTTTTGTGCTACACACTGGTCAATCAAGAGAATTCCTGCATACAAGAGTGTCCCACCCTCCCATTTCCCATCCCCTTACCATTTTGAAGGTCTGAGTAGCTTTTGTTTCTACAGTCCGTAGTATTTCTCGCAGACTCCTCATTCCTTTCACAATATTTCTATGGCGAAGACAGGAAAAAAAAAAAAAAAAACCCCCAAATCAGTACACTGGAGACAGAATATTTTTATGATGTGCCAAAGCTCGGCGACACACCTGAAGTTCAACCAACCCCTGCACCAATCACTAACACTGAGTGTGCAGTAGCGAGACAAGTCACTCTGAGGCACAGACAGGACAATGGCACAGAGCAAGGCAGTGACTGCAGCATTGCCTACTCCAGATGGCTTCCTAAGAGAAGATCACACTCACATTTGATGAACAGAGGGGACATTTGGAAGCCTTTCATAGCTCATATTTATAAAGCAGATGCTGCTCCTTAAAAGCATCCATATCTCCTCTTCATACACACAGATTGTACTTGTTTGAATTATATTGAGCTTACGTGATGCTTTTAAATGACGATTTCTTTTAGGTGGTGCTTAAATGCTTTGTGTCTGATGGTCCAGGCACATGATGAAATTACAGTGGTTTAAACAGTTAATTATCAGGCAGCTAAGTTGCAGTAACCGTCTGCAAGCACAGCTTAACCCGCAGTAAAAGGGTTAGACTAAAAAAACCAAATTTTAAAAAAATTATTATTTTGCATACACCATGAGCAATTAAAGCTGACTAGTTGCCAAATGCTATCTTAATCATGCCCGTGCACTCAGAGAGATGCAGTGAGGAAAGATTAAACACTACATATCAGTTAACACACTGGCAGCCTATCAGCTGTTCAAGGCTAAGGACATGGCCCCACCACCACAGTAACTGCAAAATGGTTCAATGCACACTCATTGCAGGGTCAAAGCTACCCAAAGACATACAAGTGAGCAGAAAAGAAGCAATGTTGTACAAGACAACAAAATAAGCAGTTGTACTGGTACATTAACTGTCACTTCAGCTTATCCAGGAGAATTTTCTGTGCAGACGAAAGCTAAATTTCATTTATAAACAAAGCCATAAAAACCTTTTCTGTCAAACTGATTAAATTTTGAAGGTAAGCACTACAAACTGCACTTGTGCCTGCTTTCACGCACTGCAAACCTTCTTGCACTCCAGAATCAACAGCAAACATTTGATGACAACAAAGAAAAAGGTAATTGTTTTGGAGGCGCATAGATGAAAATGCCATCCTGTTTACCATGAATACTGGCTACATAAAATGCCACCCTAAAGCTTGTAGTCACCATGACACAGAATGCAAATGCATATGGTCTTACTTCCAAGCAATACCCACCTCAGTTTCAAATTGTGAGGTAACCTGTAGACTGTCTAATCATGGGCAGTGTACGGGCAGGCAAGAAAGTAAGACAAGAGCAAAAAAACTGAATACTTCTAGAGAAAAGTAAGATGCTGTCCTTTTTCTTTCCAATTTCTCCCAAATAAAAAATGTGCTTTGATTTTATCAAGAGGAAAAAAGGTCAAGAATGTTTTTTAAAGGTGGACTTAAATACTTCAGCAAGCACTCCAACGACAGGGCCAAGACACCAGGAGCTTTTTTGTGGTTCTAGAATAGAATATACCCACAAATATGCAGTTCTGGACCTTATGCACAAGTAGCGACCAAATCCAACAGAACTGTTTACATGGTATTTACTACCAGATAGAAAAATTTAATAAATTCCCCCATCAAAACACAATTCAGCTGCCCAACTGCTCTTCCTGATTACTGAAAACTACCAGCATTTTCTGTTCTTCCATGGGCTCCTTAGGAGGCTAGACAGAAGAGTTATGGAATATAACAGTTCTACAGCATTTTCCAAAATGCATTTATTTAGGTCTCTTGTTAGCACAATGATATTTGTCTTAATAAAGTGCCAATGAATTGCATGAACCAACATTAGAAAGAAGACTAGTGACCACTTGCAAAGCCAATTAATTTCACATTTGGCGCATACTTCCGAGAAGAAAAACCAACAGAATGTGATAAAATGAGACAGTTTTGTTCCTAGAAAACTAAGGCACCATTACAGTTCAACATTTTAGTCGAGGCCAAAAAACAAGTTAACCCTCCTGGCAGAAACACCTTGCTATGGGGTAGGGGGGAAGGGGAGAAGAAAAACAAGGAACAGACACACTGAAGTGAATGAAAGACTAAATGGCAAATTGCTGCCCATCTGTCAGTAGTCAGGGCTGGAACCATGCAGCAGATGACAAATGCTTAGGAACACCCTTAACAGAAGGCAGGAGTGCAAAATGGGCGGCACAGGAGGAGCACCCAGCACTCACCACCTCTCAGACAGCTGCCTGTGTGGTCAGGATCTATCAAAGAGCACCCACTCCATCCCCTGAGCTCTCAACAATACCAGTTCTACAGGACTGAGGATTTGGTTTGGCAGCTTTTGTATTTTGAACTTTATCAAACATTACTGAGCTGTGACAGGAGACAGAGCACACCTGCCTGCAAACACAGGAGTTTGTCTTTCCACTCCACTGTTCCAAGCCAGGAGAGCATCTGAGCACATTTCATTTTGAGCATATGAATTGCTCTGCTCATAACAATAAGGAACTCACTGTTCCATTAATATATGCCCTTTATACACTAAATGTGCAATTGAAGGGATTTTTTTTAATTAGGACCTTAAGAAATTAAGAAAAGAAAAGTATGTGTTTGGAACAGAAACACATACTTTTGGAACAAGCTATGTAGGTGACTGGATGAGGATGCAATCATAAAGCCTCTGGCAATCCGTGGTGCAAACACTTGATCTTACTTAGATTAGAAACTGAACAATCTTGAGCCTCTGCAGGACTTGGAAAGAGGACTACCTGGAAATCCCAGGTAATGTTGCCTCAAGTCATGGCATGATAAGTGAACATTAGATCATGGAAACGAAACGAGTTGGAGAGTCCATAGGCCCCTATTGTATTGCTGAGAGGCCAGAAAAAGCAATGGGGAAAAACAGGAAGGGAAAAGGACATGATCATTAAACTAACTTGGTTTTAGTATTAGTCACAGTAGTGGTTAGAGCACCATTTGAAAAAAAACATGATGAATAGCCATTTAGGATCCAGTTACAGCTAATCTAATTAAAATTAACACAGACAATCATGGGCACAAACTGTGACAAAGAGCAACTTTGGAGTCCAGTCAGTCCAGCCTGGCATAAAAATTTGTTTTGTGCATGTACATGTCAATATAGATTAATTACCAGTCCATGAATCAAAGCAGTCAAGAAGTCATATCAGAGTTCTATCATACAGTTTGGTTAACATTACATAAAATTTTAAGACACTAGAAAATAAAGAAGTACACTGTTTTCTATGCAAATTGCCAGGAAAAATACTGACAATAAAGGAGTGGACTGTGGACACAAAGACAGTCCCCCAACAACATGGTCACCATACTCATTTACTGCTAAAACAATCAGTTGCTGACAGATAGAACAGACCATCTTGAGATAATTACTTGGTAGTTTGCAGCAGCACATCTCCAGAGTAAAGCAGTACCCAGAGCATAGAAATAGCAGCAAAATCACTCCCTCTGCCCATCTCCTTTTGAATCTTTACACCTCACCCAGGTTTCTAACAAACCACATGTTCTCCTTAAACAGCTGTACATGCAGACACAAGAAAAGGCAAAAAGAAATTAGCCTAATAGTCATACATCTGCATCAGAAAAAAACTAAAACAAACAAATCAACCAAAACCCAAAACCTAGTGGAGATGATAACCTTAAGATAACTGGCTGCCTCTTACAGTATGACAGCATCTGCCTTCCTATGCCCTACATCCACAGCATCAACATTTCTCACTGGAGGACCAAAAGAAAGCTTTCTTGGGTTCCAGCATGGTAAACCACTGTAGGAAATGCATCTTCAGCAACACAATGGTTTTACATGGCATCTCATTAAAAGCATCTGTGACTTCTACAGCTGCAAGACTTGCTGCTCCTTACAGCTGGCAGCTCAACATCTAAAGGGGAGACTGGACCTTTCTTTTGTATTGGCGTCTTCTTTTCACTGCACACTGCGAGAGAAAAGGGCATCCTTGACCACACTCTGAGCACATCTGATCCTGCCAGCAGGAACAAAAGCATAACAACAGCACTTGTATCCCTGAGCTCTTCTGCCTGTTGAGACAAAAATAAAACACTCACTATTCCTTTCGTACACAGGTAGCACTTGGGGAAGGACATCCCACCTAATAGGACCTACCCCCTGAGAGCTTGAGCAGTCATCTTCCAAGGCTTATTTCCTACCTGAATACGCTGGAAGCAATAAGGGGAACAAAAGCATTTCTTTGAGCTGTTCAGTATCAGGTGGAGTAATCTACTATACTCATGAAGCATCCTAAAAAGCTTCTTCCCACATCCCTCCCCTTTCCATAACATATCCCAATGCTGCTTATGCCCTCTGGTGGCAGAAACCACACATTAGTATCAGCTGCGGGGGCGGACAAGTTGCCACGTCCCACCAGGCTCCTTTTATCCCAGCAGACTTTCCAACCCCGGTGATGTTTCTCACTTGCTCTGCAGGAGGTCAGGAGCCCGTGGGATTCCACTCCCATCCCAGCTGCAGGAGCTCCATTGCTCTTTCATCAGGAGACAGCTACAGAGAACATGTTGCTGCTACTGCAGCAATTCAGCTTATAATCAAAGCATGGCTTAATTCACAAATGTATTTTGCTTCAAATTGCATTCCTGTAATTTTGTGGTTTGTTCTCGTTTGGGATTTGGTTTTTGTTTTTAAGGCTATCATTAAAATAATATGGGAAGGGAGCATGCAGGGCCCACAGTAATGGCCAAAATATCCTGCTAGATATAATGAACTCATCACTGACGAAGACTGAATTTACAATGTTGTTGAATAAAATGAACATGAGTTTGATATTGAAAAGGTGCCCGGAGGACATCAGTGCCATATGTTCTAAATGGGATTTTATTTTATTACATAGTTAATGAGCTGACTGGCAAGACCTGAGCTTTTTGTTTGCCCTGAGAAGGGCAGAAGGTTAGGAAAGCACATACTGTGCCACAGCTGGCCAACCCCCAGCTCACCTGGGAAAACCACACACCAAGCAGATACTGAGACTATGTGTTACAAGTTCATACTTTGCTTTATGCATAAACTTGTACTTGCCTGACTAAAGGGGTCATTTTACAACATCTGAGCTTTGTGTTTTTGTAAGCCTCTAGGTTAAAATAAGGCTTACCTGAAGGCACATCTCACAGATATTCTTACAGGTACAGCTTTGCTCTACACATGTGGAGAACAGACACTATTCACAGTTGCATCTGAAGTCATCCTTGGGAGACAAAAAGGTAGCAAAAAAGCCCTAAAGAAGAAGCAAGCTCCTCCTCCAGCAGAATCAAAAAATAGTATCAGTTTTCTACAGAAGGATTTAAACTGATTTTTGCTGGGAGTTTTTTTCCTAGTTTTCTTCTTTTCAATCTTCCCTATTTTTTTTTTTTTTTTGTTTTCCATTCTACTCAGCAGGAAAAGAAGTGAAGAAAATGAGAGAAAGTATCTTTCACTGGGGGTGAAGGCAAAAAAAGACAAAATTAAATATTTGTGAACACAGTTTGTAGTGAGAAACCCAGAACCTGATTCCTTCATAATAGATGGGAAAATATGCTGCAAGAAGAGGATGAAGGAAGTACAGAATCTTACAAGTACTGTTTACACATGCTGAAGAGACACTCTCCTTCATGACAAAATCTCTCCATTGGATAACCAGAGTTAACTATGTTTTAAAGACACAGCCTGGTTTAGGGAACAGCACGTCCTCACCAATGGCCTTTGGAAGTGGGCATTCACAGAATCTTCTCTGCTGATCTTGAGAAGGTTTTTCACTGTAGGCTTGTGGATATTAACTCCTCCTGCCCTTCTGAAGTTCACTGGGAGCTGTATTTCAGAGGCATAATAAATACCCTGGAGCAGCACTGTTCCTGCATACATTCTCCAGAGTAAAAACACACAGATTCGGGGCATTGATTGGCATATTTAAGACCTTACACAAACAAACAAATAAATAAATGAAAGAAACTACCTGTAAGACTTCACTGAACTCTGAAAATTTTAAGGGCACACAGCAGTGTAAATTCCACTCTCTCTTTACAGTCAAACTCCCCTTGTCTCCACAGGGAGCAAAGCCGAGTCAAGACAAGAATACTGTTCCCACCCCACCCTACCCGTAGGTCTAGAAAAATGATGCTTAAGACTCTTAAGAAAGAAAGAGAGACACAAACAGAAGAAAGGGAAGGACATTGAGGAGACTTGAGGTGAGCCAGCAGCCAAAAGTCATAACAGAACATAAGAAAAAAATTAGTCTTCATCTGAGACAAAACATGTGATATTTAATTTTATTAATACCTGCATCCACCTACCCTTTTTTTAACTGAGTCACGTAGGCACTCTGTAGAGCTGCTTCCAGAAAATAGGAAAGTTCAAACTCAGAGTAAGTCACATTGCTGCCCTTAATACTTCTTGAATGTGTGTTGTTTAAGGTCTGTGAGGGGAAAAAAAGAAATATCTTGGAATACAGATAACTGTCAGAACTAGCCAGGTTCTCCTGAGCCAGTAACATCTTCAACAATTAAATGTTACATTTATCAGCTATTCAAAAATGTTACAAAATCAATTTAAAAATCAATTATACAATGACTTCCATGAGATATTTGGCATGCAATATGAGTTTTGAAACCTTTCCAACCTTGAATAAAGTACATATAAAGCTGCACATTAACACCAACAGCTTGGAAAATACCACACAAAATACAAAGACCCAGTATGTTGCACAGAAATAACACAAACACAATGTTTGAGTAGGTTTATCTAGTTTAATATAATATAAATATTTGTTAAGAGTTAGTAAGACATCAGGAATCCTGATGAAAGAATCTTAACCTTTCCTCTACTTGTCCTATCAAATCTTCCTTGGTTTTGTTTCCTTACTGGTAACAAAGCACTTCCATTGCTGAAAGTTGCCTCTCCAAAGCAGCGTTTTTCATCTAGGACTGGAGAAGGACTATGAACTTCTACTGTGTCTGTCATCAACTCTGCATTTTTGTGTCCAGAGACAACTATGTGAAAGAAGGTTGTAGAGAGGTGGGGGGGTCAGTCTCCTTCCAAGTAACAAGTGATAGGACAAGATGAAATAGCCTCAAGTTGTGATATAAGGAAAAATTTCTTCACTGAGAGAATGGTCCAGCATTGGAACAAGCTGTCCAGGGAAGGGGTGGAATCATCATCCTTGGAAGTGTTCAAAAAGCATGTTGTGTTGGCACCTGGCAACATGGTTTAGTGGCCAACATGGTAGTGCTGAATTAATAGCTGGCCTCAGCAAATTCAGGTCTTTTCCAACCTTACTGATTCTATGATTCTAAGTGAATTAATTACAGGTCAGACCCTTTTCCTTCTTTGCAGACCCAAGCTGTCAGTAAAAGAAATTTACAGCATCCAGCACTGGCAGGAACTCATCCTTCCACAATGGAAGGACAGTAATAATATCAATTTAAAGACTATTCCACTTTTTTTTTCTGCAGAGAAACAGAGCAGGCCTCTTCTCAGTTGGCTTTTTAATGGATTTTTATACATGCACTAAGCTTAATTTTTCTTGTTTCAATGGAATTAAAAACAAAACCTGACACCAAAACACACCTTTGCTACTGAGAAGAGCAGAAGTATCTGGTCAGAAGGTCAAAGGCCTTTCAGTTACAGGACAGATAACAATGCATTGCCATCAGTACTGCGGATGTCAAGCATAATGTGTGGCATTGGAAGGGCGTGGAAGCACGTGGTATTTCCTCAGCTGGGCAAAGTTTGCATGTGCCCAGCAAATCAGCAGCACCTCTTATCTGCATGGCTCAGTGGAAGGCTCCCAGTACCCATCCTACCAACCACTGGCTAAGCAGCTACTTGCTACTAATCATAGAATGGTTTGGTTTGGAAGGGACCTTAAAAGATCATCTAGCTTCAACCTCCCTACCATGGGCAGGTTCCACTACACCAGGCAGCTCTGAGCCCCACCCAGCCTGGCACTGAACACCTCCAGGGATGGAGGACCTAGGTTCTAATGATGCAGATTCCTCAAGGTTCACTTGGAGCAGGTGAAGCACTGGTAATTAAACTGCTATGGATGACCCAAAAAGGTTTCTTTCAGCTCATCAGGGATCTCAACAGCCACTGCTGTGAACCATTTACATTGCAGGTATGTAAAATGCCTTGAGCTCCTTCATACCAGCACTTGCCATGCAAAGTTCATAGTTCCTCTTCAGTAAGGGCTAAGCTTGGGATGCAACTTGTGCATCTTGAAGTATTTGATGCTTTATCACAGAACTTATTTCCAGACCTCATCCTCAGAAGAAATAAGTAGAGACCAGCTAAACTGCTGTTTTGCAAATTATTTTATTGAAACATCTCACTTCTTCCAACTTGTTCTCAGACTCCTTGCTATGATCACTTGACATTTCTCTATTTTTTCATTTTTGCTGTCAAACCCTTAGAAATTTCACCCAGGCCATACCCTAAGCACATTTCTTCTTACCTTCTCAAGCTCCTGCAAGTACACCTGGGCAATAACACAGGCTCTCTCAAAACAAGCCATGACTTCCTCCTCCCTTTCACACAGTCGAGCACGTGAGGCAATTGAGTTGGTTGAGCGCTCCAGTGACAAACCTGCAAAATGGCAACATCTTCTTTAACTGAAGCCTACCAACAGCACTATGGCCATATTATTCTTAATTTACCAGCTGACAGAAAGGCTTTTCCACATGTGGTTTCCCTCTTGATTTGATGACTTTCAGGACACTACCCCCATGAAAATACAATTCCTACACATGCAAGGCATCTTTGCCATGCTGCTCTAACACACAGTTCCACTGCACAGTCCTACCGTGCCTTTCAAACACTTTATGAAGGCAGGACACATAACCCCTCTGGTAGGAATCAGCAAACAGGGAAATTAAAGACTATATTTTCAGAGACAGCTACAGATCTTGGATGCTGCAATTCAGTGCCAGCCTGGCACTAAATTTGATCATTTCTAGGCACCTGGTACTTCAAGTGAAGCTTTTAATAAGTAGCAGTGTTGAGGGGAAAAACAAACAAAAAAAATTCCTAACTGGAGAATTATACAGAAACAAAGTCAAAAAATCTGAGGCCTCTCTTGGAAAATCTGAGCACATGCAGATTGCTCATGGACACACAGCAAGACTTGTCAAGGCACAGGAGACTCTCAACCACAGGATCATTCCCTTTCCAAAGGAAGGAAAAAACCCCTGGGTTTCGTACTACTGAACTTCTTTCTCCCATCGTTATCCAACACCACCAATAAACACAGAGTATGCTAATTGAAGATGCACAGCTATTGGTCCCTGCGTTAAAAACTTCTACTATCAGACCCTTATCTGGCATCACACTCTGACATCCTTTATACCCTTAAATCTAATTGGATGGGCTACACATCCATATCCCAGTTTTATTCTGATTGGTACAGGTTCTTATGCCAACTGGATCTCTACAAGACACCACTGCTCAAAAACTTGGATCTTCACCAATCACAACTGCACCAACAGCTCGTAGCCCAACACATTGCAAAAAGTTCAGCACATGCTTCCCAATGGATTTTATATATAACAACATTCTCTAATAACAATGACAAATATGTAAGATGCAATACAAAATTCTAGTGTTCCTGACACAGATCCACAGAGGTGACAAAAGAAGAAAAGAATTCAGCTGTCCAGACAGCTCTCCAATGAAGTCATTTCAACTGCTGCAGCACGAGGCAAGGGATTTGGGAGGACCCACCACAGGCACCAGCCATGCTTCCCTGGACTCCCACAGTTTGAGAGGCACAGCACCTCAGACTGCTCATTCCAGGAGTCTTGGCAACAACCTGCTGTGAGGCAGCAATGGGCAGCCAGGCTTCCCCATGATGTATGATACAGTCTGGGTGCTCATGCTGGAGGAGCCTGAGGTTCCTAGGCACTCTTAGCTTTGTTTACTTCTAATGTTCAACATTTGTTCTGTCCCCTTGGTTACTCCACGAGGAGTTTCCCTATCTCATGTCTTACATTTGAGCCAGACATAAGCAGTTAGTTAGTGGGTTGGGAAAAGGCCTCCCTGGTTCAAGCTCAGGAGGTGGCTCCCCACTCCTCCTGTCCTCTCCCAAGTCAGAAGTACACAGTGTGCTCCCTCAAAGATCTGTATCTTGAAGGAACACACATTCATACCTTTCATCTCTGAAAATACAGACCAGAGTAGAACAGGAGGACTGAATTTATTTCAGACTGACAGGGTGTGTGGGATGGGGATGACAATCATTTTGCTGCTTTTAAGTAATGCCCAATGCCCAATCTGTGTTTTCTTCTTCCTTCTGGAAAACACCTTGTACAGCATCCAGCTATAACAGATTTTGTTTCTAGTTCATCTATAAAGTCTCTGTCTTTATAGCATGGGTTGTTTTTCTATTATTTTGATGCTTCCACTTTCCAACCCTGTAACTTTGTAATGAGTGAAGGAAAAAAATGCTCATTAGCTCTCTCTACAGGAAAAGAACAAACCAAAAGTATCCAGCACTACAGTAAGAACAAATAGCCTACAAATATTCTTCTTAGACCTGTCTCAGCGTTATCTACCTCTGAATTTCTAGTCATTTCCCTGAAATGAAAATAAATTTTAAGAAGTCTGCATTTCAGAGCCATTTCCCTTAAGTGCAAAGTAGGGCTGAGGGCCCTGCAAAAAGAATCCAGTACAATCCACTGGCATTCATATACAAGCAGCATTTAATCAAACTGCAAGAGCTATCCTAACACAATCTGTCTGGGGGTGTTTATCGTGGGAGATGTCACACAGATAGAAGAGGCTGATAAAAAGCCATTTACATACATGCTACAGCCCACTGCAAGGAGTTACTACCTCTAAGCTCTGACATGGGGGAGGAAAGCAAACAGCCTCTGCCAGCATCAGGTACTGACAACAAACCCCCATGCCCATCCATGCAAGTCAGAAAAACAGGCTGATCAGAGACAGGGGAAGGAACATCTCCAGAAGGATTCTTGCCAGTAAGTATCCAGCAATACACAGTGTGTTAAAACAGATACTATGCTACTGCACTACTTGTAAAGGGCTAGAGGGAAAAAAGACCCACATGATGTGACATTAGTCATGGTTCTCTATTACTGTATGCACTGACCTGATGTCATTTGAGTACAAAATCTTATACAGATTCCAAACAGGGCTATTCTTCCCTACCACAGAAATGCAGTGAAAAGAAAAATCAGAGCAAGCAGACTGCAAACCCAGTATACAAGGCAAAGAACAGAAGAAAAACAACATAAGTTCCCTACTCTTGCAGCCACCAATTCAGTTCCCACAGTACAAAGCTCCAACAAAAAGATTTGCTTAGGATGCAGCTGGGTAAGATTTGACAAGCCCACCAACACAAAGAGCACAAATTCCACTAACTCTTGTCTATCCTCCAGTTACCAGCACAGGAAAAGACTCTGCAGCACAACACACAATTTAAATTCAACTCAGTTTCCACAATGTGTCAGAAAGCCACTAAAGTGCATGTTACTTCCACACTGGGTTTAGCAAGAAAAGTGGAGCTATTGCCAAAACAGAATTAGCTTCCAAGTAAATCGTAAGGCTACATGCTTTCTTGTTAGCTGGTTAAGGTAAGGGGACTCAGGTTATTTTTCACAATCAGTTGTGGTAAGAGAATACCAGCTTATCTAGCCTAAGATTTTTCTCATATGAATCAGATGTCCAAATTTAAATAGATATATACCTATATAATGTAGTAGTTTATCATACAGTGCGGAGAGTTTTCTAATAGAGTATGGCCTAGGCTCAAGATTTTGAGACCTGTTTTCAGATTATCCTTCTTTAAAAGAACAAATTCTACCCACTTAAGAGGAAGTAACTTTCTATGTATAGAAATGCTGCTTTTCTCTCCTGCATAAAGGCAAAGCTTCCATTCACCTCGTCTAGTTCCCCCAATGATTCATCTCTGGCTCTTCACCTTTGTATAATCTTTGCCCCTTCTTCCCTGCCCCCAACTCTAAGCTGTATTTATGTAAGAAAAAACCCAAATCCATAAGGTTTGTAAGATGTACCACTGAAGTAATCTCTTCCTTGAGTTGAAATGCACTGCTCTCATCTATGGAAATCTGAAAGGGGAAATTTTATGAAGGCGTATTTCCACTTTCATCTCAGTCATGCCTTGCCAAGGGAAGACATTGATACCATATAGCTCCAATGCTCTGAGGTGGTATTACCAGAACTGGAACACCTATGTGCACATGGACATGTGGTATCAGAGTCTCAGCAACACAAATGGGATGAAAATTCATGCCGGAAGGAATCCTTGAAGGTACATGGTCTGACTTGCTACACAAAGAAGGGCCAGCTCAGGGGTGTTACCCAGCTTGGTCTTGAAAGCCTCAGTGCACAGATGGAGACTGTACATGGACCAGAGAGGAGATTAAGGTGGCTTTACATTTCTATGGTTCATAAACTAGCTCACCAAATAGCAGTGCTCTTCCTTCCAAGTATGAACAATGTACCAATCCTTTTTTTTTACACAGATTTCAAGCTTCCTACACTTGGGTGAATTCAGGCAACCAGGCAACAGGTGCAAGAATTCAGGGTCATCACTTTCACCAACAGTGCTAGCCTGCAGCTGCTAAAATCCATGGCCCAGGAGCATCAGAGCTACCTGGAAAGCTGAAGAAGAGATGAAAGAAAAGCAACAGAATGAAGAGCATGAACCCAAACTCATGTGTTGCATCCCAGGGCTACGTGTTGAACACACCTATGGCAACCTGAAGCAAAAGACATCTCAGTGTGGAACTTACAGACCTGCCAACAGCACCAGCCCCAGTCTGCGGAGCAAGGTTCCACTGTCTGTGCCCAGGAGCACAGACAGACAACTAGCCAGAAAACAGTGTGATGCTAAGGTAAGTGCATGCAATAGTTTTACTCTATCTACAGGAAGGTAAGGCATTTGTTTTGAGGTAAGCCATGCATGATGATATTGCATGGCAAAAGCTGCTGCAAGGAAACTGGTTGTGTGCACAGCCCTGTCCTGGAGAATGCCAGGTCATTCTAGGTCACTGTCGCCAAGCACTTCACTTCTACCACATGGCCTTGAGGCTAGCGCAGAAATTTGGCTCTAGGAAATTAATTAGCATTGAAACGACTATTTTTAAGACTTCAAACATATCCACGTACATGCTGACTAATCAACACTCATCAGAATACCAAACACTTTTCAGAGACAAAATTCAAAAGCACAACCAAACCACTCTAGAGATAGTATTATGACCAGTTTGCCCTGCCAGCTAAGGTTTGAACTGAAGAGCACAGTCCTCAACTAACCTATTCCATTACAGAGTCTTGGAAAGCAAAATAGCCCAAACCCCAAGAAGCAGCAGTTGGGATTAGTCAGACAGGCAAGACCCAGCACCATGCATTATTTCTGCCACATTCCATAGCAGTTTAAATAATTCACAACCTGGTCTAGACACTTTTCTCCCCAGCAACTAAGCTATGATTTTTTTCAGCAAGATTTATTTGCAATGGAAATAGAAGAGGGGGAAGAAAGGCCCAGAAGCCTTTGATTTTGAACACATTGATTCGTCCTGCAGCCCATGAAAGGTGGGGACAAAGAGACAAGTTTTGCTGTTCAAGAAAGCTGCATGTACTTCTTTGACTGCTGCTTCCTATTATACAGGATTATTGTAAATTTCTGGCCATCTGTTACAATCTTGAGATATCTTTCATGAAAAAGTCTCAAAGGTAAAAAGGCAGAAAATTCCAGTAACCCCATGTACAATTATCTGAAGACCTTTCTAACTATAAGCTGGGAATGAAGCTTAAAATTTAAGCAACCTGCGAAGGCTGCTCAGTTGCATCAATGCACAGTGTGATGCTAAGGTAAGTGCATGCAATAGTTTTACTCTATCTACAGGAAGGTAAGGCATTTGTTTTGAGGTAAGCCATGCATGATGATACTGCACGGCAAAAGCTGCTGCAAGGAAACTGGTTGTGTGCACAGCCCTATCCTGGAGAATGCCAGGTCATTCTAGGTCACTGTCCCCAAGCACTTCACTTCTACCACATGGCCTTGAGGCTAGCGCAGAAATGTGGCTCTAGGAAATTAATTAGCATTGAAACGACTATTTTTAAGACTTCAAACATATCCACGTGCATGCTGACTAATCAACACTCATCAGAATACCAAACACTTTTCAGAGACAAAATTCAAAAGCACAACCAAACCACTCTAGAGATAGTATTACGACCAGTTTGCCCTGCCAGCTAAGGTTTGAACTGAAGAGCACAGTCCGCAACTAACCTATTCCATTACAGAGTCTTGGAAAGCAAAATAGCCCAAACCCCAAGAAGCAGCAGTTGGGATTAGTCAGACATAGGCAAGACCCAGCACCATGCATTATTTCTGCCACATTCCATAGCAGTTTAAATAATTCACAACCTGGTCTAGACACTTTTCTCCCCAGCAACTAAGCTATGATTTTTTTCAGCAAGATTTATTTGCAATGGAAATAGAAGAGGGGGAAGAAAGGCCCAGAAGCCTTTGATTTTGAACACATTGATTCGTCCTGCAGCCCATGAAAGATGGGGACAAAGAGACAAGTTTTGCTGTTCAAGAGAGCTGCATGTACTTCTTTGTCTGCTGCTTCCTATTATACAGGATTATTGTAAATTTCTGGCCATCTGTTACAATCTTGAGATATCTTTCATGAAAAAGTCTCAAAGGTAAAAAGGCAGAAAATTCCAGTAACCCCATGTACAATTATCTGAAGACCTTTCTAACTATAAGCTGGGAATGAAGCTTAAAATTTAAGCAACCTGCGAAGGCTGCTCAGTTGCATCAATGCAGAACTCAAGACCTCCTTCTCCCCACTTTCCTACGAGATGCAATAAACCAATGCTAACAGTGTTACTCCAATTATTTTCAAAGCAAGAGCTCTATCTGGTTAGACCTGTAATTACAGCTCAAGTTTATTGCTAAAATTAGGACAGCTTTTTGATCAAGTGGCTGTGAAGCCAGAAGGCAGCAAGCACTCCCCTGAGATGCAACCTCAGTGCCCTGCCCCCAATCAATACTGCACAGGCTCTGCATCACACCACATACCCTATGCACAGCAGAAATCAGCAACTTTAATCCACTGACACTAATTCTTTGGAGCATATCCAGACCTGCTCAACTGGCTGTTCTTAACCTCCATGGCATGTCTTTTAATCTTTGCTTTAACCTATAATACAGTGGTCTCCTAAATTCCTTGACTATATTAAGAAAAATAAAAATCTGAGCATGCATACTCAGTATATGCATATAGCTATATACAGATATTGCTTCACAAACTATTTATTATATATTTATGTGTTTATTTTTTCAAAAATACCTGCTAGATAACATGCTACTGTCAGCAGAGAAAAGCCCTGCAAATTCAGAACACTTGATTTTTTGTAAAAGCAAAAAGGCAGTAATTCACCTTTACGTTTGACAACTATTTTAACTATTTTGCCATGAAATAACCACTGAGCTGTGGTGTGTACAGATTTTCATGGTCATTCCCCATCTCATTACAAACTATATTCTATTTAAGTCCTGTGTTTATAAAGTCAACCTCCTCATGCCATCCTACAGCACTTTATGCATTACTGGGCCGAACTGTGCTCCTAAGCAGCTCCTAATGTATTTCATTACTGAACCAGAATGTGGCAACTTCCTTAAGATGAGATATATTAGAAACATTTATACTTCCATGCTACTACATACCAAGCCTCCCACACTGCCCAATTTCTTCTAATACCTATTTTTTCAAGTTTTAGGCAATGTCTTCTGTGTCTCTTTCAAAGGAAAGCACTTTAGTTTGCTGCCATATAGGTTTTTTCATATTACTTCAGCCATTTTTCCACAGCAGGAAGAACAAGTGTTCCCCCAATGGTATATCTTTTTTCATATTTTGCTTTTACATAAGAAAGCTCAAGAGGCTTCTAAAAATGTAAGTACTTAATTGAGTGTCATTAGACTTCATTGATTAGACCCAATCCAACTGTCACTGCTTTTATTTGATTGAAGAGCTTGTGCTAGTAATGTAAGCTCTGACATTCTTACCATTCACTTGTGTTTCTATTTCTAGCATTACCCAAAATCCACAGGTTTTTAAGAGAATCTTTAAGCTACTATGTCTATTTCATAAGGGTTAGTTTAATTAAAACTAAACAATATACTACATAAATCCACGTATGTAGGCACAAGTGAGCTGCAACATATCAAAGTAAATGAAATAGTGAGGATGCCCTCCTACAGTGTGAAACATCCTGCTTTGTAAGACACTTTTGTAGGCTCTACATGACACAAGACCCCCTGAAATACAGACTAAGTCAGGGAACCACTTTCAATAAAATACTAAAGATCTATTTCAATGTGAGGCACTTTTTTTTTTGCTGGTGGATGTTTTAAGAAAAAAATAAATATAAGTTATAGTACTTCTGCACAACAGTAGATCATCTTGCTCAACCCCTGGGGCACAAGCACCACTTTGGGGACCACTGCTATAACACACTGATTGTCCTGGTGTAAGAGGCCACCTCCAATCTGTGACATTAAGATGCGTCTGCTGGAGCAATGCTTTGAGGCCCAGCAAACACAGGGGTGATCAGCAATCTCTTACAGCCCCACATCTAAAGACTTGGTCAACACCATCCACATCTATGAACTCTCATGGCATACTGCAGAAATTACTCTTTTTCCCTGGTCTACAACAGGAAGAAGCAGAAGAAAAAAAATGCTAAGTTGAAGGGGCACAAGGGAGAGGAGATGGTACTGATGACCAAGTACTGGAATTTATTCAGCTTGAGTCCATCTGCACTACAGTAAAGCAGCATCACCAGAAAGAAAGTTCTCTTCTAGCTGCAGTCACTGAATCAGACTAGCCCTAGAATCCTGTTTTCAATTTTTTTAGCATCTCACAACAAGAAAGACCCTGAGGTGCTGGAGCATGTCCAGAGAAGGGCAACAGAGTGGCTGAAGGGTCTGGAGTACAAGTGCTGTGAGGAGCAGCTGAGGAGCTGGGGGTGCTTAGCCTGGAGAAAAGGTACCTCTCTACAATTACCTGAAAGGAGGGTATAGCAAGGTGGGGGTCAGTCTCTTCTACAAGTACATACCAAGTAATAGGACAAGAGGAAAATGGCCTCAAGATGCACCATGACAGGTCTCAACTGGCTATCAGGAAAAATTTATTCACTGAAAGAGCAGTCAGGCACCAGAACAGGCTGCCCAGGAGTCAACCATCTCTGGAGGCATTTCAAAGATGTGTAGATGTAGTGCTTAGGGACACGGTTTATTACTGGATTTGGCAGTGCTGGGTTAATGGTTGCACAGGTCTTTTCCAATCTAAATTATTCTATGTGTATTTGGGGAGCAGAAGGGAGAGAAAGGAAGGGTAATTTATATTTTACTATGCTGATTTGTATCAAGCACTCAAAACAATTCTATTTAAAGTTACTAGAATGGACAGAGCCTGCAAAGACTAACAGGCTTGTTGCCTGGTCACTTGAAAGACAGTCAGAGGCATTTGAAGCTTACTCCAGGGCAAACCACCACTTGGAAATCTTCCCGTTGCCACTGGACACATACCATGCTACACAACACAGCTATCTAAAAGCTACCTCCAGCTTAGGCCATCTGCGAGTACGTTTCACTAGAAGAGAATGAATACAAACAAAGTGTAGCTTGTTGTTTCATTTAACCCTACAAACATTGCTCCATTTCCTCAGAAAAGCATGGGCAAATACTCTTCCACCTCCTGATGCTGCTAACCCCACAGCCTTAGAGAACTAAGTCAGAGTGCAGAAGGTGGAGAAGGTTTTATATATGTGTGCAATTACCAACTTCAACTGTGTGTGGGGAAGGGAGCAGAATAACTAAACTTTACCATTGCAGAAACCAAATCACATTAACAAGAGGAACCAGACGTTATTCCCTTTTTCCACTTCCCAAATTTCAGTAATCTACATTTAATGGCCTGCATGTAACTCCTCAACAGTCTGAAGTAACACCCATGCTGCATTTGTGCATAGCTGACAGTGCTAGAGGTGCAACCTACTTCTGGAACAGTAAACCATCGGATCCAACAGCAGAGAAAAGCTCATGGAGCACAAAGGAAAAGCCTCTGTGCATCAAAGGCTTAGAAAAGCCTAAGTGCATCAAGAACACCAAGGCTGGGCTTGGCAACTCTCACATCCAAGCAGGAAAGCAGTGGCACAACGGCACACAATTCACCAACATGCAACAGGTTCAAGGCACTGTCACAATGTAAGGGCATCTCCAGACTCTTAAAAATGGTTTTCTGAAACCCCAAATAAACATACTAACACTAGGTCCTTTTATCAAGATATCAGCATCTACAAAGTGGGGCTTTTGCCTATCAGGCAGCTACTCTGATGCCAGCATGAATTAACAGCATGCTTCCTGTCTTGCTGTCAGAATTGTGAAAACCAGCACTCTGATGTGCATACCAGGTATAGAAAAAAGTATTTCTCTCTTCTCCTCTGATGTGGATTAACATTTAAAAGATGCATCTTTTGCCAAGCAAAAGTGAAAACAAGTTCTGCCAACAAAATGTCTTATTTTAATGTCCTGTTGTATCATACATTCTTTTGGCTGGGACTCAATTTTTGTAATGGTCAGGCAAAGAAACTATTTTTATTATTTAGGTTTTGTTTAAAGAAACCCATCTCCTGCAGAACTCAGTTCTCAGAGAGATAAATCTCAACCTTTTGTAGTCATGAGAGGATTCCAAAAAGGAATTCACGCCCTGCCCCTGCCAGACCCTTAAAAAAACCAACAAAAACAAACAAAACAACATATACAAAAAAAAAAAACACAAACCAAAAAAAACCCCCATACACACACACAAAAAAACACCAAAAAAAAAAACCCACAAAAACCCACCCCAAAACAAAAAAACAAAAACCAACACAAATTCTACTCTTCTACTGTGTCCCACTAAGTTCTACTCAGTCACATCAGCAGCTGAAATTACTGACAAAAGTAACCTCACCAAGGAGCTCCTAGTAGAGGAAACAGCAGTAAAGTAACAGAGAGAACTGCAGGCAAATAGATAATCTTAAAAGCAGCATGTAGGTTAACAGTTGCATGCTGTCAAGTGTTCATCATCCTCATGAAGCCCATTATCACTGAAAAGCTGAATCTGTGTATGAAAAAAGTGAAATCAAAGTTTTAGGTAACTTTCCCCTGAACTATCACTCAAACCTATGCTCTTCTCACCTCAACTCTGTGCCCAGTTTAATGCTGGCTCTTCATGATCAATAAGCTTTCCTAAAGCCAATGAAAAACAGTGGTGCTGTCTTTAGGAAGGTTCTAGATACCCTTCCCAACACGTCAATGAACTCAAGTGCCTCAGCCAGCATCACCACTTCCAAGGTGGGCAGGTCCAGGCAGTAGTGAATTGGGATCCCTGGGAAGTCAGAACACATTATGGTAACAACCCTTCTGGTTTAAATGGGATTATTAAAGTATAGAAGATTTAGACTTTCAAGTAAAAGCCTATGGCACATATGCCATAATGTCACCAGTGCCTAAGCAACACAATACTTGACACTGAAATTAATGGACAGAGAGAGGGAGGAAATTCAGGCTCAGGAATTTTTCCCCTGTACCTTACAAACCTGCTAAATGGGTACATCACAGCACACTGCCCTCAGGTCACACAGGAATAGCAATGCAGGCAGGATGAAAACTCAGCTGCTGGGGAGGGTGGGGCCAGCTATGCTGCAAGGAGGCAAAGATCTGAGTTCCCTCTACTTTTACCACTCACAAATTAGAGTACTTTCCTTGTAGCCATGTGGCTCCTAAACAATACAGAAATGGATCATCTTTATCTTGACATGGGAAACTGCTTTTACTTTTCTCCATTAATGCCTAGAAAGAATATAAGGCAAACTACTTAGTTGAACATGGAAAAAATGTCTTCAACTTTCCATTAATCCATTTTCTGCGCTTGTCTCAGTGGACTAGACAAGGTATTTTCTTACATAGTAAGATATACACACACACCATCTCTTTTTAGGTACTACAGCAAATTTTTCTTAAGGAACTTCAAAAGCTCTTAAAAATTATCCTGTAGTAAAAATCTCAAGCACAAGAGTATGCATAACCACTGGGAGGGGTTTTTTGGCATACAAGAAGTGGAACAGTATTCCAAACACTGTCTGCAAAAAGAAGACATCCTGAAAAGTGCTATGCCCTCTGAAATGAGGGACAGACTCAGAAAGTACATGTACTGTCCATTAAGAGGTTTATAAAACATTACTTGAATTAAAAATGCTTCTGGCAAAAAAGAAGTTAGAAGTGTAAACTCACCTTCAAAATAAGCTTATGACTTAAATTATGACCCTACAAAACTGTATGATGTTTCTAAACTCAATTGATCTACACTTGAAATTGTTCGAACTACTGGTACTCAAAATCATTCCACACAGTTTGTATTCCAGAACCCTCCACAGTTTTGATACTATGATCTCACTTACCAAAAACTAAGTAGCCAAAAACCTCATTCCAGAGAAGCTAACAGGAAACTCTAATGAAAAGTAAGGCTGCATAATTAAGACAATACCACACAATAACCCATTAATGATACTTGAGTGGAATAAATCTTTGCACCATGGGATTGGTAGCATTTAGTAAAGAACTGAACTAGTAAAGTTAGTAGCTTAGGATCTGAAATAAGAGTTTGATGAAGTACTGGAACAGTCTTTAAAATAGAGGTATTCTCTTGTGAACAGCACCAAAAAAAAAAATCCAAAAAAAACCCAACCAAACAAAAACAAACCAACAAAATAAAAAACTCCAAACCCACAAACCTTACCTTCCTCCTTTCAATTCTCTATATTATTTAATTCAATAAACCAACAATGAATGAAATAAAATCAAACAGGAAAGCTTATTTTTCCCATTTGAATCTATGAATTTTTTAAAATGTACGCGTGACAAGAAATTTATCAGCTTATCTGAAACACTGAGTTAAATAAATTCATTTAGTAAACTGAAAATCTTAACCAAATTCTTTAGAGAGGAGGAAAACGTAGATTTACCAGAACATAGCTTTGCAATAAAGCTGTCTTTAACTCTACATTTTATTTTCATTTTCAAACTGAAAATTAGCAACTCAATACAAATCTCACCTAGGAAATTATTCATCATGTAGAAAACCATATTAGAAAAATGGATGACACACAAGCAAATGTCAAAATTAAAGACTCCAATTAAGTATATAAACAAGTGCATGATACATCCTCTGATTAGCTAGAATGAACAACTTTAATACCAAGCTTGCATTTACTGTATGCAAACCTACTGTTTTTAACAGTAGTAGAAGCCAACAAAATTAGAAACTAATTAAGAGAAGAATGACTAAGAAGTTTAAAACAATTTATTCAAATTTTGAGGCATCACTTGGTCAATTTAAAACCATGATTAAAACCAAGCAAATAGTGTTCAAACCTGCTGACTAAAAGGTCAGGTTTTCTGTTTATCTCTGTGTGGTATCACCATTCTCTTTTCAGAACGCCACCAGAATCTCCAAACAACCACTTCCAGTATTGGAAACCCAAGACAATCATTTCACATGGCAGAAAGCAGAACAATATAATTCAAAGTATACAGACCTCATTACCACTGAATTCTTAAAAGATACAACCACAAGAGAAACAGGAACACACATAAACTCAGCAATTTGTTCTAAGACCGAACAAAAACAAAATAATCCAAAACAAGATGTGCTGAACTCAGGACACTGGAAGCAGGCTCCAGTCTGTTTACCATTATCAAACTCAGGAAAAACTCCTACGTGGTAGCTTTCAGGTTTTACTTTGAAAAATATCATTCACAGATCTTAGCAGAGCTCTAAAGCTCAGTGGCTCAATCCAGCAACGTTTGTTTCAAGATTTTATCTCTGGTTTTTCAAATGTGTCACACCACAGATCTTAAGCATGTTTAAATGACTAAAATGGGTCCAAGAATAAAATATACATAGCTCTGAACCACTAACAGAGCCTCATTTCCTGGTAGATATGACTTGTGGTTGGATTTGTTACCATAAAATGCAGACTATGACCAAGGCTCCTTACAGGCACGTTATCGTCTAGTTCTCTTCCACACCTTTATGAAGATCTAAAAAGATTAAGCTCACACTACAGCCTTTTGATAAAATGGATGTCTTTTCTAAAGCTAAAAAAAATCCCAAAAACTAAAGAACAAAACCACTTAGAAAGAAAATTACAAGGAATAAATTTCAATTTAGTCTGCAGTCTTCTCTGACAGTCACCAGAGAAGAGGCTCTATGTACACCACCATTCCCATCAGCTGCGTCAGATGCCATTTGAAGAGGTGATGAATCACCCCAGGACAGCCAACTTCTGACTCTACAGAGAGTTCAGACTGAAGCTGCACAAATTAAACCCACCATGAGCTGCCAAATGGCCAATAATAACACAAAAATGACTAAATTACAAAAATTACAGGGTGGACTGGGAGAAAAGAAGAAAAACAGGGGGTGGGACTTTGAAAGCTTTAACTCCCTAACAATCCATTTAGAAACTAGATACCACGTGCAATCCTATGGCATTGCTGCACAAATACAGACAGGTAGCTATCTCCAGGCTACCCCACTCCAGGTGGAAGAAGTCCAGTGCCTGGCCTGACAGTGCAGCAGCTCTGACACATCCCTGAGCACAAGCTAAAGCCCCTCTCAGTTATCCCAAAGCCAGGACCCACACAACACATGAGCCCTGCCTGACCCTCCACCATCCAGGCTGGCAACAGCCCCCAATTTAAAGCAGCTCTCCTCCTGCTCTCAGCAGCACAGCAAACACTGCCACACCACAGAAGCCTCTTTCTTGGAGCTCAGGTTTGCTGAAGCTCTGGCTAGAGCTACACAGTGCTTTGTAAGGGTTAGGAAGTAGCCTAACCTAGTACCAGGAAGATTTACTCCTTTCAAAGAGAAATATTTGCAGAGTTTCTGCAGCAAGCACAGAAGGAAACCAGTGGGCTCTAACAGCTACACAGTTTGTTCTGAAGTCTTTTTTCTTGCTGTTTCAAATGGACACCACCAGGTAACAATGACACAGTATATCCCAACTGAATTAGAAGCAAATTTGCTTACTCAATACTGTTTTATGCAACAACAGAGCTACTTGCATCAGAGATTACCAGCAGTAACATGAACTGAGCAGAAGTAAAATTTTAAGAAAGGACTGACTTCATGGAGGATGGGGAGGAAGGAGACAAGTACAAACCAACCACCTATTAACTAACCAGAGAGGTTAAAATTCATCATAATGAAAAATCAAACAATTGTCAGAGCTCCACTCACAGCACCCACAAAAATTGTCTCCTCACAATGCAGGGATTTAGAAACAGGACAGGAAACAGCAGTCAGATGACACATGGGAGAATCTTGCTCTCTGCCATTTCTCCTGTGACTTGTCAATTGCACAAGCCCTCATACTGATAAAAAACTTCAAAGTTTACTTCTTGAAACTCGCCTTGTGTGGAAGTTTAGTGAGAAGGCAAGCAAGAATTTTTTTCCCTGCTCAACTTCTTCAATCCAAACATAAGGATATAAATCCATACTGCCTCTTACCATAATATGAACCCTTTACATGCTGTGGACCTCCAGAGATTCAGTTCAACATCCACCTTCAGTGCTGCAGAGGTTAAAAGGTGCTCTAAGGAAGGAAACTTGTTTTTGCTGGATTTCTACGACTGGTTTTATCTGTGCAACTCCTCCCACTGGATCCCATGTTCCTTGTTACATTTTTGGTAATTTCCAACATTAAAAGGATAGGTGTCAACATTAAAAAAAATAAGCTTTTCATCTGACTGTTCTTTGTTCCATGACCCTTCCAGCCTAATCCTGAGTGCTTGAGAACCTATGTTGCCATTCTGCATACAGGCATTACTCAGCAGCAGTACCTACACAAAACTGAGGCAGTGTCAATTTCACATCATGAGGTGATACAAAGTTCTGCTGCTTTTAACTAATGCTGGATGAACAGGGATATTCTATTAAACCAACAGTTTTCTCCCATTTCTGAAAATGTGAACAAGAAATTTACTGAGGAACCTAACTTCTGCCTTGAAATAGACAGGACTGTGGCTCTTCTGGATACTTGCCTAAATGGCCCCTGCAAAAATTTTACTATGAGGAACATTCAAGAGCATCTTTAAAAAAGGCTTCAGATTGCATAAACAACCAATAGTTCAACCATAGGCAGTAATACAGTATGAATGAACATAATTTCTGGAGAGATACCAAATTAAAAAGGGGAATAAGAAAAATCTATGGCATAAAGTATTATTAAATTTTAAATAATTCAACTCCATATTGTTACTTGCCCTGCAGAAGCAGCCTGGACACACATTTTAAAATGAAAATTTAAATGTACACTGCTATTGCCATAGCTACCTGCACAAAGTGCTAACATAAGAGTGGCTAAGGGAACAATGATCCCAGCAGCAAGTGTCCTCTTCAAACTCAGCTAGACAAGCTCCACTCTGCTGGACTTCTTTAAGCTAGCAACTTTGGTAGAACACTGAATGATTTACTACACTCTTGATATCTCAGCTAATATGAAAATAATCATCATGGAGTATAAAGACTGTGGAACCGTAACAGCACAGAGGTTTCTCTGCAACAAGAGAGACTCCATATGGTTTACAGGGCAACACAGTATTTACATTCCATGTTAAACCACATGGGGAAAGAAACCAAAAACATTGCCTGACGCTCTGAGGCAAACGCCTCCAACATCTCCATATGCAAGTTAGCAGTCAACACAATACAAGGGCTCTTATAACAACAGGGTTATTCCATCAGTTTCCACGCACACATTATCATTACACTCACACCTCACCAAGGGTCATACCTGGTTCCCAGTAAGGACAGTGCATTTCCTTCAGACTCTGGAGTGCACCAGGAGATGCTTTCAAATACACTGCAGAGAATGTACTGCCAACTACCCGCTCCTCTGAGCCATGCAAGTGTCAGTGTGAGGCACAAGTAAGTTAGTCCTGCTCCACAAAAGCTCATTAACGAAGCAGACTCAATCAGTACCACAGGAAACAAAAATCAAAGCAAGCAAAGCAGCACAAACAGGGTTTCAAAAAAAGCAGAATGACTCAAATTATTATCAGTAATACTAGCAGCCCAGTCAAACAGTATTTTGGGTTGATTTGGTTTCACTCTTTTACATACCAGTTGAAGGTATCTGATCATCAGAGCTCTCATTCACCTAATTAGCTGGTGGACATGCTGAAAAGAGTAGAAAGCAGTAGATAGGTAGCAGCACTTGAGCAACATTTATAAAGGAACCGAAAGCAAATGAAGGAGAAGATTACTGATCCTTTTCTCCCCCCAAGTCAAAAACTGACATGGGTCTTTCCCCCACTCAAAAAGGAAATGCAATTTCACTACCCACAGAGGTAGTTTTAATTAGAATCTCTCAAACAGTGCAATGTCAACAGTTACAATGGGGAGGAGAGATTCCTGTCCGTACATAAGATCTGATACTGTGTGACATGCATTGCAAAAATATACTACCTGCTTTGAAAGCACATACTCTGTTAGTCCAAAGTTTAAAACTTGGAGACATCGTTGTTGTTTAATTCACAGAAATCACTGAAATGTACAAGTAGATGAACTCTTTCTAGCCCAAAGCATAGGCCCCATTTCAGCCAAGAGCTTGATTCTTGATTTAGATTTTTCCAAAATGGACACACAAGCTCAAGTACGTCGCTGACTTACAGCCAAGAGTTACCACAAGATTTCCAATTTCAAGCTTTTCTTTACAAGCCAGCCAAGTTTAAAAACCATGGACTAAGACTCCATAATGCCTTCAAGTTTGAAACTACACAGACCATACCATGTAGGATCTTCTACAGCGTACATCTTTGCCCTAATCCTGCTCCAACAAACCACCTGGAGAAACAGCTTCAACCTAAAGCCAGCATATTTCAAATATACACACATGGTCCTTTACCTTTAATAACAAAGGCTTCAGTTATCAATCGCAGCATGTACAGAGGTTCCTCTTTGGTTGAAAGGTCATCAATTCCTGCTTTTGCATACATGCTGATGGCATCTCTGTAGCATCCCTCCACATAATGCAGCTTTCCTAGGATCAGCATAGCTTCTGTCATATACTTTGGCTGAAATGGAGCAGAGAGAGAAGTGTTCACAGGGTGAAATACCAGACAGGTCTCGGGTGCTGTGGCTAATTGCTGCACCGAGATGTGTAGGATGTCTCTGCTTCGGCCCGCGCGGCTGAAGAACGAGTCTGGACTCTTCCCTTTTCAGTCTTGAGGTTGTTTATTAATTCTTATCTATAAAATTTTATTTCTGCCCAGCTGAGGTCTGCTCAGCAGGGCAGCCACAGGCACTCTGACCGCCCCCGAGACGGTGTTGTCCTTTTATACTACAAACTACGTATATCATATTTACACTTAATTCCCAATACCTATCACCTATGTTAGACAGTGCACTTCTACTCTAAACCAACCCCAAAGTGCCAACATCACTGCAGGAAATGGAGAACAAGAAGAAAGGCTAAACACACCCAGATGGCTCCATCTTGTCCCCATAACCCCCATACCAAAAATCCTAAAATCCATATCCTCACCCCGTGACCATTCCGTTATCACACCACTCAAGCCCGTGTGACCCTCACGTCCCTACACAAAGCTGGCAACTCGCTCCAAGGGCCAAAACCAAATCCCCAGGTGCTCTGGGCAGCATGCCAGGGCCTCTGAGCCCCCTGACGGGGTCCTCAGCAACTCTGGACACCCGGAGTGATGTACCGAGCCCTGACAGACAGGAAGAATGAAGTACTCCACAGCAAATTAGGCAGGTTCAGAATGCTTTCCTCTCACAACTGCAAAGGCTAACCTCATGAGAGCAGTAGCCAATGAAGGTCAGGCAAGCACTTTGGAGCTCAGTTCTGAAATACAGTTTGTAAGCCAACTCTTTGGTCTCAGCTGACCCGCTCTATCGATTCAGCAGCCACAAAGAGCACATAAAATGCTGGCACTGTCAGAATTACCTACACACACCCCTGCTATTTCTCAGATTCATTTTGTTTAGGGATTGAAAACAAATGTAACAGAACCTCAGTAAAACACATCTGTTCAGACCCTCTGGAAAGCATGAAAAGGCTCCTAAGCCTTCATACCCATTTTTTTAATACATGCAGTCAACACAGGGTCAATACTGCATCAGTAGCTAAGTCACCACTAGCTAAGAAACAGCAGTGCCAATTCACGCAGCCAAACTAAACACAAGGAACTGGAAGAATTCAGTAGTTCTAACTGTTAATGGGAGTAAACTATCAAGAGGGTTGGACAGATTTCCCCCTCCTTACTCTCTCCATTTTATGCTCTAAGTAGGCTGACCTTGCTCATTGGAAATTAACATGGTGAAAGCATAATATACATTTCCAACATCACTAAACTAGCCTGGCAATTTCAGGACCAAAAGTAATAGGAGTCTAGAGCAGACTGTTGCAATTCATTTACATCTACACACAGTTATGCAACTGTGTGTCAAAGGACACCAATGCAGCAGCAGCCATCAAAGCAAAGTTCTAAAACCTTCCTGAAGCTCTGCAACTGAGCCGACAAGCAGCTACTGGCCACACACCCAGATGACAAAACAAAATAAAAGCATTACTTCTCTAATAGACACCAAAGACAGTGCAAGGCTGCTGTCCTCCCAATGCAACCCCAAGTTCCTGGCAGCAGCTTGTGGCACATTGCTCTCCAATCAGGAGCTACCATTTTGCAAAATTCCCTCCGATCTGGAGCAGCAGGAGGTCACTCCGCTGTGCTGGCCTGACAGCACCCTTATGTGCCCACACCCCACCACTTGAGAGCAATTCTAAGTATTCATCCTGCTTCCTTCCAATTAAAAAATAAACAGGATATGTCCTTGCAGCACATAATTTCTTTGCATATGAAAAAGCAAGTCTCACAACATAAAACCCTGCCATGGGGAATTACCAGTCTCAGTATCACCTAAAATACAGCACTGTATATCCATGTACAGGAGCAGGCAATACCCACACCTTGTATCAGACTAATAATCATAGCAAAGAACTATCCAGATGGCAGGAATTATGATGATAGAGCCCACTTACTCTTAGTTTCCCTCTGCTTAAGATATTGGTCAGATACTGTTTAGCTTCACTCAGTTTGGGCTCACTCTTCTCTGACAGTGGAATGGAGTCCTTCAGTTTGGCAAAATTCTCTTTCAAACACTCCTCCAGCAGAGCCTCTGCAAGCAGCAAACTCCCATGGTCCTCTGAAAGCACACACCAACCAACAAGAAACATTGCTTACTGCCATACTGATGATAAACAGAATTACAAAAACAAAACAACACACCTTTGAGACAGACAATAAACTCAAATGAGGCGATAAGGAAGAACTCATAGACAAAAAAAAGTTCCGTTAACTTTTATCTAGTTGAAACAGTATGTTTTGTATGGAAAAATGAAACAACACTTTGTAGTAACTTGAAGATTTTCCCTCCTTAATCCTTTAATTTTGGCAGCACCATTCCTTCTTACATTGTCACTAATATAACAGTTAAGAATTTTCACCACAAAACTCACTTTCAAAACTGTAAGAATAAAGTTTGCAAACATCTCAGTGGATGCTTTTTATTTACAAAGGTACTAGCATGGTATGAATGCTCTAGACTACAGAGAAGTGATAGCAGTAACTACATCAAAAATGTTAACAATTTTCCTGAAAGTACACAGAAAAAAATAAAAAGATAAATTATACAGATTATACACATCTATTAATAAAGACACACAAGGACTGATTCTCTGCTGTAATTAACATGCCACATAAAACTCTTTCTACATTAAAATCCACCCCTGTTTACAGTTCCACAGAAGAGACACTCAAACACAGGCAGCAGCAATGGATACAGCATGAAGCATCATGTAATGTGGCAAAAATCATGTAATGTGTGCTGAAAAAAAAAGCTTAATCTGCCAGAGTACTCAGAGTTCTTACATGACAGGGCCATTTCTGCAGTTCCTTCATTCATAACAACAGTATCTCCATCAGCAGACTAGTGGGTCAAGCCAGGTAAGGAAATCTTTGAATACCAAAAAGTCCAGCCCTACATTTCATATATATTCCATATTTCAAAGTCTGAAATTTGAGAATGATAGATACACAGTATTTTCGTATTTTCAGTCCAGGAGACACCTTCTGCCCACTTTCTACCTATACACCATATAATAACTGTATGGTGGTTTAGATTTTTTTGCTGTTGTGGCCTAAGTATTCAGCTACATACCAAATTATAACATAGCTCTTCCTGCTCGTTTGCAGGTCAGCAACCAAACAAAGTACAGGCACATAAAATGGGAAGTGTAAGAGTTCAATTATATTCCCCCCCAAAGTTGCATGCAGTCATTTCTACATATCAAAGTGCTTTCAGGTAGTCATTAATCCCTTAATCAAACTTAAGGAATTAGGCAAGATCATAGACAATTAAGAAATAAATATACACAACCTCACAAAGCAAATATTACTGTTAAAAAAAAATCCCATCCAAGCACACAATCATTTCTAGAAGCACAAAACCTGCTGAAAGAAGTTCCATAGCAGTAACAAAGCATTACTCTTTCGTAACTAGCAAGTTATGATGACATGGCAGCAAATTAACAAATCATGTTTTTACATCAATCATACTGTTGTTATACCTCTTAATTACAAGGGAAGAAACTACTGTGAACTCTTCAACTACTAATGCCCCCAAAGTTCATGGTGATCTCCGCACCTGGGAAAACACAGCTGAAACCTGACTAAAGTTCAAAGGTCGGCCGTATGATTCTCAGCACAGGGTTCAATCTGTATCATGTAAACACTAGGAAAGCCTCAAAAATAAACATGAATTAAACTACCAGCATCTCTCCCATCATGGTTCCCATTGTGAAGTTTAAGGCACCCCAAAAAGCTTGAACGCTAGGGCCATATTCTGGACAGAATGCCCTAAATAAGGGGTTTTATACCCAGAAGCAGCTCTTCTGACTTCAGTGGCAGAAACCTTTGTACCACTACCGCGGGTAGAATCAGGTCCTGTTCACAACTTACTTGCTGACCTCAGACTGAGTTATGTTGCCTCACTCGTTACAAAAGATTTCATTTAAAAAAAAAAAAGGGCAGCAAATCAGTGTGTTGTAACAGGGGAAAAAACACTAATATACTTACTATTTATGAAACCTGCTTTACACGTGAAAGCCTTTCAGTAAAGCAGTGCCCCTCGGAAACGGAGAGGGGTAACACAAGGGCACCCACCCAAGAACAGGGCTGGGCAGGGGGCAAGCGGGAACCAGCACGGCACGTATGAGAAGCTGATCTGAACCTTTCCAACCGGGGCGGCCCGGCCGCAGCCCAAGCGGGCCGGCGGTACCCGGGGCGGGCTCGGAACCGGGCAGCCGCCACCTGCGCCCGGCGCTGACCGCGGCGGGGGCGGCATCCCGGCGCTCGGCAGCCGCCCCTCGCTGCCCGGCGGGCTCGGCAGCGCTGACACGGAAAAGAAGCGCAGCGTGATCTTCCCGAGCGCCGCTTCCTGAGCTCCCGCCGCCTCTCCCAGGCATCTCTCCTTCCCGAGCGCTGCGGAGCCGGGACGCCGGCACGGGACGGCAAACGACGCCCCGCAAGCCGGGGCGGCCGCAGCCCCCGCCCACGCCAGCCCACCGGCGCGGGGGTGCCGAGACCGGGCGGCGGTAGGGAGCGAGCAGCCGGCCCCGCCGCCGCCCCACGCCCGGGCGGGTCGGTACCGGCGGCCGCCCCGCCCGCGCCCCGCCGCCGCTTACCCGCGTCCTGCGCGCCCCTCGCCGCCTTCGCCTTGCGCGGGGGCCGCGGCGGCAGCAGCTGCTGCGCGAGGTGGCGCAGCCGCCCCCAGTGCCCCTCCGCCCGGCACCGCTCGATCTCCGCCTCCAGCTTCACGTGCGAGTGCGAGGCCTTGGCCGCCATCTTGGCGCCGGGAGAGACCCGCCCCGCCCCGACCCGCGGGGAGTCCCCGGCGGCGCCTCCCGAGCTCGTCGGCCGGGGCCGTGGATCCGCCAGGTGCTGAGGGGCGGGCGCGGGCGGCGCGTCCTGCCCGAGGGCTGCGGTCGCGGACGGCGCATCCGCCATGGCCGCCACTCCCTGACGCCTCTCGCTTGATACCCGGGCACGGAGGCGCGTCCTGCACCAGCGGCCGCTGTCCCGGCACCGCGGGTGTGGCCCCTCGTTCCCTTCCTGGGCGAGACCGGCCGGGAGTGCCGTTCCCCCACCGCCGCCCTCAGAAGTCACCCGAAGCCCAGGGCTCTCCGCCAGTTCATCCCCACGGCCACCAGCCCCCTCCAGCAGCAGCTGCCGTACGAGACGGTGTGTGAGGAACGGGCCAAAAGCCGCCCCGGGGCCCGGGTTTGGTCGAGGGCTGTGACCTCGAGAGGCCGAAGCTCGAGAGGTCGAGTATGGAAACAGCGGGACCCGCGGTGGGATAGGGGAAGCACAAAGCACGGTCAGCAGTGGGCATTGGGGAGAGGGTACGGCAGTTCCCACTCGAGCAGCAGGGCAGGAACCATGGCGGTCCTTCGTGGATGGGACTAGAGGGAAGCACCCAGAGCCAGGGCAGCCTGGGACTGCCCTAGGAGCAGGACACGTGCTGGCCCTCAGTGCCAGCAGCTCCCTCATTGCAGTCCTTCTAGGTTCTGCCCAGGGTATCAACAGTAGGATCCCTCCAATGCGTCCTCTGGAAAGGAGCTCTCTGCCTCAAAGGCTGGGGTTGTCGAGACCCCACAGCGCCCAGAACGGGCCAGGTTGCAAGTGGGTCATCTGGTCCAAGCTCCCCTGCTCAAACAGGGTCATCCTAGAGCACATGGCACAGGATGGTGTCTAGGCAGTTTCTGAATATCTTCAGTAATGGAGACTACACAGTGTCTCTGGACAATCCGCTCCTGTGCTCAGTCACCCACACAGCAAATTTGTTCTTGGTCATGTTCAGGTAGAATTTTCTGTGCATCAGCTTCTGCCTATTGCTTCTTGTCCTTTTGCTCAGCACCACTGAGTAGAGCCTGGCTTTATCCTCTTGGCACCCCCCCTTTTGTACACTATATATGTAGGTATATATAAACTTGTACACATTGATGAGCTCCCCTCTCAGTTGTCTCTTCTCAAAGCTGAGCAGGCCTAGCTTCCTCAGCCTTCCCTAGGAAGAGAGATGTTCCAGTCCCTTAATCATCTTTGTTACCCTCCACTGGACCCACTTAGGAGCTCCATATCTCTCTTGTACAGAGGAGCCCAGAACTGGACACAGCACTCCAGATGTGCCTCACCAGGGCTGAGCGGAGGGGCAGGATCACCTCCCCGACCTGCTAGCAGTGCTCTTCCTAAAGCCCCACAGGACACGCAGCTGGCTCAGGGACGGCGGATCACCCACCTGAGCCCCGCCCCGCGGTGGGCGCGGTCTCGCCGCACCTGCGCCGCCGCGAGGGCTCCACGTGGAGCTCCGGGAGCGGTGACGTCACCCGCGAGGCGGGGCGGGGCGGGGCCGAGCGGAGCGGCCAATGGGTGGCGGAGCGGGCGGGGCAGCGCCGGGTCAGGGGTGATCCCGGGATGGTGTCCCGGGAATGGTGGCCCGCCCGCGCCCAGCCCGGAGCCCGCGGCACGGCGGAGACCTGCCTGAGGGTGCGTAGTCTGTGGCGGCGGGGTCTCTCCGCCCACCCCGACAGCCGCTGCCGGAGCGGGGTGCTGGGGCCTGGGCGGCGGGCCCAGCCCGAGCCCCATCCCGCTGCGGGGGCGCTTTCTCGGGGATCCAGCCGGGGGTGGGAGCCTGGCGGGTGGGCAGCGCCGGGCCGGTGCAACGGGGGGTAGCTGCCGCTGGGGCCGGGAGAAGAACGGGAGCGGAAGCCGCCAGCCCGCGCCTTGCTGCCCTCGGCAGCGCGCCCGGCCCCTGTGGAGCTCTGTGCCCTGTCACCTGCCCGTGAAGTGCGCACATGCCCGGCTGCGTGACGGCTTCCCAGCTGTGCGTCCCTCAGGGAACCCAGCCTTAACAGAGCTACTCATTAGATGGAGCCACTTCCATGCCGTGAGCGACCTTTGCTCCCATAGCTGTGGGGCAGGTCTGCCTGAGGCAGAGGGCATGGTTGCTTGTTTGTCTGGAAGGTATATGAAAACCCAAGCATGGCTAAGGTGTGCCCATTAGCTATGAGGAAAAAAATTATCTGAGAATTACTGCATAATTCAGTAAAATAGGCACTCTCATAAAAGCTCCAAATTGGAACTTTCTGGTTCTCTGCTTGCCAAGAGTTTCCAATGCAACAAGTTTTTCTTAATTGTTGTTGTTGGGGTTGTTTAGCACTGTCTAAATCTGCTGAAAGTAGATCACATTTTTCATCTGGTTTTTTGGGGGGTATGTTTTCCTTTTTGCAGGAGATCACAATGGCCCAAAGGATGTTTAGAACGCATTTGCTATTCTGCTTTGCTATGGCTGCATTGTTCATCTCTGCCCTAGCTGAGGAACACGTAGGAGAGAGTCAACATCCAAATATTCGCCTTGATAAGAATTTGGTACAAGATAAAGAGTACGTGTTCCATGTTCTAAAAGTGTAAACTTTACTTCTTAATTATTTTCTTATCTCTAAAGTGTTATGCGAGTTGGACTTAAGCCTAGAGCACCCTGTTTTCTCAGAATGTTGTATGATTAGCTAAAGCCAGATACGAGACATGCTTGCTTGATAAATTTGTAGAGATACGAGACTTAGGCTTTCTCTGGAGCCTTTAGCCCAACTTATGCTATAAAATATTTCTTACACAAGTCCTGCTTACCCATATCAGCATACTTAGACAAAATCATATTCCTAACAGGTAGAGTTTATTTTCTCATTTGCTTCTTTATAAATGCAGAACAGTATTCTAGCAGCGAATAAAACTTCCTAGAACACTTCATGGTTGACTGGGAAAGATCTTCCCCCTGTGCTTTGGAAGACAGCCAAAAAGAGATTTTGGGCTTTGCTTCAGTTGTTTTGATAGCATGTTAAGTAGGCCAGAAGAAATAGAAATAGTTATCTAAGGTATTAGAGGCCTCTACAGCCTCTCTAACAAACAACCTTTGTGTCCCCTTTATCTTGATATCAAACTGTAGCTTTTAGTTGTCCAGGGTGCTTTTAGATCAATATTTGATCAAAGACTAAATTTGCTGTAAACAGAGCATTAAATATTAACTGATGGAAATGTTGTGGGTTTTGTTTTTCTTAGACACATCATGGAACACCTGGAAGGTGTTATTGAGAAACCAGAATCTGAGATGTCTCCACAAGAGTTGCAGCTCCATTACTTCAAAATGCATGATTATGATGGCAATAATTTGCTAGATGGGTTAGAACTTGCTACTGCTATCTCACATGTCCACAAAGAGGTTGGTGTAGTTTTGTAAGAGCATATATGCTTGGAAACCGTTCTGACTCTAAAAGCAGCAGAGCAGTTGCAACACATCCTCAATGCAGTTACAGCTTTGCCTGAAAATGAGACTGTATTTCTCTTGATAGTTCTGGTTGAATTTATAAATGTACATTATCACAACTTTTGTGTCACATTGCAGTTTTTAGGAAGTTTCATTTTAGTTTAAACTCTAGAATCAGGAAGGGCTCCAGAGTGAAAATTTTACAGAGGACTTACTTTGGCAGGTAGGGATGGGAGAAAGGGAAATCATCCAAAATGACGCATGAGAATTTGTAGAAATATTGTGATACGACACTGTTTTCAGCTTCAGGCTGTTACTGCTGTGTATACACAAACTATAAAAAAAACCTCTTGCACAAAATTTGTATTGGAAGAACCTGCTATGGTCTGTCTCTTCCTAAACTCAATTTCTCTTTCCAGTCATTAGGAACACAATAGAAACACATTATCTCATAGTGACCTTCTGGAAGTTACAATTCAGAATAGCGTAACTTCCTGCTAATAACCTGTGGCAAAATACAGTGAGCCAAGAACAGAATAATGACTGGCTGTTTCTTGTGCAAAGGCACCTCTTTGTGTTCCCATAAGGGGTGTTACTAAGAATTTTCCTGACTTTAAGCTACAGTGCTGATTTTTTTCACTTCTGTCTTACTGTAAGGTATTTCTGTAGTGTACAGAAACTACAGTGTCTATACTACATCAAAATCCTAATTAAGAATACATTTATTAGATGATTGTCCATCATTATACATTCTGGTATTCAGCTTTTGGAATTTCTGACCAAGAATGTTGACTACAGAATGCTTGTTCTGAATCCGAAGAACTTTGACTTCAAAGCTTCCATCTGATGAAATTTGCTTACATTGTTATAAATGATTACATAAAACTTAGTGCCAAATTAGGCACCAAACATGAACAGCTTTGTAAAAAATTAGTTGTCAGTAATCTGTCACACGTGCCACTAGATGAGAAAGACTGCTAAACTGTTCACTGTGGTTTTGTTTTTGTAGGAAGGTGGTGAACATACCCAAGCAATGAAGGAAGAAGAGCTGATTAGTCTAATAGATGATGTCTTGAGAGATGATGACAAGAACAATGATGGATATATTGACTATGCAGAATTTGCAAAATCACTGGAATAAGGGTTGGTTTCTCCTTCTTACCACATGAAAATGTGAACCAGTATAATGTGATTCATTACTGTCTTGTATCAACCCCTGTGTTGTGAGAAGTAGAGGTGTGCCAGTTTCACCTAAATTTATTTGAAAGTTGTATGAGTCAAGAGTTTTGCTAACTTGGAGTGAGAGCCATGTTTGACTAAACATAATACACATTTGAATCGTGGAGCATGGAAGTGCCAACAGTACAACTCACAGGGTACAGCTGGCAAACTCCTAAGTAGTTCTGTATGAATACTAAATAGAGTCATTAGCATCTAAATACCAGGTTTTCAGTCATTGGGTTTTACAGTTCTTATTTGCTTACATCTTCTATTTAAAATTATACCTAGAAAGCAAGAAATGATTACTGCATATAGTTATATTCCAAGGGGAAATGCCTTTACCTTCTCTCTAATTTACAAGAAAATCTGTAGATACATACAGGTGCTTGAAACAGCAGTTGTAGAGGGAAAGCATTTGAGTGTGGGTTATGTTTGAGTTCCACATGACACCATATGAACTTAAACAGCCTTTGAATAAATTGAGTATTTTTAAATATATGTACTTCCTAGCATACCATTACATATAAACATATATACATGTGTTTTTCAGTTTTTTGTCCTCTACAAATTTACTTTTTATATCTTAATTTACTGGGTGGTTTTTTTTATCTACCTTCCATTTTTTAAAAGAAAAATTAAGTATTTTTATTACATGTTGTGTTAATGCTGTATAGCATTTGCTAGAATAGCTTCTGCTATCTTGTTTTGAATCATTGAATGGCCTCGGTTGGAAGGGACCTTACAGATCATTCAGTTTCAACACCCCTGCCACGGTCAGGGACACATTTCCACTAGACCACGTTGCTCAGGTGTTCCCTCTTCACGGTTAAGGCATCTACAACTTCTCTGTGCAGCCTGTTCCAGTGCCTTTCCACCCACACAGTAAAGAATTTCATCCTAACATCTAATCTAAACCTAGCCTTTGTCACTACATACTCCTGTAAAGAGTCCCACTCCATCTTTTTTGTAGGCTCCTTTCAGGTACTGGATGGCTGCAATTAAGTCACCCCAAAGCCTTTTCTTTTCCAGGCTGAACAATTCCAATTCTCTCAGCCTTTCCTCAGAGGAGAGGTGCTCCATCCTTCTGAGCATCTTGGTGGCCTCCTCTGGGCTCTCTCCAGCAGGTCCATGTCTCTCCTGTGCTGGGCCCCCAGAGCTGGATGCAGGGTTCCAGGTGGGGTCTCAGCAGAGCAGAGGGGCAGAATCCCCTCCCTGGCCCTGCTGCCCACACTGCTTTGGATGCAGCCCAGGACAGGTTTGGCTTTCTGGGCTGTGAGTGCACAGTTCCAGCTCATGTCCAGCCTCTCACCCAGCAGCACCCCCAAGTCCTTCTCCCCAGGGCTGCTCTTGATCATCCCCCCAGCCTGTGTTGATACCAGAGTTGCTCCATCCAGGTGCAGCAACTTGTACTTGGTCTTGTTAAACCTCATGAGATTCCTGTGGGCCCACTTCTCAGGCTTGTCCAGCTTCTGGATAGCATCTTATCCTTCAGGACTGTTTTGAAGGTCACATTTACAGTAAACCAGTTTTAATATTAAAGCTTTTGTTCATTTTGGGTTTTGCAGTATTAGCCAGCAGGAGTGAGCAAGTAATGCTGCCTTGTTAAGGTTTTAAGTTCATATTCCTTGACACTTAAATTATGGTATTACTTTCAGGAAGTATTTCATAATTTACCAGTTTCAAGCTACTTGAGTGTTTTCAAATTATCATGGCTCTAGGAATGTTTTCACTGTCTTGACTCAATACTTGTTAAGTCAAGCAGTTTAAGAATATTAGAGCTGTGATGTATTGCTGTGTTATTGATGTTCGGTGACTTAAACATAATTGAAATCTTAAATTGCATTCAATGATTTTTCATTAATAAAGAATCTAAATGTTAGCCTATTTCTGTAAAATGTATAAAGAGCTATTTTCTATACAAAATTATTCTTATACAAGAGAAACACATTGTAAAAGAAGTTATTTCCTCTCTTTAAATGTTTGTGCAATGAAGCCTGAGTGTTGGATTTTTTTTCTTGTACTAAATATTAATTTTGAAACCTTTGTGGCCAGGTTTGTGCTGGTTGTACAAGCAGTAAAATTAAGCTGGGGTTTGTGCATGCTGATAGGATACACAAGGCTGGAAGTGCTAGTAAGAAATGTACCTCATTTGCTGATGTGTTTTTAAGCTTGTCTCTTTTACTCACAGTCATCTTAAAAGAAAATTCTTTCAGTTACAGTTAGAGGGTTTTATTGGTTGGTTTGTTTTTTTTTTAATATCTTCTGAGGCTCTAAATGATCTGGAGCAAATGTTGAATCAGAAGAAAGTGTAGGAAATGCTAGTGGCTAAGAGGGCAGAAGAGGTTAAGCTGCTCAGCTTGAGCACTTAAAGCAGGTTGCCTGTAGCCCTGTCAACTCTTATATGCTTATTGCTCTTGTGGTTTAAGCCCAGCTGGCAGCAAGGGACCACAGAGCTGCTCACTCCCCCTGGTCTGATGGTGGAGAGAATCAGAAGGGCAAAAGTCAGAAAATTTGGGGGTTGAAATTAAGATAGTTTAAAGCAAAAGCCCTGAGTGCAAGCAAAGCAAAATAGGGAATCCCTTCACCCCTGACCATGGGCAGGTGATTGTCAGGAGAGCAAGGCTCCATCACATATAATGATTGCTTGGGAAGCCAAATGCCATCACTCCAAATAGACCCCCCTTCTCTTCCTTCATCCCCCTTAGCTTTATGTGCTGAGCACGACACCATGTGCTCAGGAACATCCCTTTGGTCATTTGGGGTCAGCTATCCTGGCTCTATCCTCTCTCAGCTCCTTGTGCAGCTCTCACTAGTGTGGTGGGATGAGAGGCAGAAAAAAAGACTATGTAAGCCCTGCTCAACAATAATGAAAAATCCCTGTGTTACCTGGTCTATTTTCTGCACATATGCAAAACACAGCTTCATACTAGCCACTGTGAAGAAAATTAATTCTTTGCCAGCCAAAATTAGCACAACACTTAAGGCTCTTGAGTTTTGGGTTTATTTGAGATGAAAGAGCATGACTCTTAGGCATGGTTTTCTTATCAGATGCAACTACCTGTAAGTCCATTTATATATATCTCGTGTATTCATGTGCATATTTATTAACTGCTCTTATTGTATGTGGCAAAAGACGTACACCATAGAAGCTTCATATTGGAAATCGTAAATGCTGGTAATATGAACATTATTTTCCAGCTATTTTAAATTTGTTTTAAGGGTTCAAAAGTATAAATAGAAAAATTATTTACTGAAAGGGGAAAAAAAATTGGCACCTTTGATACACGTGAAGAACAAAATAAAATTTCTGTTTTCCTATAAAGGAACAGTTCAAGAAAAGTTACCCAAGCTGAAATCTCCATTGTCAAGTCTTTACTCAGCCTCCTAAAACAAATACACATATCTAATTAAGTACAATTAAAGATGAGTGTTTTAAGAGCTGTCTAGAGAGCTTTCTCAGTTATTAACTAGAAAAGTGCAAAATTGCTGAGAGTGATGGTGAATCAGACTTCTTTTTTCTGCAAATATAACTGATTTGTGTGCTAGTTGTAGCTCAGATAATACCCCTAAACGCACTAGCACAGGCCATATATAAATACAGTATTTTCTGTTTCATATATATAAGATACAGAAAATAGGGCCTTTACAACAGTAGAACTCATCTATAAAGCAGTTCTAGCTTCCGTAGAGCATTTCAATCTCCATTTCACAGGTAAATAACAAAACAGAAGGGCTATTTGTTTTGCTGAAGATCAATCACATCCCTGGCAGAAACAGAAGACCAGGAGAATGCTGTTGTGTGTGATCTTCACATCTTCCTAGTCCATGATCTCAAGGGATAAAGATTAGCATTCTCCATTGCAGAGAACACATCTAGCTTTGTGTTACTGTCATTATGTGTTCAATTTAAAATGTTTGGATTATCTGTTTTTACCTCACAAAATATTGCAGAATCTAGCACCTAAAGAAGATACATAAACTTTTTTTTGAAGTACTCCTAAACTGACTGGGTTTTTTAGTAATAAGTCTAGAACACAGTCTGAACAGAAAAGAGAAAGATCTTAACAGCTTGACTACTGCTTGTCAGGCTTCTGTTAATCACAGGACTGACTCCCTAGAAGTCCCTCCATCAAGAGTTTTGCCTGCACATTCACACAAGCTTTGTGACCTTTTTGGTTTTCTTCATTAATCAGTTATGACCTCAAAATGTCTTAGATTCACTAGGGAATGGTTACAGACTCACAAATTCCAGTTTTGTCTAAAGTATCTTTTAATCCTGCAATTCACAGGTGAAAGAAGAGTAATTCAGGGGCAATGTCATAATCGACAGAGCCACTAGATAGCGCATGGACACTGCACATCAGTTCCCTGCAGTATGGAACAGTAATCCAACAATCTGCATTTCCCTAAAGCATCACCACCACTCTGACTACAGGCACAGCTTGCTGCTCTTTCTTACACCACCACACTGACTGTGTGATGCCTGCATTTTTATTGGTTTATAACTGTCATAAAAGTTGACTACAGATGGGACTGGTTACTAGTAATTAATTTTCATTATTTACTTGAAGTGATAGTAAAGGAACTCTCATTGTAATTATGTCAGTAAAAATATTTGTGTAATAGGAAGGCTTTCTAATATGAACATCAAGCTTGGTTTGACTACTTGACCATCTCTAGTTTACCTGTGAGAGAAGCCATGATGTATCTACAGTGGTCTCAACCAATGTTAAAGAATATTGGAGGGTTTTAGTAGCAGCTGAAGTTTCACTACTTTTGTGTTAGTTATAAGAGCTTTTGTCACTGTTGTTACAAGGCAGAGGTCCAGTATGGTCTCATCAGCCATTTCTGCTTAAGGTGAAGTTTATTGCCTTTTTTCCTCCTCTCCCCATTACGTGTAAGTTCCACTGTCTGTCCATTGCAACATGAAATCACTACATAATTGTCTAAGCTTTTTTTAAACTAGGTAGGGCAAGCATCCTTGCACACCTTAGCCTGGAATATTTATTATCACAAGGAATTTGTGTTCTAAACACTTCATTAGCACAGGTCCTCTGTCCACATTGAGATTCATTACAAGGAAAGTTATTAATACCTTAGAGAAAGTTTCTCTGAAGTTACATTTTTCTGCTCGTTCTGTCTTATAAATTCTGAAGAGCAGCCTAAACGTTAAGGCCTAATACACACTGTAATTGTCACAATGTTCCTCAGCTGCACTGCAGCTTTGCACATAGGTAGAGGGCAGTGTAACATACAACTCAAAGTCTGCTGCCACATAGGACGTTTTACAAGAAATCAGCACTGCAGCAAACCTAGTGTCACCATCTGCCATCTCATCCAAGTGACCAACAGCAGGATTTCAAGAAGGCTGATGCAAATAAACTCAGAGAATGGGTAGGGAAGATCTAATAAGAAGCAAATCTAAAGAAAAACAGATTGTGGACAGCTTCAATTGATTCAAGAAATGCTAGTAAGATATCTGTAAAATAGCCACTAGTACAGCTGGTTGAGAACCCAGCACAATATTCCATTCATGGGAAGGTGTAGAGGGGGTGTAAACAGTTACTAACAATAGACTAGATACAACTAGAAAAACTTATCCAAAGTAAAATAAATTTTACAGCTAAGAAGAGAAAAACAAAGGGAAATTTGGACCAGTACTCTATGACAGGTAAGTGCAGGGGAGGTTAAGGAAGCAGAAGAGTTTAATGCACTTTTTTCTCCCTTTTTCATCAATCTTACTTAAAAGATCAAAATCAACTAGAGAGTGCAATTATTTAGGGGGCAAAATTTCAGCCTAAAATATGCAAAATTTGCCTTAGAGAATAACATATCACATTACAGGTCTTCCAGTTCCCTAAGCAATTTCAGTCTAGGAGTCTTAAAGGGAAGTTGAAGTACTAGCTAGAGATGTCACATAGCTTGAATTTATTTTATATAATTTTTTGCAAGGCCTTTAGTGGTATTTCCTATAGTGTCCTCATGGACATGCTAGTGAATGGTGTTCTGAATGAAACTGCTGTGGGAAGGGGCAGGAGGTCAAGTCTAGTTGGATAATTGTACCCACAGAGTAATTCCATCCTAACATTAAAATGTGCATGTTTTGTAAGGAATTCTGTGGGCCTTGGTCCTGTATAAGGTTTTATGTTTTCAATGAAGGCATAAAAGATTGAATATGAAGTAAGAATATGAATCTTGCAGATGGAACAAGGAAGGACTGCAGATGTTATAAATACTAAAAAAAAATCAGAATCTAAAATGTTCTTGATATGACTTAGAGAGATCATTTAAAATGGATGGAATACAATAGTGCAAAATGCTTACACAGAAATACTCATCTGTTCTTGCAAAACTGTCCAGGTTCACAAGAGAAAATACCAGGGACTATGTTGGAACAAGTTGAGCATGAAGGGCAAAGCCCTCACATCAGAATGTTTAAAGGATCTTGAAGACTACTGAAAGAGCCCATGTGGGCTGATTCCCATAGGAAAAGATTCACCTGGAAGACCACAACCTGTTTAGTGCACTGTACTTCAAGTAAGAGATGGAACAATTGGCATGGGAGATCAGCAAAAATTGACAGGGGTCCTCTTTCAGTGAGGAAAGACTGCAAGAAATGTGGCTTTTTCTCTCTGAAGTAACAACAGAGACAGAAGGTTATTATTCTTCAACTAAAAAGCTGTTGCAAAGAATAAGGAACTAACATGTTCCTGATGGAAAGATCAGGAAGAATTGCTGCCTTTGGCGGGTTCAGCACGGCAGCTCAAACCCAGAGTTGCTCGGGCCAGTGATACATGCTTACACCAACATGGCAGACGGTCCAAAGGCCTTTATTGTCTCGTCTCAGGGGTTTTTATACTCTAGGGGGTTCTCTCTACGTCAGAGGGGGACTTTGTACCTTCAGTGGTCAGTAAGGAGTGGAAAACTACCAGGGTTAGTACAGAAAGTTACTAGGACTGGGTGGGCTACATTCCTAGGTGATTCTTATCTTGAGGACTAGGGAGAAGGTTTGGGGAAGGGGCGCTCTCCCTGTCCCGTGACAATCCCATGATCTTCCGAACGCCTGTCCCTGCTCTGCCACAAAGAATAAACCATGAAGAAGCATAAACCAAACAGCTTGGGAGATTTAGATTAGACATTGGACAAAACTTCTGTATCAACAATATCAACTGCAGCTTGGGGTGACATGATTGCAACTTGGTCGTGGGATAGAAGGGTGGAGTTACTAACTTTTCCAGATTTCCTCTAGTGAAAGCCTATCTCTGAGTGAGTAAATGACTCTCAATATCTGTGTAGACTTGATTCAGGAGGAGAAATCCCATATGATGGGATCCACAGCTAAGAGCTGAATACAGGACCTGAACAGAGGGAGCCTGTGCTCAGCTCCAGGTCTCAGAGAAATCTCCCCCAAGGTCACACAGACTGTCCCACTCTCTCTCTGCTGTAAGGCCTTCCTCTTCTCTTTATCATCTCTGCAGACTATCATGGAGCCAGCCATACTCCAGTTTTCAACTAATCCATCTAGATACCAGTTTTACATCTCTTCTTCTTAACATCATAACCCATTTTCCTTCTTGACAATTTTTTCCTGTAAACTTACTCAGTACTTCTGCCTTCCAGTCAGGCCATTTTTCAGTCCCAGAAGACAATGGCCAGTGAGACAATCCTGCTGCACTCAGTTCCTGTGCTGCATGGCAGAGCAGCCTCCTGCTCAGTCCTGTCAGGGTATAATCACTGGCACTGGGCACCGAGGTGCAAAACCTTTCCCAGTTTCTACTGAGTACATTCAGTATGTGACTGTCAAGAGCCAGAAGTGAACACTTTGACTACAAGGAATGCTTCATCTGGGATTCAAGTTCTAGCTCCAGAGCACAGAGAGAAACCAGAAACCCCCAAACAAAACAGTTAAGACTGTTAAGTCTTTAAAATTACAAAGTAAATTACTAGACCAATTTTCAACAAATAGTCAACTATTTTTGTTGACACTGAGAATATAGTGTAAGAACATCCATACTGAGTCAAAACCAAGGTCCATCTAGCCCTAGAGCTTGCTTCAAATAGTGGTCAATAACAGATGCTGATGGAATAATAAATAGAGAAAGAATAATGTTATACTTCTCCAAAATACATACAAGGCTCCAGCAATTTGTAGATTTGGGAGTTGGCTTCAATAACAGTGAAACCAACTGAGGTCCGGAGCTCAGAACAATCAAGGCTTAAATGTCAAAGTCTGGGAACATTATTAAGCAAAGCCAAGGTCTCAAGGAACATGTTCCACAACCCATTGTCAATGGTACATGCTGGGGAGGCCTTACTGTTCACATTGCTCTGCTATAACTTTCAGTGCAAGCTAAGGGAATCATCCAGGGAGACCACATCAGTGCAGTGGTATAGCACAACTGTACTGTTTGCAAATGTCACATTCTTCTTAATGTGAGGGATGCTGAAAATAGTCTAATCAATGTTTGCCTATGGTTTTGGTCATATGTCAAGAACCATATTAAAAAATTTCCAAATTATGAGAAAGTTCTAAGTACATATTTTGCAATGAATTCTCTTGAAGAATAGAATATTATGCCTCAGAACTTACTTTGTCATAAAACCACAAATAAGTCCAAAAACACTTATGCTAAAAAATAATACTGGCTTCAAGTCTCATCATGTGTGGCTTGCAGCCATATTGGCACAAACAATTGTAGGTATGAATTTTTTGACCCAGTAAAAACCACAAAGATGAGTAGACCAAACTTTGAATTCTGTTCCCTTTCAAAAAGGCCTCCAGGGAGTATGCAGAAGGGCCTGTAAAACCATGCTGTCAATTTCAGCATGGATTGCAGTGGGAATCAGGAAACACACCTGAGGATTTTAGACCGCAGTAGTTGCAGACAGGAGCAGACTCAGATAAGGAATGTGTCTGTTCAGGAGAGGTACAGAGTTGTTTATAAACCTTATATTGCTACCATGAATTTATAAGCATATGGGTATAGTTGAATTAAGATCTCCAAAGAGCACATAACACATGGAGGCAGGGACCACTTTCAGTAACCAAATAATTCTGTCACCAGACAGCCTAAAACTATTCAAAGGCACCATTTTTAGCCAAGACCAACAGATCTGAAATATTTTTTGAATCTCTAGGCAAATGAATTTTCAGGATGTTACAAGCCAAAAAGTCTTTAGGAAAATCTCCAAGCAGATGAACTAATTTTTTTAGCCATCATCTCTCTTAAACACCTTGACCAGTTTCCTTCAACTCTTCCAAAAAATCTGTCCCAGTCCCATAATAAGATTATTCCTGTGAAGCTGTAGGTGGATAGGTCTAATTTTGGCAAAGGGAGAAATAGGAATAAAGTCAAGTTTATAATGGAAACTTAAAGACATTTGCAGCATGCTGAATACTGTTCAGTGGGATCTATATAATACATGATCTTTCCATTGCAGCAAAAATATAAAGTGCTTTTATTGTCACTAAAGGAAAAGACCACTTCCTCCATATGAAGTCCTACCTAGGAGACAAAAAGACTTGTCAGGTCATGCAAGTATTTTTGCTTCCGCCCATTAAAATATTTAATAGAATCCAGATTAATTTTCTAAAATCTTGGCTTGAGGTTCTGTGCAGTGCATTACACCATGCTGGCAGTGCAGAATGATGACAATTTCTGACTGCAGATGTGCCTCTACCACAGACCTTACTTAAACTGCAGCATGGCATTGACACACCAAACTAAAGCATTAAATTCACCAAGGTACTGCCATTACAGATCACAGCATGCTGCAAAACCCACTCTGAAAGCAGAGCTCACTCAATGGCCAGCTGCTGTTGGCAGGACACCCTGAACAGTCTTCCTGGGATAATAGACCCAAGCTATCTAGTTTGATGGGAGTTCAGGATTGTCAGAGCTCTAAATCATATGATGGTCCAGTAGTGCAGGTAGTTAAATGAAAATATTCTGTGTGGTTATAAAGTCTGCCTCTAGATAGTTCCAAGGCAATAGCTTCTGCAAATCAAATTGCCCAGTTTGGAAAAACATAGCCCACACAGTTTTTATGGATATCTGGAAATTTTCTGGTTTGTGTAATGGTTAAGGGAAAACTCCCCTTGGGGACACTACATTGTCCTTTTCAGATTTCTGTGACAGGTAGAGGCCCTTTCTAGGTCCTTCTAAAGCTCACTTAATAAAACTCTCTGTAGGGAATGGGAAAGGGTTATATAGTTGCAGGCCAGACAGCACATTTCCACCCAGTGTGCAATTGAGCTGTCATGTGCAGATATTACAGAAATACACACAATTCTCAAAGATATTTTAGGTCCTCTAACCCCATCCCACCCCTGACCCACATCCATACCACTTATTTCTGGTGACCAACTGTCCTCCCAACACAGCACCTCACTAGAGACTGTTCAGCCTGAAAGCTCCTCCTGTTGACCTTCATTGTACTGTTTGGAAATGCAGAGGAAAATGTACCAACATTGATTCAGTGGGCCAAATAGAAGTCATTCTAAAAATTGCTGAGCTAAGTCATGTTTAGTAACTTGCAACTTCAGCCTGGTACTCAGAGCAGCATGGAAATTTGAAAATCTGTTCCTAATCCTATATGACAGGGATTGCTGGTCAGAAATACAACAACTGGACAGCAGTAAAGAACAAAAAGGTTGAGCAGAGGGGAGCTATAAAGCCATCACACATACACAAACCTGAGACGTGCTCAAACTTAAACCATTACCTGGTAGCATAACCTCCTGTTAAAAACACGGGTACAATATAGAACTAAGTATGTCAGTGGACAAAGAACAGCCTCAAAAGACACTGCAAAAGGTTAAAAGAGTCAGCAATATCTAGCAAGTTGACAGCCTTTGACATGGAACTTCTTGCATTCAGGCTGTTTAGCAGCAGCTCCAACTTCAGCCTGAACACAAACCACTGGGGAGCATATAACTCCAGATGTTTTTCCTTCTCCCTCAAGAGGGGAGAATTGCACAGTTACTCCCTAAAAATTTGTGTTCAAGTGACTTTTCAGTGATACATGATCTTGGCAATGCCATGACTATTCATCTAGGCCTTTCACACACAAACCTTCAGTTTCTGGTGACATATGGCATGGGAAAATCCAGCTCAAGCAGCTGAAGTCTGGCAAAATTATAAACAATCAGAAACAAGGTCTTCTAATGGAGGCTGTTAGACAGCATTAGCTATTGGGCCACTGTCATCCTCACAGCCAGAGAGTGATTTAATCTGTCAGTTATGTGAGCACTAGGAGTGATGAATAGATCTTTGTATTCATTCACATCAAGTACGTACCCAGGCTGGCATACAATGTGAGGGTTCTTTTGTCTGATAGTCGACTGGATCTCTAAAGAGCTGGGAATTTGCACAAAACAGCAAAGCAGTGCCACAAAAGATACCACCCATGTTCAGAAAGAGGGATTCCCAAGGTGGCTGACTACTGCCCTTCCTCCATGACTTAACTTGTCCATCATTACCTGCACAACTTAAAAGTCACATGTCAAAAAAGTGGTCAAGTTTTTCACCTCAGTTTTAGCCATCCCAGGTGGCCAAATTTAAAATCAGGGTGGCATAGGGGCACAAGTGCAGCTTATCCAAAACTGCCAGCAGCTGGTAAGACAGCAGCCACAGGGCTCCTCTGCAGAGCCAAGCCACTTAGCCCTGCCAGCAGCCCAGAGTGTTTGGGTGACCACACTCCTAGAGGCACTCAGCTATGCTGTCAGCATGGGGAGCAGAGCAGGGGCCTGGGCCTGCCCAAGCCAAGCTGTTCCTTTACAGAATGACTTCTTCAGACATTATTGGTGAGAGCATTTCCTGACACCTTTCTTTTGCTGCTGCAGCACAAAAGGACAAGAACTGGGCTAACAGCTCATATAATGTTTTTACCTGGTATAAATGAGAGCAGAGTTGCTCTGTCACAAGCCTTTATAAATAAAGCTGGTCACAGCTCTGCCAGTTGGAGATGGCAGTTCACTCTCCAGCTGCTTGGGCTGGAAACTGACTGGAACAGGACCACAGGGGGACAAGAGTGAAGTGTGCAATCTGATCAAGGTCATTTATTAGCTTGGCTTTATAATTCTTGGGAAGCCAGTGGCAGCTAGTCTTAAGCCAAACTCCTTCTGCATTGCCATAAAAAAATGTTAACACATACAAATTCCAATAAAATTAAATAATTATAAATCTTCCAAAGATATTTCCATATTCCAGCTAAAAACTCTCTGAAAAGTCTCAGTTTGATACTAATTATTACATACTACCTCACAACCCTTTACAACCCCTCCTCCCAGGACAGGTACAGCTTCTGAACTTCCCTCTGTTGTAACCGGAGTGAAAATCTGGAATCTATCACTGGCCACACTTCAACACATCCCATTACATTTTGGCATCACCCACAAAGATTATTTCTACTATTCAGATTCATATGGCCTATTTATTTTTCTCTTATCCTTGTGATCAATTATTTCTTATGACCTTATCCCAGTGTGGACAAGGTGTTCAGACTTTGTTAGCTCAGTCACATCATAAACAAGATGAATTATGCCTTCCCTCTCTTTTCACTTTCTGAGCTGTCCTTAAACATACTTTTAAGGGTGAGCTGATCCTGGGAGGAGACACACCAGAGAAGAGTGGGTGTGGGTGACTAGAGATGATGGAATAGGATTTGGAAGGGATGTGCTGGCAGATTGATACATTATGGCCACAGCATAAAGGCTTGACACCTACTGTGCTGCTGGGGTGACCTGCTCTAGCAGAGCATGGTGCTACCAGTAGCCACAACTAGAGAAAGTAGGGGAATCTTTCCCTCTCCTATTTCCCTGTAGGTCAGACCTAGGAGAGCACCTTTCCTTAATCCTCAGTGAGCAGCTGGACCTCAGGCCCCATCAATCTCTATGTGGAATTATGATGAAAGGCTCGAATGGCATTATCCATCACTACCAGAAAGCAAACCATACCCCCAGCACAGGACTGTCAGGACTGGCTCCTCAGTTTTATCTGGCCACTACAAAAGAAACTGTTGAAGTGCTGGCAAGGCATGAACTATGAGTAGGCACTGAAATACATCCCTGTGCCATGAAACTATAGGAATTAAGTGCTTAGAGCTAAGTGTGTGTTTAATTGCTCCACTGAAAGGCATAAACCTTGAATTGAGACAGTTTTCAGAGAATGTGAGATAAGGGGAAGATGAAACATTCCTACACCATTACTTCTGCAGGCACATGAAGGGTCCACTGTCCAATGAGAACATAGCCAGCTGCACTTGGAACCACCAGGCCAGAGATAAAGTTAAACCAGGATACTACACAGGGGTAGCATCTGCCATTTAAGCACAACAAAGAAAGACAATACAGTCCCATACCTGTAAAGATGCAAGTCACTCCAGGCAGTTAATAGGTTCACTGAACAACCATCAACCCAGATAACTAGAGAAGGTACCAACTTCTCAGAGAGTTGTGTGCTCTCTCCTTTTGATAGATGAGTCCCAGAAGTCATGCATAATTTTCAGAAGGGGAGATAATAAGCTGTCAGCTGTAGGAAGCCTAGAGTTAACCACACAGAAAATCAACAGTCTGAAAACAAGAACTGCAAAACAGATTCTTTCTTTAAAAATAAAATAAGGGAGTGATTTGAACATGAAAGCTTTGGCTTAGAAGTAATATTCTAGCCATCAACAAAATAGGTGTAAAGAAGTAAATTTTTGTGATTCCTGAGTGATTTGATACGAAACATGCTGAAATTAATTCCTGATATGGATTTGCCTGTCATTCCTTGCTTTACAAGCTGCCTCACTTCACCCCCAGCTTCTCTTCTTCCCTGTAGACACCAAACTAGAGGGGAAAGGGAGATTGCAGGACAGGGAGGCAACCTTAGAGTAACAATATGTAATACTTCTGTGTGCTTTATCCCATATTTCATACACATGACTTGACTCTCAATAAGCATACTTACTCACATGTGTACTTATGCAAGTGACAGGGAAAACTTAGATGGTCATGGAATCCTGTGAGCAAAAGACATCATCTTGAACAGAAAACATGTGCGAAAACTCCTGTAACCCATGGCCATTGCCAGGGCACCACATGGGCTGTGGTGACAGGATGGGATGTGGGTCTGTCTCTGTGGGGCCCTGGCCAGGCAGGGCTGTGGGCAGCAGGAGCCTGGCACTGCTGCAGCATCACTGAGGTGGGTGGGCTCAGGGACCTGACAGGGGCAGCAGGTCCCTGGGCAGGTTGAGCAGGGGGCTGGGTGAGACATAGAACACCTTTGTGCCTCTGAAGCACTGGCAGGCACGGATAAATGCCAAAGATATCCCAAGGCCTATGTAAGGACACATGAGTTAGAGGCAGGTTGTGCAGATACAGCTACCTCCAGCTGTTTTGGGTCAAATTCAATAATGCCAGCAAAGGCAAGACATAAAACTCCATTATTCTGATTTACATGGCAGAGCAGCTCCAAGCACCTCCATTCCTATCAATGGTGAAGGATGGGTTTTGCATGGTCAAGAATGCCAACAGAAGAAAGGACCAACCTGAGGCAAGTGCTGTCACCCTCCCCTGCCCACTGACAGCACTTCACAAAGGTGTAGAGGAGGAGGAGGCTGGAAAAGCGAGGCTGTTACTGCCTTCTCACACCTTATCTGCATTGAGGAGGACCCAAACAGACACCCAGGTTTATTCAGGTGGAATACTTTGTTTGAGGCCTTCATTTTTTTTTTTTTTTTTTTGAGACTAAAAAACTTGTCAGCAAGTGACAGTTTGAGCTGCTGGGCTTTAGTGGTTTTTAATTTTCTCCTTTTGGTGATTTGTGCCAACTGTTACTTCATGCATATGGAATATACAACTTCCAGCCTTTTCTGGCTGGTGTGAAGTAAAAGTTTGGCACGTGCTGAAAACAACAAGCAGAAATTAACTTGCTCTCTCTCACCTTTAATGTCAATACACACCAGTAATTATTTTGAGAATTAAACATGTAGTCGTCTTGCCGTCACCTTAATTCTCCCCATTAAAAAGGGATTATGTAACAAATTAGCCTGATTTAGTCTGTCTTCTATGGACTTACCCACTGGTTCACTCTTCTTTATTAAATTAGCAAAGAAGCTTTTGGCTTTCAAACATGTTAGGAAATCCTTCCCAAATTGAGACCACCAGTGCTAGGAATTGCTGAAGTGCTTAAACTGCTCTGGAACCACCTCCATGGAATTTACAGAGCCTGAACTCCAGATGACCCACCACACAGTGAAAACACACAGGTACACACTTGTAATCTGATCTTCTGACATTCACCCTCCAGTTTAGAAAAACCAATCCCCCAATTCACGGGGGTCATAAAGTCTTCAGTCTCTTTCCTGTGCTCGTTTGAATATAACCCAGGGTTCAGATTTGAGGTATGTGACAATGGAATCTCTGCTAATTCTTTCTCTGGAGATGGCTTAGCAGGAAGCAGCAGTTGCAAAGCAGAGCTGGATGTCTCCCCACCAGTTGTGCAAGAACATCCACATTGCCTGCAGTGACAGGGATGTCTGCTGGCCAGAAGGGTGAGTTGCAAAGACACAGCATGTCTTATTCCTCCTCAATCAGCTGTATGTTGCAGAACTAGTGCTTCTTTCATACGGAATTACACAGTATGAAGTCTGCTGATTACCAATCATGTGAAGGCCTGATGCAATACCCACTGGAGCCAAAGGCTGTTTTTCTTCTGCCTTTATAGGCTTTGGATTACCACCTTACTCAAAACACTGATTGAGTATTTCAAGCTGTAGGGTCAAACCCCTTCACTTTCTGCATTCTTCTCTCTCAGCTGTAACAGCCCATGTCACCACCACAATGACAGCATTGATGGCAAACATATCTGTGAATCAATGCAGAAACAATCATGTACTCCTGGTTTTTCCCTCAACTTTCTCCAGCCTCTCCCTTGAGGATATAAACCCAGCTGCTCCAGATCAGCCATTCTCATAGGAATTATAGTTCATTGATTTTAGGCATTAATTTTCAGGTTTCTTATTAAAAATAAAAAAAATTCTTATCTATTTTAAAGAAAAAAAATCCTGATGAAAACAGGAAAAAATATTCTAATTTTTCCAAGACTAGATAGTAAATCTGATCTCCTGTACCCACCTTCTCATTAGTTTGAGCAACATGCCTTTGAAGCCTCAATAATCATCAAAGTAATTAGGTCACCCAAATCTGAGACTGAAATCTGAGACCAAAACTGTACTTCTTAAGGAGTGATGGCTTATAAGCAGATAGGCTAGATTAAAAAAAATTTAAAATCCCAACCCTCAAGTGACAAAACACATGGGTAACAATAGTGATTCCTGCTGCCTCTGGAGATCTTCACACTGAGAAATTAAAGAATTAGAAGTAATTGTCCTCCTAATCATGCTATTACATGCAGTGTAAAAATAGTGTATTTCAAAATCCCTCCCATCAAAACTAAAAGCTTCTATGCACTGAGTGGATATATAAAAAAATAAGTCTTTGAGAAATGAACAGGGATGAAGAATCTATGTAGAAAGGATTTCTACACATACTAAAGTAATGACTCAGTATTTTGATAATGCAATTTTTTTCCTCATTTATTAACATATTTTCAGGATTTTACCATGCTGACTTAAACATCTTCAATTCTGCAGCCTGGTTTAACGTGATCTGTAGGTAACATATCCCACGGGTGATATGAACTACATACTTCCTCTTTCCAATACACACAGCTTCAGCTCCAAGTGCAGCAGCTTGTACTTTTCCATATAATGTTTTTGCTTTGGTCCCCTGTGTCAGGCAGTACTGTAACAGCTAAATGTAATATTGTTAATATTACACTAAAAACATCTCCTGCTCTATAGAATGTGCTAGTCCTGTAGAAGTGAAACTCTGCTGGAATACTGATCACTCAGTAGGAGGCCAAACAATCAGACATTGGCAGTATCTGCAGAATATTTGCAACCTTTGTGTTTAGTCCAGCAGCATGGATAGAGTGAAATTGCATTGGTAAGCACACAAACTTATCAAAAAATTTCAATCCCCCTCCCAGTGCAGTTCCATGGGATTCAAAACACCAGAAACAACTTTTGACCTCTCTGAGCAATGATCACCCCCAAACATGTTATTCTGCAAACTGGAAAACTATACAAAGAAAACTAACTAAAGAAAACTGGTATTATTAAAAGAAAGGAAAAAAAAAAAAAAAACCCACCAAAAAAACCCCAACCAAAACCAGCAAAACCAAAACAGATAAATAAACAAAGCAAACCATGCATTCATTATCCACTTAAATATCTTTTCTGTAATATTTCACTTTAAAAAAAGAGAGGAAAGGAGCTGGAGAATAAAAAACAAAAAGCATCCTAAAGGGTTGAGGTACATATTGTTCAGTGAGGGATGTACTCACAGAGGTTTCATGGAAGTTCCTCACATTATCCCTATTGGCAGCAAGCAGAACTTGTGTTGCAGGGCTTCTGGGCTTGGGTCTATGGGATGACTACAGATCACCAGAGCAATGGCTGTAGCAAGAATAGAGAAATGACCCTAGAGCACAAAGGAATGAAACTAAAGAGAATTACAAGCAGATTTTAAGAGCAAGACATCAAAAAGAAGACAGGGATGCTGAAAAAATGGAAATAGAAAAACCCTTCAAATTTATAAAAACCCTTCAAATTTATAAAAACCTAAAAGATTAATTCAGAATTGTCTCCTCCAAAGCCAGATATTCCTACTGCCTTGCTTAATTGACAATGACATTTCTATGGGGCCTGGAATCTGATCTGGCACATAGAATTTACAGAAGCTTATATTATTTATTTACTGTAATAGCACACCAACAATTATATACTATGGGGTTTAGATGAGTATTTTATATTTCCACAGAAGTCAATAAAGTCATGCCAGCAGAAAACTTGGCTTTACATTCACATAAAATATTTTATCTCAAAGAACAATAGAAACTCTAATCAAATTGAATCACTTCATATTGTTACAAACTGCAATTAATCTGCTCAGACTGAAAAGCCATATGAATTTTTGACTGAAAGGCATGTCATTAAGCTTCTCAGTTGTTTACATGTAATGCAACATGACAGGAATTTGTATGGAGATGAGAGAAAATGAGCTATTTGACATTAACTGTTTGGAATCCTGTCTACGGCTGTTTGCAGTCTGCAGTGGATTGGCAGGGCTGATCACATGCATAAGTGCAGGATTTGTGGGAGGATTTCTCAGACTGAGTTGTTCTTTGAGGAACATTTGGTGAAAGCTCACTGTGTATTTGGGCATTCAAGCCCAGGGAGGAAGTGAACATTAACATCACCATTTTCTAGCAAGAGTAAATAATAAATCTACAAAAAGGAAATACTTGATTTATATTAAGCGGGACAGGTAAAAAGTAGTGTAATTTGTACCTCATATGTGAAGCATGGAAGTTATCTCCCCCAGTCCCTTTCCCATGGAATGTTGAGACAGATGATGGAGACTTGCAGAATGCCTGGGCAAAAATGAGCAGGTGGGCACCACAGGGACTGAGTCTTGATCACAGGAGATGCTGTGCAGAAAGATGAAGATTTGCATTAGGCAAGTACAGAAGAGTATCTGCCACTTCACTTGTACAGTGGCTAGCTGGTGCTAGCTGAGATGTAGAGTCAAGGTGAGTGTAGGCTCTGGTCTCTGTGCTGAGGCCAAGGCTGTAGGCAGAGCTATCCTATTTACTAAAGTTCCTTCTGTTGTGCAAGGGTTTTTAGCACCTTAACATTGCTAGTTAGAAAGCAAGGGGAGACAGGGAGACAGAAGTCGCCCTCCAAAAAGAATTACATTGAAAACACAAACCTGAAAAGTTCAGAGAACAAGAAGCAATTAAAAAGAGCCAAGTATTTATTTATCTGTTTGTTTAAACTTCATGCTTGGCAACATTCAGACAGCCTTCTAAACTGGAAGAGAACTAGAAGCCTGAATGTCTGAGACATATTTTGGGTCAAAAATGAATGATGGTCTTGTTTGCTAATTTAGGACACCTCAAATAAAAAGCATCAGGGAACAGAGGGCAGGTAATCAGCATTTGCTGTCACTTTACAATGTTTTGAACTGAGTATCTGAAATATTGAGAACCCCATAATCATCAGGCGTTTTCAAAATCTTCATTTAAAACTTTGTCTGTCACAGAAGAATAATTTTCCTTCAGAGATGAACTGTCCCATCCTCCAGGAAAGTGCATTTGATGACAGGAAAGGAGGAAAATTCATTAGACTAATCAAGAAGGCAGTGGGAAAACCTGACTTAATTCTAAAAAAATGAATATGTTCATGGAAAACCAGCCTCAAGTTAGGGCTTCAAATGAATCAGTTTTGAAAGAGGAAGAAATTACATTACTGGCATTAAAAGACAAGTCTTGAGACACATGTCATAATTTCTTCCACTGGCAAAGAGATGATGCTGAGCAGTAGTGAGAGCAGTCACCCTTGGCGGGTCCCAGTCCCCTGGAAAGTTTTGTGACTGTTCTCAAGCACAGAAGGATGTTGGGGTGTCTCTGCCCACCCCAGCACCCCAGCTGCCTTTTACACAGGTGCCACACTGCCTAAACTGCTGGTGGACTGTGCCCAGTAGCTTTGCTGTGAGACTGGACCAGCCATCAGCACACTCAGGGACTTGCTCAAGACACAAGCACTGCCTGCCTTCACCTGGGAACCCTTGTGGCACAGGGCTGAAGGGTGACATCCATTTACTTTCATTGGTTGTTCTTGGAGAACTGGATTAGCTACTGGATCTGCTTTTATTGACACACGGCAGCTCTTGCTCACCATCCTGAGCAAATGGACTCCAAAGCACACAGTCAACTTGCATGGAAGATGGATACCCTCATTAAGAAAAAATACAAAAATCTCAGAGGGAATCACAGAAAGAAACAAAACACAGAGCAAAAATTCTGTTCATCTCTAAACTAGCTGTCCCTCAATTAGGTAAATAGATCTGTAAGAGACTGAAAAGGCCTCTACAAAGACAGTGCAATAGCTTTTCACCATGTCTGAGATGATGAAAAAGGCAGCTTCATTAAAGCCAGTGGAAAATTATTAATAAAATAGGTGATTTATATGCTACTCCTGTTTCTCTAGTTTATTCTTGCTGTTCAACTGACCTGAGTTACAACAATTGGATCTTAAGTATAAATATTGCATTTCTAGCTTTCATGCCCACTTTGAAGACTGAGTCCAGTAAGTGAGGACAAGTGAATTTATAAGGGATATTCAGGTTAGCCTGTAAGACAAATTTATGAGACCCTGAACTTCTGGCAAGCATCTGCATCTGTTCTATTTACTCAGGTAACACAAGAGAGGCCACACTACTAAAACACACCATAAATGAGTTACTAAATTAGGTCATTCAGCCCCAGCATTAAGACTGGTAGCAATTATATATTGGTTTATTTTATTAATGTGGGCAGTTACCTCTCTAATGGGACTCAGATGAGGATGTTCTTACCAGTAATGGGAAAAATAATACTTTTTTAGTTCTTACTGTCTGCTCCCTTCTCACTATGTATCTAAAATGACTGAAATCCAATGGCTTCAGAAAATGTAACCTCTAAAGTAGTGCTTTCTTGAAAACAAATCAAAAAAAACCCAGTGAAAAAAAAAAAATATCCCCTGACAAACTAAAAACACTTGAATTGTACAAAATACTGTGAGAAAGCTTCTCACTAAATAGCTCCTCTGGCAAATACAATAATGGAAGGAAACAGAGTACACTGAATGAAATCTATCCCATGTTAATTATGTTGCTTTTTTCCCTTAGGAAAGACTGTTGGGTATATGGCAGAATACAAACTGCTGAAAATTAAAATGTGCTGCAGAACTGAAATCTTGTTAGGCTCTGCTTAATGTTTAGCCTTTCACTGGTGAGCTGGGAAGATATGGCAGTTCATGCAGGAAACACCACATCTCTGCCAGCCTTTGCATGGCAGGAGTAATCAAACTGTCTGCATGCAAGGCACACACATGCACTTACTCATGACATGACAAGGAAATGTTTTTGGGGTACAAACATAGAGGCAGCTGCTGCAGCAATTTGAGGTACTGTTGGTGGTGCCTCCAGCCTCCTTTCTGTGCTATGGAAATGCAAATGAAAACACATCTCCATTAAATTCTGTATTTTGAATGTAACTGAAACAGGGATTTTTGACCAAATTTAACTCCTTTTGCTCTTTTATTGGTGACACTTATCTAGCTAGATAATGAGAAGTCATCTTGTTCTTCACTTATAAAAAGCTGCTGTAAGTACATAATATGGTTAACAAAACACATGCATAACTAAGCTTAAATTTAGAAGTCGTCAGTCTCAGTTTTGAAATGCTGTGTGACTTACCAGAGTCCTAGTCATACCATAGCATGAATTATGGGCAATGCTGGCTGTGTTCCCACAAAAATAAGATAAAATATCAGAGCTGCTCCTTGAATTTTGCTTTTCAGCAGAAAATATTGATGTAAACAGCAATCCATCAACTCACCCACTGCAACCTAGAGCATTACAATTGTGATGAAGTACCAGCAGACATCTTTGTCCCCAGAGCATCCCTCAAGAACAGAGTGCAGCCAGAGCATTTGCTTTGATCCATCCCACTGCCATTTGCTTGATGTTTTTTCCTGCAGACCAAGTTTTAGATGAGGAACTGGAGGGTTTGAAAATTTGGGCCAAAGAACACCTTTGCCTTTTCACTGGAGCTAGGTTCTTTGCCCTGGTCCAAAGCATCATGATAAGTTCAAAGGGATCATCTGACAGTGCTGGATAGAATAAATACCAGCATTTATTAGTGATATGAGTCGGCAAATAATCTCACCTTGCGAAGTCAGAAAGTTTGTGGCTGTTGGGTTCCCCACAGAATTTGACATTCTGTCATGAAATACACTGAATTCATGAGTGACTCCAACTTAATAATGAGTCAGACACTCACACTGTTCCATCCTCAAGCATGATAGCCAATGTCCTTCTATTGTAAGCTGCAGGATCAGACCCAGAATCTCAGAATAATTCAGGCTGGAAGGGACCTCCATAGGTTATTTGGGAAAACTACTTGCTCAGAGTAAGGGCTGCTGAGGTCACATTTGTTCAGGGCTTCATTCATTCAATATTTGGTTATCTCCAAGGTGGCTGATCCTGCAGACTCTCCTGTCATCAATTCCAGTGCTACATCGCCCTTCCAGTGAAAAAAAAATCCTAATAACAAGTGAGACTCTCCCACGTTGTGTTTGGTGTCTCTTGTCCTGTCCTATCACTGCTTTCCTCTTAGAAGTGGGATTCAACTTCATACAGACACTATTTTCTCTCACTGCTACCAAGTCTCCTGACATTCTTCATTCCCAGAAAAAACCTCTCCTTTCAAAAATTCAGTGAACATGACCAAATTCATCCTTGCCCCCATCCTCATTCATGATTTGCAGTCTTCCTTCATCCCTCTTTGGAGCCACTCCACTGCCTAGACCAGTGAATGAGTTCCATGCTGAAACAGAGCCAGCCCTTGTCTTTTAAAGAAGTCAGAGAGTCAGCAGTGCTCTGCAACTAGGCAAGGCTTTCTGAAACAAATGCATGTGGCCAGTCCTTCAGGTGGCAGGATCCAAAATTCCTCAAGCCAGAAGGCTCAGGCCAAAGTTGATTAAGCCTTCAGCAGGAGAGGACATACTGTTTTCTTGGTATTTTCTCCTCCAGAAATTTAAAATTCACTCTTTTCTCTCTTGTGATCCCTGTAAACTTTTCCTCAGCCTGTGTTTCCTAGGCAGCTTATGCATGTGGAAATAATTTCTGCAATGCTGATATTCCTTTTTGAATCTGCCTCAGTTCAAGAAAAAAGAGCATGGTTCTATTCAATTCTGAAAGGCTATTCTGCACCACATTAGACCAATACAAATACTCTCATGTTTTCTTGTCTTTCAATATAATATGAGGCTCTTATTATTTCCTCCCCTTATAAAAATCTATATACAAATGCTGGGAAAGAAAAGCAAACCCAGCAGTATGAAAGAACTTTAAAACATCCTCATATTCTGTGTATTGACAGTCAGGTCATGGTCGGTTTTTGATGTGCACAACAGGGAATTCATATGTATCACAAAAATTTATCTGTGGTGAAGTTAGAATGATCGAATTTGTATGTCCTAAGGCAAAAAGCTACTGCAGTAATCTACTCTGAGATTGGAGTGTCATGTCTAACAAGTTCAGGCCTAGCAGAGACATCAATATACTGTGAGATAAGCAATAGCTACCCAAAAGGGCTGCTACCAGTCACTCTACCACAGCTTTACTTTGTATCCCTGAGCCACTAAGATTATGTTCACTAACTCTATTACATTTTACATAGTGACTTCATATTTTTAAAATAATTTTTCAAGAGCTGAAAGTAGAATTTTCCATTCTTTCATTTTTAGAATTAGCCTAACTCATATTTTGGTTCAAGAATGGTAGGGCTTTTTTATTTTCTACCCTGTCATTAGAAAAATATTTGAAAAAAAATGTCTTGTCAATTCTAGCAGCCAGGAATTGATGACAGTAATCAACCAGCTTATTATTATTATTGGAAATACCAATTTTGACTATAAGTCAAAGCATGCACTGCAGTCATGAGGATGCTTCCATGCAGCTAAAGTTCTGGAAAGCATTTTGGTGGCTTAGTGAATTTTCCATTTGACTCTGGGGAGTAGATATTAAGGAAACTTTACAAGCTTTTGAAAGAATATTGCATATTCTCCCTTCTCCTCAGAGTTCCAGTCCGTGAGGTTTCATGATTAAAGCCTCAACTCACTCCAAATTATAAGGGAATCACATGCCACTCTACATTGACATCAAGAACCTATTTCACACAGTTTGGCTGGATGAAGGTACAAGGAGTACAAGGAGTTTTTGGCTGGTGGCTGGACGGAGGTACAGGGCATTAGAGAAATCTAGTCTGAACCTTCTCCCACTTCAGCAAAGCTCATTTATGTGCTTTGCTGAATTCTGTGAGTTCAGAATCATCAGACTGGAAAGCACATGGAAACCCACAGGACCCAGAACATCCAGTCACCATAACTAACCACTGCAAAGATCACAAAGGGATGGGGCTCCCAGGCTCTGTCTAGGCTCTGCCTGCTGGACTGCACACAAGGGTGCTTTGAAATTGAAAATCTCCAGCATCTGAAGTCCAGGCTCCCTTCACCTCAGCTTGGGCTGACTATCAATTGAGTGTGCTCTTGACCAGGTCAGAGCCCTTTGGAAAATCCCAAGAGCCTTTCAAGGCAGGATCTGCATAATGCTTTCTGCAGACATTGGCACTAGAAGATCAGGAGGGAGGTGGAAAACTGCACAAAGTATCAGGACCTCATAATGCCACAGGGCAGCCTTAGGATAGCAGTGTGAGCAAGCTGCTGAGTCCTGAATCTATGAGAGGCACAAAACCCAGACAGACTTGAGATAATCTTCTCCACCTCCACTTTCCAATCAGGTAGATTTCTTCTTCCCATTTCTCCCACTGGCTTGTAACTGCTCCAGCAATTGGAGACCTTCTACTTGTTGACGTTCTTGCATTCCTTTTGTGTGTCTGCTCTTTGCTCAATTAGGCCTGGTGCAGGGAGGTTGGACCAAGTGATCACTGTGGCCTGTTCCAACCTTTCCCATTCTGTGATTCTTCCCCACAGATGATGCCCCTAATATTCTCTCAGAGAGCATCTGACCTTGACTTAGGCAGCTAATCCTGATCTTCTCACTCTGCTGCAGGCAGAGTAGAAATTCCTCTTTTCCTGTGGTTTCCTCAATCCCTGATATTGATTCTGGCTCTGACTGCTGCCCTCTGCAGCAGAGACATCCCTCCAGGAAGAAAAAGAGAGATTCAGTGTCAGCAAAGGCCAACACTTTCCTGTCCACTAGCCCCATTAGGCTGAGATCCTCATTGCAGTGCTATGATGTTTCATTAGTGACATTTCTTCCCTTCTCTGGGAAGAACAGTTTCTTCTTGGTTCAGATTCTTCCTTCTTGCCTAAATAGAACACACATCACCAAATGTTGCTTATTCAGGGAAAATTACTATTACTCCTTTTAATATGAAACAGATCGATATACCAAAGACTTGGAGGAACTGAATTAGAAATTAATAGGAAAAAAAACAGAAGATGGAGAGAAAAAAAACCTCACACAAATCACAAATGAAACAACCCCTGCCCTCAATCTTATACTTAAGCCAAGAAATATATTAAAACTCGGTTTTAACTTGTAACTATTGGCAAGCAAAGTCAATCCTAGAGCAATCACAGAGGAATAAAATAGCAGCCGTAAAAACCAGACTGGATACTGAGAGATAAAATCCTGCACATCCACTTTCACAATTAATAACTGCCAGAATTACTGCAATTCATTAAGGAGTTGAAATCAAATCATAAATCAGTTCTTAGCCACATGTCAAACAAAAAATACCAATTTTAAAACATAATTGCCGAGTGTAGCATTAGTAATTGTAAATTACTAATTGCATGTTGTAAGTACAGATGCTTATCCCTTTGGGTTGCTCACAGTTCTGCATGCATATTTTGCACTACCATTTGGTCCCCAGAGGTGTCACATTCCATGTCACTTATTCCCAGGGTAGTGTATTACAACGTGCTGATTTCCATGTACCTGCTTGGCCTGTTTGCTCAATGGACTTGAGCTGTATCATTTGCCCAGCAGTCACATACAGCTAGCATTCCTTCTTGGAGTCTTAACAGAAAGAGAGGGTTTTCCAGGCTGCAGCAGTGAGTTGTTCTGTGATAGAACAATTTCCAAATACCACTGGCCATTACAATGACAAAGCAAAACACCATTCCTGTTCACAGGGCATTAGTATGTGTAGCTGTAAAACTCAACCTTTGCTAAAGGTTTTACTTACATTGCACTATTTCATGCTTACAGTTTGTTCCAGAAGAGAGGAATGTGTTGCATCCAAGACAGACATGCAGTTGCTGACTGTCTGTGATGGTTTGCTGCTCCTGAACAGATGTGGTGAGGATGAGGCAAGAGGTCATGCCTCTTTCCCTCCTTAGTTTTTCACGGCAGGTATTGCACATGGACTTCCCATCTTCTTCATCTCTTGTAACTTAATGTAGACCTTGGATGTGACTCAAGAAATTGTTCCAGAAACTAAGTCTATCATATTCACCCTGAGAGAAAAAGCATCTCCTTCCTCCCTTCTTACCCACTGTAACCCTCATGCAGAGTAAGACTGAAGTTTAGGGGAATTTTTGTGTCCCTGCATTTGAGGTAATTCCACTTCAGAAAAAGGAAGTCCCATAACACATGCAATATTCATGCACCATGGGGGATTTTCTTCAGCTTCACTGAGCTTTGGATTAAGCTTCATAAAACTTGAAACTTTCCACAGTCTCAGACCTCATTGGTTTTGGCCTTTGTGCAAGACTGCAAGGGACCCAGCAGCACACACACACCACACTTCCCTCCCTCCCCACTTCATCAGGATTTCACTTAGCTCCATCTCCATCTTAATTCACCAGTTGACCTAATGATATTTTGACTGAAGGCCAATTCCACATTTGCTCATCAATATTGCATTTCACATCTCACCCCTAGAGATTTCTATATTTATCTTGCCTAGGATTACAGGGAGGACATAAGGAGACTGTAAGTAGCTTGCACTATTCTCCTTAACTTATCAAAGGCTTCTGGTATGGAAACAATACTAGCTGTTCGTAAATGAATTGGTAAAACAGACATACAGACAGACAGACCAAGTTCACATACAGTATAACATATGATGATATGATATGATATATGTATGGCTGCAAAATATTTTGCTTACATTTCTCTACATAGCACGTAGTACTAAGATTCCTGTCCGTGGCAAAGCAGGAAGTATCTTTCTACAGGATTTCCCTGATGAAAATATGAAGGTACATCTTCAGTGCACATCTACCATGAGTAACTCTTCATGCATGCCATACAATTATCTCTATTTCAGGTGAAATCTATGGGACAGTGCTGAGGGCTTGAAACACTTAATTCTACCTCCATTTTCTTTGGGATCATTCTGAATTATGCTATCTAGTTACTTTGCCTTTATGATTCAATTTTTAAGCACTTACTTGGCTACAGTATCTATCAAGTATCCTTTAGGACTCCCACAGATAGAGAAGCAGACTCACTTAACCATCTGGGGCCAGAACTATGATTAACTTTCAAGTCAATGTGCCTGTAGGGAAGGACTATGAGTTAGATATGGTTCTTCCACTTCAACCAGAAAAACAAAACAAAGTTTAAAAGTGGCCTCTGGATTTGGGTGCCCAGCATGAGACATTTTTTCTGTTAGGCATGCAAAAATCACTGATACTTACAAAATTTTGGAAGCTGGTGGTCTCCTGTCCCTAAACCAACAGTGATCTCCTTCCCTTACACTGGCAACTGAGTTCCATCCACAACTCTTATGGAATGTACTCATTTGACACATGGTAATAGGGTCTAAAATCACAATGTCCTTTTGTAATGCTATGATCTGCCCTTCCTGCTGGGTTTTTTTGCATCATTAACCTTCAGGTGTTGGTTTCATTGACTTTGTTTGATGTTTTAATTTACAAGGAAATGATACCAAGACAGGCAACTCAGTTGGAGAGTTTGGGATTGGCAATTGCTCCTTATTTGCCTAAGCAATTCTCTAGCTGTTTCTGTCACTCTGTAAGATTGTCTGGGGACATCCAGGATGATATCTATACCTGAAAGCTTTCCTGATCCCATAAACCAACAGGTCCTTGACTCCAAAAAAACAGGATTTCTTCATTGCTTGACAGAGCATCTCCTAGAGTAGCAGTCTGCATGCTTTCACCCCTGAACACCTCACTGCTCACACCTCACAGACTCCCTCTGGGCCTACCAATACTCCACCACCAGCACCTACTCAGTTGCTCTCACCACCAGCAACCACATCCACTTTAACTTTCAGCAAAGAACCAAAGGCACCTCCTTCCCTACCTCCTCCTGCCTGATTATCACATTTCATTGCCTTTTTACTTCCTGGTGCATTCAGAGGAAAATAAGCTTCACAGATGGATGGTGAGCAGTCTGTGAATGCAAACAGACTGGTTGAAGTCCAAAAAATGGCTATGTAGTCACAGGTAGACCAACCCGTGGTTCTTTGGGCTGTCTCTGGCAGGAATTGAGATGAAGAACTTCAGTTAACACGAAGTACATGAGCTTGTACACACATACCTTCTCTTACAGAGACTGGCAAAAGTATCAGTGTGTAGAGTATCTTATTTTCTCTGTAGAATTTGCAGCCAACAATGTCAGACTGCTTTTTAATCTTTAACTAGTGAATCTGAATTATTTCTGTGAATTAGAAGGACTACATGGACATTGATCACCTCACCCCAGCCTTGGGCGTGGTCACCACTGGAGTACAGCATCAGCTGGGTAGTAAGATGCAATGACATCTTCTTGAGTTCAAAGGGAAGTGAAGACTATCACTTGTAGTTCATTTTCATGAGGTGTGGAGAGTTTTGTTGATACATGGTTAGCTGAGCGAGGCCATGTTTAAGATACAGTGGTCAAGCGGTAATTTTCCATCCTGCTGATCAAGCAGGGGCTTTCCAGATGAACAAACAGTAGCCTTTTGCTGTGAACAGTAAATGTCTTTATAAGTAGATATCAGGAGGAGACCCTACTGTCCTTGAGAGACAAATAAGAAGATGCTAGAATAGAAACTAACCTTGCTTAAGCAACCACAGTTATCGCAGGAATGTAGAAAAGGGGGCAGGGTTGTTTTCTAACGCTTGGGCCAATGATGAGCTCTAGCTTTGCAATATGTATGAGCCTTATTAACACGCATATAAATGTACAAGCTGAATAATCAATAAATTGAGACTTGTTGATCATCAAAGGATGTGCAATGTCTCCCGTCGTTTTCCATAATGAGGAGTGTGGGAGGCTCAAGCGCAAACTTTAAAGTGAAGCTGTGTGCAAACACTCAAACCGGACCTGGTGGAGCCAAGACTTGCTTTGCAAAGCAGTTGTCACTCTGTCACAACAACACTGCTCAGGACTGGGAGGAATCAGGGTAGCAAAGCAGTCCACACATTTTAAGAGTTTTGGTTTCTCTGTCAATAACTGAATCAGCCTGGAAATAAATCTTAAGAAAAAATCCCCAGCAACCTTCTAGGCTGCTGGAAGCCCACATGGGCCCAATAAGTCCTTGTTTGCACTGTTCTCCATCCCTTCCAGTACATCTATGCAGATTTCCAGGGTAGGAGCAATCTCTGGTCAGCTCTTCTCTATTTAGGGTAATATTTAATCTTGTGTTTACCTGAAAGCCAGTTCTGATGCTTGTTCTTGGGTCAATAATTTCTGTAACAGCAAGAGATGAAAACACACAAAGACATTAATGAAATCAGCATTCTCTCACGTTATTAATAATGTTTCTTTTTCAACAGTCAGCAGGTGAAGAAACTCAGCAGTAAAATTCTTCTGCACATAAGGACCCAGAATATGACAACTCCTGCCTTAACAAGAGAGCATATGTACTGAATTCATTCCTTTCAGTGCAGGCAGAAGGGAAAGTGTTAATTATTCTTTGTGGGATGAATGAAATGCACTGTACAATTAGCACCTTCTGTGCTCCTGCCTAATGACAGGCTTAACTTAAGAGAATTTTCTGTACTGTCCTACGTATCACCTTTCCTCTGACATTATCTTCCTTTTCTTGGCTCTCTATGTAGAATTTTAATGAGACTTAATTGTTTTTCCATCAGCTGCAAGATTTCAATCCCAAGTCATATGTTGGTTGTCATTCTACAGGAGGTGGTATGGGGAGCTGTAGAGATGTTCTCTTGCTAAAACGGAGCAGGAGGCAACCCCCACACCTCCCACTGCATCCCAGGCCCAGAGACTACAGCTTGATATTTCTGCAGTTACACAGTGGGGACAGGAAAAATCAGTCACACAAATGACTGCCACCACCTCCCTGCAACTCCACTGGTTGCAAGGAGGCTTGAGGTGCTGTTTTCTGCCTCACAAGGGTTTGCACTCAACACAGAGGACTTGCAGGTGCCAAATGAGCTGTACATCAGCCTCCTATTTTACGTCCTTGGCCATTTACTAGTCACCTGCACACTTTTGTCTTTTGTTTCATCATTCAGATGATCTTCAGTAGTACAGCGTATTTAAAATTGATCTACTTACTTCTCTTAAACCATTACAAGGGCACTTCTGAAGATATCAGAGATTCCTGAAAGCATTATGAGGAAAACAGGATGTTGCAGGAGCAACTGGGTAGAGCTTACTATATCTGCTGACAACAGGGAGCACAAAGGGTTCCTTGATACACAGACCGATGATGTGGTGCCATTACAGAGAAAGATGTTACATGCTAGGATTACTCTGTATGGTCATCAGACTGCATAAAGATAAATTCCAGATTTGAAGAGGTGCTTCCCTATAGTTAATCAATAAGCCATTTCAACAACTGACACTGCCTGTGGGATCCTGGCACTAGGCGTGAGGGTGCAGGGCCTGGGAGACTCTAGCCCTTACAGCAGCAGGCAAGCCCTGAGCACCAGGGCTCTGAGGCTGATGGGAGAAGTCCCAGGCACAGAAAGGGAATCTGGGTCTCTATACAGGGCTCCCATAGGGCTGCAAAATCTGCTACCACTCAGCAAAGGGCCAGGAGCCTAAAAACAATGATGGTTAATTAATATCTCACACTTCCATAATATTCAGCCCTGGGTCCTATATATAACTTATAATCAGTGGTCTGGGAGTATGTTAGCAAACAGCAGCATTTATGAAATGAGGAAGCTGAGGCACTTGTTGCTGGTCTGAAGAGTTTGAAATCACAGGAAAATACAATCTGAGGCCTTAGAGAACAGTAGTTTCAGGTCCAGAAGGAAAACCTCACCTTCCCATTCTGAATCTTGTGTTCCTCAACTGGACAATGTGACAATGGCTAGTCAGCCATGTTTAATCAATACTTACATATTTTTGTTAGTCATTCATGGACTTAATATTTCTTAAAATATTTCTCATAGCCTTGTTCCTGCACACTACTCTATTTCATCATGTGGAGCACTCAGTGACAGTTTCCATGTAGCTGTCTTCTGTAATCACATCTTCTGCCCTCCCAAAATATCTCTTTCCCTTATGGGAAACAGCATGGAAGAAATAGCATCTTTTATGTCATAGCTGCTGTATGACAACTGTGTGGTTTCCATCTACACCTCACACTCATTATAAATATTCACTTTTTGACAGCTAGAATCTTCCCTTTGGGGTTTTGGTGCCAATCCAAATCCCAGGAAAGTGTAAGAAAACAAATTAATTAGCAGGCATTGGAGAGTGTGAATGTTGCCCAAAGGTATACATCGGCAACTAAATATGAGAAGCCTATGATGCTTATTAAGTGACTTGAGCTTGGCTGGTTGGCAGGAACACAGCTCCTGCACCAGACAGCAGCGGGCAGCTCTGCAGCTGGACGCACAGCCAGAGCCCTGCACTGCTTCTTTCTAGCTGGGGCTATCTCCTGCTCCACTGAGGGATGACATCAGGAAGCCACCTCAGATTTGAGGTAGGTGCTTTATATTTGATCAGTTGCTATAAACAAGAAAGGCTAGAGTCTCCACATTAACATGAAAGGCTGTAAGAAAACCATACAAAGTGACATCCCCTCAGCAATGAGCAGCTTCCCACGTTGGCATCCACAGAGCATGGCAGCCACTCAAACAGGGCTCTAATTTTGGCCACTAAGAAGAAGATGCAAGTAAGCTGATGAGACCTGAAAAACTTTGTTTACTCCCTCTTTCTCAGATTGTTTTTCATTAACCATTACAAATATTCAAATTCAAGCAAACACTGCAAATATGAGGGAATCTTTAATTCACTGACAAGAAATGCTGCCTTCAGGACCTCTTTCATGACCACTATAAATAGAAAGCCATAGCACTGCCAAACTAAAATCAGTGCTGACAGTCCAGCTCTTGCCTTCTTTAAAGAAGTTGCCAAAATGTGCAATTGAAATTGAAGCGTTCAGAGAGATAACACACTGTTTGCTCAGTGCACCTCATCTGTAATTTACAGATTGCTAATGTTGGCATCACTTGAACACTCTACTCTTCCTTTAAAAATGTGTCCCTTGCCTAGAGCTTTAGACAAATCATCTAATTTCCCAACAAGCCAGTAACATTCAATTGAGTGCTGCTACTACAGCAGAACAAAATATGTTCCTGTTGTATCATAAATGGAGAACGGTTGAGTCCAGAACTTAAATGTCAAGGTGCAGGCAGGGGCTGATGCGTTTGTCATACCTTACATTTCTGGATGAACTCCTCTTTCAAAAGCATAACTATACCTCTGAGTATGGGAGATAGGCAAAAGCAAGCAAAAAGATGGCTATACCAGCTCTGGCCTACAGCACCAGATACTTCCATCCCTTGTTGCACTAGCTAAATGTAATATTCATGTAATAGGCAAAGTCCAAAGAATGTCAATTTAAAAATTCCTCTGAATGTCATATGTCAACTTTGTCTTATGCCAACATGTTCCCCATTCTTCTTCGTGCTTCTTGCTCCCTCTCCCAGTTACATTTTCTGGGGTCATGTATCTTTTAACCAGGAGGAAAGATGTTTAACTTTCTCTACATAAAAAACTCTCAGCAGTCTTCTGAAAGCAGATACCTTTAGCAAACAAATTAAATTGCGAAAGAGTCCCACTTATAAAGCAAGCATGCAAACAAAAAGTCCATAAAAGTCCCTGAACAAGCCCCATCTTGAGAGAGAACTTGAGAGAGAACCCTGCACTAGGCTGAGGGTATGATTAAGCACTGATAACCCCAGAAACTGCAAAGTTTCCCAGGGGCTTAAGGGATCTTTAAACATAACTCCCTCAGCAACCAAAATGTGAACTCAGTTCCTTGGAAGTGAAACTCGAGCCTATTCATCCTGGTAACCCCATGTTAAGGCACCATGTGAAGTGCCTGGCTTTCCAGGCTGAGGCTTTCTACCTCTGCTGGTGGAGAGCTGCAGCACAGCCAGTGGCAGGAGGCAATTAGCACCAGGCTGATTGATGCCTGCTGATACCTGCACACTGTGTGAAGGTGAAAATGCAGGGAATGTGAACAAAGCAGGAGCCCACACATATAACAAGGGGCTGTGGGCTATTGAAGCATGGACAGCTAATGGAAATACCCTCTGCAGTGCCATGATACACCCCCAAGGCACCCACCCAGCTGGCAGGGCTTTTGGGCCCTTGGGAGAATCCATCCTTAGGAAACACAGAGAGAGATGATGTGTGTTTAATCACACAACAGAAATGTTTCTGGCCATGCACACACTTGTATGGAGTCCCCTGACTGGGGAGGAAGCTGGCATCTATGAATCTCATGACCAAACAGGGTCATATAACATATATAAAGGCACAAAAGGTCATGTGTGCTTTCCTCGTGGTCTGTGCCTGTGTCTTACCTGGATTTATGAGAGGTGACATCGATCAGTTTGGGAAAATGCTTAGGATCCTCAACTTCCAAGAAAGGAATAGATAAAATCTCCAACAGATCTGGGATTTTGGAAAGCTGTTAGACTCACCTAAAGTAAAACACAGAAAGTATATCATGAAACACCGAATATGGTATTTTTCTTCCATTATTCCTGAAAAGGGTAATTAATGTCTTTGCTTGTGCTGTAGAAAACTCTGAGACAAACCTGTCCTTCAGGTCACAGGAAGTGGTGACATACAGGCAAAAATAAAATCAGTGTTGCATTCAGTTTACATCTGTGTGGTTCCCACTGCTAGAGCTAAGATTATTTTTTTCCTTTAATTTTAATCATGCCTGCAGAAAATGAGAACCACGTAGCACGCTCCTTCAAGCCAGAGTGCAGATACCCTGACTCCCCTTCCCTATAAACAGACTTTTGGGGCCACACCATCCCTGACCATTCCAGAGCAGAGCTTCACTGACAGCATATACAACTTGACAAGTAAAAAGTACAAGATGGTGAAGGAATTTTCTTCTCCCCCCACCCCCACCTTCTAGTAGCACAGAATCTATATAAACAAATGATATCATTGACTTTGCCAGTAGATTAGCTTTTTCATCTGGGAATACTACTTCATTTAAAATAAGGGATTGGAAACCCTTCACAAGAGACAAGTAAAACTAGCATAGACACATCATTCCCAAAAATAGCTAAAAAAAAAAAAAGACAGGAGAAAAAAAAGAGCCAGATAGTAACCTACAAGGTTTTGTTTTTTTTTTTTTTTTTTTTTTTTTTTTTAATTTCTAGCTGCTATGGGCTTTCTTGGAGAGAAATAGTTGCTTCCAGAAGTGATGAAAACTCTGGCTTTGCCCTGACATGAAGCTGAGCTTAACTGGAGAGGTGAAACAACTTACAAGACGTATTGATTGCTCTCCCTGTTAATTCAAGTAATATGCTGGCCCATAGGAGCCCTCTGCTGCTCCTCAGCAGCCGGGGCCAGGCAGAGACATAAGTAAGGGGAGCAGAGTTGGGGGCAGTGTTTGACTTTCCCTAGGGGTCCCACACTGGAGAAGCACCACCTCACATTATCCCCAGTGTATCTCTTGCAAGGAACACAGTGGGCAAGCAAGCAGCCTGTCCCATGGGAGGGAGGGAGGGAGAGAGGGAAGGAGGGAAGGAGGGAGGGAGGGAGGGAAGCTGCCTTAGTCAGCATGGCAGGAGTCAGTGCTGCTCCCTGCACTATGAGAAGATGGAGGGAGATGTGTCCCCATTCTGTCTTGGAAATAAAATGCTTCTCTTAATCATTCCAGTATAATAATAAAACTTTCCACTCAGGCAGAGCATACAAGACCTCTCATATGCTCTTAAAACTTCTTCCTTAGATTTATTGTGGAAACAGGCACCATAAACTACAGGTAAGCCCACAGGTTTTCCCTTGGTGCTGGGAGCCCTCACTTCAGTGGATCCCCACTGGAGCTTCACAAACTGTAAAAATTGCTCTCTTTTGTTTTTTCCCAATGATGCCATGAAACCAAGACACCACAAAAGGGCAACTAACTGCAAATATCAAGCTTCAAAAGATAACAGCTTATATGATCTCTGACAAGTTTCTATAGATGTTTTCTTTTCCTACTGTTTAAACCTGCTGCAGAGTCCTTATGCATCCATATAGGTAGTCCTGGAGTGGATTTTATGGGGTAACACAAGATCCCCAAGACAGACATGGGCCACTTTGGGCTGACAACAGAAAGGAGAATATAAAAGAAGATTTCAAGGTCATTTCCAACTGACTAGTAATTTTTTTTCTGCTTGCCAAGATACATTGATTAAATAGTCACATCTCAATACAAACATTACAAAATTTTCTGTTCATAGCATATAAACTTGCATAAAAGTTCAGCAAAAATTCATGTGGATTCAATCAATGACCTGGAGAATAGGGGGAAAGGAGCACTCAATTTTTTTTGCACCAGTAATTTGTATAAATTCAGCAAAAAATTGCATTTTACTGTCAGTCAATATACAAGTCCTTTGTATGATTGGGGGGGACATGACACCCAAATTGCCTAATTTCACTGATTCAATGCAGCTTCTGCCAGTCAACAAGAGCTTTCAGCCTAGACAAAGACTGAAATAAAGCATACCAAAAAAATGCCATGGACATATAATTGTCATTTCCCAAAAGCTTCTTTCAGTCCCAGAAAGAAGCTTCTCAGAAAACAACCCAAGCATTAAAGCTGCTGCTTCTCAGGGAAACTAATTATAACCCAAAAAAAAAGGGGTTGGGGGGGCAGGATGCAACCCATATGTCTAACTGAATATATAAAGGATAATTGTGTCATTAAAACTAACAACATTTGAGATGGCAAAAGAATCACAAGGCAACAATGGATGTGTTGGACACCATCAGGCTCCCATCAGATAACTCACATAAAAATGCAGCCATCACCAAAAGAATGTAATCCTTGTGTGCTTCCAGTGATACAGCTCAGATGTGCACACTGGTATTTCTGAGCTTTTGCAGAGCTGAAAGTGTCAGCAATTCATTGTTTACTGTCTGGACTGAATTGACTCTTGGAGCTCCTTAGCCATGCACAGCCAGCCAGTGCATCATCCACCAAGGCATGCTGATTGCCATCCAAGCAACACAAGCTTCCCAGAGTTCTAAAGCAGGGTCCTCCTCACATCATCCAAGCAGCTGCTCACAAAGACTCCATTTAATCACTGCAGCTCCACCTTTGTGGCACAGCAAGACAATTGTCCTTTTGAGAAGAAAAAAGTCCTGGAATCAAGGAAAGCCAGCGGGTGCTGCCAGGAAGGCAGCAGCAGAGGGTAGTCATGCTTTCTGGCCATAATTTATCATGAAAAAGAGTTGCTATCTCTATCACTGCAATTGCACAGCCCCAAAGAAACCATGAGAGCATATTTTCTGAATAACTTCAGTCATTCCCTCGTCTAACCTTGCCAACAAAAAGCTCACTAAGACAAGTTTTTCTGTCAGCAGTTGAGCTAATGAAACTCAGCTTCCTATGGATTTGTTACATAACCCCACAAAACTGCTGAAACCAGCTTCCTACCACCCTGTTACACATTTGAGTTTACTCTGCACCCCTCACAAACAGTATTCTCAGGTTTTCTGATGTTTACTCATCCTTCAAAAATAGTCATGTACCTGAAAAACTGACAGTGAATGATAACTTATAGACATCCCTCCCTTACTGCTGTCACCTATTCATCCTGGTGGTCTCACTTATTTCTCTTTCCTGTCTGACACCCTGTAGTTACCTGTCTCCAGTGACATCTTTGGCTCCCACAAAACCTTTATTTTTCCATTGCTTTGAGGCAAGCAAGAAACAGCATATGCTCTAACTGGTTTAAAATCTTTCACACGATGAGAGGGCTTTTGTACATTTGGGACAAAATGGAAGGACAATGGCTGAACGACCACGGCTTTACCTTGAGGGGGCCAAGCCTTTGGGAAAATTTCCACCAGACTTCATGAAAATTATAAAAATGGTAATGTCTTTGAGAGGTTTTCCTTTCTTTCCAGATTGGCTGAAATTTGCTGACAGTTTGAAAAGTTAAGTGGAGGAGCAGGGGGGAACCAACAGATGGACAGACAGCCATGGCAACTGTATAAGCCTCATTTCTTCAGAAAACCACACTAAAAATAGAAGAAAAATACCGTGGCTGACAGATTTAATTAACATAAACATACAAGGTTTTTATTCCATTAGCATTCTTACTGGCCAAACTATTGCATGAGAGGTTTAGTTGCCATTTCCGATAGAAAATAACTCAGCTGTGCAACATTCTGTCTGGAAAGAGTCCCTCAGACTCTGAATTCCTAGGCCAAAGACATCCTTTCCTACTGCTTCTTCACATTAGTCAAGGGTTGCCTCTAGCAGACACAGAGCAATCTCAAACTTGTCTTGTGAATTTTTTCCTTTTCTCTGTTTATTGGTATTTAACTTGGAAGAGCTGCAGACTGAATAAGGATATTAAGACTCACATTTGAAACAATGTGTTACGTACTAAGGGAATAAATCAAAGTCATGATGTCAGGGGAAAAGCTCTCATTAGATTCAATCAGTTTGGAGTGCCAGTTAATAGAGGGTAGAAACTCTTGGTGAGAAAGTATCAGAGCATCTCATGTGACTGAGGTCCTCCAGGCAGCTGAGTTGGGCCACCCTTTGTGTGCTGGGGCTAGGCAAAGTAAATCCAAGCAGCACAATGCAGTGACTTGCAGACATGCGAACCTGAAGAAGCCCTCCAGCAATACAGCTCTTAGGGCTGTTTGCAGCATTAGCACACATTGTGATACCTCTTCTTTTGAGGGATACAGGCTAAAAAGGTATGCCCTCATAACATCCAAAAATTAATAAAAATACACCTTTGCTCAATCTCTAATTTTGGGATTAAAGTTCCTGAGTTATCCTTTCAGCCTAACCTGTAGCTAGGATGTTTTGTCTGAATGCTGCCTTCGATTTGTAACACCTTGACCCCAGATCAGATACATTTTTCTTCAGTAACTCAACACAGCTTTTAGGACACTACTAGATGACACACTCAAGTCATCTAGGGAGTTAGAGAGACTTGTCCAAATAAAGTAGAATTTACCTGAAGGAGAAAGCCACTACAGGTTCCATCTAAAATTCATCTTGGAACGTCTTTGATAAGTGGTGAGCAGATCTTGTTTGGGTAGGAGTATGAAATTAATTCCATCTAAATATCAGAGGTGCCCATTCCATGGGCTACTGATATATCAGACACAAACACAGAACAAGCAGGTTTTGGTTGAACCATTATTAAATTTTTCAGCTCTGTGATGGCAGCAGGGTAACTAAGAGACCATGCAGATAATTGCAGCAATATGCAAGGATAGCACAAACTAAAATCACTACAATTCATTTAAATCTTCTGCCTAAGGAAATCAATGTAATATAAAAAGATTATCTGAGATAGGATACTGTTGGGAGAGTTCAGATCTTTTTTTATCTGCTGCTCTGTTCCAGGCAGGCTTTTTTTTCTCTCTCAACTCATGCAGTGCAATCATGGTGAGGAGTTCTTGAACATTTTGTGATTCTAAAATTTTCCCCTTATTTGGTTTTGCAGATTCAATCACTTTACAGGGTCCCTAGCCTTCCCCAGGTGTATAGACAGACCCTAAAGCCCTACAGAGACTGTGAGATTCACCCTTGCAGCCTTACTGGTTTGGGTTAGCACCCTGCCAAATGACCCAGAAGAAATCAATCACCTCCTCCTTCCATACACCAGCATCGACATTCACTTCCAACATGCCAGCTCGCAGCCCTCAAAGCAACATTCTTCAAAGCTGTCTCTCTGCTGCTTCTCCTGCAAAACATTGTCTATGGGAAAGGAACAGACAGATGTCAAGGTCAGCCTGTGACTGACAGTCAACAGCTTTTACTTCTCCTCCCTTGCTCACTTTTGCTCTGTTACTGACAGTTCAGCCTTTCCACAGGCGTTCGTTTCCTTGACTGCTTCCGCAGCCATGTATTTCCATTGTGAAAATCTGAAGGCAGGCCTGTCCTGTTGGTTATTTGCAGATCTTCAATGCACACAGACACTGCAACGACATGAATACAGGCCAGCAGCCAAGTTAGTGACATGGGACTCTTTGGAAAAGGAGCTCACATGATATATGTTAAAAATTCAAGTCCTGGCAGAGGTTTCCATGATGATTGATAAATTCCATCTCAGCAATAGCCACCTTGTGCTATTTCAATGGCATGGAAACTTCAGAGAGGATTTTTGGTTTTCCTTTATCTTTTGATATTTGTCACACCAATCTGATGTAAAATCTTGCACTTTATTCCTACAAATTTCGTGACACAGGGAGGAAGAAAACACAAACATCTGAACTACTTGTGAGATCTGCCTGGGAGATTAGATGAAGAAAAATCAAGAGCTAAACCTATTTGTGGAAAAGGAAACAGACTATAACTGTTGTCAGGTGCAGCAGAGCCTCTTGGGAGTCATAAGGATTTGGTCTTTCCAAAAGGAGGCATGCAAGCAATTGAAAAATAGCCATAAAATTATTTATTTTCAGGTAAATGGATGAATTCTCAATTTTACAGGTTGAAGAGACCAGAGGAAAGACATCTGTATGTTTTCATAGCTTGTGTTTGGGTAGTTACTCATCAGAAAAAGTTAGAGAGTTTTGACACTGTGAGTACACCATAAAAACTCATTTTCCTCTTGCACCCCTTACAAATAAGTATCTTCTACTTTCCTCTTTCATCCTCTGGGTTGTAAATAAGGATGGTAACTAAGGAAAAGCATGAAAATGGCAGTCAAGTTTGTGTAGCAGCAGCTGAAAATTTTCTGGTTGTTCAGAAGAACCAAAATCTACTTAGAAGGCACTCAGATGCTGGACAGGAAAACAAGAGGTGTCAATGGGCAAGAGGGGAGCCTGGTGCCCTCAGAGATGTGCCATCCCAAAAGCTCCCTGACAAAGCTCTGTAACTATTCAGCAGCCAGAAAATGCTAAAGCTGAAGCAGAAGACAGAATAGGAGGAGGGAGACCTTGGCACTGTATGGAAGTGGACACTGGATGATTTCACCAGAAACCTCACCACATTTCTCCCTCATGAATGCATGGACCAGCTCTACAGGAAATGCTGTAAGATAAGGCAGCCTCTAATTTTAAATGACTCTTGCATCTAAACCCCAGGTAATGTTGCAGGACTACAAAGCCTCTTTGAGAACCCTTGATGAAGCAGAAATTTTCACCTCACAAGAAAGCCAAGAGCAGGAGTTCCTGAAAAAACAGGCCAAAAGCAGCTACCTAGTAAATAACACTAATATCAGAAAGTCTCCTGGACCTCAAGGAGAAACCAGTGGGCCAAGGACCTGGTCACTGGGCTGTACTGGTCCAAGAGATGCTGCTCAGAACATGAATCATAGAAGCAGGACAGTCACATCCTGTTCTGAGTGTGCTGTTTATTTTTCCTCCTCCTTCAGTCCTGGACATCTCTGCTGTGCCTGCCACCAATGCTGCCAACTGCAGAGGTTATAAGGTGCACAACTGTCAACAGGAACTGAACTATAATCACAGCAGCTCCTGAAGCAGCCATCAACTGGCAGCCAAGTTCAGAGAGGAGCCAGAAATCTATTGGTCAAAAACTTTTCCTAAAACTGACTGTTTTTTTCCTGTCAATGGGAGTGCAAAGCATGGAAAAGTACTATTCTGACTCAGTTATCTCTCCACAACCACTTGCCTTACATAGAGCTAAATCACTGGCCAAAACCAGCAGCTGAGGAAAAGCAGGCTCCCTACCTGGCACACACCAGCCTTGAGGCAGTTTTGGTATGTAAAATCAGTTAATAGAGAAGACTGTCTCTGCCTCCATATCAGTCTTTAAGACTGTATGATAGACTCTGAAGCAACAAACATATTCATTTTACACTGAGGAACTTTGTCCCTGACTTTCTGGTCAAAGACAAGAGGACAGTGACAAGCACAGTATTTAAACTGCACAACACAAGGGTAAAACTGTGGTGGTTTGCAGGGGTCCCAGGATGAGGGAAGAGATGAAAATCTTGACTCCATGTTTCAGAAGGCTGATTTATTATTTTATGATATATATTCTATTAAAAGAAAGTGATATATTTAAACTATACTAAAGAAAGAAGAAAGGATTTCATCAGATGACTCACAAAGAAAGGAACAGAATGATAATAAAATCTTGTGACTGACCAGAGAGTCTGAGACAGCTGGACTGTGATTGGTCATCAAGTAGAAAAACAATCCACATGAGACCAATCAAAGATGCACCTGATGCATTCCACAGCAGCAGATAATTATTGTTTTTCTTTTCCTCTGAGGCTTCTCAGCTTCTCAGGAGAAAAAATCCTAGCATAAGTATTTTTCAGAAAATATGTCTGTGACAGCAGAACTGTGGCCCCCCTAGTGCTGCTCATCTCATGCCCCTCAATGAAAGCCTAAGCAAGGAAGCCTTGGCTAATTTAAGCACTGTAGGAATTTTACCACTGCCTTCCATGGGAGGAGAGTCTCATTGCAGTTATACTGACACCTACCCAGCCACTGCATTTTTATGGGATGCCAGCAGACCTAACATGGGTGATACTATTTTTCCAATGAGTGCCCTTATTAACAGTGACAACATGGCTTGTCCAGACAAGGCACGACTGTGCAAAGGTCACCTTGAAAGGAATTGTACTGAAGATCCCAGCTAGAGGATGCAATTAAAAGTGTATTACTTTAAATAACTCCCAAAGTCATGCCCTCATTGCTGCTGGATGTTGGGAAGGCAGATATTTAAGGGACTCCTTCATTTGTTGAGCTCATCACAAGAAATGTTATTAATGCTTAAAAAGGTTTCCTTTGTGAAATCAGCCATTTAGAGCAGAAAGGTAGTGGAACTTACACAAGCAAGTATGGTCAATCAAAAGCAAAGCTTAGGTTAACTGGCACACAGTATTGGGCAGAGTGCCCAAATAAGACCAGAGCTTCTGTAAGAAAATAATTGTACAAGATAGCCCCTCTGAAACACATTAATATTCAGTCTTCCTGCCATTAGTGTAACTTTCCCTGACCTCAGCAGCCTTGAGCCCAGAGGATGCACACCTTCCAAAGCCCTTTTGCTCCCCTTGCTCCTTAGAATAAGATCAGCCTAGGTGTTTAGGATGGTCCTGTGACAGCTGTGGCTTCCCATGGGACTTCCCATAGCCAGGAAGCAGGGAAGTGGCATAACAAAATACTACATTTATAGTAAGCCAGAATCACCTTGCTACTATTGGAGACTTCACAGGCATCTTATAGAGCATGTCTTGTCTTTTTGTCACTCTTGCTGTTTCACATGCTAGAGTTACCTTCTGGAGGTATGGCAGATACACCAGTCCTCTGGGAACACTCAGCCCTTAACAGGGTGAGACCATAACACAAGCTGGAAAAATGGTGAGATGAAGAAAAGAGTTGTTTTTCCTACACACTCCAAAGAATGCTCTTGAGCACAAGTCAGGGTTGAGCATCAGTTTCTAAAATCGTAGGGCTGCCTGTGTCAGGAAAAGCACCTTCACCCACACTGTCAGCTTTTTCAGGCCAGTAATGGTTTGTAACATTGTGAGCAGAGCAGCAAAATTTTCCTAGCCCTGTCAGTATCCTGGCAAAAAAGCTCCAGTGATTTTGTCAGGTCATCTTCACATCACTTGTGAAGAGTTGACCCAAGATGGAGTGAGACGCTTCCATTCCCCAGACACTGAGCACTGGTCCAGCCATTCCCAAATTCAGGGTTATGACCCCATCTGGGCTTCAGGAATTATGAGAGTATTTATAGCTAAAGGTCAGTTGTACCTAATATCTATGCTAGTGCTACAGACCCAGAGTCATTCACACCCACTTCTGCTTCCACCCCAGTGTTGCCTCATCTTAGTCTTCTTGCTGGCTTTTCAGCAAGGAAGAAGAAATGGGCATAGTAATATTGCATTTCTAGTATCTATTTCTCAAAATTTCAGTTACTATGAAAAAATTCCCCAGTTAGTCTAGATTCACATCAGTATTGCCTTCATTTGAGCAAGTGCTTTACCTAAGAAAAGAAAGTGAAAATCAGAAAATATGGCTCCCTTGGTACTGTTAATATAGTTGAAAAACTTGGCTGCTGAAAAAATAGTACCTCTGTCCGTGGCTTCATAGATAATGTAACCTCTCTCAAATTACAAGAAATATACATGTTATTAGAAAAAAATAAATACAATTTCCCTCTCAAGGAGCTACAGAACTCCTCTCTGAAGCAACTTGTCTGGGGCCATATGACAGAAATCTACTCATGTACTAGCAATATGCTCCAGTGGGAAGCAGGTAAAACAAACATTAGACAAAGGATCAACATGTCCCTGCAGGAACTTACAGATTCAACCAGAAATTCTTTATGTACCAGGTCTGTGAGGAAAACACTTTTTCTTTAAAAACACATCCTGATAACAGCTTCATGCTAAATAATCCCAAAGCCTGCAGAGCTGCCCTTCACACCCTGCCCTAGTAAAATCTCATTATTCAATCTATACAATATAGGTATATTGGTGCTATAGAGAAATGAGGAAATAGGGAAGAAAAAAAAAAAAAGAAAAAAAAAGATGAAGGATATTTATGCCAGCTGGATCTGATATTCCCTCTGATTAAGGAAGTCACAGCGCTGCAGGAACAGCATTGACAAAAAGTCCCCAAATCCTTCTATCTTTTGTTGTATGCTTCAAAAAGTTGTCATTGACTTTGACAAACACAGCTCCAAAATGTTTAAACAAAATCGTCCTTAAAACTATTCACCCACTTTTCTATGTCAGCAAAGTAACTACCTATGCTAGTCAATTCTTTTTGCTCAAGGATCTACCAGGAAGACAGGCAAGTTTGATTTGCACCTGCCTGAAACCACTAGGATGCTTCCCTGTGACCCTACTAAAAGGGATTTTACTGTGTTCCTTGGAGGGGAAGCAATAAAGAAGCCTTGGTACAGCACTTTGTGTTTATGAAGGGATTTGTCCATGAAATTGGTGATCGTGCTGATACTACAGCTAAGAGTCATCATTCCTCACTTTCTTCTCTAATTTGAAATAATTCACAGCAATTTATACATCCTAAACAGTTTCCACCATGCTTATAACTTTAAATAATTTCAAGTATGTAAATAACTAAATTGGAGCCAGAAAAATGGCAGAATACTACTGAAAGAAATGCTCATGCTACACAAACAGGCAAAGACCATCCTCTCCATTAGCAATGGTGAGTGATACAAATTTGATGCCTCATCTGCTAAAAACATAGATTTAAAGTAAATTTAGGAAGAGTGCTTGGAGCTCAACATGTGCCCCAGCACAAGGTTCAGACACAATTCTAATGTCCTTTTTGGTTTTAAAACTCACTCATAACAGGGCAAGACAGAAGGAGAACTGCAGCCTCTTTGAGATGATATAGGACAAACCATTTGGAATTACCCTGGAAAGAGACTGCAGTGCTCAGAGCCAAGGCAGGCAAGAGTTTGATGGTACTAGCTAGTCCAAAAATGAAAATATAGAAGATATAAATCAAAGATCAGTGACAGCTTTGGAAATCAGCTAGTACATTACATCCTGCCAGCCCAAAAACCTGCATCTCCTCAAACTCAGAGGAACTGTCAAAGTCATTACTAAATAACTGAGGGGAACAAAATATTGACTTGAAGTCCTTTGTGCTCATAAATCACAGGTTTCATTTTTCAAGCTGCAAGTTTCCTCACCTATGCAAATGCAAGTACCTCAGGAAGTCTTTCCCGACAGTTTGTTCCTATCCATGTCAAAACAAATTATCCCTGCTATTTAGGCTTTTTTTGGCAAAGCCCAATTATTTTTCTTTACTATTGTATCTACCCTCCAAAAAACAATCAACCGTGACAGTTATCTTCCCATTCATTTTGATTAATTCTGATTTTCAAATTAGTTTCTGGCACAAACACTCACAATGAACAAATGATAGCAAAGTACTTAAAATCCAGGGTCATATAAACACTGGTGCAAATCTTGGGCCCAAAGGCTAAAGTATTGCTCCAGCAAAAACCTCCTGGGATTTTATTGCTGGTTTGAAGCACAGTCTGCAGCATGAAGGTGACAACATTGGTATTGGAGACTTGGACAAAATTTATCTCTGAGGAACCACAAATGAAATCTTAGCAACGCAAACAGGTCTTCTTGTACTTATTGTAAATTTAATCTGTGATACTGATTTCATTTCCTCTGCAGGTTCAGATAACCATCTGGTATAAATCAGACTGATTCCTTTGACTTCACCAGGATTACAATGCTCCAAGCCAGTTACAGATCTCACCCAGTGGCTAAGGAATAATTGCTCATTTTCACTTAAAGCTGGCAAATACTGATAGCTTGAAGTTTCCAACCAAAGGCAAAACTGAGCTAAACGAAAAATATTTTTCTAAAAAATGCAAAAACTAGACATTATTTCAGGTTAGTCTGAAACTTTTAATTAAAATTAAATGAACAGGTTTAGACTTACAAATGACAAATGAAAGTTAAAAACTTTTCTTCAAAAAACACCCCAGCAAATGGATACAGGGCAGGGGGCACAAATATCTATGCTTCACCATAGAGAGTAAAAATAGAAAGGCAGTTTTCTGTCAAAAACACTAGAATTATTTTTTTTAGGGAACAAAAAAGAAAACTTGTTTTTAAAGAACAACAGGGCAAGCTCTACTCTATAAGATGCATAATTCTTCAAAATCTCACTTTTTTTCAGGCTCTGTATGACCTGGTCAGGGGAGCAGAAATCTGTCCTTTCAAGCAGTAGCTAGTTTGTCTTTTTGTGACAACAGCAGCAGAATAGGAACCTCACAATCTCCTTTATATCTTCTGTTGTCTTTTCAGAGTCTGCCCTATGCCTTCAATATCTTTCTAAAGTGAATAGTTTGGTACAAGCTAACATTAGCAAATCCAGGAATTTAGAGAGAACTGGTTTCCTACTGCTGAGCTGTGCTTGGCACAATGGAGAGACCAGTCCACACATAACTGCACAGAAGCACATGTGCTTAGCTGTTGCACTCACCTCTTACATCAGCACCTGTTTTGCCAGGCCCTTGCACAAAGCACTCAGCATGCAACAGCCTTGGCACAGTGGTGTACAGCTGGCACCGGGAGTAGGGCTCAGTCTGCAGACCTGGACGTGCAGGTCCAAAACACAGGAGGTCCAGCATCAAAACACAGCCCCTTCTAGTTCACTAGTGTCAGGAACAGACCATTATGTCTGTCCAAAGGCTATCCCAAACCATTTAGTAGCTGAGAGGGACCTGAGTGCCTGGCTCTGTCTGATGCCTGATGTCCAGAAAGAAGGTGCTGCTCCTGAGGAAGCCTGCCTTTGAAAAATCTATGTGTTGAAATTGCAGCCATTATTCAGCCTCTGTGCTGTGCTCTCAGTTTCTGCTGACTCCTTTCCCCTGTGCCACAGTCAACACAGCTCATTTTCCCTTCCTGCCTCCCCATGTACCTCCTCAGGACACAGCCAGATGCTTATTTGAAAACAGCTCCTGCCTGCTCCCCAGTCTTCCTCTTCCCTTCTCCTTCCCTCTGTCAGCTAATATCTGATGGATTGGATGTCCCTATACACATCATGGTTAATACAGTTTGTGAATATTAAAAAAAGGCAACAACTGCAGTTGTTTAAAATGAGGCAAAATTTGGGTAAGACAATCTCTCACCTTGCAGAGACTGCTATGGATTCTCTTGAAGTGTTGTGAGCTCTTCACCCCAGAGAAAATGTATCCAGTGATACATACATCCAGCCCAAATGACTTGCAGCTACTCCTTGGCATTGCTTGACAAAAGTTTCACTCCTACCAAAAACCATTTCTTTCAGTACATGCTACATAGTCTGATGGCAATCGGGATGAGGATACTCATACAGGGACTGTGCAATCCCTGGGTGTGTGTGGCCCTTAAAACCAACTGAATTCAGCAGACAAAAAGCCCCAACTGCAGAAATAGCAGCTTGGCACTGCCTATTTCTTTTAAAAAGCAGAGTTTATTACCTCCTCACAGCTGGTGCCTGGGTGGCATTAGCCATCTGGAATTTAAGTTTCTCTCTAGGAACTTTGTTTTACCAGTTACATTTTCATTTGCTCTTCAGAGTTAGAAAGCAAGTGAAAATTAAGAGCAAGTATGCTCCAGGATCCTCTGAACTGTACTTTCCAGTTGACTGCTGGACTCTAATCACTAATTTTGCTGCCAGGCATTTATCTTCCTAATGGATGGATTTTGTGTTACCTTTCCAGAGCTGTTTTCTGACAAGGAATTTTAATTTGAGGTGACTTGTGCAGAGTCCCAGCAGGACTGATTCTGAGAAGTGCTCATTATGGGTGTGGTCAGCTCTCCTGGAAGAACATTATCATATTTAATATGTGAGGCAGGAAAGGACAACAGCACCAGCTACTTGGCCCTTGGAGAGTATGATTTTCAGTAGAAAACAAATAAAACTCAGCATCAACTTTGAGAGATAAAAGTAACATCTATTAATTCATTAAATATATTTCACATTAAAATAAATGGGAATCACCTGATTAAAGGCTAACAGGTTTGTGTCAGCTGGACAGTTAGGAGAGACCCTAAATTTCCCCTTCTTTTTTTTGTTTCTTGGGCTGGGTTTTGGTTTTGGTTCTTTTTGCCTATAAACTTCAGACAATGGCTCAGCTGTAGCCCAATCCATTCTTTAAAATTATCTTCCAACATAAAGAGGTATTTCAAATCTTAAATGTAGGGAGTGGAAAGGAAAGGAAATCTGAGAGCACTAGAATAAAAAAAAAAAAAGAAAGGGTGTTGTCATCTAACAAACCTTTCAGACAGACAAACAAGCCTCAAAAGCAATATAAATTCAATGTCTGGCCTGGCCTTGTAAGATAAGCCTGGATTGGGAGCATAAGTTTTACTACCCAGCTTTCAGGCACAGGTGGCTATTCCAGCAGCATGCAAAGGTTACCCAGCAAACATCTGCTCACCTGGGGAATAACATCCCCAAAATGCCTGATCTCTGTGTGCATCATACACTGAACAGCTGCAGATTCAGTCCTTTTCCAAAAGGCTGAAGCAATTAAATTCCCTGTCTAGTTCTCCTACCTTCAAATCTCATGTCTGTAGTGTTTTTGGTCTTTTTTTACCATAGTCTTACACTTTACTTCTTCTGTGAAAACTGCCTTGTAAGTATTCTTACCACCCATTTATGCAAAGGAAGACAAATGTAATTCCCTTGCAGTTGCATAATCTCATTTGTATTCATAGCTATATGAATATTGATGTAAGTTTTTCCCTATCCCTTTCCTTTTCCCAATAGAAGGATCCTGTAAAGAAGAATCCCAAGGAAAATCTGAAAATTTGTTGTAGTGACTCACATTTATTATGCCCCAGCCAGACTTTTCTTATATAAGGCTGAGTCACTCATTAGCTGAACCTTTGCAAAGAAAGAAAAAAAAGGGGACATTTTTTTCAATACCCAAGTCTCAGTTTTTTATGTTACAACAATATGGATTATGGCTTCACCAGAATTTTTATTAAATTTCCTATGACTTTCCTGTTTTTCTTTTTAGTATTTCTTTCACACAGAAGCATCCTTATGACACTTGAACTGACTTGAGTCTTGGGTTGCCAGGCAATACATTTCCAGGTAAAATTGGTTCACTTGAAAACTCTTCTTCCATTTCACATGCTCTGGGTGTTTCATATTTATTTTTCAAAGCCCCAACAACACACATGTGACCAAGATGTATTTTTTTCCTGTGCCTACAAATTCAGTTGTTGAGAGGTCATACCTAGTTTGTACCTTGGAATTGCATTGCCTTATATACAGCCCTCACCCCACGGCCTGCCCAGCCTGCCTGCTTTGGGGAAACAGAGCAGACCTGTATATCTGCTAATTTGCTGTCAACATGAACAAGCTTCCTGGTGACTGTGATTCCTGCAAAACTTCTCCCCAGATCTTTCCCGCTGGTCTCCGTGAATCCAACACATTTGAAACAAAATGCCTGGACAACTCCCTTTCTGACCAAACATTAATATGGTCAATTACTTAAAGTGAAATTAGAGGAAATTGGCATCTTCACAGAACCCTTAATATTTTTTTGTCTCTCAGGTACAAAGTACCCATATGTCACATTAGAAAAGAAAAATTGTGGTTCGCATCCAGTTTCCTAGGCTTCACTGGCAAATTTTGACAATGATGTTGGTGGATACTGTCTAGATGGCAAAAAACTAAAACAGATTTACCAGATTTTCCCCAGAAAAAGCCTTAGGAACCCCTGTGGCTTCAGCTACCCTTAAAAAGATGATGTAGAACAACAACCTGCCTTAAGCTTTTACAATTACATAGTAAAAACCAACACAGTGCTTTTGTCCAGTAGGAAAACAAAGTGAACAAAGGTGTGCTGGTCAGTGACTGGCAATTCAATAATACCTGGAGAAGCGTATCTTGCATCTTGAAGGGATTTGATGCCCATGTTTGTACATCTACTGCCCAGCAGACAGGAGTACAACCACAAACATTTATGGGTAGCATCTGCCAATGGGCTTCAGATTTATTTGGAGGGGAAGGTCTCTGAAGTTAAGGAAAGAGTTCAAGCCCCATATTTAGTTTGAACCTTGCCTGGTGGATGGCTCCCACACCTCTGAGATTTCCAACTATCACATCAGATCAATTTTTCTCCAAATGAAAGCTGTCCCAAAGTGGCTAATCACTGTCACGTCGTTTCTCCATCAAGAGCCAGTCAGGGATTACACACATCTAACTCATTTAGACAACTGTGTCAAATATCTCTGCTGAGAGATTGACACCAAATATTTGGCTTCAAACATGGAGATGCTTCAGGCAGAAACACAGTGAGGCCACAATTTCATAGAGACCTTAAACCACCCCAGCCCAGCCCCCAGCAGATACCTCTCACTCCTACCCCTCACCTGCCCCTTTGCTGGTATTGCCCCAAGTATTCCTACAGCTTCACAGTCCACGGGGTAAAAAAAGTGATCCAGTGAAAGATAAACTCAAAACAACAAAAAATAAGGTAAGTCTCAACATGGATGGGTGGTCTAGCCCCCACCAGTACATGACCCCAACAGCAAGTCCAAGGCCACCAGAGAGGAGGAGATAGAAGGGGGATAGACTCTGTGAGTAAGCACAGAAAGTGGGTAAGATTGTTCTTTGTGGTAACCTGTGGCCACATTTAAGGAAGGAAAGCAAAGCCCCCAGCAAAGGAAGAGTCAGGAGAGCATCAGCCAGGTGACACAACAAGATGAATTCTCAAAGGTCCAAGCATGTGTGCTGGTTTTTTCCATTTAAGACTCATGCAAATAACTGTGACTGATTTTCCTACTGTGCATGCTGTAAAGAACTACTTCTGCTCTTATGCTGTACTTCAGGCTAACTGAAATAACAGTAATTTTCACCACAGATAGCTGACATTTCTTGTCCAGCAAGGATAGTGAGGTGTAGTGGACCTGAAAACTCTAGATGTGAAAGCTCACCTTCAGAAGTGCCCAAGCCCTGCAGGGTGTTTTCCAGGGTATGCAAAGGCTACAGGAGGGTGTCTAAACTGAATTGCAGGAGATAGGCAGAGAGATAGCATTGTGGGTCAGAAGAAGAAATGTGTGTGGTGCCTGCCAGGATCCTAAGCATCCCAGAGAATCTGACGTGTCACCAATGTCTCACAAAGAGGCAAACTGCAGCAGGAGAGATTCCAGACTCTTAGCACCTACATATCAAGTCGTGCTGAAAGCAGAAAGAATACATCAAATGTTGATTTTGAAAATGAAACTTGATCTGCCCACAGCCAGTTTTTGCACTTCCTTTTCTGTTGACAAAGAAGAGGGTCAATATTTGCTATTCTCAGGCTCTTATGTGCTTGCTACAAATACATATTTGCATGAAGCTCAGCACTACCAAGGCTTTTTGATGGTAAGCTAAAAGAGCAAAAATTAACTTAGCAGTGTTAAAAATAAGAGGGAAACCTCTCCTCAGACTACTAACCCTGGTGGACAATGTTTCAACGTACTTGCCTCGCTTAAGTACTCTGTGAATATGACTTCCAAGAAAAAAATTATTATATTTCAGCTCTAGACTAACCTGAGCCACACCATAGCTCAGCTGTTGAAACCAACTTCTGAAATGATCCCTGTGAATACAATTTTGTCAAGCAGAGTTGGTGCTGCAAGCCAGGATCAGCTGAAGAAATGTGGATTACATCTGCCTCATTGAATCCTGTTATTATCATTATTACTTCACAGCTCATATTTTCTTCCCAGTGCGAGGCTCTCCAAGTGCAGGAATTCGCTGAGCTCCTGGTAACTTGCCACACACACTAACAAAGCTGGCATTTATCATGGCCTGTCAGAGCAGCATTGCAGCTGCTGTATTCCTGATCCCTGCTCCTGCATGAAAAGCCCTGGGCCCTGCAGGCAGGCCTGGTGAATGCACACACTCAGTAGTGCACAGTGCCACACTGCTCATTTCCCACTAGCCCAGAACCTGCCACCTGCACTTTGTCCCGTTTCTCTCGCCCCCAGCTTTGGCAAGATGCACCTGCTTAAAACAACTCCCTTCACCTCAAAGGCTGATGGCTGCTCTCCCCTCCTTCTGCCCATTTTCCACCAGCACAGCTCTGTTCCCCTGGTTGGGCTTTTCCACACAGTTTCATACCTTGCAGTGGCAAATATCAATGCTGTGACTGGACACACTGCTGATGGTCGAGGCTGGCACCAAAGGCAATTGTAATACTGCAAAAAATTTTTTGACAAGCACCAAAAACCATGTCCTACAGTAGGCATTCCCCATGGCTACCAGCTTAGGTGCAGGTTTGTATGAAAAGGAAATCACGGAGGCCCTGTCAGCTCTGCCTCCTGGCTCAGCTGGCAAACGCTGTGTGATGTTAGTGTACAAAAGAACAGTCCAGCTTCTCAATAGCCTCTCCAGCAGCTTCTTCAGTTCATTTTTCCATTCATGAAACATATGTTTTTTAATGGTCATAATATTGTGGGCTCTTGGTGTTTGCAGCACATTTATCTTCATAGAATTGCATTTGGTTTGGCTGTCTCTGCCCATCATAGACTTTGCTAATTCTTTTATTTTCTCCTGGCAGGATTAATGAGCTCATGGCTCACCTTTGTATTTTTAGTGCTTTTGTATTACCATACTTTGGATGGAACTACACAGCTCCCTAAGAGACCTTAGAGAGACCTAAACAAGTCATGAAAGAGACAAAAAACTCAAAATCAGCTTCCTCTTCTTTGCCTCCTTAAGAGCTTCTTCAGTGAGCCCTGAAGACAATGCCACGGCTTCCACTACCTGTCAACATATTGAGCTTCCTTTTTTAGGCATCCAATATTGGGAAACAAACACTCAAAACTACTGTGTCCTGTTGCCCACACTTCATTCTTCTGTTCAAATGAAGAGTGAAGTGTGAGGAAGACAATAATTATTAGTATAACCAATTCTATACAAGGACTAAGATCTACTAACTATCATGAAAGTAAAACCTGACTCCAGAGAGTAACTATTCCCAACTTTTTATTTGTGTATGTTAAATGAGGAATGGGGTAAAAAAAAAAACAGATGGAGAAAATAGGGGGTCTTTTCTTTTTCCTTCATTTTACCCCTTGCTGCAGCATAATTGTTGAAGGTGTTTAAAGACATTCTCATCCTTTTCAACTCTTTCTTTCCCACAGCTGCCCATGGGCTGTGGTATTAGTGTGAAAGTGGGGAGAGCAGTTCACCGAATACATGAACAGATATCTTGTTTCTTTCTCTCAGCAACTCTGGGGGCTACTTCCACTATTTCTGTTTATTTTTTAGTTTTAACTCAAAAATTCTGGATACACAAAATACACAGGACAGCTCTTTTCACCTTTGTTTATCCCTGTACCAGGCAATGTTTTTTACAAGTCTCTGTATCCTTAGCAATGTTTAAGTTTTCATCCCACCTTTTCTTTTGGATGGGGCATGCTAAAGCTCACATATCCTCATGGGCCAGGGTTAGAAGGTCCCACGACCCACCCCATCAGCCAGAGGAAGAATATATCCCAGTGTGAGCTCTCCTGTAGCCAACTCTGCAATCCTCTCTGCATGCAGCTCCTCTGGGCTATGCAAACTTTACAAAACTCAGTGGAAGATTGTGGATGTCCAAAAGTACACCAAAAAGACAACCAATAGGATTTTCAGATATTCTCAACAGGCCTATTTCCACAATCAGATTCCTTCAGAAAACTGCACTGTTGTCATCTGCACTACTTGGCTTTTTAAAAAGCTTTGAACTCTGAAGCATAAGCTCTTTGTAAAACCTGCTGCGATTTTTCCCTTTTCTGCCAGCCCTAAGACTGGGTCTCACAGGCTCTGAAAGAATGAGCGACATTTCCAGCCCCATTCCTTGTCACACAACCTACCCTGTGCTTTCAATGTGCTTTTCAATTTGTCGGGTCTAAACCAACCCTCCTTACATCCTTACAGCTTACCCCCATGCACAGTATTGGGTAGCATCCCACAGCATGGTAAGCACCTTATCCCTGGGCTGGCTGTATGTGGAACAATTATTACATGAATAAACTTGATGTGTGGTGTGGTTTGTGTTAGCATGGGCAGGGCAAAGGCAAACCTTTGCATACAAGTAATATATTAGCCCAAGAAAGGGCTGAGGTCCTACAGGAATTTTTTTTCCATGGCTCCAGACAAGCCTGAGAAAGCACTGTTTTCTGCTTGGGTGAGATTAAATATCAACACTGCAACACACTTGTTGCAAAGACCAGGGGTGTTTCCCACCAGCTCTGCCTGCTTTAGGGTACCTGGCAGCACCCTGGAGGCAGCACCAAGCTGCAAACATCAGCATGATCCAGTACCTTGCACATGCAGCTCCCTGCTCCTGCCCTTTGCCAGTGCACGGGCAGCACCTCTGGCAGCTCTTGTTTCAGAGCTGCTTCTGCCAAACAGAAAGGCTCAACCTGCTCCATGCCAGGGCAGCCTCCAGGCTCCCCTTATCAATGGCTGCTGCCACTGGTGAGCAACTCTGCAGCTCTGAGGCCACATGGAAACTCTCATAAAAACTGTGAAAAACAGGCTGTTTTTATCCTGGTAGGCATTAACAGAGCACCCAACATACCTGTGGGACAGAAGAGAGGGAGAGGTCTTGCAGTCTGGCTGGATTTACACACAATGCAGCTTGAAGCTGTAGATAGCCCTTGCAGCAGACATCCAACTCCAGGGTAAATCCATCTGCATGCATCCTAACTGGAGCCTAAGGTGTCCAGAACAACAGGTTTTTTTCATTTTTCAGCAAGAGAGAATCAAAGAAGTGCTAATCAAAGTACATCCCACTAAGAAAGTCTACCTCAAAATATATCCTCTTCCATGTAAAAAACCCACTTATTCTGAGGACTGAAAATTGCTTTTAGACTTTTAGCCTTCACAGACTCCTGTGCTTTTAGGTTTCTCTTTCCACCATGAACTTAACTTTCTTCTTAGTCTCTGGCCTTTTTTTTTTAGTATCTGTTCGAAAAACCACAGGAAGTAAGGTTGCTGATTAGATGCACCCAGTAATCCATACCCAGGTTGCCTGTGATATGTGAAAAACCACTGCTAACACTAGTAGGGCCATACATTCTTGGAGAGTTTACCCACAGGTGAACACAGGCAACATGGTGGTGAGTTATACAGTCTCAAGCTGAGGAACTTCAAGAGGGAGTACCTGCATTCTGACATATTTATGAAACCTTTAACTTAGAATCTTTCAGGTAACTTCAGATACACATTGTATGTGTCAGGAAAGAACAACCCATCCCTGCCTTATAACCCGTGACTTGAATAGATGGAGTTATAACAGACTCCTCTGCTGGAAAGGCAAAGGGCTAAATTGGACCTAGTGGGTGGAATTTAACACAATACTCTCTGCTCTGACAGTCCTTTTGTAACACCAAAGCTGGAAAGCAATATTCTTGGCTCTCTGATGTTCAGCTTTCTCCATCTGTAAAAAGGGTTTAATAGTACTTACCTAGCCCACAGACATGTTGAGACAATTTGCCTACCACATTTTGAAGTCTGCATCTGAGAGATGCTCTACAAAAGTAACCTATTATTTAAAGCACAGTCCTTTTGGAAAAGCAGTCAAAAATAATTAGTTGCATATTCAAGAGTGTTCGGTAGTCCTTTTTCTTTTCATTGATGGTCTTCACTAAATATTTCTTGCATATTTTAAGAATTATACGAATGAAAACTAAGTAATATCTGCCTGAGAAATCATCTTTTGAACAATACCAAAAAACTGGGCAACTGAAAAAGAAGGAGGTTATTGTTATCTCTTTGAATTTTCCTTTCTTTCTCAGGTATAAGCCTAGAAGACAATAGAACAGAGCACCATAAATCAGAGAAATCTGCACAGCATTGTCTCCCTTGGTGCTCACTGCATAGAACATGTATTTTTCTGGGTTTAGTCATCGCCTTCATGTGAGCAATGATCCATTTTGTTACGAAGAATCTCTATTGGTGGCAAATTAATATAAGTGGATTCATTAAATATGTTTTCCTTTGAATGTGTGACTGTGTTTCACCCTCCTTAGAATACAAATGCATCACTGCTGTGTGAATCAATAGGGTTCTTCTAATTTTACAGGCACAGACAGAAAACAAAAAATGGCACCAGTTTATTTTTTTACCACAAGTTAAAAATATCTCAAAACAAACTTCTTTGTCACACAGGGATTGATTTTTATCTTAGGAAAAGTATGTTCACAGAAAAGAAAGAAAGTATTCTGTACATTCCCTAGAAGTAGTGAGAACTTTAGTTGTCTGAATATATATATATATATATATATATATATATAAAAAATATATATATGAACCTCCACAGCATCTGCCTCTTCCCTGTGTTACCCCACCACCAGCCCAGGCCCCACTGGCTCCCATCGGCTGCTTTTCCAAACCAACAGCTGCTTCTCAGCTGCCATCTCTTCTTTGGTGTCTTTTCACCTCATTGTCCCTGGGCACACACATGATCTCAAGTAAAGAGATCTTAACTGGGTGCAAGAGCGCTATGGACTTCTCCAAAGGACAACTAGAAAACAACTGGTCTCTTTGCCTCTGCCCCAAATTAATATTGAAAATATCTTTCAAATGACCTGACAGTACAACCTAAAGCAGCTCCTTCCAAACAATTTTAAGCTACTCTGTGCTTGACATAGATTTTATTTTACTTTTTTAAGTAGAAGGACAAACCATGACCATAAGCTGATAGCTCAGGGTCATGGATAGCTTTGAATTTCCTGGATGAACTCTTCAAGCTTCTGTCAGAAATTCAGTACTTACAATGAAAAAAAAACCAAAAAAACCACCCTCAAACAAATCCAAACAACCTCCTCCCCAAAAAATAAACCAAAAAACCAAAACAAGCCCCAAACCTGTGTGTTTACCCTAAGAATCAGGAGAGTTCATTGTGTAAGTTTGTACTTAGAAAGTTTTACAAATGCATTTTACTTACTTCAGAGACAAAAGCATCTGCACCAGTGCTCTTCTGGCCTATCAACTGCATAAATTCCTTCAATTAGATTTCTTCTTTTTACTAGACATGTTAGGAATACACTGGAAAAGATCAGTCCCAGGTTTAGTCAATATATTCCTTTGCTGCTTATGTAGTATGCCATGAATATTTTGAAATTATTAGATCTCAGATCTTTTTATGAACAAAAGACAAATGTCATCTCCCCATGAACATCAACATGAGACATCAAGCTTTTAAAATGCTGTTATTTCCCCCATCCTCTGTTTCTTAGAATATCTTAACTCTGACTGTGTTAATGCTTTTAAAATTACTAGGGAAAATAATTTCTTGGCTGCCACTTTGCCAAGTTTCACTGTGAAATATTTTTTTGTATCTCATTACTCCATTATGAAACTCTGAGAGCTGGAGCCAAAGAGCAAACCTAAACTGGGAGCAATATTGAGCTATAGTCACCATCCAGCATAGCAGTTCACTGTAGCTATAGTTCATCTGATCCTGCTCATTTGGGGTCCAGACAAATGTATTAGCTGAAAGATCAGGAAAAATCCAATAAGGAAGCTTTCTTGGGAGACCAGAGCATCCAGGTGAGCCTGACTGCTTTGCAGCTGCCTGCAAGCTGAGGTGAGGATTCTGAAGAGCAGCAATTGCAATTTTATGATCATGTTCTATGGTACAACCATTTTCTTTTGTGTTAAATTCAGTATAGGTAAGATGCTGAAGAGTCAACAAATATCATACTGAGTGTTAAGTCCCACATTTTTAAAAAACATCACTGTCACATGTTTTTTTAGGAAGGCTCATACATGTTAGGAAAAATCTGTTTCACTGTGAAAAACATCTATGCCATTATTTGTCTAAACCCTATTATTTTTATCTTTAAACTCCCATAACAGTTTGTTGTCCTTGAATGTGACTGACATGTCACAGTGAGATGCACAAGCAATTAGGAAAAATTTACTGCTTCTTTCTATATCCCATTCATTATTTCAAGCTGTTGAACTTGGACCGACTTGGTGGATTGAACAGATTTTCCAACAGGTAATTGACTTCAAGAGAAGGCCTGGAATAATTCTAGCTGGCTGTTACTCTGGGAATGAGTTCCCTCCATTAATTAATCACTCTGAGGAGAATTTTTCTTTCTGAATAAACTCATTATTTTTAAACATACGACATTTAGCTGTATAAATAAACTCCAGAACTGTGATTTAAAATGTGTGCTAACTGTAGGCACGACATGCCATGGATAGCAGAGCCTCCTCTGCATTTTCTGGAGCGACTTTATCTTCTGATTACAAAGAAGTGGGGGCAGGGAAATGAACTGACTTGTGATTTCACCCACTTATAACCAGGATTTCTTTACTTGCATGATTGTTGCATTTAAAATACACTCAAGGAGACATCAGCTGTTCTAGCTGGAGAGGACCAAAATGTACTGAAAGACAAAAAAAAAAAGCATAACCAAAAAGGACAAAGCCCAATCAAATACAAAAAAAGGATGCAACAAATTAGTTTTTCTAACAGAGAGATGCTCAACTGTATCAGTCCAGTGAAAGTCATTCAGACCTTTTTAATTTTAAAAACTGTTTTTCACAGTTTGAGGCTTGGACAGATATTCTGTTCCAAATCTGGTTTTAAGATCTGAAGACATTACTATCCACATTGCTAACAATATCCTAGCTAATTTTATCTCAAGTGGATTTATATTTTTCAACAGCAGGACTGGGTAGAAGTTTGTCTCTATTGGAAAAGCTGATTTTTAAAAAAACATCTCTCTTGTAAAACAACCACTGAGTGTCTGGTAACAGTTTCTGTCTGCAAGTCTAATAAAAAGCCAAAGAAAATTTTTCATAGAATCAACTATAAAAATATACAACTCATTCCTGTACCTGACTAATGGAATGGGATTAGTTCTAATCCTCATTGTCCACAAAATGTTGCGGTGGTGAGAAGTTCACACTGTGTTCCTGAAATGAAGTACACTGATGGATGTTTGCTGGATGGTCCAAAAGCTGAGGTATGAGCCTCTGCTGAAAGGATGTCTGTAGATGCACCTTGAAGCATTCAGTACTAGCTACAGTCAGGGCATTACCCTGACCCAGTAAGGCCATTTTTGTCCTGCCAGTGCTGCTCTGCATCAGTGATTTAGAAACAACAGTGAATACTGGCTTCAGACTCACTCTGGACCACTTGGCTATTGCCTTTTATCCCTTTCTCTCTCTGCTGTTTTCTAGTCTTCTTAGAAAAGAACCTGAATAGTTCCCCACACCTATCCAGGCTGAACTGCACTCAAGGCAACTCTAGTTCAAAAACCAGTTCCTCTTCTACCAAAGAAAAAACACCATCTGTCACAGCACTATTAGTACCTCATTAGAAGTCACAAAAGTCCTTTCCGTGCCTGGTACACCAGCCCACAGCAGACAGTAGGTGCATGGCTGGCCAAGTATCCAGACCCTTTATGGACTGGCAGACAGGCAAAGCACTTGACCCATTGGCTACAAGTGGGTAGGAAGCCAATCAAAATAGAAAGTCTCTGCCTCCTTGGGTATTAACATGATGCTCCAGAGTGTACAATTAGAACAAACATTAACATAATCATTGGTTTTCAGGGCTCCCATTTTAAAGCAACGTTTTTCTAGTAACACCTCTTCAACATCTCTCCCCCATTCAGCTCCGAGGTATTAAACTGGGCCCAGGCCAGCAACAACAGTGGAGCTGTCCCACCTGGCAGTCCCAGCAGTCTGCTCCATCAGCTCCCACAAGCCCATTGAGCAGCACATATAGGCAGAAGGCTGCAGCTGCAGCCCTGGCTATGCTTCACTCAGACGGTATGCACTCCCCATTCCAAAACAGCCACAGCTTTATTAAAGCTCTAACTAAAAAACTAGGAAAAAAGAGAATGAACCCCAAATTCATTAAATTCATTTAAACTTTTTCCAGTCGCTGGGGAAGCTCCAGTCTGCATGATGACTACAAAAGCAAAGCATTTAACAGCCCTGCCATGCAATTTGAATGTGTCTGTACAAGACAAAAATTCAAACCTTTCCTACTCAAGCTATCAATCAAAGTGAAGCTAAAATTACAGTTTAACAAGCAGGTATACATGTTTTAGTTAGCAAATGAGGCAAGCAGGGCACATTATTTTTAGTTGCAGTGATGAGGAAAAGAGTGAAAAATAGAAGGAGGAAGGAAGGAAAAATTGTGTCTCTCCATTTGGCTCAGGCTTCTGAAGGTTTAGTTAACATTGGCAGCATTTGGATACGATATGTCTCTTAATGGCATTCAAGAAGTCTCTTAGACTGAACTATTGCTGTGCATGTAATTATATTGCAATTTGTTTTTTTTTTTTTAAAACGAGCTAGAAAAGAATGATTGAACTTGCCCCAAACTTGCCAATAAATTGTGAACTGTTTTATTAGGTGAACCCATGGGGCCAGGATGACCATGCACCACTGCTTTTCAAGCAGATGCTCACCAAAATCCAATGTGCATCAACATGCATTTTCTCCTTGATTCCAAATGCTTTTCAGCTGAAACCACAGAAAACTTTTAAATTGCTTATGACAAAGTCTGGATCAGCAATGAGCTGATTTTCTCTCTCTTAAATTATGGAAACAATTTGCCCAAACACAGCCATCATTCATCTTCCCTAATACTATACAAAAATATGCCAGCTGCAGGATCACTAATCAGACTCTTAGGCTGGTCCCTTGGACCTGAAGTTAGCCAAGTTTTCATTCTCTGCATTGGATCAGCAAAACAGCTTCCCATAACATTGGATGATGGAGGAAGGTATCTAATTTATCTTGCAGGTACAAACTGCTGACCATATCAACAAAATACACAAATACAGTCTTACCTACCAAGAAGCTTCAGTTCCAGCAGGGTTATGGCTGTTGTTGTATGTTTTTTCTAGATGCTCTTTGGTAAAAGTGCTCACCCTTCCAGCTTTAACTCTGCCCTCCACATATATACACCACCATGAACAAAGTCACAACAGTGTTAGGAACAAACAAGTTCCTCTCAGCACTTCTTGAAATGTAGAAGACCATGACTATGGATGCCAGAACTCTGTCTTGACCTCATCTTTTGGTACATTTGGCTCCAAAATCACAATCCTTTACTCTGTCTAAGGCATATCCATCCATATGCCTGGATAAGGCATAGCCAGCACCAAATTCAGGTAACAGAGGCTGGACATTTTTGCTAGAATTTCATTTAAACAGAGGTAAACTGCTTATCATAAACAATGCAAGGCTGCCTTCTAAAAAACTTGAGGCAGAACTCTTTTTGCCAAAGACGAGAGGTCACCATGAAATGTAAGCTGCTCTTCATAGTAAAACAACTTTCTTTTTGCTAATGTTCAGTGGGAAAAACTCAAGGATGCCACTCAATCCATTTTCAGAATAATCAGCCAAACAAAACTAAAAGGAAAGGTTAGGCTGTCTCACGATATCAGAATTTTCTATTCTATTATCATACTATACACTATTCTCATAGGTTTGATGAATGGGGAAGGCAGAGGAAATATCTTTTTCTTTTCCTAATTCTTTCCCATGAGGAATAATTTCCCAAAGGAATTATTTAATCATAAATTACAGCTAGTAACTCACTGAAGAGGGAAAAGAAACAAGTCAGTAATGAAGAATCAACTTTTTGGTCCCAGCAGGGAACTGAAAGAAGCAGCTTTTTTCTATTACTATTTAGCCCATCCTGGGGTGTGACTCATTAGTGCTTTCATGGCTCACCAGGATGTTTTGGTCAGTCTTTTAAGAACAGTTTGATCTGGTTTTCTGTTGTTTTCAGGGCCCACACTGCATTTTCTCGTGGCTTCTAGCACTCTCCTAAACGCTGGAGGTGCTTGAGGTTCAAAACTGCACTTAGGGGACAAAAAGGTCACTGAGCCAAAAGGAACAGCTATACTGAGCTTTTGTTCCCCAGCAGAAAACACCTCAAAGTTTTCAATAAAGCAGATGTTTGAATTTCTGAGCAGCTGCCAGCTCATGGGTGTGAGTGGATTCAGCAGGGCAGGAGTGTTCTGCTGGAGAGGGTCTTGAGAGCTTGTTGTGCTGTGCCCCTGAGCATGGAAAAATGCCACAAGTGAAGTTTGTGGAAAAGAAACACGGGCAGGCTGGATGGCTGGTCTGACAAGAGACTGTTTCACTAAAGTGAAATGTGTGCAGAAGGGTCTGGGGGTGTTTAATAACTTTGTAAGGGCTTTGCAAACTTTGTGTTTACTAACTTTGAAGGGCTTTTGATTTTTAACTCAGGGGGTTAGAGAATTCTGTCACAACTGGCATATGTCCTGGAAAAAAACAAACTTGTCCAACCGGTGTTAATACAAACAGGTCCTGTCCCCAGCAAGCAAACAGCATGGGCGAAACAGGAAAGTTTGAGAATGAAGTCAGAGGTAGGAGTTACTGGGAATGGAAAAGCAACAGCTGAGAGCCAAGTAAACTACCTGAAATAAAGTCAAAAGCCTCCATAAAGCGACTGTTCTCCCCCAAGCTATCCAAGCATCATATCCAAAGTGCTTCATTATCTTCTAAAACCTGGTGAATTCAGCCTGGTTAACAATACTGACAGTGAATCTCAGAGTTTAACGGCCCTTTTGTCCTGTGTTGTCCTTCTCTGTAGGACAACAAAACAAGTGTAAGCAGCATCTGGGCATGGAGAAGAACAAAGAGGGGAAAGTGAAATGGAGAGTTTCAATAGATTGGAGAGAAGCAAGAAATGTGATAATCTGAAAAAATGAAATGTCTGATGTGGAAGAAAAAAGACATGTCCTGAGGCATGTCCTTGCACGTGCAAGATTCACAGATGTTGGCTGGGGGCCTGACAGCCGAGAGCTGTGATGGTAAACTTGCAGTTGGAGAGGTATCAACCCAGGACACAGCAGTACCAGAGAGGAGCACTCCCCCAAGCTGGCCTGTGCTGCCTCAAAGACCAGCGCAGAGGCTGCCTTGGGATTTCATGACTGATTTGAGTTCTCATGGTTGCAGGGGAATTCTGTTGCTAAGCTGCTCCAGCTGCAAATCTTAACAGTAATGGTTGCATGCATCTCGTCACCACATTTATCAGCCTGGAAAATTAAGAGATGAGGAAAACAAGCAATGCCATGCTATGCTCCACTGGGTTTTCCCCTTAACATGGAGTGTCACCAGTGCCAGCCACAATGAATACAGGGAAGAAAATTTGGGCAGCTGCAACCAGACTAATTTGCACCCACTAAAAGTATTACATTGGATACCACAAAAGCAGTTTACTTGAACTCATCACAGTTGGAAATAGATCTGTCCTGCAGGAAGCAAAGCCATCACAAAAGAGTGGGGGCTTTTTTGCCTTTCTGTCTTTGGTGGACTCTTACTGTTGGATGTTTTTGGGCACTCCAGAATAACCAAATTCTTGCATATGGTGAAGCCTGGTATGGAGAGCTTCCTGCTACCATGTTTTTTTTTTTTGCCGGACTGTAACCACTTGGTTTGAATTAACCCTGATGGTTTTGCCTAAATTGTTTTAAATTTTTTTTTTCAGCAAAATGGTTTGACTGTTTCCAAAGCAGAAGCTGTTGTTTGTGTTTTTATGCTTACAAGATCCTTGCGCAAGCAACTCTGAACCCCATGTTCTGGAGCAATGACCTGGTATTTGTCTGACACAGCCTTTACATATGAAGAGTAAAAACTAATGTAAAAAGTTACCCTAATTATGGGTAACTTGGGTTGTTGGAAAAAGAAACTGCAACAGCAAAATTCTCCTTTAACAGTTCACACAAGCTTCATAGAAGTTTCTAGCACAATTTCATAGCCCCAAAACTCACCCATGCTTGGCATGTTCCTGCTTTTTCTGACTTTCTGGTGAGAAAACACAAAGGAACCCGGTGGTGGGGGTGTCTGTATTCAACTGACAGCTAGGCAGGAAAGAAGGAAAGAGAGAGATTTTGCCTACCAGAAGATAACACTGTTCTACATGCTCACACACAGTGCAGAAGTGGAGCAGAAGTATATAAAATGCCTTTTACAAACACCCATAAAGCCAGTTTTGTAATTATGATATGAAGTATTACCAGTTTTTAATTTCCCCTGGTTCCATGATTATTTCCAGCAACATAGGAGTTAAACAGGCAGCAACTGAGCTGAAAACAGGGACCACTTGTTTGGATGCAAGACAATAAGCTACAGAAGGAGATGTGGCTACACGGAAAGATCCCGTGATCTGGACTTGGAAAGAGTGTCAGAGAGAAAACAAAATAAATAATAATGAATTGTAGCACTTGGGCTTTTCAAACTTGGTATGATCATTAACTGATGAGATTAACTTGAAGACAAAGTCCAGGCAATGACAGTATAGGTAAAGAAATGAGCTCAGGGGAACATCTAGCCAGCAAAAGGAGAAAGGAATTTGCTTTGGAGAAAGACCCTGTTCGCCACAAAGCATGGACCTGCTCTGGTGCAGACCTTCACACAGTACTGCTGGGAACCTGCTGAGAAGCTGAGAACAGCAATGGGAAGCTACAGAGGCTATAGGTCAGGCTCCTTCACCAGCCACTGGAACAAGAAGGTTTCACATACTGCTTCTGGGGTAAACAAATGAACAAGGAGCCTGAAGAGGCTTTGAACTACCATCCTAGTATAAATAAATAACCTATTTGGTCTGCTGTCCTGGGAATGTCTACCTTAGTGCATAACTCCAAGTTAAGGGAATTTGACAGCATTAATCCTGGATTAGCTGTTATCTAGTTTTTTTCACCCACAGCTACAAAAGGAAAGTTCTGACCTCAGTGTGCTGATGGAGTGGAAAACATCACCACCAGTGGGCTCCTTGAGAATGTTGGTGTCTCTTCCCATAGTAAACCTCTCTTTCTCCTCCTCTTTCCCTGACCCAATGGTGACCTATCACGGTACTTCAGTGGGGTGTGGTTAATAGGTTTGCACACCACATTGTCTAGAGAGACACGTACAAGTCAGAAGAAGAGAAGAACGGTATTGATGGGCTGATAATGTCCACAAAAACAGGAAAGAAGGATAGCTTAATCTGTAAAAATACAATATATTTGGAGCTGAACTCAGTAAAAATTTCTATTTTGGTTTACTTTCTCATCTTCCATGGTTTCACAGGTAAAAGTCTGCTTTTTTGCACAAACAGCCACAAAAAATATTTGGATTCAATGACCATTTGTCCATGACTATTGAAAGAAGGTGGAGTGATGGAGAACAATCTGGTAGGAACTATGGATTTATGTGGAACATAATAGAGAGAACTGCATAATGACTGATTGGTTTGCTCAATACCTGGCCAGGAAAAATAGAAAGAGAGAGGGAGGAATCTATTTCAGATTGGCCTAAAGTTATTTTCAGTTATTCCCACCAAAATGGAAGGAAAAAAATCTGAAAAACTTGAGAATTTGAGTCCAGAATAGAAGCCTGGAGCTGACTTCCAAACTGCAGCTGCTCAGCAGATCTGCAGCACTGCCAGTTCTTTGGCTTCTTGCCTAATGGTCACAAGGAAGAATTAATATCAAAACCAATTGCTAATACAAGCCATATTTTAAATATTTGATCAACAATTAAGCTTTGACTTCTCAAGAACTGACAAGTAATTCACAGCCTGTCCCAATAAAGTTGGTGTCATCAAAAACATTCTAGGCTAACGGTACCAACAATGTTACCAGCATAGTTTCTGTCATGCCAAAAGTGATATTAAAAAGAAACCCAAACATAATTTGGAACAAGAAACATATGTAAGTGATTCAGACACACAATTGTTTGGGGGAGGTTTGTTTTGTTTTGTGATGTTTTTAATTACAAATCCACAGGAGATCAATGCAAGTATCAAAATCATCACAATAAAATATTTAACCTCCTAGCTGGCTCAAGTAATAGTCATGACAACAAGAGGCTGCCACATCCAATCCCTGTGAAGAAACCAAATGGTAAACAGACACTACAGCTTGTCAGGCTGCAGCCTTCTCCTCTGAAACCAAATACCCATAGAGACAAGGCAGAATGAACTTGCTGTTATGATAATTTCTATAAAATAACTGGATATTAGAATGAGAGATGATTGTACTTTACTGTTTGAAGTCACTTGACCTTCTACTGAGCTTTTCACTTGAAGATCAAAACCTTATTAAAAGCCTTAGTAAATGAGGTCTCAGAGCACTCCAACATGAAAGAAATCTTAAAATCTTTCACTTTTCAATTCAGGAAGCCCAAAGGAGACAAACTAGCTCTAAAATTAATTTGTTTCAGCTTATGTAGCACATGGGCAACTTCTATGGGCTCCAACAAAAGATCAGTACATTGTGTGGTTTTGAATTATTTTGACCCAATTCATCTCTTCCAAGGTTTTAAAAATAACAACACAGCGTGCCGTTTGGAGCTGGAAAATGAAAGTATCTGCCATTAACATAGATCCACTCTTCCTGGAGTTTTACTTGCTCCTCCCAAGTCCTGTCAAGGGCTGAGCCTGGGACAAGGGAAGGCTGATATCCTTCATATTCCCTCTCACCCCTATTTCTTCATCCACTCATGTTCACCTGCCTTGTACTGTAAACAATTGACCAAACTGGTCCAGAAAAATTAGACTGGAGGACTGGAAATGGCCATGGAACAAAATGAGTTTGCTTTTGTACTATAAGATCAAAAATACGAGTCTTAAGGAAGTAAGTACTTTTAGTAATGTGAATTACTGAATAAAGCTGCATTTATATAAAATAATACTTCTAACCACTTCTTACTACAAAAGATTTTCAGTATTAATTCTGAAGTGTGACCTGTCTTTTAAAGGATGCTGTGCACCACATAAGCAGTGGTTGGCATACACGCACACACACCTCCTTGTACCCATATATGTCTTGAAGCACACTCATGCTTTCATGGAAAGGAATGGTGGGACAGGAGCAATCTGATGACAGTGTGTGAATCAACACCACAGCAACAGTGACAGCTTCACACCTGCACACAGACAGCAGTCCAGTGGTACCAGTTTGTCAGTCTGCAGTCACAGCTTGGCTCTCACAAGGGAATACAGAGGAAAAATTGTGGTTGTACACATACACCAAGAGGCATTTTTGCTTTGGTAAGAAAACCTGGGTTTAGTGCTCCTCCTTATGTCAAGTCTGTGGGGCAACACTGCAGAGAAGCTGTGAGCCCAGCACAGCTCTAAGAACCTAAGTCTTACCCACAAAGGCCAGACAAAATTAGAAATAGCAATTAAACAGAGCAACAACTTTTCCACTCACACACAGGACTTAAATCATCAAAAGATTAGGGAAGGCCCAAGATATTCTGCTTGAAAGCATCTCTGAGACTGCTTGGCAAATGTGTGCTCTTGCTCTCTCTTCTGAGCAGAGAGCACATTCCTGGAGCCTTTGGCAAGTTCAGTGTCCCTGAACAGACACTGCTACCATCACTGGTATTTACAACACACACAGACACCCAGGGCAGATCGCCCCCTGCCCAGTACCAAGGAGAATACAATAGCCTTTCTCAGCCAGGATGCACACAACAATGGCTTGGTCCTGCCTAGAGCTGCTCTTGACCATCATTAACTCCAGAGAAGACTGGAGGCACACTGTTGGGCCATTTCAGTCTGAACATGGAGGTCTTCAGAAGCCTTTGCCCATTACTAAGCCTTTTCTTATTGTAGGACTCACACCTCTAGGAGTCTCTTGTTCTGTGGGGCAGCACCTGGATGTCTTCTACTGCCTTTGCCTTCTCTCTACTTTTGGCTTTCCCCATTTTTTTAGTAAAGCCCAGTGCTAATCTTCCTTTGTTCTAATATGACCAAGAGCTGGCTCTTCTCTTACCCTGGTCATTGTGCAGCAGATTCTTCATGAAGAAAAGCAGAGAAGCGAGTGGAGTGTTGCAAGGGGGTGCAAAAAGGGCACCAGGTACCCTGCTGGCCTTCCATTCAATGCAATATCTTCCTCAGGGTATCATTGCTCAGATTTCATTTCCACGAGATGCTTCCCTCGGCCCCTCTCTTTCCCTCTGCAGTGAGGGTGGAGATCTCCTGTAGGAACAGGAGGACTCTGCCCAGGGGTCCTTGGGAGGCAAAAGGAAACAAGAGACATAAACAAGAAAATAACAAAAGGATATTCAGAAATCTGCTAAATGCCAAGGAAACAAACAACAAATGCATTGCCTTGGCCTGAAGCCCACAAAACAGGGCTTTCAGTAACCAGAAGCACTGGGAATGTTCACAGGCTGCTTTTTACAAAAAACTTTTGTGAACATTGATACTTACCTCTATTTTGATATTTTTTAGTCCTTATGCCTGAGCTGATTTGTTCACTCTGAATTTAGCTGTTGGCCAGTCAAGCAAAAGTAGGAGACCAAACCATGCTCCTCTGAAAAAAGAGAAACTACACTCCCAGTTTGTCCAATGCAACAGAGACAGAGGGATTCAGTGCAGAAGTATACTTCTAATAGTCAGTACCATATCAGTGCTCAAACATCTTCAGTTAAACTATTTTCAATTATTATTTTTAAAAAGAGGTGGAGAGTACGGTTTTTTAATTTCCAGGATCCGCTTATGTTCAGAGCAAAAACTTCAATAAAGGATAATGTTAAAATTTTTTCTTGTCCAACAGTCTCATCTAGAGTGAAAAATACCTTTCTCATGCATATCTCTATGTCTGTTCTCCACCTGACACTACGCAAGATTTAAAAACTCTGTCCAAGTTCATTATACATGTTGTATGACAGGTGTTTGCAGGGAAAGCCAAAATGACCTCATATGTGCCAGTCCTTCCAATAAGCACTTACACCACGTCAGGTTCAGGTGATGTTGAGTTTTATGTTCTGCCAAGGCACAGATGGACAGAGCACACCTGCAGTCTTTAATGGTTATGCTTCTTGAATATCTTAGGACAGCTTTGGTCCACTCCTGTCGGGTGCTTACGTCTAGGATAACCTCAGGATCTTGAGCAAATGCCTGTTAAATCATCTCTTCAGGTAGCAGTTGATGAGTGCCAATCTACATTAATTTGTGGGATATTATATCACAAAGATTAACACATTAACTCCAGGCTTGTGTTGTATTATATTGCAGTAGTCCTTAAAGTCATGCTGCATGACCTACCTGAAATTACCAAGGTGAAATTTGAATTGAGACTCCTAATTAATTAATTGTCCACATTTTTACATTAGTGGCAAGTTTGAAAAGGTCAAGGCAAGGTTAAGATTTTATGAAATAACTGTTTAAAATACTGTTTGGGTTATTGTGTTTCATTTCTGTAAGATGACTAGGCCCAAAACTAGATTTTTACCCGGTCTTCAAACCAACATTTTTATCTGATCATCTTCCATCTGTTGCCATGTGTTATGTACATACTTGCACACGCTTTGTTTCAACACAAAATCCTCCATCACTGGGAGACCATTTCTCTCTTTTTGGTGTTCTAATCCAAATCAATGTCCCAGGAAGAGGTCCAACTCACATTCTCTATGTCCCCATTTCTGCTCCTGACAGAAGTTGTATAACATTAAGTCTTCAAATGCTCAGCATTTGCACTAAGTGCATTTGAATGGATACTGTGATACTCAGTTCCCTGCACAGCACATCACATTGATTTTGTCAGCAGTTACTTCTGAAGCCAGGCAAAGAGCTGATTGCAGCATCTAAGCTCCATTTCATAGAAACTTGATGTCCCTTTTCATTCTTGCATTTGAATGACTTTTACCTCTGGAGCAGTCTGGCACATCTTTGGGCATCCCCAGACAAGTCTCTCAGTTCTGCACTAAAATGAGGCAGACTCTTAAGGACTTGCCACCACAGTGTGGGATAGAATTATTTTCTTTGATGATTTTCTTGTATGAAATTCCCAGTCAGTAAGATGTAAAACAACAGAAACAAGCCAACAAAAGTATAACTACATTAATCTTTAGCCAAATAACCTCCAGACTCATGAGTCAATGATCACCTGGTACAGCAAAAAGGAAGTCAATAAATAAGGGCCATTAAGAGGATCAATAACAGCATATAGGGAAGAGAATGGTGTTAGTCATCACTTTGATGCTGAAATGTTCTTACACTTTTCTCTAAAGCTTCTAAGAAACACCTATTTTGCTGGTACTGAAGACCATGCAGAACCCATCTGCATTATGAAAGACTTTACAAAGAGAAGCCCAAAATAACTCTCTTCTCATCACCTTTCATTCACCAGAAAACCATAGGACAGAAGCATTTGCGTTTCATCACATCCATCAGCTGTATATTGCTGTAGTCAGGGAAGCTTGCCCTTGCCTCTAGTCTGTCAGTGTGTTCCATTTATCCCACAGGGGGTCACTTGAGCTCATTTCCTTCATCTCCTTTCCTTACTTGATGAAACTAAAGCAAAGTGACAGGTACAGAGATAGTAAACAGCACGACTGAGCTGGACCTCCAAAGGACTCAGACATTCTGACAGTGCTCTTTTAATTTAGTCAGCTTCTTTGAAGATGCAGCCACCTGAGAATAAGCCCTTGATTTCACCATGTGTGTTCTTGGAGGTGGCACTGCCTTTGTTTGCAGAAAAATTATATTTGTGACTCACAGCTTTCCCACAGCATCCACAAGACTTCACAGTTTGGTGACCCCAGATGGGCATGGCACTTTGCTTGGAAAAGGGATTTGGTTTTCAGACCTGGGACAACACTCTCTGGCAAGGACTTGGTGGCCCAGAGGTCAGGTGCAACACCAGGTGGCTAATGGGGAGTCCATGTCTCATTATGAATTATGGATGTGTAAGGTTCAGGGGTTGGATTTAAAATCCTTGCCACTCTTCACACTTTCAATATAGAAAACTTTCAGAAGAGTTTTTGGCCAAGTTAAAAAAAAAATAAGATCCTATAATGGTACCAGCCACTTGAGGTAAGGAAAAAGTATCATCGCTGTGGTTATGCAGCTCCCTAAATTCCTGCAGACTGGCCAGGAGGAACTGCACAGGCCCTTATTTGTCCCTAAGACTTAGCTCCTCACCTGCAATTAGAGGCCATTTTTAGAAATTTCCTATACAAAGGCAAATGTAGAACTTAAAAAAAAAAAATCATCCCACTTACCTGTGCAGTTTGGAGGTTCATAAGTCTCTTTGCTCCTTACCATGGGTGAGTTTGGGATGCCTTTGGAAATTTGATGAGGTGGGAAAATGGAGAACTGCCATTTCTCAAGTGGATTCCAGCAAGACCAAATACTTTGTTGCTGTAAATTGAGGTAGAGCAATTGATTTCAGTCAGTAGCCAACAGGCAGGGGGTAAAAGTTGCTATTGGTGTCCAGTCCAGGACCTACCTGCTGTTGTCCCTGAGGCCTGCACTGAGCTGGAAACGGGAATGAGGGACAAAAATATGACACACAATCCTTTGCATCTCACACACACTTGTGCTCACTTCAGGATCACTTAATGAAGCCCTGGCTGGGCAAGTTTCTGACTCCAGCAATAGCTCTCCTTCAGTATGAGGCACAAGGCAGAGCCCATTACACAATAGGCTCTTGCATATCTGTAAAATAGTTCTAAGTTGAACAGGTCCCCAAAAGACACTAAAAAGCACATGATAATTAAAGTGCATATGATGCTCTATAGCCCTCCACTTTACAGTCCTACACTGCCCATCCTGCCAGCCATAAGCTTAGTTCCCAGCTCTTGCTTATGAGTCTCAGACCTCTATTTTTCAGCATACTGCTCACATTAATTTTACAAGATCTCTGCATAGGTCTGAAAGCTGGCCTATGTTGAATCACATTAATAAGGCAAACAGCACATGCAGCTATTTTTTTTTAAACTCAGATGTGTGTTTCTGCATCTGTTTGCCCTCTTCCCTTCTTCATTTCTTAATATGCTGCAATTAAATTAATGAGTGAGACTTCCAGATTCCCAGCTCTGCAATTTTAACTACAGGACTTGGCTACACTGACTTCACCAGCTTGTTCTATTGTCTGGTCATGAAGGTCTGCTAATCTGCTCATGGATCCGGTCTGAAACCCTCACACTTTGCTCCTTACCACTTTCACTTATATGATCTATAAAATCACAAATGGAAATGTAAAAGAAAAAAATTAAAAAGCAGCTGTTTTGAGACCTTTGAAGTAGCCAAAATGTATCTTACAAGCAGCAAATGCTTTTTGCAGGAAAACCTAGAAACTTGAACAGACATTTGGCAGTCTTCTGTCAACTAGCCAGGCACTGGCAAAGCATGTACAAAGAATATCCATCTGAGCTGAATTTCATTTACTAGTAAACTTTGTTTTTAATAAGGAGCAAAAAGGGAACCTGAGAAAGAGTTAAGAATTTCCTCTTGTCTCATTACTGGTGACCTTCCATTAGTCACTGAAAATGAAACAGCTTGTAAGGGGATCTTGTGGTTTCCATGGCTCTAGAAAAGCCATTTTTACGAGGCTGCTGCTCGATGACTCTGATGAGTCACACCTCATGAAAAAAGGCAGATTTGAGAGCAGCCAGTTCCAGCAGTTGGGGGAATATGAATGGTCTCCAGAGGGCTGTCTCAGGGAGGAGCACTGTCAAAGGCTGGAGAACAGGTCCACCCTGGTCTCAGGAGCGAGCCCAGCACTGCTGGGTATGCTGCCAATACATGCTCACTCAGCACTGGGGAGCACAAGTGGAGCCATGCTCACAGAAATGGTGAGGAGGAACAGAGAGGCAGCTTCTCAGCACACACTTGGATTTTTTGCAAGCAGCTGTATCGGACAGCACAGCATCCATCATAAAATTACACTTTTCTCTCTTACTATGATTTACTATAGCACTCACAGCAAATTACAGACTCATAGAATCATTTAAGGCAGAAAAGACATCTAAGATCATCAAGTCCAACCATGAACCCAGCACTGTCACATCCATGTGTAAGGCATGTCCCTAAGCGCCACATTGACACTTTTTTGAATACCTTCAGGAATGGTGACTCAACCACTTCCCTGGGCAGCTTGCTCCAATGCCTGAGCCTTCACCAGCATCACTGCCCCAAACCTGGACACACTCAAGCGCCTCATACCCAGAAATAATAAAACACTCAGAAGAAAAAAAAGGATAAAAAACCAACTTCCCCTGTTTCCACCACTACCAAAATAATTTCAGAACAATCATGCTACCTTAAAGATTTTGGATACACTACATAGAAGCTATTTTGGATGTACTGCACACACTAACTGATGTGATAATGTTCACTTGCAGTTGCTCTATGTTAGGTGTACTTACCTGTAATATCTATTAAAAAGATGGAATTTCTTTTTAGGAGGAACTTAATACAGTAACACTCCAATGATATATGTGAAAGAGGCCTTGAGCTATTTAATATTATGGAAATTTTTAAATACTTTTCTAGAAATCAGCCACTTGAATTCAAACAATTTCTGCTGATGACTGGAGCAGAAATAATACTCCTCCAACTTAAAGAATGACAATAAGGAAAATCTGAGGTTCTACAGACTGGTTGACTTCACCTTAGTCTCTAGGCAGCTGATGGAGGCAACTGTTCTTAAAAGCATTTCCAAACACATGAAGGATAACAATGTGATTGGCAACAGTCAGCATGGATTTACAAAGGAAAAATCTTGTTTAATCAACCCAGTAGCTTTCTACAATGTTGTACACTTCCTTTGTATGTCTGTATTCAGTTTGGCACTCCTTGCTCACACATACAGGCTTCCTGCCACTATTGCTTGATTGCCTGCGCTTTCAGATGGTCCTTTCTTGAGCACTCATCACTCCTGCACTCCTTTTCTCTCTACAGCCATATTACATAGAATTCTTCCAAGCAGATTCCGAAGGGATTGTTATGAATGACTGTTATGAGATCACTTAAAAAATCATTGGCAAAGGTATCAGTAAAAACAGCTTTGAAATAAAAGCAAATTTTGTTGGCAAGATTCACTCTGCTACTTACTAAATGGCTAAGGCACACTGAGGAAAAGAAACTAAAATCTCAAGTCAATCAATCCAAACCAAAATAAACCAAAAACTGTATATGTGTGTGTGTGTGTGTGTGTGTGTGAGTGTGTGACAAAAGGATAGAAAGGATAAGGATAAAAAGGAATATGGTCTAAAGGCCTGATATCACTTAATAGCATTTAAACTTAGCAGTACTGAAACTTAACAACATTTAACTTAAACTTAACACTTAAACAATGGAATCATATAGGATGTACTGTATCACAACAGTAACTTATTTACAGGCCTAACTTACATAATCTGAAGAATTTAAGAATCTAAGAGAGCAGCATTTCTCCCATATTTGAAGTAGCATATGCACACTTGCATGCACACAGACATAAGGAGCCTGAACAGGCTATCTTTAAAAAAAATTCTCCTCAAAGATAGTGAAATACACTGGAAGCCTTTGCAACTTCTCAATGGGCAAAGAATTAAGGCTCAAGGAGTGGGGTCCAGGATCTGTCTTCATCTGGCAATCCTCTGAGTGTAGCAAACCTGAGAGGCCCCACTCTGAAGGAGATTGCTGGTCATGGCCCTTTGCTGTCCAGGAGAGCTCAAAGGGTCTCCTTTTGGACCACTGTTAATAGGGCTGCAAGAGAGTGGGCTTTAGTCACAACCATGTTTCATCCTGGCTGCACTTTGGGTCAGAGATTTTTCTTTGAAAGTGTGAGAACAAGAACGTTATGCTATTCAGGCAAAAAAAAAAAAAGTTCCAAGGCTGTTCATAAAATAAAAAAGCAGGGACTGGTTAGAGAGCACAAGTTCTGGAAGCAGAAAGTGTTTCTGATAATGTCAAGAGGAGCTGAGCCCAGGTGCTCTTTGTCAAGGCTGAGGCCTAATCAGCATTTCTTAGACCAGAGTGTGGCCTGAAAAGTGGGGGGAGAAGGGGAGGATGCATTACTACAGAGGAGTATTTTGCTCTCCTGAAATCCAGGGCTGTGATCCTGCTTTTTGGCCAGCTTAGGATCTTGACCTCTTAGGATCTTCAGCTCCACAGCCCCATGGTCACTGCAGCCAAGGCTGCCTCCAGCCCTCATGTCACCAGCCAGTTTTTCCTTGTTCATAGAATCAGATCCAGCAAAGAACCTTTTCTTGTTCACTCCTTGACCACTTGTTTGTACGGCATCATATATTTGCTCAATACTGTTCCGCATCAATGGAAATCTCCCTGTGAACATTGTTTTGAGATGGCAGCACTGACAGTGAAAGCTGTTCTCAGTAGGCACGAATGCCAGGAAGCCACATGCTGCTTCACTTTGTTTCCTGACTGTACCAGCATAACTCCTAAAAATGAGACTTTTGGCACAAATAACCACAATCGCACTGACAGGATATTCTATCGTCACTGTTTAAAATGTGATGTTTAGTGAAAACTCTGCCGGATGTATCTTTATAATCATTCACACCAAAAAATCAAATAAAAGAGAAGTAATTCAGAAAAGCATGGAATATTCCCTTTAAGGGAATATTTTTATACCAGTCTGTGTTTGGCAAAACTTTAGCAGGCATTAGCATGCATGTTTGGCAAAAGTTAGTATGCTCAAGCCCTCTGTCTAATGTAAGGTTAATTCTCATAGAAGTTAAGATGAATGTTTTACCATCCTCCTTCATCTCTACAGTGAGATTCTAAACACTCTTTAAAATATCATGTCTGCAGCACTGTCAACAGAAAGCAGTAATTTTGGCTGCCCAAACTGAAATATCTAAGAGAGCCTTTGTTTTTCCAAGGATAGGTGCTCAAAACTCTTTGAACACAAGACAGTTTTAAAGGCATCCAAACTGGAGTTCCAAAAAAATAAAGGCAAGGGAAATCACTAAATAGCTATGAAAAGCAGTCTGTAACTTCAGTGTTGCCTGATTTTTAATGGTTGAGAATTGGAATCTTAATGTTATACTAACACATTTTTACATTTTCTGTAGAAACAGATGGAATAATGTTGCTCATGCTATGCCAACACTATGTTGTTACATAGCCTTTATTAAAATTGCTCCAAGGCAAAAAACCTGTATGCACAAAGGTAAGGGGTGGGGAAAGCTGGCAGCTGCCTTGGATGTTCAGGCTTGAGTCCTTTAACTCTGAGCCAGCTCTGTGCTTCATTGAGAAATCCCCATAGCTTCATGAAGGGCAAAGTGGAAGGGAAGCTGGATGCAGGGCACTGAGTGAACTGTGTCCATGAGACCCTTGTCCTGCCAAAGGCAGTGGAAACACACAAATAAAAAGGAACAACAGGAGAAGGGGTAACATGTACAAAATGAAGGAAACCAAGCTTCACAAATTAAAGCAGCAGAGAGGACTATGAGTAGAATGAGATTTAAAGGACATTATTGAATTGAGAATTATCATCAGCTTATCTTTAAATCCAGGAAAATCCCTCAAACGTTCCTTCCCTATCTTGCTCAGAAATTAATCCCAGTTCTGACAAATGGGATGTGAAGCAGAGAGGCACCTCTGTGTGTGCACACATCTATAAATGTGTCTTCAATATGTGCTTCTACGGTATGATCCACAGCCACTGAATTAGATGGAACCATTCCCACTTGGCTTCGGTGGGTTTTGAATCAGGTCCCCAAACTCTGTGATTTAGCGTTGAAAATAAAAGACAGGGACAATAAAATGCCAGATTAATTCAATTCTCATTCTGAAAAATCTGAGCTGATCTGCTGGGGGGGGGGGGGAAGAGGACAAAAAAAACCCAGACCAAAAAACCAAAACATCCCCCCCAACTTTTAACCTTCCAACCATGTAAATGCCTTCAATTAACTAACATTGATTTCCCTTTGCTTATATTGAGAACTTTTATGTCCCAAAAGGAAGAAGTAAAAACATTTCCATGATAACTATAAAGATCACTGGAAAGAAAATAAAGTTTTCTGCTTCATTACCTTTTCTGTGTGGTAATCAATTACAGAGGAAGAACAGTACAGGTTCAATTAAGCAACTAAATAAAAAGGAATTAAAAGCCACAGGGGATGTTTATTTTACTTATGTTCAAGTAGGGTCCAACTCCAGGCCTCACTGACTTGTTTGTACCTTATAAAGGGGTTTAATTTCTGTGAACCAGTCTGTCAGCAATAGCTGATCATAATTATGAAAATGGGGTTAGAGAAAACAGAGGTACTGAAAATAGTTTTCCCAAGTGTAATCTTCCCTCCTCTCTGCTTCTTTCCAAATGGGATTATCCTGAGCTCTCAGCACATAGCAAAGTAAAAATGAACCATTCAGGAAAACAAAGGTTTTTCCTTTGAAACATAAGATACAACTCAGGAAAACATTGAATGCTCTGTCCCAAATTAGCAAGTGCCTGAGCACGCACTCACCTTTAAGCACTTGCTTAGATGTTCCACTGACTTCAGGTTTAGCATCTGCTTATAAAAGCTCTCTGTGTCTTGCAGAATTGCAAGTTCATACTAAGTGGTGAGAGATTCATTTAAAAAGGAAATATGATTTTTTTTAGAACTTGAAAAAAATAGCTGTGGGTTTGGTTTTGGATTTCTTATTTTGAAGTCTGGGTTCTTATTTTAGGCAAATAACTCATGACTTCATTATAGACAGTCAGCTTCACATGGGCAAAAACAAAGTTCATGGAGGCATATGCAGTATTAAATTGGTGCAGATACCACATGGAAAATTTCAGAGGAACTGGCACCCATGGCATGCTTTGCCAATGGAAAGCAGTTTTGTGGGGATCTTGGATTACACATACATGTATGCCAGTGCATACACACACACACACACACACAAATTATCACAGGAAAATTAGGCATTTTACTTCAGGCAATAGCAGAAATTTTAGATATTCAAATGAGGCCATTGTTTCATCCACAACCTTTACACACACTGGCTGGGACTCATCACCTCTAACCCCTGAAGTCTCATAGCCACTTGGCCGAGGCTATGCCAGCCGTATGAGTGGGTGACTGGGGATGGCACCTACAGAGGCAAGTGGACTATGTCTCTGGCACTGCATGACACAACAAAGGGACCCAAAATGCCTTTCAGTCTCCTGGTCTTGAACCCGAATACACCTGCTCAGCTTCAGCAGGCACCTGTGGCACCCCTGTTCAACCATGGTTCACCATCCCTCTCTGCAGCAGGGACCCTCAGGGCTCAACATGCCTGAAGCCAGCCCTCCTTCCCACCTTCTCTGGCCATCAATTAAAGCAATTAAAGAAGGGCCAAAGGCAAGAAAGCACCACCACCCCTGGTATGGCAGCTGATGCTCCACATGGGCCATACAGAGAACAAGAGAGATTGCACCATCAAGTTTCACAAGCAGTCAGTATAATCGTACATCTCAGCAAGAGCTACACCTCCAATTTGAGAAAAAAAAAATCACTCAGAAATCTGTTTGCAAAAAGATAGCTTGGTATTGCTCATAAATTAAGCAACTCTGTTTCACTGCCAAAATATTCAACAAATTTCTTTTTTGGACTGCTTATTTTTCATTCTTTCAGGCTACATTTAACCAAGTAATCTCCCTATAAATCCTGGCTCCTGCTGCCATTCACAATGCAGTGGGTCTTGTTAAGAAATTCTTAGAATCGGTGCATTCCTGATGCATGACAATCCTTCAACTTCTTCCTCTTTGAAAGGAAGAAAATGGAAATCAGTCCTTCTCCAAGTTTATCAGAAGGGCAGCCAAACACTGATGTTATACAGTAAGATCTTGAACTGGGAACTAGGCAGCTATTTTAATCAGTGGGCTTATTTCACGTCTGTCCAGGACAGTATATTTAGAACTGGACAAGCTGTTTCTTCACTGCACCTCTGATCTAAAAAAAATGACCCAAGCACAGCAATTCTCAGATAGACTCTTATGGACTTTGGCAAACCCTTGTGAAAGAGTTTAGATAACACACCAGCTATCAACAGGGCCAGGATTTAAGAACAGTAAATAAATATCTATGACATGTAGAGCCGGAGCCATCACTGCTGTTTAATCAATCATGGCTATTTAATCATACCTTCCAGGCATCATCAGACTTGAGTGAATTACTCAGGTCAAAATAAGACAAGCTCTTTTGTCACTGCTTACCTGCCCAGAGTAAAGCATATGTGAACATGATGTAAGTGACAACCTCTGAGCAACTGACAGCAAGCAGAGCAGGAAAGCTCTCCTGAGCCAGAAAGAAGGAAGAGCTTCTTTAGGGTACCCCTTCCCAGCCATGCCACCAGGCAGTACTACAGCAGGCTGCCAGCCTTTTTAGAAGTGCACAGCCCCCTCTTTGAGCATCAAAAAAAGCAGACGGATTTTGGAAAGACCTTGCCTCCAAACTAGCTGTCCTCACCACAGCACAAAGGTGAGAAAAGCTAGGTGGCTTTCTTTCCTATTAATCAGCCAATAGAATAAAAAAGGGATTAAAATGAAAGCATTACTGTCTAGCATGTGCTAAGATACCAGAAACCTTACCCATCAGTCTCACCCAGCCTGCCATATGCCTTGTCTCACCAGCTGGAGCTGTGGGTTACAGCAGGAGGAGGAGATGCTTGTGCTATGAACAACAAAGGTCTTTGCAGCCTGTGCACTGCCTGCACGGACCACAGCTTGTCTGCTGCAGCTTGGGCACAGAGCTGCCTTTAATGCCAAGGCAAAACACAGATATCTGGCACTGTATCATCTTTCCCATTCTCCTCACTAGGAGCTGGAGAGCTTGGATTTGGGACCTCTTGTAATCAAAAATCTAGAGTCTAAGAGCCATTTGGACTTGCATCCTATTGACAGTAAGACACTGAGAGGAAGTATCACCCTCTGCACTCAGACTGTCTGTCCTTTAAAGGACTTCTCAGAATGCTTTGATAAGCATTAGAGTGCTAATAAAATACTGAAGCACAATGCAATCAAAACCAATCACCACCAAACAGGAGTCTACAAGGACTTCCATATATTTCCTACTTCTCTGCTCTTCTACTTTTTTATGTTCTAAGGGAAGAAGAACAAAAACCTAAGTTAGGAGTTATTGTCTGGGAGATGCCAGTGGGCAAACTGCTTAGTAAAGCTGAAATTAAATTTCCTGTTCATTCACCACACAACCACCCAGAGACTGCTCCAGACCCACCCACCACAACCCTCCAGGGTACCCTCTCTAACTGCTGTACAGGGAGCACTGCAGAGAGACCACTGCAGGTAACCACCTGCCAGAAAATGCAGGAGCACGAAAACAAACAAACAACCCCCCAAAACCAGCCTTACACCTCCTGCTGTCATCATAAGCCACAGATGCTTAACAAATCCCAGGGGAAAATGCCTTTATGACCCTCAGAAGTCTGTATTCCTTTAGGGTGCTGAGGAAGGACAACAAAAATGCCACCTGCTACTCTGAGGTGTGGAGTAAATTCCACCCTGATCCAACTAGCAATGTCACTAGGAGAACAACAATCTAACAGGCTGTCAAAACACCTCCCTTGCCTTGCCCATGCAGTCTCATCCCCAGACTTGCCCTGGAGGGGAGAGTAGTATTGCCCCTTGCCTCACCTGATGTAGCACAAGCTTCAGCCCCAGACTGAGCTGGGGCTGTTCAGCAGGTCCCTGGCTTTGGCCTCTTGGATGGCTGCAATACAAACCTGCACTTCCGCTGCTGGTTTGATATTCCAGTCCTCTACTCCCTCTCCTTCTGCACATCAGCTCCATTCCTCCCGTGTATTTCTCACTTTCCAGCTCAGTCCTTCCTTTACCTCCTTCCCATCTTGCTATTCACTCTCTTTACCTAGGCAGATCACAGCTACATAGTCATGGGTGTCATCCTTCACCCTCTCTACGGAAGTGTAACACAAAGTGTCACCTACATTTCAGTGAAATATTTTACTGCAGCTGCAAACTGCAGTCTCAAGATCAAGAGCTGGGGTCCTAACTGCTTCCTCCAACACCCATCCAACCTGAAGTTGTTTCAAAAATAATATTTCACTGGCAAGAGGTATAATGCAAGCTAGCAAAATACCATTTCCTCCATTCATGTCTGTGAAGTTATAACATTCTTGCCACAATCTGCCTGCAGATGTACCATAGGTATTGAGAAAGAGCTCAGAGACTCAAAAGCATCAGGAAATGACCACTTTCTGGGGTACAGAGTCAGCTTGTTTTGTACAAACTGTCTGGCTTACTAAGACAGTCTTGTCTTAGACTTGCCAGCCAAGCGATATGAGCTACTGATGTACGTCTGGAAAATATTTATGATAAAAATTATGGTTGCAAAAAGAATAGCAAGTGAGTAGCTGATCCAGCTGGCATGCAAATTGTGCATAATGTTTATCAGCACAAATATGTTCATCAGCACTACCACCTAGGCCTTCTGGAGAACAGTAGGTACTCAGGGAACTTTGTGACCATTAAGCAGTAGGGTTTCCTGTAGCCCTGATAATAAATTTATTCCCGTCTTCTGTGAAACAGGAGAGGGCATTTAACCATCTATCATACTGTCTGACAGAGCAGCATCAGGGTTTTTTCCATCTCAGAGGCAAGTGAGGCACTTGAGGCCTTGGACTTCAACTGATATTTCAACAGGACAGTGCAACACCTAGGGAGTTCATCAAGCCCCTGGCACTGGGTAGAAGAATGCTCAGCAAAATCACCCCTCTCAGAAAACAGAGCATCATTTTAAAGTACGTCCCATCTCTGACACCCATCCCTCCTCTGCCTAAGCAAGCTCTACACACAGCAGCAGCCAAGTTGCATTGCAGAAGGGGTTTTCCCAGAGCAAAGGCAATACCAGCTGTGCCCAGTGAACACTGTGCAGGTGCAGAATCACTGGAGGCAATCGGAGGGGTCAGAAAGGCCCCAAGATAGGGAGGTTTTGCAAGAACATGGCATGAAAACTGCTGAAACTGCTCTTTGCACACAGGAGGAGGAGGAGGAGAAGAGAGTCCCAGCTTTGAGAAGTGTGCAGAGGGCAAGGCTGGATTAAAAACAAAGCAGTGCCACCAGGAACTGCTGGCTCCACATGTCCTGCAGCTTTGTCTGTGCCACCAGGGCTCCCTTGCACAATCTGGATCTCCCTAGAGCTCCCTTTCTGGGGCAAGTCCCCTGCTCTCCATGAGCACTGCCGAGCTTCCACTGCTCCTGGGTCTCTGCCATCTAAACAGCCACCTGTTTTCACAAAACTCAAGGAATTTAGTATTTTTATATTGAGAGTGGTCAGAAGGCAGACATGTTTCCCTGGGAAACCAGGCTAAAAACAGACCCATAGTCTTCCATGTCTTTTGAACAAAATAATTAATCTGGGAACTGCTGTATTAGAGCATATCTTAATGCTGCTGAGGGAGGAGAAATCAGCTCCCAGTCACCTTCCACATTACTGTGGAAACACTGAAGGCAACATTTAGTGAGATCTAAATCAATCAGGATCTGCTTTAGCATCTGTCCCTTCTGAAATATCCTGACACCCACTCTGTCAGCAAAGACCAGCAGAGCATTTGAGCTCCCTCACTAGCCCAGCAAACCCCAGTCACACTGGCTTTTCACTGCGTGCCTTTTCAACCCTTTTACAGTTCTACATTAGACTGTTTTAAAAGGGCCCAATAAGAATGAGTCCTGTCACCCAAAAGTATGATTTGGCTCTAAGTCCATAAATTCTGTGCTCAGTTCCTTGATGGATGAGGTCTGCTAGTGTGACACAGATCCTTGTATTCCCCTCTCTTCCCATAATAAAATGGGAAGAAAACCTCCCTTTCCACCCCATTTCATATAAATGTTACTTCTTGGTCTCAGAACAGCTTGGTCAGCTTTAGGATCCAAGACCAGCTTTGTGCCCACCCTGCTCACACTTTCTAGAAATAATTTTGCTCCAGTGTGGGGCACCCAGACTGTGGGATAACTGGAAACTTCAGTGTTTATTAGTTTTCCGATCCAGTGCTGAGTGATTTTAAAGGAATAATTGTTTCCAGATGTCATGCATATTTTGCTCTGAAGGAATACTGCAATCTCTGTTAAGGTTACCAACCTGGAGACGTTGTTTTTCCCTATCCAAGTGGCTCTCTCAAGAGGATTTGGGAACACTGTGTCTCCCATGTGGAGCCTGCAAATGCAGGTAAGAGTAAGACTCAGGGTTTCTGAAAACACTCTTGGTTGTATGACACATTTCATAAAGCTGAAATGTCGAATGTGCACCTGTGATACAATTTTTGGGTTGTTCTGTAGGGAGAACATTGTATTGGGGTGTTAGGGCAAGGCCCAGTCAAAACCAGTGAACCCTAGAAGACTTAGATCTCCACTTTTACAGGAGCATCCTCACATTATATGGAAACACCCTTCTGATGACACCAAGCCCTCTCTGACTTCAGAGTGCAAAGGCTGGAAAGACAAAAGAACCTGAACCAGCAGCACAAGTTAAAAATAAAACTCTGCCACTATGGAAATTCTGAGTCTTGACTGGTTTTAAATGCATTTCTTTAGTCAGATGATTTCTGTGCTTTTACTCTCAAAAGATGTGCACACACATGAGTAAGTACAGAGTTTATGTAGCATCAGTCAATGATTAGGTCAGAGCACAGAATAAATACTATGTTTTACCTTACAGGAATCAGTAGTTAGTTACATTACCCAAACTTTGAGAGGATGCTCTAAATTATTCCTGAGCAGTTTGAAAGTTATGTCTGTTTGGGTGCTCTGCTTTCAAGAGCCCTGCTCTGTCATACTAGGTATTACCTAACAAGGGCTCCTGGATCTGTTAATCTAAATTTCCAGTCCCAGAAGACATTATTTCCATAAACATAATTGCTCCTTGAAAGGCAGATGTGTTCTACACATCTCACACAACACGAGGTGAGCAAGATTTCACGCAAGGCCCATGTAAAGAAGGATGGGAAGAAAGCACCTTCTCCAGGACACAATGAAAGTATTTTGGACACAGGTAGACCAGCTAAAACACTCACACATGAAGGACTGATGAAGACAGAATAGTTGCATTTTGTTGTCTATGAAGTCCTGCAGGTTTGCTTATTTACAAGTCTAGCCCAACTAGACTTGTAAATTACTGAAAAATGCTGGGCAGCTGCAAGTGAAATGTGGCAGCTTTGGGGAAAAAAAATCAATACATATGTTGGTAAAAGAAAGCTTTAGTAAGACTTAAATGCACTATTTGAACCTTTCTGCAATGGAATGATTAATTTTCTATTTTTGAAAATATTATTTCAATTCTATGTAATGCAGGAAATGAATTTGATTAGCAAAATCTATGAATTTTTCTTTACATCTTGTATCAAGAAAAAATTCAAAATTGCAAATTAAATCCCCAGAAAATGAAATATGAAGTTATCTCTCTGCTTTACAACTAAGAGTAGGTGGTGTTGAAAACTGTCCTAATAACACAGGACAAGACTGACAGCACTAAAAAAAGGGACTAGAAAAAAAAAATAGAGCTAGAAATAAACTGGCCTCTGCATCAGAGCATTCCATAATAGGTAGGAAAATATGTTCCTTTCTCTACAGAAATAGATTATACAGAACACCATAATTTTGTGTACAACACCTACTTCAAAACAGCCCAAAAAGCTGTAATGCCTAAAATAAGAAAATGACCAAACTTATGTCCATGTTCAGCAGAACTCCAAATTTCATTCCAGCACTATATCACATGAATAGTTAGCAAGTACATGCTAAAGTTACTGCTGAAGGCAAAGAAACATGGATCAAGCTTAAAGGCTTGCCGGGGGAGGTCAGAAGGACATCCAGGGCAGTTTAAGTCTGTGTTTAAGAGATTCCTTGAATGGGGACAATTAATTTTAGTTGAGGGCATGCAAAGCACCACAAAACTTGTAATACTGCTAGGAACAGGCTGTAGTCTCCAAATCTGCACCCCTAAATGCACTCTAAAAGTAAATAAATAAAATATTAATGGAGTTTGAGAGATGGTATGCTAAGCATTCAAGCAATTGATTGTATTAAAGAATTATTGCAGATGGTGGTAGGACCACCTGTCAGCACAAGCTGTCCCTTCACATTCTCTTATTTTCAGCTGTTTATAACTTTGTCATGAAATAGACTTTTTTTGCTAAATATCTGATGCAATTAGGGATCTCTTTGCAATCAAAGACCACCTCACCATCATTACCAAGACAAGATTCTGAAATGTACTGTTTTGCCCACACTGAAGTTGTCCACAATTCTACCCATTTTGTTGAAAAGTCCCATTGCTTCCAAAATACTAAAGCCTGGGAGTGGGATTTGGCACAGACTATCACAGTGAAGAATGTCCTTTTTGGCATCCACACAAACACTGGGCCAAACCTGACCATGCCATGGTGAAAAGTGATCACAGTTCATGCAGGGCCAAGAGACCCTTGTCTCAAGGTGCAGGGCTAAATTTTCTGACATCCAGCTGCACCAGCACAATGCACAGCTCTTTTCTGTGTAAACTGAGTTTACATTTATCAATTTAATCTGATTATTTAATTTAATCTGATTATTTTCATTCTGATATTCCCGAGTGCTCATGTGCTTCAAGTTCTTTAAATTATGCTATGACATATCATCAAACCACCCACAAAGCCTTCACACACAAGTATATAATAATAAATATATTAAAAATCACCATGCCACTTAAGTGTCCCTCTAAATACTTGCATTTTAACTAAAAACAATATAAAATAAGTGTAAGAAATAGCCTGCAAAAAAAAAAAAAAAAAGAGTTTTCTTTTCCTTAACAGCCAAAGGACCCCACATCAAAACAGTCCATGGTGACCACAGCTCACACTTGCATAACAGCCACTTGCTCTGCATTAGATTTGCTTTCACAGGTCCCATAAGCACAACCAGTGCCAGGAGAAACTATGCTGTGGCTCAGTACCAGGAATATACATTGCTTTTGCACATTTTAAATAATACTAAGTACTTTTTTTTATTTGTAGCTGCACTAACAGGTGTTATTGCAGCATCTGGGAAATGTTCTATGTAAAGATCCAATTCAAATTCATGGTTAGGCTAATTTTAAAAGTAAGTCTCCACTTTAAAGCAGAACTAAGCCTTGACTGCTCAATCCTGCAAGATGGCTAATTTTAAGAGGCAGAAATCCTATGAGATCTGATAGGATTTCTGTAAGATTTCCCATCCACATGCCTTCCAGCTTGAGAAGCAATTCAGAACCACAGCTATGGGCATGAATCCAAACTTCAAAGATACAATGTGGATTAATCTCTATTTTAATCCCTGCTTCTCTTCTGCTGGGTATTATAAAACCTGTTTCTGGTTTTGGAGCTTCTGACTTTATCACTCTAACTTCGGAGCTGATACATCTTGGTTCAGTTGAGAATGAACCACTTAATGACCTTACCTGGCAATTAGCTTGCCTTGCTCTTCTGATTTAAATGAGGAAGGCAAGCATTGCCCTGCCCAGCCCACATGGATCAGCAGTGCTGGCAGCTGCTGAAAAGCAGAGGTCACTGTTCTTCAGGGGTGATGTGCCCCTGGGATTTCCCTCTCTCCAGCTGTGCCTTTCAGGTCCTCTTCTCTCTGCACTAGAACATCTCAGAGATCCTCAAACTCCAGATATCATCAATATTCAGACACTTGTTAAAATGAACAATGATGAGTTCTGCATGCTGGCACTCCATAGTCCAGTTTGAGAGTGATGGAACATCTCTAGATATCCTTTGATACAGTATAATAGCCACTTTAGATTGAGTTAGTTTGCAATGGAGATTACACCTTTTTTAATAAGATGCAGGACACAATAGGACTTTAAAAATCTCTTGTAGCTTCTAAATTCTTCTGCAACAGAGCAGATGAAGTTGTGGACGACCTGAATACTTCCAAGAACTCGTCAGTGATTCAGTGTGCCATGCTCTGAACAAACAGGCCCCTGGGGATGATGCATGCCAGTGGTCTGACAACATCTCCAGCCATGAAGTAGTGGCACAATGTTCATTTCCTGAGGACCTGACAAATGACATTTCCTGCAAGGCTCTTTGGATTCCCCTCTGGACAGGGACAGTTTTTCCAGCATGGAGGTTTCTAAGCCCAAAAAGGAGCCTTGCTTTGCTTTCCCTGACCTTTTCAGCAGCCCCGTGGAAACATGTGCCAGAAAGGGAAGCTGCTTTTCCTGACTCCATTCAGCTGCCAAAACCAGTAATCCCTCCACAGTGTTTCTGCAGCCCTGCCTGGCCCTGAGGCTATGGAGCAGGAGCCTCATGGGCATCAACCTGTCCCTAATTCACCCCCTGAGCCAAACCCACTACAGTGAATGATGATGAGAGCAACCAGGGCAGGGGTGGTAAGCAAATCTGTGACCCCTTAGGAGAGGGCTGCGCCATTAAAAATGTGGAATATTCTATTTCAGTTGAAAGGGACTTACAATGTTCATCTAATCCAGTTGCCTGACCAAATAAGATGTCTGACATACAAAATATTAAGCAAAAATCTTATTTCTAACATTTCTTCACTTCTATGTCTCAGAATTTGCAACTAAACCTACTCAATCTGTAAATTTGCATATGTAGTTTATTAGATTATTTGCAATCTTTCTTGCTGCTGAAGGGTTAACACACTGTCCTTATATCCTGATGATCCTCAATTATAAATAATTAAGGGCACAGCAGAACTCTTCTGTAAAAACTACTGTAGTCTTTTCCAGAACTGATTTCTAATCCTTTCCAGGACAGCTGCACAATTTAATATTAACAAAAAAGTGCTCAACCCTATTTGACAACCTGCCAGCTGCCTGCCAGGGCAGAGGGGTTCGTGGTCCTGGCAGGGAGGGCACAGCCTCAGCTCCAGCCTGCTTGGAGAGCCCAACTCTGCTCAGTGCCAGTGCCCCAAGCAGCAGCGGCTCAGGAAGGACCTTTTCCCAGCCCATCCAAAAGGACACAGGGATTTACTGCTCTGGCCACAGGGAGGGGTGTGTGCTACAATGGGGAGGCTCCTACACAAGTTTGGAGAAGGCAAAGAAGGCACCGCTGAGAGGGAAGAGCTGACTGCCAAGGCCAAGGTGGCCACCTCAGCCCCTCTCCTTCCTGCTCTGCACCTTCCCCTCCTCGTAGGTCACAGAGAGGTGACAACGGGCACTAAGGGAATTAGCTGGCTGGGCTCAAAAGAACCTGGTGGGCAGCAGGTCCAAAAAACTGACTTGTAAAAAAAAACCAACCTAGAAAGATCAATAGTGAGACCCCCACATCAGGGATGCCTTCTCCTCTAATGGTACAGCCACTGACACACTTTCTTCTCTTGCTTTGTCATTTATCTTGTAAACCAATCCATCTGCCTTCAAACCAAACATGCCATGTAAATATGAAGATTATTAGGAAGCTTTTTTTTTCCCTAAAGTAAATTAAACAGCTGGAGGTTACATTTTTTTTAATATTGACAAGCCATTACCAGGCGTAACATAAAGCAGTTGGCTGCACACACAGCCCCACAATGTTTCACTGGACTGATGCAGCAAAATCAAGGAACTTGTGCCTTGTACCCAGCTGCAAATGCCAGAGAGACTCCTGAATGCCACTGAATTTACAGCAACTGTCATGCCCGAAGAGCTGATGCTCCCAGACAGTGGAAGTACACAATTAGGTCACATTAAACATTGAGAAAATACCACAGGAGTTCCACAGGCCAGCTACAAGTGAGTGACACTGGGAAACAGCTCGTAGCTGGCAAATGCCATTCCAGCATCAGTGCATAATTCCTGCTAAAAGTTCCCAGATGAAGTCTGCGGGTGCAGAAGCGTGAGCAATCACCCAAACAGAGGCAGTAATAACATTTTCCCACAAGGCAGAGAAGTGAGACAGGCAAGAACCAAAGACAGGTTTACTCCTCCTGGGAAGCCACCACTACCTCCTGTTCACAGAAAGGGAATGGCTGGGGACTGCATTCCTTCAGGAGGGTTTCCTTGAGGCTCAGAAGAACAAGATGAAGCAATGATGCTCATGGCAGAGGCCTCAGACTTTTGTAGGGTTTTTTTCCCATGTACAGCACCAAGCATAGCAACTGGATCTCCTAGCCCTACCACAGGAGAAAAAGTGTTTGCAGTGTCCTTACCACTGCACCCACACACTACAAAGTCCATCCCTGGCCAGAGGTGGACTGGTGAGACATGCACAGCCCACAGCCCAGACAGCCCACTCTGCTTACAGAAAGCCTTTTGCATCCTGTCAGCATCACCAAACTGTTCAGTTGAGTCCAGTCTTGCAAACCTGAAAACAAAGGTAGTTGTCAGTTGCAAGGTAGTTGTTATCACAGCCAACAGACACTCTGTTGCACAATATTTGGTGCTCGCCATAAAATTGCAATGAAAAAGACTTTTATGCCCTTTCCACAACGGTGATGATTATTTAAAACATTAATAAAAGGGCTCTGTACAAGACCTCAAAAAGAGGGCAATGCTGTATGGGGAGAGAACAGACTATAACATGTAAACTTCAACTGTGTGAGAAGTGTCAGTTTATGTCTTTTTATTCCCATGCATCTTGAAGTTACTAGTGGAGTCCACTGATTACAAAAGCATGTTTAATTTTGCCTGTGATCAAACAAATACCCGTGATGCAGCAGCAAGCAGTGCACCTCAGGGAAATGTCACACAGTTTTTCGGATGGTGAGTGGGCAGCACAGCTTTCTCAGCACATGAATTAACACCTCAATTCTTTGAAAGTTTCCATTTTTCCAATTTCTTCACCAGGCTTTTTCAGTAGAAACACTAGTTGTCACAATCAGCAATCCTCTTGCAATATTTCCTCACAGAGCACATCCCCAGATTTGCTCCCAAACACAAGAGCAAGGCTATTCTTCACACTTTCAGGTCAGCCCTTTAGCACAGGCCAAGAGCAGCATCTCATCCCAAAAGCAGCCGTCAGAAGGGCACAGGCAGATATGTGTGCAGGAAGTAACCCCTGAGGTATTGCTGCTGCTGCATGACCAGGGGCTGAGAGCAAAGCCACACACCAGCACACACTAAGAACCACGCTGAGCACTTAGAGGAAACAACCAACCTCCAAAATATTTTGAATTGTGAAACCTAATCTAAATTCCAGCCCAGAACAAAAACTGTAAAGTTAGGACACCCTCATAAATCAGATTTAGTATGGTCTGTCATGGCACAAGATTACAATGTTACGCTTTCACAGAATGGTTAAGATTGGAAAGGGACCACTGGGGGGTCATCTAGGCCCCAGCCAATCAAGGGTCCCCCAAAGCAGGTTATTGAAGAATGTGTGCAGGTAGCTTTTGAACATCTCCAAAGAGAGACTCCACAACCTCTCCACACAATCTGTTCCAGTGCTTGATCACCCACACAGTAAAGAAATCCTTACTCATGTTCAGGTGGAACTTCTCGTACATCAGTTTCTGCCCATTGCATTTTGTCCTACTCTTGGGCAACACCAAGCAGAGCCTGGCTCCATCCTCCTGGCACCCCCCTTCAGATAGTGACAGACATTGAAGAGGTTCCCTCTCTGTCATCTCCTCTCATGGCTGACCAGGCCCAGCTCCCTCAGCCTTTTCTCACACGTGAGATGTTCCAGTCCCTTGATCACCTTTGTTACCCTCAGCTGGACCTGCTCCAGGGGCTCCATGTCCCTCTTGTCCTGAGGAGCCCAGCACTGGACACAGCACTCCGGAGGCGGCCTCACCAGGGCCCAGCGGAGGTGGGGAAGGAGGAGGAGGACGATGAGGGCAGTGTGGGAGCCGGGCGGCGCCGGCTGCTCCCTCTCGCGGCTGCCGGGCCGCGCCGGGCTCAGGGGCCGCGGCCGCCGGGGCCCCGCTGCGGCACAGCCCGGCCCGAGGGAGGGCCCGACCCGCCTGCCGGGACACGGCCCCGCTCCCCGCCCCTGGACACGGCCCCGGCTGGGATCCGGCAGAAGCGAGCGCCGTGGGAAAAGGGACTCGAACCGAAATACACATACCCCACTCCCCCAAGCTGTAATTGAGGGCGAGAGCTCATCAAAACGGGCCCAGCCTAACCTGGAGGAGACCTGGGACAGGGGAGCTTGCATGGCTGATACCTGGGAAAGCAACCAAAAGCCTTCACCAAAAAATTATTTAATTAGTTTCTGTTTAGCATAACTTTCCCTCCCTTACTCCCCCATGCCCTCCCCACGACCCCAGCCTGCCTGGGTTTTGGGGAGTAATTTTAGGGCTCCGTGTTTCTGACCAGATCTCATCTACTGTGACGTGTGACACAGCCCAGTGAGTGGAAGGCTCCAGCCCACAGATACCCAAGAAAATCTAAGACTCCCTTGCTGCTCCTGCAGTTTTCTTAGATGGTTTGTCAAAAGTTATTGGTGGCTATTTTTTAAATGGAAGGAGTAGTGAGAAAATAGCTTTGCACCATATTGGGCTAGCAGATTGTTCAGACTCTGTACAGGGACAATAAAGCCTTTAGGAGCCCTTGATTGACATATATAATGAATGTAGCTGTCAAACTTTTGTGCAGCAATTTTATTTTGGCATGCTATTTCATTGGCCAAGGTTTGCATAAAAGGAATAATCCACATTGTTGTGGTGCTGCTATTTATAGAGCCTAGAGGACAGTGGCATCAGTACAAAATAAATATTAATATTCAAATTTCTTTTGAAATACATAATTCTATATGCAACCTATAGTACATGCACATCTTCATACAGGGAGAAAGGCATTGTTCTGCAGAGAGAAGGGGGCCTGCAGCTGCTGGGAGTTGTTCATTCACTGATTCATTATGTAGCCTTTGGGAAGGCACTTAGTCACTCTGCAGTTTAATGTTTCTCTCTGTGAAGCAGAGAACAAAGCCTCAACACAAACTGCGATCACTGTTATCAGTCAGAGTGGCAGAGGTCACCGAGCCAGCATGGGGTCAAGGGGCTGCTCTGAGCAGCCCTTGTGTACACAAAGCCCAGGACAGCTGTGCTCTTCTGAAACAGCTTCTTTCTCCTACCAAAGCAGTGGCAGGGTCAGCTTGGGCTACCTAAGACAGCAGTTGCTGCTTACCCACTACCTTTCCTTGGTTATGAACAATAACTTGCCAAGAAATCACTAGCCTCAGAGAAAACTGGCAGAAAGCTACTGAGAGGGCAAAGCAAAACATCAGGGAGAGGAAGAAAATAAAAATCTACATAAGCAAGGATGACTCTCACACTGTATTTGCTATGCAGTCAAACCCACAAGTGGTTGTGTCTGAAGGTGGAAATACAAAGACATGTCCTGTTCCCTGGAAAGGTAAGCAACTTCTCAAATTATCTTTAGAGGCTATTATTAGCCTCACTCTAACACTGATGTACCCTGTGCCCAAAACCACAGCACGCACACATTGTATCCATAAAAACAGATATTCACAGCTCTGCAGTTCATAGAAGTGCTGGGCCCATGCTTTGGTACCAGCATCATTTAAAAAAAGAAGTCTGAGTAGTAAGTGAGGGCATGGAAAGGACATGCACACCAAGAACTTGGAAAGAGCATGAAAATCCAGCTTGAAGTGCTGAGGTCAATGGATACACAATTTTTAAATAGTAATAGATTTGTCTGTTCAGTCATTCCTACATTGATTTTCAATTCTAGAGAAAGGAACTTGTGTCTACCCCCAAAATAATAGTATTGTCTGAGACAAAGTCAACTTGGCACGGTGTGCCAGAGCTTTCCCCAGCCCATTTATGTAAAGCATCATATACAACCAGGAAGCAGAACAAGAACTTTATGTCCCTCTTGCTTGGGTCCTAAAATACAGAGAAAAGAGACAGGGCACAGGGCAAAGAAGACCCAAGTCTTGTCCTCATTCACATCACAGCCCTGTAAGGCTTTAACACAAAAGATGTAACTATATGGTGAAACATCTGTGGGGGACACTCTTGTCTGGCACAGAGGGGTTCTGCAGATGGACTTCCAAGGTGGAAAAAAGAGAACCTAGTTGGCAATACAAATTACTTCAGGCCAAACTCCAATACGTAACTATAGATTTCATGTATAGATCCAGCCTTAAGCCCAGGAGCAATACAGGTGGGGAGAAAGGAGCCTGGGTGATTTAAACTACATATTTAAGAGTTCAAGATAGCTGGAAGTAGCAATGGTGCCTCTGGGTTTCTATGTTCATCATTTAAGGTGAACATACAAAACTCAGAGTGCAGGAGCCCAAGGATGTTCCTCACTGGCTTCAAGCTGGCAGTTTCCTAAAAGCAGCACTTGTTGGTTTCCTTGGTTTGCTGACCAGCAGTGCCACCTCCCCTCCCTGCTGCCATGGTGCTCAGTCTTCCTCAGTGTCAACAAAATGGCATGCTACTCTACTTTGCCAAACTTTAGCACTGAGAATTTCATTTCAAACAGTTCGGCATCTGCTTTAGCCAAAACAGTTCAGCCATTTCCAGGAATATTATTAAAGGAAAAATATACTGCTTGGCACATGTTAAATAAATCCAGGCAACCTTTTATATGAGGATCTCTAGCTTCAGAAGGGAAATTTTCAAATTTGGCAGAGAGGCGACCTTTGTGGTAGAAACATGTCTATCCCTATTAAAACCTACCTAAATTTGGCCAGATTACAGGGCAAGGAAATACTGCAGTTAAGGACCCAGTAGAGACTTTTGAGAATTGCAGTTACTTGCTGTTCCTGCTGTGGACAAGAGGTCCCTATCTCCTGCAGAGCTGCAGCTTGTGCTCACCCATTACCTTGGCCAGTTGTGCCTGCAAAGATCCTCCATGGCTGGATGATGAAATTGCAGTGCCAAGGGTGAGTGGAGAGACCAGCATTCCTTCTGACATCTCCATATTTTTCTGATAGAGGACAGCCTCTTCTGCCACACAGTCCAGGTCCAACGTCAGCATCACTAGTGCTGAACAGCACGAGGACACTGCAGAAGACAAAGTGTGACCAAACAAATCAGGGCAATTACAATACATAAATGCACAGCTGGAAGAACTAATGTCAAACTGACAATGGCATTGCAGACATCCCCTAATAATGAAGGCTTGAATGTGCTGTCTCAGTAAAATTCCCTGAATGAGGTTTGTGTGCAGTATAAGGAGAGTTTTTGAGAGAAATATAAATATAGGCCACCATTCTGCAAAACTTCACAAACCCAAGCCCTTGCATTCAGGTGCCATCTCACTGACTTGGCTGCAAAATCAAGGCCACTCATGTTAAAAGCACAGACAAGAACATCTGCTCAAACTGATGTGTTTTAACTGTATTAGTTAATTATCCAGACAGTTTTTCTTATGTCATGGAAGTGTAGTTTGAACACTGGCAGATAAACGCTCTTGCATTAAATAGGGAGGAATCAGTATTTGCTGTTGTACCTCTGACATGAATGGGAATGGCATGAGTAGGTGGGCTGCAGGCTCCCATTCATCTCTTACAAAGAGGGGTTAAGAGGATTTACAGATTTACAATGAAAGCACTCACCCGATTGATAGTTACATGTCAGTAATTCTTCAGTCTTGGCTTATGGAAAAAGGACAAAGCCAACCAGCCTCCATGTAGACCATGCTATTCCTTCAAGGATTTACAGCCCAGCACACCAAGGAAATGTTTTCAAGACAGGGAAAAAGATCTATGGAGGAAACACTCGAAGCAGCCATTAGGAAAAAAAAGGTTCCACCTTTCACACAAGGATATCTTCTCCCCAGTCTTCAGCACACTATGCAGTCCATTTGTGTATCCATGTGTGGGATCTCAGGACTCATATCCATATACCAAGAACTGGCATGTCATCATCATCCTAGAGAATGATTTCAGTTCATGAAGTGCTGCTAGGAAAAGGATTATCATTCCTCTCACCAAAAGACTTGACAGGCTACAAAGGAAGAGTTACAAGGAAAAGTTAACTTTTTGTTCAGGATATGTACACCACCCCTTTTACTCACCCATAAAGCAGGAGCAACACAGAACTTATATGCATATATAGAAGTTTTATATCTATAATAAAGATTATATACTTCAGTACATATACATATGTAGCTAGATATAGATCTGTGTATTATTATATACATACTTCAGGTCTGGTTAAAGCATGGTACAGAGCAGAGGGAGTCTGTGGGGCTTTTGTTCTGAGGGGAAGCAAACCATACCTCCTGCAGAAGGCAAAGTGTTTCTGCAGACTGCAGAAGGCACTCAACAAACTATTTTGGTTTGTCACTCTAGTGCTTGGTTAATGATTCACCCTGAACAGCCAGGCAAGGAAGAAGTGAGCTTGTCCTCCTTAAGTCCACTGGCTGCTTTAAGAAGAAAGAGCTCAATGTGGAGCCAGTGCAAGAGAGAAACTTCCCACCCACAGTGCTGCAGGATGCACTTTCCCAGGAACATGAACCAGGATTATGCATCACAACAGAAGGTATGGCTGAAACAGGTATGGGCCAACCCAGCCACACATGGACCTTGTGTCATATTTTTCATTAGCAGAACCCAGATCCTTTACACAGTAAATGCTCCCAAATGAGGAAACTGCAACATAAAAAGCATTTGGGTGACTTCCTGATTTGTGACTGCAGAGCCACAGGCTCATCTCAGCTCTTCCACACACTCAAGCTTAGAGTGCCTGCAAAATCCTTTTCCTTTTATGCCTCTGAGTGGTTAAGCAGCATGGCCAGCCATTTTGCAGGGACTTTCAAGGAAATTACACACTTGATGTTTACATGTTTTTGCCCATGAGACAACTTTGATATGCTTTGTGAAACACATGCTTTCACAAAAATCTGAGGAGGAAAGCCACATAACCAAGAGCAGCAAAATATTGTTCTGTTTGGAACAGACAATTTCAACAAGACTGTTTTAATGGGGAAAGAATTTAGTAGATATTTTTAAATGTTGGCAGCAGGTTTTGCTAGACAAAATCTTATTATATCATTCATTGGATAGATTGCTAATCTGCAAAAACCCATCATTTGAGACCCAACAAATAGCATTCTAATGTTAGAGAAATCCCTTGACTTCTATGTGCAGCTTTGGAGACTGTGATATAAGGTCAAGCCATTACTGAGTGGAAAGTCTCCCCAGTACTTAATTTTTCCAGGTGATGCTTAGCTGTTTGAAGGACAATTTGAGTTATTACAATGTTTCAACAGAGGACTGCACAGAATGACCATGTTCTTCTTCCCTTCTAAGAGTTGCATAAGCAGATAAATGTTCCTGTGCTCAATAACTAAAATGAAGACTCCCTCTGCCTGTGGCCTCCTTCAAGAATGTCACTATTCTGCTTGAGAATCCACATCCTGCTCTGCATCCTATGTGGATTCGTTCTGTCAATCAAGAGACATCAGGCTCAGCAACCTTCCAGGACTGCTGATAATTTCTTGAGAGTCTACAGGAAACATTTGTTTACAGACTGGGTCAGATCTGATGAACTGTACAATTTCCCAGCACTCAGGAAAGTGTACGGGACTGCTTTTTAACCAATGCAGATGCCTATAGGTGGACTTACAGGCCAACTTCAATTTTTCCTAGAGAATGCTGAGTATATCTTTTTCCCACTAAGAGCTATTGTTCCATGTTTTCCGAGCACTTTAGAATATGTCCAGCACTGACTGGAACCCCTGTGCAGTAAATCCACTCAGGCTTACCAGGAAACTGGAAATCCAGGGTACATATGTGCTATAGTCCATGTAACCTGCTACTGCTAAGGGTATTACAAAAATTTTGAAAGTCTTACTCCAGATATTGCTCATGGCTGCACAGTGGATTTGCCCAAGTCTGATCCTGCTGGAAAACCATCCTACTCAATTGGTACAATTCACACACATACAGTCAAGGACCTCCCAAAGCATCAGATAACCCACACAGCACCTCAGCCATGTTCCCATCTTAGGCAAGGGAGATTTGACATTTCTTGGACCAAGTCCTGTATTTCCAAGTTCAAATACATGCTTTAGACAGTAGTAGCACTACTGAGTGCATTTGCAGACCCAGCTCCTTCAGATACCTTCAAACAGCTCTCCCTACCTCCTGCATGCCTCAGCACATCAGGAAATCAGACCCAAGTGCCTGACTTTCTCAGTATGGCCAGCTGGTCTGCACAGACCCAGGGCTTTGCCACCATGCACCTCTCAGAGCAGAGCACGAGCGACTGGCCTCCAGCAAAGCTGCCACAGACAGATCCCCTGAGTCTCACCACGCTTCACTTAGAGGATGTTTCATGGCTGCTCTGACTTGGAGGCGACCTTCACCCCACCTGATGAAACCAGCAGTGGGCTGAGGGCCAGGCTCTGGGCCCAAGCCTGTGCAAACATCTGCTGGGAATCACTCAAATGGCCTTCTGCTGTGGAAAAGAAGGCTGATTTTGAAATCTGCCCTAGAGATCTGTGGCAGAGGGTGCCTGCCATGCACAGGCTGAGGCATCATGTCAGGAGCACTCTCTGCTGAACATGCCTATTTATGGTGGAAAGCTAAAGGTGCTATGAGTCAGGTGCCTGAAAAGGGATCTCTAATTATACCTTCCAGCTACATGTAATATGTAAATATGCTATGTGGGCAGGAAATCTATGAAATAGGAAGGCATTTATTATAATTATTTTTAAAGAATTTAAAAAATATTTAAGTATTTGAACTTTATTTACAGCATGGCAAAAGCTGCTGCAAAGAAAGCTGGAAGTGAATAAACTCCCTACCCACAGCTCTCTTACAAGCCACTCAGCAAGAGGAAGTGAATGTCAGTTTTCTGCCTAAGTTTCTTTATTTTTTACAGCCACACCAGGCAAAACGGAGCTGTTTAATAAACTGATCTGAGTTTTGCAGATGGAAAGGAATTTATAGAATACTGTATGATTCACAAAAATGTAATACAAGAGTTTTTAAACTGTGGCTTCTTCTGACAATGTGGACAAATTCCTGGATTTCTTGGTTGATGTTCATAGCAAATTAACCTACTAGGAAAAATGCTGAAGTGACAGCAACAAGAAGTAGAGCAAAGAGGCACAAGGGGGTGAACAGCAGTAGTGGGAAGGCTCCCCAGGCCTAGCATGTGCCCTCAGGAGAAGGTCCAGGATAACACTGGTAACAAACACAGTGGCCCACATGCTTTTGTCTGCTATGCTCTGGGATGAGATCACCATATATGCCCATTGCTAGCCAGGCCGCTGCTCCCTGGGGACAGCCTGCTCCCCTGCTCCCAGCTCTGACTTGGGGCCTGCAGTGTAGGACATGCCTAGGCAAACTCCAGGAAAACCATCCAGAACGGCCACAACACAGCTGCCTGGCCAGAAGGGATAATGGATCAGATCCTCAGGAGTATTTTAGAATCATCCCTGTAAGGGTGGTTTGAACCCAAGGGATGGGTTTGGACAGTGACTCATGGTGCCCGGTGCACAGCTGGAGCAGGACTGCATGTACAATTACAGTTATTAAAGTCAGCCAGCTAGAAAAACTTGCTGCTTCCAAGTGGCATCTGAGAAACCACAATTATTTCCCGTTCAAACTGTAGAAGAAAAATGTGGTATTTTTTGGTACCAGCATGCAGCCGAGTTTGCAACAGCTGTACATGTTCAACTGAAAGGGAAATGATGGGTTTTGACAAATTTAGGTTCTAATATTAAAGGTCTGTACTATAAAATTCATCAGCCATGAATCATTTGTGTTACAGATGTGACTTTAAGACCTTCACTGTCAGGGCAGACTTTGGACCTGTGATACGGTCATACCATGCTAAATGTCCATTCAGCAAGCCCGGATGTCATCTATCTGCTCCTTTCTAATTTAAGGGGGGAAACAAAACTTACTGATAGAATTACAATTTTCTAAAGATTAAAATTAATGCACAGAAGTTGGGAAGCAGCAAAAAAACAACTGTTGAAGTAAATTCCTAAATCAAGTGAAGAGAACCTTGGACAGCAACAGTGGCTCAAGGCTCCCATGACAATGAGAGCAGTGAAGCCAAGTCTTGTGCTTGACTTGTTTCCCAACATGCATCTGGGAACTCCTTGGATAGGGCTGGCATGAAACCTTCATGGCAGGATGATCACTCAGAGGCTTACAGCAGACACACCACAGAGAAGAAAAATGTCCCACACCTACTCTGTGGATCAGATGGAACTATCATTTCAGAGGAGGTATCAAGGGAGAGGATTAAGAGCAAGGAACAATTGCATCTGATGTCCTTGAGCTGGCTAAGCTGCAGAGCTCCTTGTCTAGTGGGCAACTGCCCCAACATTTTGGGGTTTAGCAGCTTTAAATAGTCAGTTAAACTGAGTGTGGCAAGGAGGAATAGCCTGAAATAACAGTTGTGTATATATGATGCTTGCCAGTATCCTGTGACAGTGAAATGATCTCTTTGGAGGGCTTAATACCTCTTCTAACAGCCCAAAAAGCTGTTAGGTACAAGCTGGGCCTTTTTCTCCTAGCAAATTTGTCCAGATTTTACCCTGCTACCCTACACAGCCAACAAGCAAAGAAAACTTGGAACTTTTTGTTCCAAGGCACCAAGGGAAGGCAAGTTCCTAGAGCGTCGTGGTAACAGACTGACTTTGCTGGAGCAATAAAGTCTGCACCATTCAGCAGTCCCCAGTGCCCGTTAAACTTTCTCAAAGAAGCTTGGGTGTTTGTGGATTTGAGTTATCTCTGAATTCAGAAAAACAGAAGAAAGCTGTTGACAGCATTTAGCTCACATAGCTGCCATAAGAGGGCCAATGGCAATCCTACACCAGCACTACATCTCTGCTTTTCTCCACACTTAGCAGAATATTTTGTCCTCAACTTCAAAGCATTCAGCCAATCTCTAAGAGTATCTTTTAGTTTCATCAGCCAGAATCTGCTCTTTAAGGTATCAAGTCTGGAGACAAATATAATTTTTATGTGATGAATTCAGTATTTTCAGGCCTCCCTGGCTCCAGGAGACACTTTAAAAGTCTGCAAACAATGCAGTTAGCTTTAAATTTTTGTTTTCTAAAAAAACCTCTCAAATCTGAGAAACACACTATTGAGGATTTTTGTTCTCAGAAGTAACAAACATTAGATCAGTCCAACTTCCTTCATTATCACAAACAAAATTTAATGTAAATATGATGCCTATTCTATTATCTCTAGCTCTCATAATAGAAAAAAATCTTTGGTTAATAGACTTTTCTTTATGTTCTATAGCTCAGAACACTACAGTATTCTCATTAGTTTTAATGTGTCTCTTCACACATGATAGACCTTTCACGTGTTGCCATTAAGGGACACTACTGTTTCACATAATAAATTGGTATAAATAGGAGATTCCATCCCAAAATGAGTAGTCCCATTAGGAATGGGAACGTGGCTATGTCCCAGTTTGCAGTGTAAAATGCTAATGTCATATTGTATATTAATTTGTAATATGAAAAGAACCATTTCCACAGGTTTTCTCCTATGTATCCATTTAACAGTTCCAGGCAAAGTAAATGCTACATAAATTTTAACTAAATAGATTAAAAAACAAATCGAAAAAAAAAAAAAAAAACAACACCAAACCACAAAACAAACCCAAAAAAACCCAGAAATCCCAATGACCAGGCATCATCATCATCAGAACAGCAGGTCGGGTCTATTTAAATTTCAACAATTGCAATAGGAAAGAAAAGACAGTGAATTACTTACAGTTTGTCTCCGTGCCAGCTTCAAACAAACAAACAAAAAAAATTCCAAGTTAGTTTTTAAATATGTCTACCTTTTTAGTCACAACTGTACACACAAGGCACAGAGACACACAGGACCTTGTTCAAGTGGCAACACATGTAAGTGAATTACCATGTCCCGTGTGTTCACACAGCCCATATCATTCATCTCTGAGAAGCTGAACAGTCCTTCTGTTGCACAAGCAACTGCTGGGATTGTGATCAAAACTCTTTGGGGTATGTCCTGAAACACCAAATATTGGGATGTTTGTACAATGGACAGTTACCTGTGACATCCCTGGAGCTGGTTTCCCTTGCTGGAAGTCGTCAGGCTGAACCTTTGGCCATCTCAATATTGCCACAGCATGAGATGTGTATGAGGCCTTTGCCATGGCCATGTAGGACTGCTTTTGGCAAACCTGCTCCAGGATGAGCACAGGGCTCATCCTAAAAAAGTTTGACTGTAAATACACATGGAAGCCCTGGGAGCAACAGGGAGCACTGGCAGTGTCTCCCAGGCTGGTTGCTGAGAACAAAGAGCGAGCTGACTCAGCCCGCACGCTACAGGATAACACCACAGAGGGTGAGCACGCAGGCAGCCTGACAGGCCCCCAAACAGCACTGGATCCCAAGCCAGACATGGTAAGCAAGCAATAAAGGAGACTCAAACTTTCTTTCCACAAATGCACAACAAGAAATCTCTTATTTGGAGCAGTGACCTAATGCCAGCACTGAACAAAGCACTGCTGTGTTCCTGGAAGAGCGTGGCCTTACAGAGTGAGTCCAGTGGAGCAGCTGTGGCCTCATGGCCGTGCTGTGGGACATGCTGAGGAAGGAGGTGAGCCTGCACGATCTGTGGCCACCTTCCCCATGTTGCAGCTTCCATGCAAGCAACATTCAAATGCACAGCTCAAAAGCTGCAACAATTTGACAGGCTGGCTGAGTGGGGAACTAGGGCTGGGGGGTGCAATCCACAAGGTATTCCATGAATGCTTCCCAGCCCCCCACACAGGCAGTGCTGCTCTAACCCAGTCCAGTGTTTCTGAGTCTACCTACTCAAGTTCTCACAATAAATCAAAACAGCCCCTCACAGCTTTCCCTTACATACCCTTTGTAACTCATGCTAATTTCTCATCTCACACAAGAGCATTTAATCATTGTAGAATAAACCATCATTGTAGAATAAACCAATAGAATCAAGACAAAACATAAATTATTAAAACCTGCAGCTTCAAATTCTGTATTTCTAGATCTACAAGCTCACCTGCAGAAAATCATAGGTGACGTGCTGATCCAGGTCTGGATCTCATACAGGAGGAATCCCAGCCCTGTCATTTTTAACCTGGGTTCCAATACCAGTTGACCTAAACAGGAGCTTGGATGCAATGATCCCTATGGGTCACTTCCAACTCAGTCCTATTCTATGATTCTATAACCCATCACACACATGCCAAGCACAACTTTTAACTTCCACCTTATGTCTATGTTGACCAACAACTGCATAGTAAGTTCTGGGTGGGGATGTGACAGAGATACATATGCACAAGTTAAGTAAGCTGTAGAATTTGGAAGGTCATTCTGTACATAAACACATTGTAAGAAAGTTTTAAACTTTTTTGCATGTTTACTGATTAGTTAAAAAACCTTTATGTGAAGACATTTGCCTAAAGTCTTTCAGTCTTTTCCTCATCTATGCAAGATTGTCTTGGCACAGAGAAACATCCTCCCAAAGCACAATTTCAATAAGCTTGAAATCTTTCAGATAATTAACTACTAAAAAGTATATATCTGTTAAAGTACATATTCACAAGAGGTCATAACACCATTTTTACAGGAGCAACATTCATTTCCACAGACTGTCCACTTGGTAGACAACCCTGCTATCCCTGGAATCTGAATAAATGATGAGGGGCAGTATTTTGCAGTCCCTTGGAGAGGGGAGCAGGGCACTGTTCCGCTGAAAGCTTACATTCCTGGAATCCCTCACATCAGCACACTCCTTGGTAAAGATGCAACCACACTTCCAGGTAGCTGCTTTAATTATCCAGTTCACCAGAGAAGTCCAAGCTTTGCTGAGTGGTATTTTAACCACATTTAGTATTTTCATCTTCTCACCTTCATTATAGGTGATGTCACAACCAGCTCTTTGTTTCCACAACCTTTAGATAAAAGAGCTGAGACCTGGACTTACATTGTGGAGGGTGGTCCCAAAGAATTTCATGCTGTTCAAAAAGAAAACCAAAAGGTTCCTCAATCTCCAAGATAAAATGAGATGATTCAGATATGTGTATCTGCCATTTTGGGAAAAAACTGTAATTAGCACAAAACTCAGATAAAACAGTAAAGCAAGTGCAAAAGGCAGTTTTGTCAAGAGAGAGGCAGTGCAGGGAGGGCCAGCTAGAAGGGCATGCATTGCTCACCCTTGTCATCAATTTGACAGCCAGCAGAATGGTTGCTATGGGCTCAGCCATCTGATCTTCCTAGATGTCTAATCCAATTAAAATACTCGCTAAGGAAAAAGGTTTTTAAATAACATATCGAGATGAAAATTAAAAGAGAATGAAAGGAAATGTTTCTAAATCCATAAGATTTCTAACCATTGCGGGATAGAGGAGAAAAACAGTGTTTGAGCAGCAAAGATGGCCACAAACAAACTTTTCACTAAGAAGCTCAGACATCAAACAGTGTGCCAGAAGGAAAGGGAAGAACATGTCCCTACAGAGAAGTGATGACTAAACTTGAAGGAGAGAATCTAATTACTTGGCTTAAGCATTCATTGCTGCTGTAATTAGGGTATCTCCCAACAGAAAAGCAAAGTCATGATTTAACACTGAGGACCATATGACTAAGGGCAATAATAGAGCTTTGAGTGGAGATGCTGATTTAAAAGACTGTGAGCAACTCTGAAGCATAGTGTTGATCAGTGTCTACTTGATTGTTACTGATTAGTTAATTACTTAGTTATTTTTGGCAATACTTGCTGTACCACAACAAATTATAAGCTATTACTGAGTCAAGTTAAAATGGACATAGTAAGACTAGACAGTGTTTTGAGAAAATCAAGAGGAGCCCTTTGAAAGAACCTGAGGGGGGCAATTATACTGCAGAAATTCTCCTTACACAGAACTGAAGGCAGCCCACTGCTCAGAGTGCAAATTGCTCAGGATATGGGTGCAGACATTATCTCTGTACTCCAGGAGAAGGCAGCCCAAGGAGAGCCCTGTCCCATTAACCAAGGCAGGTGGGTACAATCTCTTACCTTGTACATGATGCCAGAACTGGCCCTATTAGGATGGAGGGATTTGGTCTGTAAGCTTACTCAGGCAGAAGCCAAGTCAAATTCTCTCCTGTCACCCCAAATCTTCTGGCTAAAGGAGGGTAGTAAAAGCTCTCTAACCATGGGTCATGGAAAGCAAGGTTGGGCACTAGATCCACTTTCTGCCCAGTCTGAAATGGGGATCAACTCTTGTGCCTAACCCCCTCTCTTTCCATCTACAATAGGAAGCCAAGGAAGATTGAGCCACATTCAGAGCCTCAGACCATCCTAGGCTGCTTCATGAGGCGGCACTGGTCCTGGGAGGAGCATAAGGATTAGAAATGGAAGCTTTGTGAAGAAGTTAAAACTGCCAGAAAGCAGGGCTCAGGGCAAGCTCTGGAGGGCACCAGTGCCTGTGAGGCACATAGTGCATGCAGCAAGTGATGACCTGCTGCAAAGTGACTTCCAAGGCATCCACCAAGGGCTGCAGCCAAGTAGTGCTTCAGGGCGGTGCTCGACCTCTCTGGGCAACTGTATCTCTGGAGCCCGTGCCAGTCTTAAATTCCAGCCAGAGATACCAGACACCTGAGAATTTAAGGAGGTCTTAAAGTGACACAGACACCAGTCTTGGAAATAGCTCTTTCGAAGTTTGTGCTGGAACTATTTACAAGCACTTTTCCTTTACCCTCCACTATAACAAAACAAACAAACACACACAAATAATTGAGGTGACCCAGAACATAGATTAAGACTCCTTTAATTATGGAATCAAGATGAAGCTAAAATCATTTAGGAAAAAAAAAAAAAAAAGCTGAAGCTGTTGCTGTTTCTTGCAAACACTGAGTTAAAACTCTACTCACAGAATGTTTCCCACTGACTTTTTCCTGAACAGCATAAACACTGGCAGCACTCATCTGATGGTCAGCACTGACTCTACCACATCTGGAACAGTTTAAGCCACAGCCTTCATGCAAAGCCACGCCCACAAAATCAGGAAAACAAACCTGCAGTTTACAAGAAAAGCTGGATAGCTCAGGCTCCAATGGACATTTAGAAGAACAAGGATGAAAGCGTCCTCCTCCAACCATAAGTACACAACATGTGCCAAGCTGGGGGGAGAGGAGAGCATTATCACAAGCACTGCTAGGGCAGAAAAGCATTTAGCTGAAGTATTGAGGCATCCACATGCCCGTAGTATGAATGGTTATACAAGCCACCACTTGAAGGGAAAGTCTGTGTTTTTTCTTCTTGGCACATAATGAAACTGAAGACAAATGGTGTATAAATAAAACAGGGTGCTTCTGTAGTACAGAATGATAACAATCTCAGCAATTCCTCGGCTCATGCCAGGAAATTCTCCTCACACGCTGCTTGCAGGTTTATCGGCCTTATCAGATTGGACACAAAACCTAAAATTATAAAAGCAAGAAGGCAAAAGCCAGTGTCTCCACAATGGAGCATCTAAGGAGCAAATGCCACTTTACATGGGAAAACCCAAAGTATGGCTTAACAAAGGCTGGGTTAGGCCATAAAAGGCATTTGGCACTCAGTGCCACACTGCTGCATGTATTGTGTACATCATGTCAGCCATCCCTGAGCAAAACCACTGAAGTGCAGACACACACACCTACCTCAGCTCTACTGCTCACTGAAGGGAGAGCGTCACACACGTGGTGCTCCTCACCAGGGCACAAACCGTTTCACAGATTAATCAAATATCATCACTCTTCTTCCACGAAAGGGAAACCTGAGCAGCAACACATCCCCCTTGCCCCACGTCCAGCCAGTCTGATTCCAAGCAGTTCTTTGTGGTCCTGTGAAGTCTTTGTCCCACTCTTGAAATCAAGATGAATTTACTTATTCCTACTAAAGTAACAGATGAGAGCTACAGCTAATGCTATTCTGAAGATCAGAAACCCTGTAAATGGTGATTTTTATTCATCTGGTAACTTTTTAGGAGAAGCTGTGAAATCCCCACTGAAGGTTTACAACTTTGACTTCCCAGAATACCCCACGACACCTGATGGGAAAATGAAAACAGTCTTCCAAGCAGGTCATGCCAACATTTTTTCATCCACACCCAAGCTATCAGATGTTGGGAAGCTCAGATGTGAAACCACCCTAATGCTCCTCACACCACCAGCTGCTTTAGAGGTGAAGTGACAACACAAACCTTTCTTATGGATTAATTTGTTCAGGTCCTCTGTGTTCAGTGGCAGCAATGTCACTTTAGCAATCTCTACTGTGATTACAACTCTTGCATTCAATCTAGGAAACCACAAAAATGCTTACTGGACCCTTAGAAGGCCAAGAAAAACCCTGCAGGAACGGATTCTGCCCTGCACAACCTGTGCTAGCATAACAGAAAAGTTCTTTGCAGGGCCTCTCCATCTATTCTATACACTCACATGTTCTCTTCTAGCTACCTGCCACGTCACAACACAGCAGCTTTCTAAGAGACTCCTAAAATTCCCTTCCCTTGAAAAGTGATGCAGAAGATACTGATTTTAGGAACTTTAGCTTCAGAACACCTGGTGTTTTGAAACCCTTTTGAAGCATTACTGTGCCTGTATTTTCTTTAGCTAAATACATAAAATACTTAATATAATATTAGGATATCTGCTCTAAGTTTTACATAATTTGAGCTTAATATTTCAAATCCACCACTATAACAGGTGAATCAATTTCCATAATTTTCATTTCTTAATCAATTAATGATTTATTTCAGGCCAGTTTAAGACACATAGGCTTCTTCATGTACCAATGAAGCTAAAACTACACGGGCAATCTCTATATAAAACAGCCAAAACCACATGGTTTGTTTTCAGGGTTTCAGTTTTCTATTAGTTCACCAGTGATGAGATATAAATACTCCAATGAAGCCTAGACTAAATGTATTTTTAGGAGCAGTGGTCTAGAAAATATATAATTAACAAATTAAGAAGCCCAAAATAGTTCCACAGAGCAGCCCACGACACTTCTTCAGCTTGTCACATGGTTGTTGCTGTGCCCAGCTATAACTGCTCACCAGCAGTATTTTGCTCAGTTTTCATAATTAGCTATAGGGTTTGCACTAATTTGCTTTGGGAGCAGCTCCCATCAGGCACAGAGGAGAAACACCCTCATTTTCCAGGATGACATCTACATCTGTTCCTGAGTTTGTGCTCATGGGGGCTGTGCTCTAGAAGACATGTCTATGTCATAAAAACATGTCCTTAGCCCACAGCTGGAGAGACAAACACTTTAAGTGATTTAAGTGAAAACTCAAACTAATTGATTAATTTCAGAGAATGATAAAACTTCTGAAGACAACAACTATCAGTCTGTGGATCTCTTCATTCAAGTATTTTAGGTGAAACAGAAAAGTACTATAACTAACATGAGTTACTAATTACTTATTGTTCTTGACATGTGCAAGTAAATATTTGTAAAACTATGCATTTACAGCATGGACTTAAAATAAACTCATTAAACCCACAACTTTTTGCTCCCAAACAAATATAGAAAGAAAACAATATGGCAGTTTATACCCCGTTTATTAAGACAGAGCCATCTATTACTTAATACACTGGTTGGGTAGCCATAAATCACATTATTTTCTTACTCTATTAAGATGCAAGACAGTTTGGCAACCAAATAACAAAGACAAATTAGGCAGGGTGGAGAAACATTTAAGCTGCAGTGAGTTAAAAACCATCTAAGCTGGGGAGACCTAAACCAGCAGAGTCACACAGGGTGCTGGCATCGGGTGACGCTCGGCACGGCGTGCTTGCCAGCCAACTCCTCGAGTGCCCAGCGGGCCTGCCAGGCCCCTCAACTGGAATGTCAGAAAAGGTCCAGGGACCGTCTGGATGCCGCTGTTTTGGACACCTACCAAAGAGCGCGCCACCAAAGCTACAGTTTCCGTGTAGGGATCGCATAGTTCTTTGTAAGAATGAAGGCTTCTGGTAAGAAAGTTTATAGTGCAATCTGAATTAATTTGTGCCCACAGTGTCATTATTAATTTTCCCAAAACAGTTTAAATATAATTGTGTAGGAATTTGATATCTCTGTAAAGATATTACAAAGCAGTGCTTATACAGTTGGTGACTACATAGATTCAATTTTAATAAATATATCTCTTCAAGCTTTTGCAAAACTACAAGCACGAAAGCAAGAAGTGGCAAAGCAGCCAAGTGCTTCTGTATCTTCCAAACGCTATTAAAATTCTCTGGGCTCTAAGGAGTTCAGATACCCTATCTCACAGGAAGCACACCCCATGTTCAGTTTAACAGCTGCTCAGGGAAGAGCAAAACCTATTTCTGCTTCCTCTTTGCCAACGTGCCACCAAGTTACAGCTCCTGCTGAGTAGTCAGAGAGGTTGCTTTACTCCAGACAAGCAAGTTCAGATATGTTTCTGCTTGTCAGCATAGCTGTGTGCTTAACATGGAAATTTGTAACATGAGCTGTATTGCACAGAGTTACACACTTTTTTTCCTACTGAAGACAAAAAAGGGTCAAGCACCAGGAGCTTCAGCTCATAAATTCATTGTGTTGGCCCTAGGGAACCTTGCTGGTAACAGCTGTAGCCTTAATGCAAATTTACAAAGTGAACACTTACTCAGCTTGAAAAGCATACACACAACAGTTACCCTGATAACAACAAATACAGTATCAGGTTAACATCCTGTTGGTAGACAATTTTTGTAAATGGAATATTTTATGAAATTATAAATGGCAATGCTTCATTGAAATAACATTTAATTTGCTTCTTGAAACAACTATTCTTAAATCAGTCTGGCAATATGCAAGCAAATTAAGTAAAAGCACCAGATTTCTTTTCAGTTTTCAAAAGATTGTAAGGTTTAAGTCATCAAGAGATTGTTGGGGTTTGATTTTTTTTTAAAGAGTCTTGATTTAAGGCAGTGACAGGGGAAAACTTCTAAAAACCATCTTCAACAGATCCTTATGTCATTGCAAAACATTCACTTTAGGTATTTTGACATAAAAACATCAAACCTTTTCCTTTTCAAAGTCCTCATCAGGAGCATTTTCAATTAAAAAAAAAAGCTTAAATTTCAGACATTTGAAGTCAACTACATTCAACAGATACAACTCATGGTCAAGCTAAATGATTCTCTGTACATCAATACTGCAAAAAGGAAAAGAGCAATTAGCAGTGTTACACCATGCTCCATAGGAATTAATACTTTAAAAGCCAACTGATTTGATTTCTACTTAAAAATAAACAGGTATGAAAAATCTCCTTTGGTCACAGTCCAGAGACAACTGTTTAGGTAAGTGTGATGACAGCAGGAAAAAACACACCAATCAACTGGTCAAAATATATAAGTGCAAGTGAAGATACAAATAAAATAGTCCTTTTAATTGCAAAGCATGCCATACACAGACAGAAAACAGACAGAATTTTTAGAATTCCAATATATTAATGCTCACCATATTGGTGTACTTCAGTAGCTTCAAAAAAGACCATGAATGTAAACATGCTTGGAGGCATCTTATTAACACATAAATATACATGTGCCAGATGCTTACAGACTAAGGTTTGGCACATACGTGCTTACTTCACAACAAAACTTTCAGAAAATGAGGCTCAAAAAGTGCTTTTGTAATTTTAAATGTGAGTTTTAAATGTCTTAAATGGAGAAACACTATTTTAGAAAAGAGTCAACTAAGATTCAGTTCATATTTTTCCATTAAATACTGTCTTTCAAGATAACTTTGGAAAAAAAAATAACCATGATGCCTGCAGATATATCTCTCTGGTACTCAGCAACTTCTGACAATGACAATTTCTGTCTTACATGCAATTCTGCAGCAGAGAAATGCTTTAAAACATTCTGCAAATATTTTGGCTTGCACACGGAGACTGGAGCAAACAGGTTTTTTACTACAGGAATTCAGAATCTTTGCTTGTTTCTATGTAGTGCTGAACCTTAAAGTTAAACAGGGACTTAAGGATTTGAGTGACATCTGCAAGGCTTGACTTCATATTGTCAAGCACTACAGAAAAACAGACACATCTTTTCACAACTCTATGCTTTTGATTTAAGGACTATCATTTTGTAAGCAGCAAGTCTTCAAATGCAAATAAAATTTAAAAGTACATAAATGCAAAACATTAATTAGCAACTTATTTTCTTCACAAGTTCCATTCTGACACGTAAATTATCTAGACAAGTGTACTTGCATTATAAGTATTTTCATGAGTTATGCATTTAAAACTGATAAAACACCATAGACCTGATAAAACTGCTAAGAGATCCTAAACTCATAGACCCTTCCTGGATACTCAAAATATAGTATATTTTCCTTTCTCCAATTCCACAGGGTCATAAAAGACCTTTGGTAAGATTCCTCACAAAACCCTCCTACAGAGTAAGCACTTTCTATAGCTCTTTCTGCTGAAATGAGAATCACCTCAAAAAAACACTTGACAAGACTGAGGCTCAAAAACTCATCTGTCATGTAACCAAATTAGACTGGAATAATACAAGTGTACCTTTTTACATTGAATCCTACCATTACATTAAAATAAAATAAAGCACTGGTTTATGCACGTCTTTAAGAAATGTTTAAGGTTTTCTAAATGAAACAAGAATGAGAAACATAAATGAGAAATCAACTATTTCCATTCTCCACCTACTAGCATTTTAATGCCTTTAGAACTGAAAATGTATTCATTAAGAAATAGACTGCAACTGGAATAGTCAACACCCAAGTCCATCAAAATTTAAAAAGTGATTCATTTTAGCATAACCACACTAGCAAATTATTCTGTATATTTCAGTGAAGCAGAGCTTTTAAAAAGTTGTAGAGAAATAGATAATTCACTTTTTGTGTGTTTTAGGGGAGCAAATCTCTCCATAAAGATTATTTATACAAATGCAAGAGCAAACTTTCTGAGATAAGGGTTTGGGGTTTTTATTTTTTTTTCCCAAAGATTCCACCACATGATTAAAAATTAGATGAATGTGTATTCCTGACCACATTGACAATGGCACAGCTAGTTCATGACAAGCAACTGCAACAAGTGTAAATGAAAAACAGGTCCCTGCACCGGGACAAAGCTTGGTTGCAGGCTGACTGTATGACACTAATATTGAAAGCAAGAATTTAAGTAAACTCATCTGGCATTCAGATCTGACTGAGGGAGGGAACAGTGAGAACGACACAGTGAAGGTACACTTAGGTGCAATTTCATGCTGGTGACTTTTTCCTCTTTTTATGCTTAGAGCAGATTTTAAACCAAGAGTTGCATATCCAATGACACATACACAATTCAAAACTTAAGAGACCAAGAGCACAGTTGTACACATAATTACATAAACTTAGTATTTACACATTCTAAACAAAGTTCCATTTTAACAGTTGAAGTCTTTTAACACATGAAAGAAGATAATCTACTACAAAGAATGCATAACGGGATCACAAACTTTCCACAAGCATATAAACACATGTTTTAAAGTGCTTTCTGGGTGCTTCAGATTAACCCCTCGCAGTACGAGCTATTCTGTAGTGCTGTTCCAGTCATTACAAAATTATTTAAATCACTCCTCTTCAGGTGCATTTTGAGTTCAGGAATAATGACAACACCATTGATGTAAAAGCTTTAGGCTCTACCAACATAAACGTACACATTACTTAGGTTCAGATGAAGTTGTCAAATACTTTGGTTTATCACAGCTTGGGATAAATATTTGATAGAACAAAAATTGCACCTCTCCACTCTTGAGTTTGTTTTTCTTTTTAACTAAAAAAATACCCCAACATAAATTGACAGTATTCTTTGGTAAAAACAGGACATTTGGCCAGCTTGTGTGTACATCTGTTTATCAAAATAGCCTAAAAGTGAACAAATGCCACTGCTGTACTGTCAATTTACAGGAATAAGCATTCCTCAGTGGGGAGTATCAAAATATTATCCTTATCAATTACCTATACAACAAGCTGAAACACCTTCAGCAATCATTACAGGGGATAAATAATGTTTTAGAACACTTTTTGCTTAACATTTATCTTTTGCATTACAAAAACCTGTAAAATGCTCTATGCCTGCAGACAAGTCCACTACCTTGCAGTGACTACAGAAATGTTATTCAATGGTGTACACTGTCAAGTTGCTGTAACAAAAACCAGGAGTAAGGTGTACTGACCAACTAATACTCAACTGCACAGTACTTGTGCATTACCTATCCTAAATACTAAGAAAAGCCTATTAAAAATTCATTTAACTGCTACAAGTTAGGTGAATATATAAAAACAGAGCAGATATACAAGTATAACACTGAACATACTGTACTTTATTAGCACAAAAAGCCAGAACAAGGCACAGCAAGCAGAAAAATACATCAATAGAAGGGTTAGTGTAGCATACAAGAATAACGTTTATTGTACTTGCAGCCAAAATGTTTCCTACCTCGCACAGGTCACTGCCGTAGAGAAGGAAGGAATCAAATACTGTAGCAGCTGGTAAAGAAACTAGGGAGCACTCAGAATTGGTACAAAACGTTAAACAGGGGTCAGGGCATTCCAACAAGATTTTAGTGCAAAATATCTAAGACAGAACTACTTTTAAGTTCCATCTCCAAGTAAATAAGCAAACAGAAGTTAGAATCTTGTTTCTAAGTAATCTGTTGAAACTATCATCAGTGCATATTACTTTAAAACATTTTTAAAAGCACAGATGGAAAGATATTTACAAATAAAGTGTACCAGTACCTTTGAAACCTGACATTTGCTTCAGATAGGTCAGATTTTGTACTCTGATTATAATAATTCAACCACTTGTCATGTTCTCCATAGAAATATCAGACAACTTTAAATAATTAAGAATTTTTTTCTTGCCACTATTACCTTCCATTGTAAATTACTAGCAGTCAGGACACCAAAATCTGTTTTGGAAAAAACCCACAACCTTCTGTTTCACAGCAATAATCTAATTCTGTGTCCTGCCACAGAAGCAGCAATTCACACTGGAAGGTATTTTTAACTGTCTGAGACAGTATTACTTTTGTTAACAATGCCACTTAAATCTCCAAGTGTTTGTAACAGAATTACAGTACTGAGCAGGCATATTCAAGTCTTAATGATTAGGAAACATTATACACTGTGAAAAGCATGATTCATCTGTTAGCCTCAAAGCACCATTAACTCTTAATGGACTGCTTCTAATGAACTGCTCTTCATTACAAGAAAATATTCACTAGTATTTGGAACCTTGTTTGTGAGCTAAATTATTACTTTGAGTTGAGGAAAGTTTTCAAGAGGAGAATTTTTAAAAAAATACTTCAAATATTAGCAAACATGCCCCTCCAACAAAGCCTTTCTTTAATAGCATTACATGAATGCCCCATGGGAAATGCCTCATAGTTTCTTCATCCAATTACTACAGCTATAAAAGGGAAACAAAATATTTAGAAATTTGCAAAAATATTTTCATTAGGCCTTAATGAAAAACGTGCAGAATTGTGTCTGCTTATTGTTTCCAAGAGGCATCACAACTTAGTTTGATTAACAGCAGGCAGCATCTGACAGGATACTAACACTCAGCTTAAATAGGGTATTGCAGAAAAGCTAGATGCCATCGGTGCGCTTGCTGCAGTTAAACTGTAATACACAAAAAAAAGCATGTTCCAGAAGCTTATTTTGATTTCCTTTTACTTTGTTTTTATAGGTTCCCGCTCCAGCCATCGCACCCTGACTTTTTGTTTATAGTGATACTCCTTTAGAAAGTCTTGCAACATTGAGGGTAGAGGAAGGTCATCAATTCCATCGTAGGTAGTGCACCTGCAGATTACCGCCCGGCAGATATACTGCAGACTAAAGGGGAAGGTCCTGTTCAGAGATACAGTGAGCAAGGGTTCAAAGAACATGCAAGAGCTGGGGTCTTTGTAGTGTTCCAGGAGCCCCGTAACGGTGGACGAGTGGAACACACAGGGGTCGTGGGCATCAAAGCTGAAGTTGTGGTTCCACTGCTCGATGCGTGCGTGCAGCGAGCGGTTGTAGCGGCGGAAGCTCACCGAGAAGAGGTAGTCCTCCTGCGCAGAGTCCCTGAGCAAAAAAGTGCCTTCGGGTTTCCCCTCCAGAAGTGCTTCTGCTTCGTAGCGGTCCATGACGCCCCAGTAACACGGGTTACCTGTGATCTGGAGCAAGTCTGGCACGAGGCAGTGGATGTAATCGATCTGAGTGTGCACTTTCCAAGCCCCCTGCCTGCTGATATGGCCATGGCTCTCTCCTGACATCTGACGCTGCTTCTGCCGGCGCGACTGCAGGCAAAGCGTCGTCGTGTCCTCTTCGGAGTCACAGCTCCCTGGAGGTGTTATGGTTTTGTCCCCGGTCAGCTCAGTCATACCAGGGGCTAACTTTGGTCCCAGTTTATACAATGGATTTACCTGTGCTGTAGCTTCAAAAGTGTGTATTTGGGCATTGGGAGGGGGATCAACCCCTTCTTCAATACTAAGCCTACGTCTCTCTCTGAGTCTGTCTTCTTCATCTTCTGTAGAAACCAAGGAAGGATCAAATGTGTCAAAGAAAGTTGAATGAGGGCTCACGGGTGCTGTGTGTTGTTTAATCAGATGCCACTTCTGGGCCAGATCTGAGCCTGCAGGAAAAGGGCATTTCTCAAGCATTAGTTCAGAGAGGTGGATCTTTCTTTTGTTAGAAAACAGAGGTTTGGACTGTTTGCTGTAAGTTCTCATGGGAAAACACAGCCCAACAGTATCTTGGAGACGCTGCCGCAGAGAACGGCTGCCTACTGTCCTGCTGGATACCGCGTCCATGTCATGGACTGAGCTCACCCCGTACCTTCTCTCCCTCCTCTGCAAACCACTTCGTGTTCTACCAAATCTTTTTTCAGTATCCAAGGAGCTCTGTGTTTTGGTAGAGCAGGAATGCTTCTTCTTCCCACCCCAAGGAGCATGCCGAGAATAAGAGTCCCTTCGAGCAAGCCTGGCTCCTGTGGTGACACATGACTCATTCTCTTTCTCAATGCTTATTTCAACAATCTGAGGAATTTCTGTGACACAGTTTTGGTTCCGCCTTGCTGAATTCTTTGAAGGACTTAAGCCTAATTGCAAAGCAATGTTTTCTCTCAAAGGGCTGCTGGGCTGTTGTTGAGTCAAGTCAGTTATCTGGATGGCTTTCTCTTTACCAGATGTGCAATTACTGGAGTTCACAACTATACTTTCATTTTGGCTTCCACCCTCATGACTAAAGAGGTTCTGGCACCTGTATTTGAAATTGTTCCACATCTTTCCCACTTTATCCATGGATTATGTTATCTAAATCAAGAGGAGAAGAAATATTAAAATAAAAATATAGTTTTAAAACATGAGGATATATCTTCAGTTATCATTTAAGTTACAAACCCAAGATGACTATTATTAACTAAATGAAATACATTTTTAAAAGTGCCCTATTCTTTGTAGGGTTATGTGGAAGCAAGATGCATCACACCATTTCGACATTTAGAAAAATATCCATATTTTCGAATATTTTCTAAATGAGTATTTAGTAAAATCACCACAAAGAAGGTGTTTAGGAAATTACAAACATTTCATTTACAAATAGGCCCTCCTATTTTTCTATAGGCATGTAGGTAGGTCTGCATAGTTGTATTTGATAAACAGGAAATACACAATCTAAAATCCTCCATTTAAGAAAGAATTTTTAAATCATATGTTAGGTATGACTCCCTGATAAACTTCCAATAAGCAGCAGTAAAACAAATCCTGAATGAGAACTCTTCAAGTCATTCCAAACTAGGAGAGCTGCTCGTAAAATCCAACAAGTGCACTGCAAATGTCCAGATGTACCATGTAAAAACAAAAGCTCCAGCTGCACACCACATAAATTCCAAGATATAGCTTTGTAAGATTAAAAGAATTAGTACAAAAATAGAAATTTAAGGGGGGGAAAAAGCATTCATCCTTATTAGATGAGACAATCACCAAAAGACAATTTTAGAATTATAAAGTCTCTGATACATTAATATAAGCAATATGAAACAGCTGAAAAAAACCCCAGCAACCAATGGTCGGCTTTATTACTTAAGATATAAAAGAATGAAAGAGCCCAAGGAGCTTTTCTATCTTTAGTAAGAACACTTAAAAAGAAAGCAGCTCCACAGCAGAAACATGATGACAGTGAATCATGAAGATACTGTAAAAAGATAAAAACATTAGCAGTGTGTATTCTGAAACTACATCTTTAGAAACTGAGTTTGATAATTGGAACAAGACTGCCAAAATTACAGGACTGCCCTAGGACAGAGAGAAACAGGCTAATTCTGTACTAAAAAAAGTCAGGCAATGCCAAACTAAATTAGATCTAATTAAGTTCTGAGAGAAGTGCTAAACTTAAAAGACTAAAATACGTCATCTTATCTAATTTAACTCTTTACGGAAACTGCTCTGTTCTTTGGAAACAGATTATTTTGCAGCAACACTCCTCTGTTGCTGCACTACTTTTCTGTTCACAACTGGAGAGAAATCTGAAGCAGTGACTAAATGCACTGGGGCTCATGGCAAAGTGGATGATAAACAAGTGGGCAATGCTCTGGTGGCCCAGCCTACAAGTCCTTACAACAGCAGCATAGCTGTAAGCCTTTGCAGCAGAATCCACTGAGACTGGAGAAGAGTCAGAAGCATAGCTTACATGAGAAAATGAAAGAGAATGAATTTTAACACCTGACTGTGATAGGAACAAAAACGAAAAGCTTTCTTTCTCACTCTGTCATCAGATGATCCAGCAAACCCAGTGAGCCCAGCTGCACTAGGACCATAAGAATTGAGTGTGGATGAGGGAGCTGGGGAAAAGGGGAAATCAGGACTCCGGTCTCTGAAGGTTACTGGTACAAGTTACCTACAACACCGAGCTAAAGGACAATCTGCACAGCACCCACGTGGTTACCAGGGAGGCAGACACTTGCAGAGCAATGTTACACGTAGAAGATGCTACACAGTTCCATGTATACATGAACACTGTAAGCAAATGAGCAAAGAACATCTTCTTGATTAAAATTAAATAATCCTTAAATTCTTTTTTGTTCTGGAGTTGTCTGGATCAAGGTGGGGAAATTCTAGGAGCAGCAGAACTACTAAAGTCAGACCACATACCAATTTGCAGGAAGCACCCAATATGTATCATGTCATTGCAATGATCATAGATGTTTGTGGTGTCTCAGAATACCCATGCTGACCATGAAGGAGCACATGTTTGCTGGCTGCCAGCCTGTCAACACAGTACATGTAAGGTTGACTTCTACACTTTTGTCTCAAGTTGTAAGTTTTCTATTCTCTTCCTAGTCAGAGAGATGTTTAAAATTTTTGGGAAGAGAAAAGAATGAGATACTATATAAACTCCATTCCCTTGGCAAGTCAGGCTAGAAAATGTACACATTTTTGTGACAATGAACTGGAATTACTTTTCCATCCAAACAATCATATGCTATTCAGTGGTGTCTTTTATTTTGAAATTGCTCTTCCTTTGCACTACTAGTCTAAAAGGTCTTAGGGTGGAAAATTCTCTACATGTGCCCAGAAAGCTTCAAGAACAAATAAAAATAAAAACCAACAAAACACTCCACCCACAACCCCCCCAGCATACTGGCTTGACAGACTGTACTTTTCAGAAGTTAAATTTAAAAGGTTAAGTACTTTTTGTCACACTCAAGAGAATAAAGATACCTTTCTTACCCAGAAAATCAAATGAGTCACTGTGTCTTGTCTTGAGAATATACCTCAACTTGAACTTGCTAGATTCCTTCTTTGACTTGTGGACATGTTTACTACAAAGGGAAAAGCAGAAATTTTGTTAATAGTTAGAATATTTTTCATTTAGACATTTACAGTTAATCACTGACATCAAAGGGATATTTTACTATTTATTTCTGAAATGTGTCCATGTAACTGCCTGCTCTTTATATTTTTTTAATGCATATTAACATAAATAAAAAGCTTCACAGAACTTGCTTTTTCTATACATTAACAGCATCTGTCAAGTACAGTCATGGGGAGGACTCTGAAATAAAATTTTTGACAACCAAGAGCAAAGCCACAGTATCTGGATCATTGAGGTGCCAGGCACAATGGGCATAATCAAGCCTATGAAATGGTTTCCCCACATTTTGGTCTCAAGTTGTGGTTGGCAGTGCTGTCAGATCACCACATACTGTCTCTCCTCCTTGTTTCCAGCTGCTACATCACATCAAAAGGCAGCTAAAAATACACACTTTTCTAATATTACTTTTCCAGGTAAGCAACTGCTGTGCTCTCCACAAGGATGTTATATGATTGTGAAGCAAGAGCAATATGAACCATGATTCTAAAAATGGGAAAGTGGAATACAAGACAAGTTCTTTATTAAAAGAGTAGGTCAGCACTTCCCTAAAATAATCATCATTGTTTTTCAGAAATCCAAGAGGAGTTGAGGGATTTAATATGCTCCCACCACTGTCAGAAATCTAACAGTAACAGAACAGAGAAGATTAATTTGCTTCTCCATGCTAGATTCAAGCCCAGGATAGCAGTAAGAGTTAAGAGAAAACATTGGGAACTTATATTAAATCTTTACACACAGAACAGGAAGAAAAACATTGAAATGTGATGCACATGTACTTCAATGAAAAGCTACAGGGTTGAGCTAGGTGGATATTAAAAGTTAATATTCCTAGGTAGAAACTCCAGAGCAATGGCAGCAAAGTCCAAATATTACTAGTTTCCATTCCCTTCTGCAGGCATTAAAATTGCTGAAACATTTTTAAAGTTAGGTCACACTATTGCTATTGAGATTCCATAAAAGTAACCTTTTCAGAGAGCAACAGAGTGAGAAGTACAAAGTATTTATACCAGATGAAGATCAAAGCACAAGTACAGTTCTTCTGCAACTGTAACATTTACTCTCATTTCTTTTGTTCTGCATTATGTTCCTAGCAAGTCTACAAACACAAGACAGTCAAATCTATTAAAATTTGTCAGTGCAAGGCCTTGAGAGCAAAATACAAGGTAAAGTTGCTAGCATAAGGGCTATCCAACTTTAAACAAAACCTTACTTGGAACTTCAGCCCTCTAAAGTTCGTCTTCACTGCAAACAAAATCAGCGATGCTGTTTTACTGGGCACAGGTGGCAAAGGGGCTGCATGCAAACCATTTTAACTCATCAAAAATTCAAAACCCGCATGGATGCTTATCCTGACGTGTCATGCTTCATGGCACTAGCTTTATATTTCCCCATTCTTCTCACTTCTGCTCAGAAACATGAGCAGTCAATACACCACCTATCACATCACCACTGCCAGCCAGCTGACACGGCCTGTTGGACAAACTGCCAGGTGGCTCCAGGAGGGAGTGGCTTCTTTGGGAACCAGCCTTCCCTAATGGAAAACAGTTCCTTGAATCTGGGCAAATTGTCTCAGTAAAACATCTCAGACTTGTGTTAGAATAAAAGTTGAGTCACTGGTAAAGTATTTAAAATTCAACCTAGTGATTTTAAATTACTTTAAATCAATGTGCAACAGATGTGTGGTTTCAGAGATTTCTTGTGGCAGCACTAAGCTTGACAAAATAAAAATTGTTTCTGAACTGGTTCTAAAGCCATCCTAGTTTTACAAAGGAGCACCGCCAGTGGTTATTCTAGCCTAAACAGGAAATCCATTTCATTCCATCAAAATCCACAAAGTGAATTCAACCATTTGTAGATTTTCTAAGAAAAAAACCCAATTATTTTTTCTAAGAAAAATAGAGGTTCTACTGATGTTCTTAACACAATTTCTTTTCAACTAAAAATTATTTCTACCTATTTTGAACTGGCATAAATAATCTTAAAAGCAACAGATAATAAGCACTCTACAGGCATTACAGAAGCAATGAGCAGTAATACCTTAGTGCTACATTCCCATTTGCAGTAAATTTAGAGACATTCAAATGAATGAAATTTGCATGAGTGTAGTCTTCAAGTATTGTGAGAGCACAAATGCTGAGACAACAAAGAAATTTTAAGCAATATGATAAAGCTACAGTTGCAACTTCTCTGCAATCCTAAAATACCACATATTAACAGATTACTGTGAAAACTCAGACCACTCTTTCCAGAAATGTCACAAGATCTAGGCAGAGCTTTCTGCCTGTGACTTTGTAGGAACACTATTCAAAGTCAAGGGTGTGCTCTGTCTGAAAGATAATGCACTCGTTTTACTCTCACAGTTCACCCAATTTAAAATTTACTCAGTATGGTTTATTATATTCAAAGAATTAACTCCTAACAATGTACCATCTTCACAAAAGATGGTACACTACACAAAGTATGATACCTTACAGAACAGGCTCAAAAAAAAAAAGAACCTACAAGATGATTTGTTTTGGTATTTTTGTAAGACGATAGCTTCAAAACACTGAAAGATAACAAGTTCAAAACATTGAAGGAATACAAAACCAGACAATTCTTACAAGTCAAAAACCCAGCAACCAGACAGGAGTTAAATCCAGAAACTTGCACACTGTTTAGCTCAATATTAGCTGGAGCCTGCACAGGCAAACTGGCTACCACATCCCAGGACCCTGGTGCATGGACCATGGAGGTAGAAGCAAAAGATTGAAGGGAAACACTGCTTCTATTTGTGTCATTCCTTAAAATTATTTGCTTAGCAGTGACAAGAGACTCTTATTAAAGACATTTGCTTCCATTAAGGGATGCTTGCTGAAGAGGTCACTGCCCTATGTGCACGCTGCCAAATGCCCACTGCAGGCTCCTGCTGCAGGGATGCACCGAGGGAGCTGCTCCCACCAGCGCTCCTCAACCTTATCCAGTCAAAGTGAGGAAGGCTGGCACCCCCCTGCATTTGAAGTAACCCACCTGAGGAAGGAAGGGCAGTACTAAGGATTACAAAGCAATTTCCTCCCTTCCAATGCACATTCCAGAAAGAATGAATTACTACTGTAATACTAGAGATAACGTTTCTTAAAAACCAGGAATTTGTTGGCTCAAGAGGAACCATGCATTTTTCTACACACACAAAAATGTGCTCACTGCAGACAGCTCAAAGAGCTGATTTAGAGGCCTGGAAGGAAAAGGTGGCTGCTTTTTTTTTTTTTAACTAAACAAGGTAAAGGGGCCAAGTGTATCACGTGCTCACAAAAGCCTTATTAGGATAAAGTACTACTGATTTTTTTAACTATTAGGCTTTGATAAATTGGAAGTTGTGTAGGAAGACAAATATAAAGGTTTGAATCCCAAAACCAAAACTCAAACCTGCCAGAGAAGAGGCAAAGGATACAGACCTACAATTCCAACAACACACAGAATTGGCCTAAGTCAGCATTGCAACCAAAAGAAATGGCGTCAGCCTCTTCCTGGCCACCTGTGCTGGTGCAGGAGGTGGTCTGTACACCATATGGCTGCTCAGTCAACCAGCTCAAGGAACTGATCCAGACTAAAATGAATTCTCAGAAAAAGTCTCAATCATTTACTCCATCTGGTTTATGACTTCTGTACAAACATTCAAGTTCACACATGGGAGGAGCAGATGAGGAGGGAGGAAGCAGCAGCCAGGGCAAGATTGCTTCCTTCCACAGCAGCCCTGGTTAGTTCTGATGAAGTTATTACGTTCTTAGATGGCTACTTCAAAGAGAAATCTCCATTCTCAGCTGTGGGGCTCTGGCTGCAAAGAAAGAGATTAGGACTCTATTTAAGATGCTGCTTTGAACACTTGCATTGAAAGTTCAGCCACTGAAAACCTTTACTTTGAAAATAAAATGCTGAGTTGGCTTGATGAGTTCTGCTAAAACACAAGGAAAGCTGAAAGTTTCAAGGACTTAAGCTGGCAGACTGTCAAGTCACAGTCAAATAATGATATTTTGCCATTGCTCCAACCCAGAGTAAGAAGTAAACTCCTCCCCCTCCTTGGTGCAGATTTGCATTGAGCAAAAAGCAGTCTTAGCTTGGACAGCTGATGTTCTGCCAGTTTCTTCTCAAGCAGCTACACATTGGTAACTTCAGTCCAAAAATAATGCTCCAAGACTTTCAACAGTGGGAACATTCTTGTAAGCCCCTTACTAGGCTTTGGGTCTCCAAAAGGACAATTTTGGGACTATGTGTATTCACCCTGGGTTGAAAAGTACTGTATAGTACTGCTATCCATTTCTTTGATGTTCAGAAAAAAATCCCTGAAGCAAACAAGGCATCAATAGATAACAGAAAGTTATGGCACTGAATCAAAACTAGAGACAACTGCTTTTTAAATACTTCTTTCCCTCTACTTACACAAGTCTAGTAGGTAATAACCATCATGAGCAAAGCTGGTAGTTCTAATTATGTAACAATCACAGAGCAAACATGAGTTTCAGATATTAAAACAGAAATAACACTATACAGATTTACCAAGAACTCCACATAGTGGTAGATTCCTATGCTAGAAACTGCAAATGCAAGATAATGGCACCCATAATTCCAAGTCAAGAAACCTTCAAATCATTTAGGCAGTATCCTGATGGCAGCCACTCATTGTAAGATGTAAATCCACAGAAGCAACATTAAATTAAAGCTGTTTCCTTTAAACTACCTCCATACACACTAAGCAGGCAATTCAATTTCATCTTAGTATTTAAAAAACCACCAAAACCAATGAGCATTAAGTTAGCAAGGTAAAGTACCTGCCATGAAAGGGGACTCTAGGTGATTTAGTGTAGTAATGGTTGCCATACTGCTACATTTGACTCTTCTCACACAGAAGCTGCCACTATACTTTTTAAAAATTCATGTGGATAGAATAAATGGTTCCAGTCAGTGTTCAAATTAAGTACAGCAGCCCTCTTGATGACTTCTGCAAAAGCCATAAGTACTCCAAGAAAAGTGATGGAGCTCTCCTCTAGCAGAGAAGAATTTGTTTCTACTTCTAAGAACACTAATGAAGCATATCCTCCTCTACAAAGTTCTAAAATATAAATAGGTATCAAATTGATAAAAAGAGTGATTTAATGGTTATTTGTATGTAATTCTTGGAAGTTCTGAGTTAAGAAAAAGCATACCTTAATAGCTGTGCCTCACTAAAAGCAAAGGAAATTGGAAGCAAAGTTGAAAAGATGAGTCAAATCACATCCCACATCTTTGACAAGCTCAGTAAAAACATCCAATTTAATATATTTTGTAAACAGAGCACTTCATTCAATTGCAAATGGCCTATTTTCCAAACACAATCCCTCTGTTCTGGGGTCAATTTATACTAGTTTAACACTCCTATTTCTTCTCACTACATTTTTCAAAAGCTCAACAGCCTGTCTAATGCCTCTCCCTCACCACTGTACCCGTGCCCCCCATCAGCTTACAGGCACCTCCTGGACACAGAGCTTTTCTCCTGCACCCAGCCACTTCCCATGTGTCCTTTTAACCTGACCAAGCAGATATTCTCCAACACAAACTTATCAACTGATAAAACCAAAGTTGTACTTGTCTTTCTCTAGTAATATACCTAGAATGGTGACCACATAGGGAAAAGCACTATTTACATTCATGCAATTTGCAGGAAAAATAAAATAAAGCAGTCATTCTCTCAAATTTAAGTGAAATTGACCCAAAAGTTCAAAAGTTTCTAAGACCATAACAACTGAGAAGAGTAACAGCCCAAGCTTCTACCCAGCTACAGCTATGCTTACAGCAAGTAGGAGGTGGCCTGAGATGGACAGTTCTAATAACAAACTTACAAAGTGACCTTCATAATGACTTAACTCCCAACTCACATTCTGTCATGTCAGAAGTTTAGCAAGTAAATGCTATCACTACAGCACCACTGTAAATCTTAGATCAGTTTCTGTACAGAATATACTTTAATAAAATAGGAAACTGAATAACTGCAGAATGAGACCAGGGGATTTAATCTGCAAGGCATGTGGCAAGCAAGGAGTTAAAATCCTGCCTAAGACTAGCCCACAGCTGCTGTCAGCAGTCAGGCTTGTCAAGAGAAGCTCTGGGCTGTCTTGACAAGACTAATTGGCAGCAAGCACCTGGTTCCCCAGGCTGGGCCTGGGGAAGGTAAAAGAACATAAACCCTGCAAAGAAGAAGGAGCAGCAGCTGGAAGGCTGCCAGTAGGTCTAGCCTGTTTCATGTTTTCACTTTAATCCACAGGCAACTTTATCCTAGACTATACCCAGCTAGAGCTATCAGAAACATTTCAACTTCCCAGCTGAAGGAAACCTGCGCTTTGTGGTCCTGTCCCTGCAAGTTCTGCCGGTAAGCACTCACCAAGCCTTGGTGTGCAGGGTCCTGCTGCAGCACAGCCAGCTGCAACATCAACACTAGCACTAAATTGCAGTGGAACTCACGTTTTGATTTTTTAATGCCACCAAAAAATTGCTTAAAGGTGTTACCATAACTTTAAAATTACGGACTAAATTGCCAGAAGATCTAAACTAAGATTGTTCTGGATATTCTGTACATTGAACACATAAAGCACGGGCAATGACAACTTATGAACATAGCAAATTAAAGTGTATCTTTAAAAAAGAAAAAAAAAAAGTTTAAAAAGTCCCCAACATTCTGGAAAGTAGCTAGAAGTAGGATGAATGAGGAATTTTAAGTGGGATTTCCAGAAAAGTTAAAAGACTTTAAACATATTTTGACCTCTGCTAAGAATCATGATTTTAATGAATGTGAAGCTTTCTGAAATTCTGCCCGTTTTTTTCATATTATTAAAACTCAAGTTAAAAAAACTTAAAGCATTAGCCTTGCAGGTTTAGCCCCTGAGGTAGGACGATCTTTCTTAAGAGTTAGGGACAAAAAAAAAATCCTTAGTTGGTTTAGCCGAGTTTGTATAACTGAACCAACAAGCATCTAGTTATATATAAACATACACAAAAATTGATATATGTCAAATATGCATAATATCAACATACACCAGAAATTTTTTTGTGCAAGATAACATTAAAATGTCAGAACTAAATTTCTTCAAAGCAAATTGCTCAGCAAATACATTGATTATGTCTTGGCCAAGTTTCACAGTTTAGGCATTTTAGCTTGCTAGTCAAGAATTCTAATAATATAGAGCAGCACTAAGTTTCTACATATTAAAACTCTGGAAATTTGGAAGTGTACTTGTACATAGTCTCCATCTGAAAAACACTTCAATCAATAAGCATTAATGCCAATTGATGGTGCTTGGGAGAACAAAAGATTACAGAGGAAACGCCTGATAGTCAACCCATGTTAGCAGTCGACCAAACTCACCCAAAGAGCCAGAGTGTGCCCTTACCTGGGGACACCATATGAACTATTGCAACATTCCTTTAACTGCTCATGAAACTAAGCAGTACCAATACAATGATCCATTAGCAATATCTAAAAAGAAAACACCTCAGGGTAAGGAGTTTATAAGTTACTGTGTTTAGAGTTACTGCTCTAACAATAATAAAAAAATGTTTCTCTGCCTGACAGCAAAGGGTCCAGCCCTTTGCAAACACCTGCTTTTCATTTGTATTCAAAGACTACTAATGAGTAATCTAGAGGCTCTCTTGCTCTCCACTCCTGAGCTTCATGACTCAGTGTTTAAAAAAAAACAAACCAACAAACAAAACCAAATAAAAACACCTAACCAAAAACCCCGCCCCAAAACCAAACCAAGACAAACAAACAAAAAGAACCCCAAAAACCCACCCACACCACACTTTCCTTGTGCCACGCAAAAACAGGAATGCCCATGATTCAAAACACAGGATCAAGACGTACCACAAAAGCTTCAAGTAATGATATCTAACCCTTCACACAGAAATGTAAGACTATGACTACCTGCACAGGATATGCATTACAGAGACTGAACAAGCACTGGTAAGAAAATCAGGTCTTTCCTCTTAAGAGCATCAGTTGCCTCAGTCCATTACAACTGAGGTGATAACTAGATTATCACACTAATATCTTATCTTCAAGGTGCTAGACTCCATTGCACAGGAAGATGAAACAGGACAGCAAGATAGATAATATGTGGCTATATCTTTCTTCTTCATTTTACATAAAGCAATCAGTTAAATAAAAACTATTTTAATGAAATGCTTATTCTAGCAAAGAAGCACCTGTGCATGTTATGTAAGTGAGCCCCCACAGGATGAGAATTTTCTAAGAAAAATATACGTATTTGGTTAGCTCCTAAATTCCTCTCAAAATATAGAAATGCTTTTGAGATCATCTATCCAATCCAAAAGCTGACTCCAGTAATCACTAAAGGATTGTTGCAGCAAGACCCTAGCCATGAATCACTAATCTGCTGGTTAGCTAATGGGCATTCCTATTAACCAATAGGCAAATGGCCTACCTAAAAAGACAACTCACTAACCTGTGGTCCCACTTCAATACCTACACACTAGCTCATTCAGTATTGGAAAGCTGCTTGGTATCCAAGGGCTCCTATCTGATATGGATGAACACAACTTACAGGCTGCAAGAACTCCAAGAAGATGCAGCAAAGGAACAGACTAGAAAAGTGAATCTTTCCAACACCATTGCCAGCTGCATGGGACTAATAAAACCAGTAATGCTCTTTGGCTCTGTGAAAGCAGAGACTCAGTTGCATGAATGGCTTCCCCTGCTTGAGCAGGGAGGCTGGACCAGATCATCCACTGGAGACCCTTCCTTCTAACCTTAACTATTCTGGGATTCTGTAATGGCTTGAGAGGCTGCATTTCATGCAGGAAGAGTCTGCAGCACCACAGAAAATTGAGCAAACCTAAATCAATGATTACTGAGTAATAAACTTGTCAGAGGGCAGCTATTGAAGAGTACAGTTCTTTCTAGGTTGTTTCTCATGAACAGAATTTAGCCATAGAAAGGGCACCCTAAGGGTGATAGTCCATGATAATTAATCTACCACTGCTTTACTCCTATTAAAAAGGATATTCTTGCTTCCCTCCCATTCCCTTGCATCAGTTCCAACATTCATCTGACCTCCATTTTCACCATAAGCTGATCAATGGAAGCACCAGACAGACAAACAGTACTTCAATGAGGAAAAAGAAACCAGAAGAGACAAGTGATAGCATGGAGATAGGAGAATTTCCAGTCTTATGCAAAGAGAGGAAGGCAAAAGAACCATGTCTACCAGCAGCAGTGAGCCATTAATGCTGGTTTAGCCATTTTGTGAAACCTACTCCTTAATGTTAACCCAGATTCTCCTTTATAACATGAAACATGTTTTATTAAATGAAAGATTAAAGCAAATTGTAAAGCAAAAACTAAAATTTAGCTTCAAGACTAACACTCATCTAGGAAAACACTGTACCCTTCAGAAGATCAGGAACTGTAACACTGTTAGCAGGGAAAACTAAATATAGAAATATATTTATTTCTATTTATATATTCACCTTTCTTTTTTCAAAGAGGTGGTTAAACTGCTACTTGAAAGACCAGACATTTTCTGATATTTTTTATAAAGCACAGGAACATTTTAAGAGCACAGGAACAACCTGTTCAATAAATGAGTTCAGGAAGTTGTGATCTTTAGGTATCCTCCATGATGAAAAATACTTTGATTCTTGATGTAAAAAATAAATATAAAAAAGTCATCATGAGACATGGCAATTTCTACATCTAATTACTTTCACCCAGTGGCCAGGAATCCCTGAAGAAAAACATGCATGGTGATCACAAGAATGAGAATTCCAAATTCTAGATTCAAAACTAGATGAAAATGAAGACATTTTCTTAAAATACTTATGAACAGTCACAGCTTGAGCACCCTTCAAACCATTATATAAAGTAGTACGGTCCAAATAACTAAAACCAGTTGTGCAAGTTCAGAGATCTCAAACTCTTCTGCTACAGACTGCCAGGACTCTGCCAGGAGGGAGGAGGGAAAACCCCAAAACACTGCCTAATGTTTGACTGTACACAAGGCTACAAAATTCAGATTGCACTGGCACCAGTGGCAGACACACAAAACTTAAAAAATTATGATTTGAAGTAACTTTAAAAATCTTGATGATTTGAAGAAAAATTATGCAGCAAATCTTCATAATGGAATTCTGATGGAATGGAATGGAATGGAATGGAATGGAATGGAATGGAATGGAAAAAATGAAAGAATGGAATGGAATGGAATGGATTGGAATGGAATGGAATGGAATGATCCAGCAGGCACCAACTTCCTGAGAAGTTCACACTGCCACAGTGGGCTCTGCTGCTGGTTCAGAGGAAGCACAGCAAAGAAACTCAGGAAAAGCTCTCTCACACAGCTCCAAGAGTCTACATGATTGACACAGATTTTGCTACAGGGCAAATGCATTTGAAAAAAAACTTTCAGCTCTGCTGTGTCAACAGGCAAAGCCACCTTAAAGTTTAAACTAGTCACCTTAGAAAAAGAAAGTCAGTCTACTTGGTGGCCCCAAAGTCTTTTCCCAATGGGAGGGACATGATTCTGAAAATATTTTTTTCTTTTTTTCCTTCTTAAAAAAGAATTTATTTACTACTTTCACCTAATGCTTCCTATCATCAGGCATATTCAATTGCTTTCTCTAGCTTTCTGATTTGGTCAGAATTTCACAGGCTGGGTAGCTACCTAAAATAGTTCTTTAAAGTCTAAGTTGTCGGAAAAATGTCAAAAAAAGTTACATTTTGGTTGCCTTTAAAAAGCCACCTCCCCATTTTATAAATTCAGGAAGTTCAGCCTTTGTGTGGAGCATCTTCTGCTATCTTTACAAAAGTTCAAATAAATTTGGTCCAGTTTGGAACTCCTGAAGAAAAATACCTTTAGGTTCATCAGCCTAGTATCTTTTGAGATTTTATCTGGGAAGGTCTCTGAAGAATCACATTGAGTTTTCTCGGCTGTCACAGCAATCAGTCCTGACCAAATGTATAGACCCTGAGTGTGGGAAGTGACTGAGCACCCCCCTACAACCACAGCTACACGAGGGTGATGAGCAACATCCTTCTAATGCTCAGAAGTAGCAAAGGCATTCAGATGCTGAAGAAGCCAAACTTTAGCCCAGTATGGACACCTCAGCTTCTCTTGAGTATCAACAAAAAGTTACAGTCAAAATACCAGTGTTTGCAGGAGTCTGGAGGTACTGCAGAGCCAATGGGACAGGAAAGGAGGAGGAACAAGTGCATGATTCTGGAGCTGACACATGTCAGGGCTGTCTCAGAGATTCCCCAGCTGGCTTTGTGCCACAGGACCTCCCTCAATCAATTCACTTGGGACAATTCTGGCTCCCATGCTCTGTACAGCTTACTGCAGCCCAGAAATGTACTTGAAAGAAAAACCCTGCTGAGCATACAGAATGCAGAGTCTCCAGGGTACCCCACAAAAAAAACAAAACAAAACAGAAAACTGCCATGTCCAGATCAGAAATTTTCAAGAAGAGAACTGGCTCAATTCTTACAGATTTTCATGTAAAATTAAAACAATACTGCTCAGCCAGAGGCTGCCCACAGACAAATTTCATGTAAATGTTCCAGTTCAGAGGTGCACTACAATATTTCAAAGTAGAGACTAACATTTAAAAAATGGCACAATTATTCTAGTTCTGTTTCTGAAAACAGATGAAGAATTTTGGCAAAAAGTTTTAAAGAAAATTAAACTCAAGGCAAAGAAGAGGCTTAAAGTATTCTGGTCCAGGAGATCAGAGATCAGGAAAGTTATAAGTGATTGAATATACCATCTCTTAAAATTTTTCCAACACTTCCTATTATCTATGGAAGAAACAGACAAAGGAAGAACACCACTGGGAACAATGACTTGTGTGAACTCCCATTTTCACTTAAGCAGCAATGCTCTTTGTTATACAATTTTACAGCTGCATAAGAAAACAGGATGCTTTGTCAATGATACAAAATCAAACCATTCAAATTGTGCATTCTGACTTTGCAAACTGCTGGGTGAACAGCTGGACACTCTAAGAGTTATCTGTGTGATGACCAGTGTCAGGTTCAGTGAAATGACAGCACAGGATGGAGCAAGCAAACACAAATAAAACATAATACTATCTTCCTTTCTAAAAGTTCCAATTGCTTGTTTACTCATTGCGATCAGGTAACATTAACACTCTATACCATCTTATTTTTTCCTGAAAAAACTGCAGGTAAATCAGAGTGACCTTTGCAAGCCCCAGAGACAGACTCAACTGGAAGACTTCACAGCTTTGATCCCAAACAATGCCATGCTCCATCCTAAGAGAGCAAATAAGTGAAGCAACATGGGCATATACAAAGACAATATTCTCTTAAGTTAATACTGACAGTAGAGGACTTTAAGGCAAACAGGAGCTAAAGTCCATAACGACAAGGTAAGACCCCTTGAAGAGTCTAAGGAGGGGAAAAACCCCACCTCAACTGTAAGAAAATACACAAGGACAGTTTTTCCTTCACTCTTCTGACTCTCTTACAAGCAGTCCAGGGCATTCTATTTAAATTCCAGTCATATATAAGTGGAACAGCCACGGCCATTAACTCTACATCCAGTTCCTGTTGTTCAACTCCCACTATGGGCAATTGTAAGCTATTTGAAGTATCATGACACCAGCACTATTTGCCCCCAACCTAAAATCGCAATACCTTTGAACACAGCTGCATTTGGTACAAAGTTACCTTTGTCTAATGACTCTTTTTTGTTGTTGTTGGGGATTTTTTTTGAGCTTGTTAGTTCTATAGAATAGAGCATTTCAGTTGAGAGGGACCTACAATAATCACCTGCTCCAACTGCCTGACCAATTCCAAGTTAAAGCACGTTTTAAGGGAAATGTCCAAACACCTCTGAAACACTGACAGGCTTGGGGCATCGACCACCTCCCTTGGGTGTCTGTTTCAGTGTCTGAAGAAATGCTTCCCAATGTTCAGCCTGAACCTGCCCTGGAGCAGCTTTGAACCATTCCCACACATCCCATCTCTGGCCAGGCTTTGCTCAGCACCTCCCTCTCCCCTTCCTCAGGGAGCTGTAGAGAACAATGAGGTCATGCTCAGCCTCCTTTTCCCCAAACCAGACAAGCCCAAAAAGCCCTTGGCTGCTCCTCACAGGACAATGCTTCCAGGCCTTGCACCAGCTCTGTTGCTCGCCTCTGGATGCAAGGATTCAACATATTCCCACAATAGATTTCCATGGTCATATGTCCTTCCTACCTGATGAGAAGGGAGAAAGATGCAAAAGCAGAAATAATTCTTTTACCAGGCTGGCACTGTGTTACAGCCCAGGGATTTGGCACCACAGCACCTGTGGTTGTGCTACTGCCAACACACTGCCAGCTTCACCTTGGCAAGGATGGCACAGAACTCCACTTCCCTCACTTCATGGTACCTTCCTTTGCTGCTGCTCCTCACCACGGAGGCTCAAGTCTGGCTTCTTTCTGTTCACCCCCACAACAAGCAGAGTGTGTGAATACACAGTTTACCCCCAGCTATTTGACTCCTGCACACACAGGACAGGTCTGCTTGTGCAAAGCCTTTTGAGTACCAACTTTCTACACGTATTTATTTGAGCCCCAGGCTCAGCTCCTGCATAGAGGCATCACTTCCCTTTAGAGCTAAATACACAGTTCAACTCCAAAATTAGTAAAAAGACAAAATAACATGCAAAGCTAAATGAGTGGGAAGCAAAGATTAGGAGTACTGGATTCAGCTATACTTAAAGGATTTGCAAACAGTGCTATACTACTGGCAGGCCCACTAGAGAGATTTTGTAATAGAGTTACCTCTGTACATTGACATTCTTTTCAAGATTTGGCTTTCTTTCATCACTGTCCCAAATCAAAGACAAGAATATTTTCATATGTAGCTGTATCTGTAACACCACAATTCCTGTATACAAATCACAAGGGTTTCCAACAGCAAAGACCAAGACTATTTTCCCATGCTAACAACAAACTCCTCTATGTTTGCAAAATGCTTCCCTTTGGAAGCATTCCTTATAGCAATACTATGATGTTTTTATAAAAGAAAAGTGCATCCTGGGCGTAAAGAAAACTTACAGTAATTATTGAAACCACAGAACTAAACATCCTTCAGAAGAGAGGCATCAGCTGAGCACTCTCACACGCCACTGAATGACTAAAGTACGTCATCCTGCTGCCTCAGAGCACCACTGCTGCCTCTTCAGCCCCTCCAGACTGCAGGAAGGCACATAAACAAGCTAGGCAGAAGAGAAGAAGTTCTCTTAGGTATGTCATCCATGATGTCAGCATAGTCTTAAATCAACAACTGCTAACTTACTGTCCCCTCTGAATTCAGAATAACTTGAAAAAAGACAGGGTACCATGCTTTAGAGATGACGACCTTACTGTTGACAGGAAGCCTGGCAGCAGTAGGTTTTAAAAATATCTCAACATCAATTTGCTTGTAAGAGTGAAAACTAAAACACTTGCAGAGAATTGCTGTCTACTTTACAGGTAAGCTGTACTCCAGTAACTTTCTCACTAAATTAAATCAGTTTTATACTTCTTTGGGCAACAGCTCACACTACATCTACAAATTACCGAGGTAACCGAGTTTTGAAAACCTTACTAGCGCCTATTCCTATATTTGCCTTTGGCAGAAAAAAGTTTTTGACTCATTTTTACGTTCAATTAATCCACAGTCACATTCTTCATAAAAAGACTTCTGGAAAAACTCAACTTGCTGGAAACAGTAACTGTAATTACTGACCCTCTTGAAGTCAGCCAAAATTAAATTGCAAAGTAGATTTTCTGGCATTCCAGCTATAACTTAATAGTACAAAGTAAGGCAAGTCTACAAGTAAAAGAAAAAACCAAGCCCAGCATTTGTGAGAACCCAGAAAATGAGATACAAGTGGTGAATTTATAGGAGAAAACTGAGAATGGACGCTGAACATCCTCCCTCTAGATTTGTACTGCATAACAAAAAGGGTAAAATTTCTGCTTTGCTCATCTTTGCAGTATCAAACTTCTTTCAAAGAAAAAGTATTACTATTAAAAAGGAGAAATAAGACTTTATGAAATTTCATAGTAAAGAACAAATCATAAACTGTAACTGTATGGCATTTTATCTCCTTACATAACATTATTCTCTTTTCTCTACAGTTTTCAGGTTTGTTTTACTTACTGCTCTCTGCAATTATGAACAAAGTCAAACCAAAAATTGTGGCATTGCTGTATTTCTCAGGAAAACAGAAAACACCACTGCAGGTGTCCCATTAGGAAACTTGTGTGAAATTACACATGCCACTGTCAATGAAACTGTCAAATCAAGATTCTTTTCACTTATTACAGGCTTTAAAGCAAGTACAAGCATCACACATCCCTCAACCATGCACAGATATGCTATTAGCATGCCACATTAACTTTACTAGCACTGAGACAATTGGCTTATCATGGTGCAAAACTGATGAACATTTCATATTTGACTAATGCTTAAAAATATAGAATTCATGGGCTATGTAGACATTCTGAAGTTTTTGCTTCTACTGAATTATTTGCATAACAGGAAAAAAAAAAAGTGGTATCATAATGTGCTAATTTTTTGAGTCTGTAAGCAAGAACTTCCAGGACTAAAACCCAAGTAATTTCTATCTTAAAAACTATTCTCAAAATAAGCTGAAGATTTGCAGTTTCTGCTATCTATTGTCATCTATGATACCCCAGGAGAATATTTTTTACCCATATAAGCTATTGATGAAAATGGGCTGTAAAGTTCCTATAGAGCACACTAGCAACAGGGATTTCCAAATGTACTTAAATATAGCTAGTGTCCAAGAGACAAGCAATGCTACAGTGCTACTTTTTTCCATTCTTAAAATTCTGATCAAAACCAGTTGTGAAAAAAGCTAAACATCAGTCACCAAAAAACACAACAGTGATCATCAAATGTGGGGAAGGGACAAACCAAACAACACTTAAAGCAAGGACATTTCAAACTTTCAAGCTGCTTAAGACATCAGGCTCATACCTGAAAGGAAGTGTAAGTTGAATGAACTAAAATCAGTTTTTCCTGAATTATACAGAACTATGGAACACAATGTTTTTTCCAAATCTAGTGCCATACTGAATCTAAGTCCAAACCTTGATCTGAGATACAAGAAGCCTACTGTTATTTCAGACACCAGTTGCTTTACTGGTCTGGGTCTGGACCTTAAGGCACCAAACCTCATTTATTTTGTTCACAACCATTGGACAAATATCAAAATGAAAAATTTCAACATAGTGGTCATCAGTCCCCCTCATAAGCAACTCTGAGCTGTAGTGTGTGCCATTGCTTGACAGTTTTGAATGTAAGTCACAATCATTCTGACAAAACCACTGAAATTCCTTTAACAGACACTTCACTCCTAAAGGAGTTTGAGAGAACAAAGCCATGTTGTATGCTCATGGGGACTAACAATTCTACTGACAAAAATGCTAAATCCTCTAGCAAATGCTTCAGACCCCAAGGAATTTCAGAAAACAAAACCATGTCATCCGCACATGAGAATTGATACTGGGCAACACAGACTCTTGAGGCAAAACAGCTTTCTCACTTCTCACAGCACAACTATTTGAGCATTATAAAAATTAAAACTCCTGACTGATTCTCAGATTTTATCTTTTTAGTTCCAGTAAAGGGAAACCGAAGATCATCGGGTCAATCTGAAAGAGTCTGTGTGTTTATTAAAATAACTTTTGCTAGAATACAATTCAATAAAAACACCTAGGCTACTGTGTAGATTAACTGAATTTGGAAGTAATTTAGCTGAGACATGAAAGAACCACAGAAGACCTAAGAGAATTTAATTTGGAATTGTCATATTGGAAGACTAATTGCTAAGTTATCTTTCTCATAAAGAACAAGAAATGGATTTTCTTTCTCAAATAGACTAACTGAATAGGAGTAAAAAAAAAAAATTAAAATCAGTATTTCTACAACTTTACCAGTGCACATTATGCTAAGTGTCAAGTATAAAGCCAAATTTTCTGAAAAAGACCGTTTCAAACATTCTCCATTCTCAACTAAAGAGAACTAAGTTATGGAAAGAAACCAACAATTACAATGTCACAATCCAGATGGGACAAAATTTGTTAATTGCCAAACCAGGCTATATGCTAATCATGTCAGCAAATACTAACAGGCAGACGACACACTCCTGAAATACAGTAATGGGATGTAACATAAGAATAGCCCTGACCATCACAGGGTACACCTAATAAAAAACCTGTCTGGCCAATACATGCTGCTCAGTAGAGAACACAAGAACAGGTGAACTATTTTTTAACACAGTCCTAATATCCTTTCCCAGAGTCAGTACTCTGCAGTTCAGTGTTTTTAAACCCAGAAATAGTACTTTTGCATTCTCCAAGATATACTATACAATCAATACTTTCAATCTCATAATTTAAATGTAAATTATGACACATAATCTGTTTTACATCTGTAAGAACCAGAGCTCCTGTTGTCAAAGCTCTTGCTTCCATAAGCAAAGTTTACCAAATCTTAATAACAATAAATATGAGGAATTTATTTGGTGGATAAACCACACACATTTTTGATGATAAAGCCGGTTTGTACTGAAACTTTAAATATGATTAATATTCCAATCTACCATCACTGTGACAATCTGCATTAAGGTCTCAATGTACTACGAACAATAAAATTAAAGCAAAAATCAAAGATCAGGTTTGTTGCCAAAATTTTAGATCATGTCAACTGTCCAAATGAGTTAAACTGCTGTCAAGAACCTGCCAAAATACCCAGTGAGATACTGGCAGCAGAAACTTCACTCACTGAAAAGAGACTTTTGTTACCTTAAGAGTGTGGCTGGATGAGACACAAAGAGAACAAGCCACGGCAGTCTGAAGGGACAATGTAACACCATCACCCCTCTGTACCCCCGCGCCCTGTCACACCCCAGAGTTGGTCTCCCTTAACCCACTACCAACTAACCCAGAGGAAAAAAGAAAGTAGAACAGTGTGGATTAAATGAACTGGTTGAATAAAAATGGAGAAACTGTGCCAGAGAATCTGGGGACTCCAAGTGGGTAATAACACAAGTGCAATTTAAGACAGGTCAAAGAGAAGCTTTATTAACCATGATCACAGTGAGAGAACATTGAGAGCATCTTTCCTGGTTCTCTGCCAAGCAGCTGCAGACCCCCAAACCATCCATTGTTTCAGAGAAAGGCAAGGAAAAGCAATCACATCAATGTTAACAAAGCCAGGTACCCTCCCCTGCGAGGGATGGACTCCTTAGGTCTGCTACTAAACAGCCACAAATCTAATGAGGACTCTGGCACAAAATAATGTGACAAGATGGAGATGGCTCATGGTGGAGCCTACAGGGATGGCCTGGTATTATCCTATCTGAGATGCAAAGTTGGAAACAATCAGACTGCTAGCTTCTGGTTGAAAGGAATGTTGTTGGAGTAAAGATAACCCCTTAGCCAGACCTCTCAATCTTAACTGTTAATAATTTTACCACCACAACGCTTTGACAGCTTAAAAATACATTGTTACCTTCCTCTTCCAAGCCACAAGTAAGACCAACAAATGGAAAATCAGATCTACCAAGTCAAAACCACTGCAAGACACAACTCAATAGAAATTTTAACTTCTTGAGCAAATCTTAACTTTTAAAAAAAATATTTGATAAAATTGATGAGTTAGTACACTAGTGGAATGATTAAAACACCTCCTTCACAGATCCCAAGTATAAAAGCTCCCCCAAACCAAAATTTAGCAATAGGTACTTTTTTCACAAGTTAATCAGTCAGTAAATCAAACAGTGCTGCACATGCCTTGCTGCAAAACCAAAAACCCAAGGTACAGGGGCAGAGTATGCAGTTTGATATAAAAACAGATGTACCTAAGCAGATGAAATCCTAAGTATCAGAAGTTAGAGACATCTTGGAGATGGAAGTTTCCTGTTCAAATTCTTTTCAAGAAACAGGGTCTACCCCATTAAACATGTTCATCCTTAGCTAGGCAAGTTCTATGAATAAAATTAAGTCAAACTGGCATAAGCACCACTGCAAGCTAAATTTTTGTTATTAGAGGCCAAAAAGTCTAAAATATTATCTTGATCAATTTTTATCAGAGTTTTGATCAAGCCCAATTCATTCAACTGCAGTCCTTGAGTCTCTACTAGCCTAATGGGAATATTAGGTCGTAAGCCCCAGACATTTTTTATCCCAGAATTACAATTCTTAATCCTATGACTGACATTTGAGTCTTGAGCAATGAGGCCCAAGTTATTTTATTTGGGAGCCAGGCTGACCATTGAATTACTATTAGAATTCATTCTGCTGAGGAGGAACAAAAACAGATCAGATTTAGTAGTGCAGAAATATTTTATTATTTTTGATTGCTCCTACTCCACTTCAAATTTTAAGCAATACCTCAAATTTCACCTCTGTAAATGTGCTCCAGTCCAAAATCACTGAAGCACTTACACACACTGTAGAAGTTTCTGCCTCTAACAAACTGGTGCTCACCATAGGTATTGCAGTATGCATTGCAATACAATAGTATCTTAAGGAATGCTTCATGACCCACAACAGCAGTAAAATATTTCTTATAAAAACCTTGAGTTTGCACAGAGTAGTTATGTACTGCACTGAAACTGCTATTATTCTGCTGCAACAAAAAGAAAACCAAATTTCTGACTTCTCTGATTCTTCAACTACTGTAAAGATTCAAACTTTCACAAGAAAGGAGTACTGGTGTAAATGCTTCAGTTGATAATGCAGTACATAAGTAAGTGGTCTCCAGCTAGCCCTGAACACACTGTATTTGGCTACATAAAGAAAATACTTCAGAGTCCTCAAGAAGTATTGCTGATCCAGGCCAGCCCCCATCTCCCCCTCCTTCTTATCCCAAACTTTCATAGATAGGCTTTAAATGTTTTGCAGCTGTCCAATATTAAGGCTGAAGAATTCAACAAGCACGGCACCATAAAAACACAGAGTGAAAAGCAACTATGCTCAGGACCTGTTACAGAGCTAGAAGAGGTTCCTGACTGCAAACTCCTTCAGCAAAATCTGGATAAGGTCCCAAGAGCAGATAAACCTGTAAAATTATTCCTTCTTCCTTCCAGATAATTCTTCAAGTGAGTGCCTACCATATAAACTAGTGCAGACTATGCATAACTGCATTGAGTTTTAGCCAACCTCTCTCACAGCCAAAAATATCAACCACCACCACTGCACACATTTTCTTACTGAGATTTTCAGAAGGTCTGCATAATCTTGTATCTACAAAGTTAGTGAGCCATTTCATATTTCCTGAAACTAAACTGCACATCAGATGATTCACCAATTAGTGTATTCATGAAGCTTTAAGAACCAATCAAAATTTCATTTTTGTTGAAAAATTTAACAGAAATGTCCAGCTGTATGCATGGAGAGAGCATGTGGGCTCTTCTCCTTTATTTAACTAAACTAACAGCTACGTTAGCTGGTGAAAAATATTCAGTGTGTCAAAGTTAATTTATCAAGCTGACAAAGTATAAGGGTTCCAGAAGGTATAGCATACATTTACTAAATTTTAAATACAACATTTTAACTAGATATAGCTCAAAGATTAAAATAAGCTGTCCAACAACCAAACCACACAAATACATATCACTCCAGGGCACTTCTTATTTAATGGAGCAATTGCATGCTTGTTTCCAACTAATGCATAGGTCAGCATATCAGAAAAGCTGATTATCCTTCAGACCTCAAACCCCATCAATCAAAACGTGTTTTTTTAAACTAGGTGGATATCTTTGGAAGACAGAGGGCTGGTCAGTACAATGCAGGCCACGATCAGATGGAGGGGAGGCACTGCATGTTGCTCAACACAACCAAACCTTGCAACTCTGGGAAGCCTCTAGGCACAAACACCACAAGGTAAAACCAAGTGCTCTTTTCCCCTAAGGTTGAAACTAGGAAGCACAGCTCTTGGGAAAACAAGGCAAGGAAATCAGCCTAAAGCAGACAATTATTCAGGAATTACTTAACTAGCCAACCTACTCCAATACTTTGGAATAAAAGTCAGTATTTTAGGAGTTTATGATGAAGCCTTTACATCAAAAGTTTTTTTAATCTACGAAGTCAGGAATGCATGATTTAGTAAACAAAAAGGTATCCTGTTTAGATTTTACATTTGCTTTCACTATTTGCAACAATAAATAAAATATCACCAGTTTAACTAAATTTTAAGAATAGGTAAAATTGTTGTATGGAAGTTACATGGAGTGATCCGAATCTATGAAGTATCTATCAAAAATTTAGCTATTTTGCAGGAAGCTATCACAGGATGAGGTGCTTTACAACTATTAACAAAAAACATCACTGTTGTTTGATTAGACTAAAATCCATCTCTAAGCATAATGAATGAGCCCCAAAATGCATGTTATACCATCTTTGGTTATATGTCCACCATGGAAACATCTAATTAGAAGAACAGTCATCTATCTCTCTAGAACCTTGCTGCAGAGTGACAGGTTTCACATGTTTTAAAGAAGATTTTAAACAAAAACCCTTTCTGCTTGAACACAGTTGATCTCTAATCCCTTGCATTTGCTCCCTCTTTCTTAGATGTACCTGCCATCATTAAAACAGCAACAGAAGAGAAATTCTAGATATTCCTACAAGGACTAACTCAGCCATTTTTCCAATGCTTTCATACACATGAAGTCATGTCAAGCTCCAGCTACCCAACTGTCAGAATTCACTCCCCGATTTGTATTGCTAATGCAATCCTGAAAATCAGAGTAGAGGCAGGGCATTTAGACCAACTGGAAAATCAGAACAGATTTCATCCACTCAGTCCACCAGGTCACAAAATTGGTTTCTTTTCCCTCTTTCTGTAGTTTGCTTTGGACTGACAAATAATTCACTCTGCCATATTTAGTCATGTACAGAAATGTAAAGAATTGAATCTGTTCTGACAGAAACTCTATTGCTAAGGCTATTGCTTTGATATGAGGTCCATTTGAGTATCTTGGTTTACAGACTGACAACTGAATGAAGTAGGAGGTTGCTAACTTGGCAACTTGCCTCCTTTCAAATGTCTCACTGCAGCAAACTCATCAGCCGAGGATATTCAAGGTAACAGGGGTTATGCTCAGGCTGAGAGCTGCATGAGATCTTCAGCACAAGCTTCTCATGGCCCAAACTTGCATGACACAAGGTCTTGAGGCGCATGGATCACACGTCAAGATTTCTATGGATGTAACATTCCCAAACAATACTGGAATTAGCTCCAGTGAAAAAGCATCTTTGGTTTGGTGTGGTATGGCCAGGGATCTCACCTCACAGAATGGGATATGGTGCCACATGATGAACAGCATAAAATGTATTGCTTACAATCAGAAACAGTGCAGAAAACTTCAACAAGCTTTATAGGAGAGGGAAAAAATAAAAGAGGGGAGGATTCTTTAAGTATTCAGGGAATGGAAACAGACTATTGTACATGCTGGGTTCATAAGACCACATCACCAGATGATACACAACCCTGATGAAAAAAATATTCAGAGACAGAAATATATTCCATGGGATTAAGCTCCTGTGATTCAGTGCAAGTATTGAAGTACAAAGTTAACAACAACAGCAGAAATAACGCGATTTACTGCTCCTACAATTCCAAGAAATCATTCACAACTTCGAATCAGATGCTTATAAGGACCACTTGCAAACTTTTATGAGCGCTCACGAGGGAACCCGGCCTGATGCCTAAGGCACGCCGCTCCGCAGCAGGGGTTAACGGGAGGCTGGCCGCCCTGAGGTGCCTTTAGTGGTCATTCTGCCAGGGACCTTTCCATACGGACAAGCCGTGCGTGCAAACTCGGGCACAGGAGAGCGCCGGCCGCCCCGCTGCTCCCGCACCGGCCCCACGCTCGCCCCGGTGCCGACCCCGGGCAGCGCCGTCCGGCCGGGGCAGGTTCGATGCCCGCTCGCGGGGCTCCGCTCGAGCCCCCAGCGGGGCGGCCGGCCCCGAACGGAGCCTCCCCCCCGCACGGCACCGCTCCGCTCCGCGCCTCCCCCGCCCCAGGCGCCCTTCTCCCGGCCGCGGCTACAGCCGAGTCCTCGCCGCCCCTTCCCCCGGCCCCCTCAGGCCGGGACACGGCGGCAGCGCCCGCCTCCCTCCCGCACGGAGCCGCGGCCTCGGCGGGCGGCAGCGGGGCCGCGGCCGCCGGGGGGCGAGCGGCGCAGGCAGGTCCCGCCCGCCCGCCGCGCCCGCGCCCCGACCGGAGGCAGCACCTACCGCTGCGCCGTCCCGGCAGGGGCAGCGGCGCCTCAGCGCCGTCCCGGCGGGGGCAGCGCCCGTAGCATCCCCGGCCCGGGCCCGCCGCCGGTGCCGCTCCCGGAGCGAGCGGACCGAGCCCCCTCCCTCCCTCCGCCCAATGTAAAATAGTTCCCCGGGCCCCGGAGCGGAGACACCGGGAGCGACACCTCGCCGGCCAATGAGAGCCGGCCTGGCCCCCCGCGGCGCCAATGGGAGCGGCGGGTTGGCGGGGGCGGGGCGTCGCCCAGCCAACCGGGGCACGGCGCTCGCACTGACCCGCTAGGCTGTCTCCGGTGGCCTCCATTGACCACCATCTTGGAGTCGGGCGCGATGCCCGCGCCGGGAATGGGCTGGCCGGCCGGCGGCCATCTTGGGTCCGGGCGGAGCCACGTGCGGGGGCGGGCGGGGAAGGGGCGGTGGAGCGGAGCCCCCGCCCCGCCGGGAGCCGGAATTCCCCGCGACAGCCGGCGTCAGGGGCGGAACGGGAACGGGAATGGGAACGGCAGGGGGAAGCTGGCTTCTTACAGTACAGCTCCCGAGGCGCCGGGTGCTGCGCAGGCAGGGACCGCCCCGGCACTGCGCCTGCAGGCGGCAGGCGGCTCCTTGCACGCTGCAGGGAGCAGCAAAAGCTGACGCGTGGAGGCCCTTGGAGACACGTCGGTATTGTGAAAAATGCGTATTTTAGGATTGGATTTTCGCAAATATCAAAATGAATATTATATGTGTTGTGTTAGAAAGTAATGCTGTGTTAATTCTCTTAAGTAGTGTGTTAAATATAATTTTAGGTTATAAAAAATGTTGAAATAGAAACTATGCTATGTGGGATAGTGTTTGTAAAGAAAGGACTCGCAGCGAGATATCAGCCACAGGACACCTAAATCTTTCAGAGAAAAAGAATTTATTGCCCTCTTATCAGAAGAAATGAACTTCCCGCCTCGAAGGCGCTGTTAGGATTCGGAGGAAAAAGTTGACGATGATCAGACAGAATCCTGTATTTGAATGGAATGTATGCATCATGTATGAAGTGTATGAATATGCAACAGGCTGTTGTTTTTAAGGGTTAATCCTTTGTAAACGTGTGTCCCTTTTCGGGCTTGTGCTGCCCAGAAAAAGGTACCCGGACATTCATAACTCTTGGGTTCTGTTGTCTCATATTGTCCTAATTCAAATGGTCCAAATTATTATTACTCTAATTGTATTACTATTTTTATAACCAGTTTATTACTATTAAACTTTTAAAATTTAAAAAGATCCAGGTGATTGGCGTTTTTTTTCAGTATTGTTGGGAGTAATACCCCATTCAAGCAGTTTCCTCTCCCTTCCTCCGTGTAATGGAGAGCACATCCATGGCTTGGCCTAAGTGCAGGTGAAGGAACATCCGATCACATCGGCAAAGGAATCACTCTCTGCTGCACCAGCGCAAAAAGACGGCTGCTATTCCCAGTAACAGAACCTATCCCATTTTCCTGTGTCTGGCAGACACACTGGGACATTTAAATGCATCTAGACTGGTTGGGGAATGACCTGATGGGAAGCCTGTGAAACTCAGCAAGGATGAATACAAGAAAATTTGGCAGGTCCTGCACTTGGGAAGGAACAGGCCTCTGCAACAGTACAGGGTGGGCTGTGGAGCAGCTTTGCAGGAAAGGAATGTGGGGTCTCTTTGGACAGTACGTTGGCCATGAGCCAGCAGTGTCAGGCCGAGAGCATCCCAGGTCATACCACTGGAAGCATAGCCAGTAGGCCAAAGAAAGTGATTATTTATTTCTGCTCAGCTACTTGTGGAACAGTGTGTCCAGTGTGAGGTCACAAAATGCAAGGAAAATCTCAACAAACTAAAGTTCAGTGGAAGCCACCAAGTGCTCCGGGGGAAGGGGCAGCACTTGCCCCGTGAGCAGAATCTGAGGTAACCACCTTGGACTAGCTTGAATAAGAGACAATTTAAAATACTTCAGCATACAGAACACAGCCTAGCATATACATTACCAGCAAAAAAACCCAAAGATGAAATAATACACTGTATAAGCAATTCTGCACCTTGGAAGAGGATGAAAAATATAATGAAACATACATAATTGATGTTAGTTGCATTCAAAATTATACTGATGAGGCCAGTGTGTGAATTTACATTTCTAGAGCAGGGTAACACTCATGAAGGATTCATGTGCACCCCGCACAAATGCAGCTGAATTGCCACTTGGCAGCCCTACGTAAACAGTGCAAGAAAGCATGTGTTAACACATAGCAACAACAGGCAAAATAAATATAGAGCCAGCATAGCCAGGATCTGGTTAACAGTTCAACATGGGGAAATGCAAGTCCTGCACCTGGGGAGCAGCAACCCCAGGTGCCTGTACATGCAGGGGGCTGTCCCAGCAGCTTTGTGGGAAGGACCTGAGGGTCCTGGTGGGCACCAAGTTGAACACGAGCCAGCAACACACCCTTGATGCAGAGAAGGATAACAGTATCCAGGGCTGCATGATGCCAGCAGGTTGAGGGAGTTGATTCTGCTGGTTTCCTCAGCACTGGTGAGGCTGAACCTGCAAAGCTCCCCAGTACCAGGGAGGTACAAAGCTCTGGAGAGAGTTCAACAGAGGGTTACTAATGTATTAGGGGATTGGAGCACCTCTCCTGTGAAAAGGGGCTGGAGGAGAGAAGGCTTAGAAAATCTCACTGATGTGTATAAATACCTGAAGGGAAGATATAAAGAGGATGAAGCCAGGGGTTAAACAGCCTTTTCTGCAGTTATCCAACACTGACTGCACTTGTATAAAAGTTCTATAAGTCAGTTTTAACCTCAATTTATAGGCTGTTTCACTTTTTAATTAATTCTGTAGCAAATGGTAGCATTTTCATTTCCAGTATGCAGTAAAAATTTTTATGCTAGATACTTAAAACTTATCAGAAGTATAAAGTTCTAGGAACATAAACCCTCAGATTTGCTACATCTCTTTATATTTGTAGAGCCGGTCCTCTTGATTTTACCATTTTTGTCAGGATTAACGTTCAGCCAGCAGTTTTCATCTAATGAAAACACCTGCCATTCTGGCCTGCTACTAGGGCAAAGAACTTACAACTGGCCGGAGGGAAATAATCAACTCCTTTGTTTCATTTTAAAGATCTTATGATAGGATGGAGGAAAAGAAAGGAAATAGGCTGCTACGTGCTATAAAGTAGAAGAAAAATTCCTAATACCATTCCTAATACCAGCAGAGCTAGGCTGTGGGCAGAGCTCAGCACGATGGAGACTGTGCAGCTGGTGGTTGTCGTGCCCAGGCTCCACCAACCTGACGCACACAGCTGTAGGACATACTTTGATTTTGTGAGGAAGCACTGATGTAAGGGACCAGCTCTGAGCCCTCAAAGCATGATGGAGCTTGCTGTGGCTGTTCTGCGCTACTGTGTGGGGCATCTGAAGAGCTCTGTCAGTAACACTGGGAAGGATAGAGGAAAGCCATGGGCTGTGGTGGGTGCTCCAAACTATGAGGCTGCGATGAGCCTATTGGAAGAAATCAGATCACCTCCTTTCTCAGGGTGTGCACACACCCTTGAATGAAAAGCAATTCCCTGGGGAAATTTCAGGCAACCCCCTCTTTCATAAGGCAATTAATTTTCCTGATGGAGGGCAATGATCCCATTGTAGGAGGACAAGGGGGTGCTGTGAGGAAACACCACTTGGAAGAAGGTGATCAGAGGCTGGAAACTGAGCTGGCTGCTACCTCCCACATTGGCTTGCTTTCATCTTTCAGTGTTTATTTCCCAGGCAGGCCGCCAGCCCGGGGTGTGTGCTGCCAACAATGCAGCGCTGCGGGGCATGCTGTGCACAGTGCCCTCAGTCTGCCACTCCTGGGTGACACTGCCCACTTGCTGTGCTATGGGCCACCGTGCTTGCCTCACCAGCCCCACATTAACCATGTTTCCTTTGCCCAAATCTATTGGATTGTTGGTGCTCCGTGTGTCCCTGGCTGATCCTGCTTCTGTGTTGCAAATTGTCTGACCCTGGCAACCTCTGCAGCTGTGGCCCCAAGCACTCTCTCCCACTCCCTTGTCCAGAGTTTATCCGCTCTTCAGCCTAGAGCAATTCTGAGAAAGCAAATGCAGTCATAGACCTTAAATAAAACTTTTTAATTCCTGATGGAACTTCAAAAGTTTGATGAAGTTAGTCAACATACATGTTCTCCCCTCACTCCTAACAGCAACAGCCATGTAGCAAACCTAAGTGTCAGGGGTTGTAAAACTGAGTTGGAGTTCAGCAAGGCAAAAGAGCACTTTTCAGTTCTGGCTGATGTGGCAAGCAGCCTTCTCTGCAGAGAAATCTGTGTGTCTCTGGAACTGAGGTGCAGCTACAGTGGCAGGAATTTCCTGTGCCAGGATGCTTTTTCTAGGCCATGGTGCCACCAAGCCAGGGGATTGCCCATGGGAATCAGGGCAGTCATCATTAGTGTGAGTATTCGATGCTGCCTGCCTCCTTACTTCCAGGCTTTTTCCATTCAGTTAGATGAACATTACTCTCTTCTTCAGCCAGGCAGAGAAGAATAATTAGTGATGGAAAACCTAATATAATAGCAAGGAAAGAGAGGAGGAGTAAAACAATAAGCACTTTCATTATCCTGCTGAGGAAATCTTGATGTCTGTGGATAAATCCTGTCAGCAAAGGATACCTTGAAGCAAAAGGCTGATGAGCATGTACTAGATAAACCACAAGATTTGGCAAGAGGGACTTGCAACAGGGACAGAGACCTCTGCAAAGCAAAAGTGGACAATCCTGGGAAAGGTAGAGCAAATGCAGGGTCTTGTCTGGTGTCTAGTCTAACAAAAATAATCCCAACATGGCACAGCTTCAGGATTAAGAATGGAGGAACCCTCATCAGAAGGCCAGCCTGCTGGGCACCTTCACCCACCAAGTGCTGCCCTGCTTTGCCCTCACTGACCTCTGGCAGCTTTGCTTACATGTAAAATCAGTTACAGCTTGGTGATCTGTTTGCTCACAAGCAGACTCACGTTAATTTTACAGGACCAGAAGTTCTATCTTGCCTAAATAAATAGAAGGCAAGGTTGCACTTAAGAAAGCAAGAACCTCAGGTATCAGAAGAAAAATAGATTTTTGAAATGTTGACCTGAACATCCAGCACACCTGCCCTTGCCAGGGACTGTCCTTCAAAGGAAAGGCAAGGCTGGTAAAGTGACTGGACCGAGCTGGATGATATAAATCCACGTATTTTTAATCTGGGCTAACTGAACATGACTATAAATAGAGGGGCATGAAATAAGGATACCCCAGTGTAGTCACTATGGAGGAAGATCTTAGAAGGGGCTGGTTACTTGCTTTACAGTCCTTTGCTTTCCTCTGCCTCCTCCACTGCAGCTGAGCTAGGGAAAAGACCTAGAAGCCTTTCTGATTTTTTTGGAAGCTGAGTCATTTGGGTGGATGAAATAAGAACATCTATGATGCTCCTTTCTCCATTGTTCTGTACTTTGAATAAGCATCGACATCAAGGCTGAAACATCAACTTTCTGATTTGTTTGCAGGTTCCCCACTTTGCATAGGTGTTAATAGTGACGCCTCCTGCCAGAAAAAGGACAGCCAGGCTCCAGGACAGCTTCAGGCAGGTACAACACATGCAGTGACACTCAGAAGTACTCTGACATGTCCAAGCATCACCCAAGACTGTAGTATGCATTCTTCATCTTTCTTTTACTGAGTAATACAAAGCAACTGCTAGAACCGGTCCCTAGCCTACCCTCTTTTGCTTGTTTGTTTGTTCATTAAGTAACTTCCAATCATCCCAAGAGTTGAGAAGTCTGTTCTTGCAGGTACAAGGAAGGTATAATTTTAAAATATTTTCCTTTGAAATGGATTTATTTGTGATCTAATCTGTGCTCTGTTACTAATTCATGAATTGGCATACTTTTATCACCCATAAACAGTATCTACCATGGTCTTAAAATGACAGGGTCTAAAGGTTTTGAGAGGGAGCTCGACCATTTGCAGAAAATCAGTGCTTAGCATTTTATGAAAACCAGGTCCATCTTCAAGGTATTTCAAACTGAATTCATAAAAGCAAAGAAACCTCAAATCATTAGTTACTTTTGAAAATTTTAGCCAGGGAACACTTTTTTTTTAGTGCTGGTTGTGGAATCATTAATTATCATTGCACAGAATGTAATAACAAAGTAGAGCTCCCCAGTGGATGAAAGCAAACCACTTCTCGTCTAGCTTTTTTTTTTTTTTTTTACAGCAATAATAAAACATATTATTATGCACTTCCAACCATGAATGTTCTCCAAAGCAATTTGATATTAAACTCCAAATCATCTGACTGGATGAGTTTTTACAGATTGTTACAGCAGAGCAAGCAAGCCAGGAATGTTATTAGAGTGCTTGAGGCACAGTGCTGTTTCACGGAAAATGGGGAACAATTAAAAATTTAGAGAGTCCCAAAATTCCTTTTCTCAAAGGGGATTTGTGGTACTGCTGAGATTTAGAGCCATTCCTATTCAAGCAGCTGTACTCCCGAGGAGACCTTGGTTTGTGCCTGTTTAGTCTGAAGGATCTGGCTTATTTCACCAGGACAGAATACTAATGTGAGCTGGTGGTTCTGTTCTCTGCACTTGTTTTGTTTTCCTTCCTTTCTTCAGCAGCAATGCTTTTGCACAATTTTTCAGCAACAGTAGGAAGAGGTTGGTTTGAAGCCTCATTAACACCACCCAGATGCATGCCAGGCTTGTATTTTCAGTGCTTTTTCCCTTTGACTATCCACTGTACTGCAGGATTGGCAGACCATGTCTTCCATGATTCAACATAGAAGACTGGTTTTCAGCACTTATAAGAGCAACTTTAATCTGCAGAAATCACCATTAGTTGGAGAGAGGTGAAGCAAAATTGCGTGTGACACCTGACACCAGAATCAACAGGGCTGCGTTACACCGACCAAGGTTTTTTACCGAACAACCTACAAAATAGCTTGAAAGAATCTCTTTGTTCTCCAGGTCTCTTGATTGTCAGCATAACTTGAGTGTAAAAAATCAAAGCAGCTGGACATGCCCCAAGAATATCTGTGCAGGCTGTATTCTTCTGAGGCAGTGCCTACCATAAGGTAGTTTGGGAGAGTTTCTGGTTGGTGGCTTCACTCCACTTGGAGATTTCCACACTTGCAGCAAAGAAGTTTTGAACTTGTTCTGTGTTTTCAAAGCACTGAAGATCAGCAATATAGGATTTAGGTATTTTACTTTCATAAAAATCTGATGATAATTAGTAATGGTTGGTGTTAGTGGCTACTACTGTGATTTCTGAAGGCAGCTAAACAGCCTCAAGCACTTCAATAAGGCCAGCACCACTATGGTGATCCCCAGGTAGCCCAGGCTGTCTGAGGAGGAGTGAAACAGGCTAGGTTGGAAATGAAGAGGGACAAAATTGAGGACAATAGATAAATTTAAGAAGTTGGGAAAGTTTTAGATGTGAATATTAAACCTAGAAGGGAATTAGATTGTCATAAATGTGCTATATTTTGAAAATATTTCATGATTGTTTGCCTTATTTTTTAAATGAGGGAAAACTTTTATTACATGTTCAGCTAACTAAATAGTAGCTAATAACCTTCTAAAGTAGTTTTTTAATCTTTGTCTCCTAGGTTAGAACAGAATATATTTATTAGCCTACCTACCTTGCCATGGGCACTAAGAGAGCATAGGTTTAGCTTAAGTGAGTTACCTGGTGATAGAGCCAGGTAAGACAACTCCTGGCTCTCCTGCCTCACACACCCACACCAACCCAGATTGGTTTGCCAATGTCACTAGCAATGCACTGAGCACATCTGTCAAGCACAGTGCTCTTCCCAAGCCTGCACAGCTGGGCAGTGATACACCTTCACTGGAGCTGGCCTTGCTCTTCCACCTCCGTGTCACCCTGTTCTGGTGTGGTGACAAAGAAAACAGTGAGCTTTGGGGCACTGTTGTGTTTCCCACAGGCATACCACATTGCTGGGGATCTTCTCCAGATGCCATTTTGGACTTCAAATGGGTTCTTGGGATTGACTTTGGTTAAGTCACCCACGCTGCAAAATGGGAACAACAAACTGCGTGTCTCATCAGACCCTCACCAAATAGTTCTGAGAGTGCCACGCCTCATTGCCAGCTTCACAGACCATTCCTGCATCTAGGATGGAGCCTGCAGTGTCTATCAGGACCAACATGGACTCCAGAAACAGAGTCACAGACATGTCTGAAGAAGCAAGCAGCAAGTTATGGTTGTTTTCAAGCCTCTTCTGAGGTGAGAGGAGGCCTCAGGGAAACATCTCAAAGTGTGAAACCATGACCAGATTAAAGGAGATTTAAAGCACAGATTAAAAGGAGCCCTTATTAGAGAACACATCAGAAGAAGTAGGACAACCAGAACATTTTCTCAGGATGTGCTCAGAACCACACAGGAATCATTTCAAAGAGCAGTGGCTCATGACTGAAAGAGACAGTTTAAAGTGTTTTTGGAGATCATATGTCTCTCATCTTTACCACAGGTTTAGCCTTGCATGGGCAAACAGTCCAATTCCAGTGCAAGGGGCGTCTCATTTATTACTAAATGATGTTATTTAAGTGTTGGCAGTTTGAAGCAAGGGTGCAATGCTAGATTTTTATGCTCTTAATCCTCTTCAGCATCTTTGGGATGAAAGCCCATTGAGTTAACCTCCACACAGTGGCTGGGTGAGAGCAGAGCTTATGGTCAAATACTACTGGTTGTAGTGCTTATTTACCTAAGTGATTTTATTGTCTCCAGTCAGGCTATTTCCATTGATAAAGTCCATTCTCGTGGCAAAGGAATGTACTAGTAGGGTTTTTTTGGTTGTTTTTGACCGACAAGTAAGTGGACTTTTAGCTGGCAATATCCCTAAAGTATATGTAGATGTATGACAAGAACAAGATTTACTCGAAGAAACTCAAACATTCATATTGAACTTGCCTTAAAATTTAAATGTCAGAGTTTCCTATCTTTGAAATATCTAACTCCCACCGACTCCAGTGAAATAGATAATAATTACCCTTGAGGATTTGAACCTGGACCATAACAGAAGGCAAAATATAACTCATAGAAAGAAAAATAATTATATAGTAAAAATAACTTGTAGTGCTGTTGCAGTGAATAATCTGCACTTGGATATTTCTTTTAAAGGAATTTCAAAATTTATAAATCTGGTTCTACAGTGTTTTAGAATTCAAATCTGAGGTAGACCATGGGGGTTTTTTTCAGTGCTACAAACGTCTGAATTTAGTTTAAAGTGGTTCAACCTAAAAGAATAAGTATGACTTTCTTGACAGGCTCTATTTTCTCCTATATGTATTTGATAATGTAAGCTACAGAATCACTCAGTTCAGCCTGTGTAAAGACTGTACCTCTGCAAAATTCTAAAAGCTCTCAAATCAGTGTGCTAGAGATAATGAGCTATATTGACTGTTATAAGAACAAGACATATTGAGCTTTGATGTTAGCTATCACCCGTGGGAAACATTACTAGAAATTGGCAACAGCCAGCATTTAACTTTGGGTGACAGGAAATGTAAGCTATGAGGTTAGTCCCAAAATCCAGGTGATTTTGGTCAAGGAAGTCAAGTTTTCACTTTTAAGCACAAACCACTGTAATTATAAAGAGACAGTTTGTGCCTGCAGACAGACAATGAATTGTCCGATTGCCCAAACAACAACTAACACTTCTGGTGTGCTTTTGAGTGAGATGCTTTTTGATGTTCTGAATCTAGGTATGCTTACCTTGGATTCAGTAGAACATAACAGATTTTCAGGTACCTTGCGGTCTCACTTTGTGAAATTAAAACATTCAAGTAGCTTTCCACTCTTCATCATCTGTATTATATCACTTAACAACCAACTAAAGGCTCTATATTTTAATCCTTGGAAAGACTGCTACCTCTCATATTCCTCAGAATCTCTCTCGGCCACACAAGTAAAATGTGGATGGTAAATCTGAGCTTCTCATTCAGAGCTGGACCTGAGTCCGTCATTCCCTGAGCTTGGCCTCTGCTTTTTGAGTGGAAATTACTGTAGTGCCATCTAGTGCTACTCTGCTGATCCTTGTGTTTGCTGTATAGTTTCCAAGGACCTTGCTCTGGATTCAACACTTCTATCTCTAAACACTCTGAAACCTTGAAAATGCAATTACCTTTCTTGGCAATATTCCCCATTTTTTCTCAGGCAAGTCGTCATATAGATTATATGTATTTCTACAACAGACTTTGCAGCAATGGATTAAAATTGGTTTTGAGCAGTGTGACAGTATGGAGTGGGGAAGGAGCTGGAAAATATCTTGAAAGAGCATGTGTTCCCAGATCTTCAAAATGTGCAACTTTTAAAAATAGGAATGCAGAAATTGCTCTGGAAAGTATGCCTATAGAAGGGAAGGAATCCTTGTTTCAGGGATGATTTTGAAGCATCATGCCCAGCCCAGCTGGTGAAGAAACTATTCTTTTCCCTGTGTATGTGGGGTGCTATATCTGTTGAAAAACTCGCAGGGATTGTCACAGAAGACGACTTCCAAGACATTCTGTGCGTGTCTGTTCACTAAAATGTACCTGGTTCATGTAGCAGTTCTCACTATTAACCCATGCAGGTCTCCTACATTCCCAGACTGGGAGGACTAGAGAATTTTGGTATGGATATGGGACAGCTGCCCTAACTGTAGTTGAAAACCAATTAGCCAAAAGGCAGCATCTGGCTGTCTGCAGCCTGAAGCAATGTGCCTTAAGACACCTAATGCCATATTTTTGAACTGTTTTTAAAATATTCCTACAAAGACAGTCCCAGTGAGAAATGACTTGGAAGCAAGCACCTGTGAAGATCCTGCTGAGTTCCTGTCTACATCTGCAGAAGTTTTTGAATCTGACCTCAAGACACCTTGAGGTCAGGTAAACCTGCTTTTCTAAAAAGTGACAGATTTTGTGAGCTGTGGTACAATGTGACCTGTGGCCTGTAGGATTAAAAAAAGTAGCTGCTGTTGCCAGATGTTCCACATGTCTCCCCTGACCTCTTATTGAAAGTGCTGGCAGCAGCAACCCACCAGCAGTCCAGCACCCAGTGGGCCAAATGACTATTTCTGTTTTCTTGAAGAGCTCTGATGTTGACACATTTATCTGAAGCAGTTTGAGGCCATGCCCATGATAACAGCTGGGAGGTAAATAATTTCAGGTATATAACAGGTTCCATTTAGATCAGTAAACTCTATTCTATGGTTTCTTTGATCTCACAATCATTATATAGTTCAAGAACTATATTGGGCTTGCTCTTGAAAAGTCCTACTGACACTCCCAGCATTTGCCTTTTCATCACACCTTCAGTATGGATCTAAAATTAGACTCTGTTCCTGAAAGGAATATATTGCTCTTCAATATACAAGCTGCAAATTGAACAACAAATTCTTGTCTCAGCATGGAATTAACTTGAGGTAAGATAGGAGGTTTTATGTTTTGCCACATCTAAGATAACAAAGTAAATAATAGAAATTCTTTTCCATGTCAGCTTGAAACTTACAACAATTTACTGGCTCACAGAGCAAACTTAGCCTGAGAGAGGAACTATAGGTAATATACTAAAATAGGTAAGAGGGGGAAGCTTATAAAACTTTAAATGAATATTTACAAGAATTTAACCTAACCTACAAATCTAGAAGCATTATCACTTTTTTTTAAACTTAGGAATAGGCACAAACTTCCACATACTTGATATAAATGTCTAGACCTTATTTTGTTTGAGTGAATTCATGTCTATTTAATAAGCAGAATAGTGCCAACAATTTTATAGAGAACTCCACATGGTTCTTTTCCCTCTGGAACATCTCCAAGCAAGTCACACTCTTAAAAAAATATTTGGCCCTCATCCTGTAAAGCCTTGTGTATGTGTCAAGTTTTACACGCTGAGAAGAGCCTCATTGATTTAAATAGAGTTAGTCACTAAGTTAAATGTTAAGCCTCTGCACAAATTTCACCAGGTTCAGAACTTTTGTTTGAAATATATTTATGTGTTCTCAAGCTTCCTTTAGGAAGAGCCCCTACTGTCCATTGCTCCATTTTTGTGTATCCAACAATTTCTTGCTGTTCTAGTATTACTCCAGCACGAATTTGCTGGAACATTTCACAGGATCCTGTGAGCTGTGGAAGAGGAAACTGCAAGTAGGAAACTTTCTCAGTCTATATTTTTCACAGATCAAGAGTGCAATACACGATCCTTTAAGCACTATTAATATATTTCTGTGAGTTAGTGACAGATAGAATTTGATCCAAAAAATTGCCTAAAATTCACTCAGCAGGATGCCCCCTGCTCCCCACCATGAGTGCCAATAACTTCATTTTAAAAAAAGGTTTCTAGTGTTGTTCCTGAAAAAAAATTCAAATGTGACTTAAGAATGACATGGTATAGTACCATCTTCCTGAGTTCACAGAAGATTATTCCAGAGTCTCTGCTGCTGCCCAACACCTTCTCAAACTGCAAAGGGTACAAAAACCTCATGTGAGAAGACACTTTTCAGATTTTGCCATGTAAGTCCTACAGAATGACAGTAAACCTAACATCTTCCTGAAGTCTTTGAGGTGACAGTATAAGCTATTTCAGAGGTGTTCACTGTCTATCTTGGACCATGCTCAAGTTAGAAAACTGAAAGAAGTGATTTATAATTACCATCTGACTGCCATCCATTTGGAACATATTGCAGGAACTGTGGGAAAGACTGATACAGTTTAATTTAGGGACATTCTTACTGACTTTTACTTTCCATTCTATGTTAGCTCTGATAAGAGTGTCAATTTTAAGACTATGCTAAATATGTCTTAGCAGTAAAATATACCAAGAGTGAGAATGAGCTATCTAAATTTTTAAAGGTCAGGATTACACTCCCATTTTAGCTAGAAAACATTTCACACATTTTGTGAGCACAGTGTATTAAACAAAATTGAGCTGATTGACACTGGCATAGCTAAAGACACAGCTGTCTCATTAATTTAAAATGCCAGATAGATATTCTGCTCTGGTATACTTCAAACAGGGTAAGAGATTCAGATATAACAGGTATAGATCACTTTTCTATTGTATTTATCATATTTCAAGAGTCCCACACCTTCTCAGTGTTTTCTTGTGAGCAGCAGATCTTTACAGCTTCAGGACCTTCTTAGTCAGGGCTCCTTTGAGGCTCTCCCTGATTGGCCAGCCCACCCCCTTTTATCCCAGTTACCTTGACTGGCCACAGCTGCAGCCCAATGAAGGACATCACAGCTGCAGCCCATCAAGAATAACTGGGACCTGCTGGGGCAAGGCCTATACACAGATATCCGAATACAATACAGATATTTTATTGGGACTCAAGGGCCACTTATACAATACATATATTTGCAAAGGCCACCTGCACTTTTCCACTTACTAAAAAGCAGTAAGTATAATTTAAGAAACAATATAGAAAGATGGCTTTAAATACAAGTACTTCCTTCCACTAGGAGTTGTACAGGGGAGCCAACACATGTGACTTCTGAAGATTCAGTGATGTCTGGCTTCACCTTTTTCCTGCATATCATGTGATATTTGTCATATAAAGTTCTCCTCTCTGATACTGTTCTTGCTGCTAAACCTTTAACCTTGATTTCTGTCTCAAGGACTTTTTCTTGTCTGCTTTTTTTTGCATGGTTTGTTTTGTTGGTGGGTTGGTTGGTGGTTCTTTTGTTTTCTTTCGGCTTTGCTTTTGTTTTTATTTTTAGGGGGTTTTTATTAACTTTTGCTGCTTTTACCTGTGGGACTGAACTGGTCTAATTTGTCCTTTCTTTCATGGATGATCCTGAACATGGTACCAAGCAACAACAGAGTAGGGAACCAACCACTGCTCCAATATAAGTCCTTTCCAGAGACCTGTGTGAATAAATGATCTCTCCACTCAACCTGATGCAGGAAGATAACTAATAACCATCTACTGCATTATTAAACGTGTATTTCATATAAATAAGAATCACATAAAGGGTGTGTGCACATGAACATGAAGAAAGAGATCAAAACCCTGTTCTAGAAGATATTGCTGTTGGAGGTTGATGCAGCAAGACTTGGAGTTTACAAAGGTGAAGAAAGGAAGGAGCAACAGTGTAGGAAGAGAGCTGGAGAGGGGAGGGTGTGAGTAAAAACCAGGATGCACGGGAAGAGTGAAAAGTGGGCAAATGAACTAAAAGAGAAGCAGCAAACAACAGCAATGGGCTGGCAAATGGAGGTTGATGCAGAAATAGCAGAAGCCAAATTTTGGAGTTCAGGATTGTGGGTTGTGTCCAGAAGAACAAGGCCCCTTCCAGCTGTCGCTGTGCATCTCTAGGCAATGGGAGAAAATAAAGCATTTCAGGCCTGTGGCTTTTACTCCTGATCTCAGCCTTAAATGGATGCTTTGAGGAAGAATAAGATTTTAAAATGCTGAGTGAGACAGAAAGAAACAACAAGGGAAGGTGAGATAGGAGTCAGGCCTCAATGTGACTTGTGATTTTATTTCAGGCTGCTTGCCAACACATTTTATTTATTTTTCTGGTTACTATTGGATAATATAAAAATGTGTGTCAAGTTGTGCCCTGTCAAAGGTGATCAGAAGGCTTTCAGTCCTTAGCAGGGAAAAGGTTCTGCCACACCCCAGGTTAAACATTTAATATGGCCAAGGGTTGTCTGTGACTGCAGTGCAGAATTCAACTGGAGCTGTGTGGGATGGAAGTGGTCTCTGATAAAGACACCAGATAAACATGAGAGCAAACTGGAAACTGAGCTGTTAAGAAGCCTGTAAATGTCAATGTCATCTGAAGCCTAACATCACACTGAAATAAAATACATTTATAATTTACTCTTCCAGCCTTAAAAGAGTTTCAGATACCTTGATGCCCTTGAGTATGGCAGGTCAGTGCCTGGGATCCTCTTCCCAGCTGTGCTGCTCTCCCAGTGAGAGGGAGGCTGTCTGAACTGCAGTGAGACCCTGACTTAAAGTTGTGAAGGCAGTAGGGCGTCCATTTCAAACTGTCTCACCCCAGATATCTTCTTTATTCCTTGCTTCAGAACCTTTAAGAGTGAAGAGGAAATTAGTGAATGCACACTGGATCCTGTCACTGAGCTTCAGGGCTGAGGTGCAAAGGTGCTGCAGCATCCATCTCCCTGAGGACAGCAATGGGCTGGCAAATGGAGGTTGATGCAGAAATAGCAGAAGCCAAATTTTGGAGTTCAGGATTGTGGGTTGTGTCCAGAAGAACAAGGCCCCTTCCAGCTGTCGCTGTGCATCTCTAGGCAATGGGAGAAAATAAAGCATTTCAGGCCTGTGGCTTTTACTCCCTGATCTCAGCCTTAAATGGATGCTTTGAGGAAGAATAAGATTTTAAAATGCTGAGTGAGACAGAAAGAAACAACAAGGGAAGGTGAGATAGGAGTCAGGCCTCAATGTGACTTGTGATTTTATTTCAGGCTGCTTGCCAACACATTTATTTATTTTTCTGGTTACTATTGGATAATATAAAATGTGTGTCAAGTTGTGCCCTGTCAAAGGTGATCAGAAGGCTTTCAGTCCTTAGCAGGAAAAGGTTCTGCCACACCCCAGGTTAAACATTTAATATGGCCAAGGGTTGTCTGTGAGTGCAGTGCAGAATTCAACTGGAGCTGTGTGGGATGGAAGTGGTCTCTGATAAAGACACCAGATAAACATGAGAGCAAACTGGAAACTGAGCTTTTAAGAAGCCTGTAAATGTCAATGTCATCTGAAGCCTAACATCACACTGAAATAAAATACATTTATAATTTACTCTTCCAGCCTTAAAAGAGTTTCAGATACCTTGATGCCCTTGAGTATGGCAGGTCAGTGCCTGGGATCCTCTTCCCAGCTGTGCTGCTCTCCCAGTGAGAGGGAGGCTGTCTGAACTGCAGTGAGACCCTGACTTAAAGTTGTGAAGGCAGTAGGGCGTCCATTTCAAACTGTCTCACCCCAGATATCTTCTTTATTCCTTGCTTCAGAACCTTTAAGAGTGAAGAGGAAATTAGTGAATGCACACTGGATCCTGTCACTGAGCTTCAGGGCTGAGGTGCAAAGGTGCTGCAGCATCCATCTCCCTGAGGCATGGGGTCCTCCGTCAGCCTCTGCTGCTAGAGCAGAGCCAGTACTGCAAAGGAGGGATGGAGAGACTTATTTCACCCCTTCTCTGTTCCCTGTTGTAAAGTAACAGTGCATGGGCAAGTCCTTTTCATAACTCACTACAGATTAGCTGGTATTTAATAGGAATTGCTGGTTTTACTTTCAAAAGAATTGACATGTTGCAGGATTGTCAGCTCTGGAGCCAATCTCTTGCAAAGATATCCCATTTCACATTGCTGACTAACACACCCATGTCTCAGTGGCACTGTTTCTTATTCCTTCTGTTTAACAGTCAGATTGATTTTCATTCTTTATTACCATTTCTTTAGTTTTACACAGTTCACTGCTGTAAATCCAAATAATCTCCATCTGGAATATCACTTTGGCTCTCTTTTTTCATATTACTGGGAACTCAGTTTTGTCAGTGTTTCAGTTTAACTCTGCCTTCTTCTTTTTTTTTTTTTCCAATTTTGGTGGTAAGTTGCTGGAAGGCTGTTAGCTGGGTTTCTTGGTGGATTGCATTAGCTTCTCATTCTGATTTAAATGCACTAAACACTAAAAGTTAACAGATTTCATCACAGCAGAGATTTTTTTTTTCAAAAAACAGGAATAATGCTTGTAATGGATTCTTTTTTGTCCTCCCAACACTTGCTGTATAATTGTGATGAAGAATAGCAAGTTTAGATATGAACTTCCACAACTGTGCAGTTGTTTTCTGAAATATCTGTAACTCCTTCATGATAGTGGAATACCTTTCACCCTGCTCCAATATTTATACAGCTTCATGTCTAAATAAGTTTAAATAATATTTTTATTAAATAGTGATAGTGTGGATTTCTATATAACTTCACTTGTCTTTCCATAAGATCATTTTCCTTTTTTTATTCTTTTCCCTTACAAATGTAAGTGGTATCTTAGAACAGACTTGCCTCTTTACCAAGTGTTCAATTAAAATAATCTAAAGGCTCCTCTTTATGATTTCTGCACATGCAGAGCAGAAAGCAATGAACTGATTCAGGACAAGGCTCTGTCCTCTTTTTCACAGTAGATCCAGAGATCCCTGCTGACTGGTCGGGAGTTGTGGTGCCTTAGTTCACATAAGAACAAAATTTTTCCTTCAATGTGTAGCCAGCAGCACAGTTCTCATATTGTCAGGAGGCTGTTAATTCCTAGTAGTGTTTAAACTTTGCTTTCAGAATGGTTACAAAGTTATCAGATCTTTTACAAGTGTGGTCTGAATTTACATTGATAAATTCAGGTGTTTCACAAAGTACTGTGGAAATCCATTACACTGTAAAATAAAGACAATTGATTTTTAAAAATTTTCCTTCAAATTTGAACGAATTGGAAATCTCTTTGACTGCCTTGGCCATCCTTTCCCACAGTATAGAATGAGGGTGCTATTGGAACAAGTTGATACCTACTGGTGCAGCAATCATCATCCTCTCTAATATGAGGGATTAGCTGTAAATGTCTTAAACTTTTTCCCCTTCCTTGGGCCTAAAATTTGGCAGATTCATAATCTGTTCAAGGGCCTTTCTGTAATATGGCTGAAATGTGTTTTACAATTAACCGAGCCAAGAAAAGGACACAGAAATGATTCTTATTTTCTGTTCATTTAGCACTGCTGTGTGATTTTTGAAAGAAATACTTGGTTTGCTGATGTGACTTCTATGATCTGAAGTAAATATTGTCAAAATTGAACAGTTTGAAAAGGAGTTTTCATTCTTTTTGAATTTTTAATAGTCTACTCTTATCCAACTCTGTAGATTTCATTCTAGGCATCTGCATGTAAGTTAAAAAAATCCTGTCCCAATAAATGGAGCTTCCCTTCACTAAAGGGGACACTGAGAGAATACTTCCCACCCACTCCACACAGGTAAACTCCCTTCTTTTTTGGGGCCAGAGTGCTTGGGTTTACCTTGGGGTTTCAGGGAAACTGGAGAAGGCTGGCCTGTGGATCCCTTGGCATTTGTCATTTCAAAAGCCAGGCTGGGTGTATTTCTACTGGAAGTGGAGGGCTTGATTAATGAAATCCAGCTGCCCCCACCATGCCAGAATAAGACAAGCTGATCTGCAATGAGTCTTTCTGGCTGCAGGGCTTATGAATAAATGAAGTGATTAAGGGATATACAGAAAAAGCCCATGTTCTTGAGGAGTCCTCCTGCACAGGAGGAACAGTAAATATGTTAATGTGCACAAAAAACAGAGTTAGAGAGGCTTAAAGGATCTTCAAATTATTTCCCAAGATCTTCAGACTTTGCTTTCTATTTTTTAAGTAAAGGTTTCCATAGAATTAGTCTATAATTTGAACACATGTGACAACTTTTATAACTTTTAGGTAGTAATTACTTTCTGCTCCTGACAGAGCAGTACTGGCACAGCACTGTAACAGCACTGACACTGGCTGCAGGATTCCCATGTGCCACTCACTCTGTCACAACACATTTTTCTACCTCTGGAATGCTTTTCAATTCTTATTGACTGCTCTCATCTACAGTGGAAAGACACTGAAAAAAGTTGTGGATTCTCCTGTCATATGTTTCCTTCATAGAAAGACTTATTGCTTTTGTTGAGGTATTTATGAAAACTAATTAAATTTGGCTTAGAAAACATGTGAGTTGCATTATTGTTCTAAGAGTTGCAATGATTTAAAGAAAGTATCTTATTATAGCTCCTAGGTTCTGAAGGAGCATAAGTTTTCCATAAAATAATGCTTTACTTTTCAAAAAGAGTTGGTTTTACTCCACATGCCAAAAGCTAAGACATTTGAGAATGTGAAAATCTTTTTTTATTTTCATTGGAAAAGAATACTCTTTTCTGATGATATATGACCTTACAGCTTTGTAAGGTGATATTAACTTCTATTATTGCTAACATTTATTTTGGAGAAAAAGTCAGCAGGGAGGACTATGGGGCTTAGCAAGAGAGTAGAGACTATTGTAAGTACATTAATTGTCCTGGCATTTCTAATATTTCTTCAAATAAATTCATCTTAGTGTTACAGATCCATTACACTTAAATGCCAGTCAGCTTTACAGTGTTGTAATGTGGTTTTAGGATTTGGAATGACATCATATGAAATTGTTTCTTAGACCACTGTATTTTTTAAAAATAAAGCTCATTGTTAAGATAATTATTTACTTTGTCTCTCCATAGAGATTTGCCTTTTTTTAATAACAATGCTGCCTCCACACTTTTCAGGGCCATGCATGGGGCTGGATATCTCAGCTGCAGCCCCAGACTTGTTTAAAGGTTAATGTGAAAAAAAGAAAGTTCTGGAATGAAGTGAAAACAATGAAATTGAATGAATTAACTGAAGTGCAGTGAAATTAAAAGAAATCTAATGAAACTGTACTCATAGAAATCTTGAGATATCATTTGCTTTCACACAAATAAAGAATTTTCATAAAAGGAAATTAAATGAGAAATTAATACATGAAATAAAAAGAGATGAAAGGAAATAGAATGTAATTAAATGAAACTGAAAAAAAAAGAAAATTCTGAAATGAAAACAATTAAACACAATGGAATGGATGGAAGTTTAGTGAAACAACCCAAACCTTTATGAAATTATAATTATGAAAATCTAAAAATTTCATGTATTTTTTCATTAAAAATCTTCATTTCATGAAAGGAAAGGAGATGAGAAAAGAAAGAATGAAGTGAAATGAAAAGACAGGAGAGGAAATGGTACAGAATGGAATGAAATGCAATTAAATGAAATTAAAATGGGAAAAAAAGGAAAATTCTTAGAAGTTATTTCATTTTAATGGAATGGAATGAAGTGCAGTGTAATGACCCTAACCTTAATGAAATTCTGCTCATTAAAATCTTGAGATTTCATTTCATGAAAGAAAGGGAAATGAAGAATTTTAATTTCATGAAAGGAAATGAAAGGAGATATCAAGGAATGAAGTGTAATGAAAATGAAAGGAAATTGAATGAAAAAAATGAAACTGAAAAAGAAGAAAATTCTTAGGAAAAGTTATATGAGTGGAATGGAATGGAATGGAGTGAAGTGCACTGAAGTAAACTGAAAGTTAGTGAAAGTATACTCATAGAAATCTCAAGATTTCATCTCCTTTCATGAAATGAAAATTCTTTATGAAACAAGAAATCAAGGAATGAAATGAAATTAAATGGGAAAAAAATTCTGGAATGACTTACAGGTGTTCTAAGCCCTTTTGCAGCAGCAGCTGGAGTCTGCTTAGTGTGTAAGAAGACAACAGATGCTTCTGATTAGGCAACTCAACCTCAGTGTTTCCACAGTGTGTGCTTCAGGAAGGAGTTTCTCTTTCCTTGAAATATTTGATGGAATTTGCCAGAATCTGAACTATTCTAGCTGGAAAGTTACTCCTGAACTTTGAATACATCCCTCTCAGTCCTAATTTTTTGCCATCGGTAATATTGTTGAATGGTCAACTTGAAATAAAGGGCGTGGAATGTAACATGCAGTTACAGTCAACCCTAGGTAATAATTCTGTAATTTTTTTACACTCATGAACATTCATGTTGCCTGTACAGTGCATATACCTATCCTAAAGTGTTAAATTCCCTGAATACAAACACTAAGCAAACAATCTGGGGGTATGAGGGGTGTGGGGAATGCTACACACATCTGTGGTTGTGATAAAAGGAGTTAAATGCTTTGCTCTGTCTTCAGTTTCCTGATGACAGGAGTGGAAAACAATTACCATTTTTTCCAGTTGAATCCTAAGTTTATTGTCTTGGGAAAATTCCTTACAGATGACAGAAAGGGAAGAAACTATCCTACCAGATGTACTTCTAGCTATTCCATTACTTATCTCTCCTGCCACTTGGAAGTCTGTGTATTTGGTTTATTAAATATTACAGCTTACTGTTTAAAATACCATACAGCAGGACTGCTAGAACTGCTGTGTTATCCTCCTTTGTTCAGCTCTTATCTGACAAGGTCATTGTTTAATGAGTCTAGGCACATAAAACCTTCAAGACACAGTAAGACAATAAACTGTTCTCTTTTTCCTATCAGCTAAAATCTGCAGGGTGACTGACAATTATAAACACCTCAGGAGGTGAGGTATGAGATCCTTTTTAATACTGAATTCTGATATATACATTCTGTCTTGGAGGCATGGACTCTCTAGAAAAGAGCTGTGTTAAGCAAATAAATTGGAATATATTAAATGTTCCATTCTTAAGGCTCTGTTGCATCTTGATAATGTACACTCAACGTCAGTAACTTCCCCCCCTGCCCTTCTCTTCTGTTTCTGCATCAGACATAAAAAGCTAATTTTTGTCTTTCAGATTTCTGGGCAGCTAGTGAAGTTCTTAAGCACTTTACAATAAAGTATAAACTCCTGCCCTTGTGCTTCCTACATGGCACACATGGCTCAGTGAGGAATGTATCTTTCACAGGACCTTACATTCTATATTGGTTTGTACTTTTAAAATACATGTGATACAAACATTTAAATAGGTTAACTGCATTTGATTCTTACTGTCTCTTTACTGAGACAAAGCAATACAGTGGCTAAACCCCATGCCGTGATCTGTGTATGACACAAAACAGAGTATGAGTGCACACTTCTGAATTAGCTCAGATTACCTTTGTTCTGATGAGAATGAGTGCAGTGATCTGGGACAGAAGTGAGAAATGGATGGACAAAGGCAGCACAGTCATTGTCCAAGACAGGTTCATAGTTAGGCACAAGGGGCTTCCTGCCACCACTGCAATTTGCACATCCAGAGGCAGCCAAGGCATACCAGCTCTACAGGGGGAAAAAAAAGGTAGGCATATTATTAAATTGATGGGAAAGGTCATGTATAGCTGTCACTCCACCTGAGCAAAGTAAATACATGTTTTCCTGAAGTTTAACAGCATTAACAAGACTAGAGATCTATAGCTGGAAGGGATTTTCTGGTATCATTTACTCTTTTCTTCAGCATCAGCACAGAATAATGTCAATCATGCTATTCCTGACAGATGTTTATTTATTAACAGCATTCCCTCATGCTACTTCATTGCCCTTCTAACCTCACAGTTTTTCTAATTGCTAATCCAAATCTGGTTACAAACTAAGGTAATTATTTCTTAACTTTGTACCTGCAGTAGGTACAACAAAGCCAGTTGAACCAGTTTCATGAAAACTGAAAACATACTCAGCAGATTCCTATAATTTCCCTTTTCTCAGTTTCCTCCTTTTTTTCATCCTAAATTCCTTCTATCCTTCCTCACAGCTCAGGGTTTCTGAATGGCTGTCAACTTTTCTCTCAGCTCTCTCTAGTTTTCCATTCTTTTAAAAACACAGTGCCCAAAATGTGGCTCTCTATTCCAGATGTGGAAGGAAAATCACAGTGCCAAACAGACCCCAAAAATTATCTTCTTTGGCTTATGTGTGGTCCTGTTATTAAAACTACCCAGAATATTGTTGGTTTTGCAATCCTGCCACATCAGTGACTCGTGTTCAGCTTGTGACCCACGTCACCCGTGAGCCCTGCTTAAGGGTCTGAGCTGACTCTGAGGGACACATGAGGGTAGATCACTGGGTAGATCACAACATCATGTTGTGACAGCTGTGAGGGAAGAGGGCCTCAGGGCCTTTATCCACCAGCCACAACCCAACTAGACACAGTTCAAGGATAATGCTGTCAAATTGTTTCCACAGGGACCTAGGTGCAATCAGTCCCAGAGAAAGGCTTGTTCCTGCCTCTGGTTTTAGGAGTAGATCCTTGCATTCATCAGATCATTTAATGGAATAAAAATGGATTGAAACAAAAGTAAATGGAGTAGAGGGCAGTGGGGAACAGGTGTCAAGCACATACAGGTCAGTTGACATACTTACAGGTCATGGGTCTCAAGACTGTCATGCCTAATTCTTTCACCCTCCGTGTGCTGAAAAAAGCCTAGAGGAGGGAGTTCACACCACTAATGGTGTGCTTTTCTTCAGGGGGCTTCTTCTCACCTTGCTTCCACCTCCAAATTAGTAGAGGGTTCATCCCCCCTAACATCTCAACTGGTGTCATCTGTAAGCCCCTTTTGGTTTTTCAGTAATCTGGGAAAAAATAACTACCTTTCAAGCCCTGGATTCACCCCATTACAAAATAAATACCTTAGAGATGAGGTATGAATCATCTCCTGAATGTGCTGCCTCTCTCCATTGATCAGTGAGGAGTGACTAGGTCAGCCTTAGGCCAGCTGTCAAATTATTTGACAGCCATGTAAAGGCAATCACAATTATTTCCTTAATGATGGGCCAGACTCTCTAGTCAAGGTGATTACTTTTCCAGAAAAGAACTCAGAATCTGTTCCATACATAACAAAATTCACTATATGCATGAGAATCCACAAAATTTAGTTTAAATGCTGAATATCCTCTCTGTTTTCTGTCTTCCACACATCCTCTGCCTCTAGCTCTAGTTATCTATAGCAGATTGTCTTTTCCCAGCCATTCTTGGCAATACCTCAATAACCAGCAGCTGGGTCACATTCATGGAGCCACAAGAACAAGATGAAGCTATCAGTTAAAAATCGTATCTCCTCTCCCCAGCTTTCATTGGCCTGGCATAAACTGACAAAGGGATGTCTTTTTTTTTTTTTTGCCTGCCCACATTTCTCACAGCACGTAGAAGGAAGTGCAATTTGCTGTCACAGCAATTTTTCCCTTTCACACTTGGCTAGCCACACTGTACATTTCACACAGATCTTTTCACTCAGCTGCTGCAAGTAATGGCCATGAGGTATCAGAAATCAGAGACTGTGGTGTCTCAGCTTTGTTAGCAGCCACAGAATTCTGTGCTGAAACAATACATGCTTTACTCATCTTACTAAAACAAATACTTTGGTAGCAAACTCATGAAATGCAAACTGTTGACAGAAAGGTTTTGCTAGCAGATTTTTGAAGAGCGGCACGTGTACTAATACATACATTTATATGAATCTTTGGTTCTGCCAAGCTTCATGCAAGAACCAGAAGGTAAACAGCAATCCCTAGAAAGAGGAATAATTAGCAGCTAAATGTGGAATGCAAAGGGCTGCTGTCATGGTTGGGTCAGAAGCTGCAGAACAGCTCTAACCTAGGGCAGAAGCAGAAGATAATTTTCTCTATCCAGGCTGTGCTTGAAGATTTATGTAGCATCATACTTCCCTCCATGAAGAGTACTGTGAATTTGCCACTAGTGGGCATGCAGAGGTCCTTTTCTGACATTGATCTACTACTTCCAGTGTAATGTCATGGAAGAGACAAGGAAAATCACAAGCACAGAAAGTCTTTTCTGTATCCTTACCTATATTTGTATTTGGTAAATGGAAAAACACAGTTGTGTGACATTAATTAGGTGATGGTTTAGAGCACCGCTAGCTTTTATTTTGGTTGAAGGCTCTTTGTAGTGATGCTCTGTACTCAGTGGTTGAGAGCTGATCAGCATTTTCAAACACTAGATGGTGCCAAGGGTTCACATATAAAGAAAAGCAACGAAAATACTCCATTTGCTGGCAATACTGGTGTAGTTTGGTCATTCTGTAGTTCTGAAATAGTTCAAAATCTATTCTTAGAATGTCTCATTACCAAGGAAGTGACAGGGAAAAAAATTCTGTACAAGAGGATGCTAACCCAAGTCACAGCTAAATTATTGTTGGAGTCCCCAGAGAGAACAGCAACTCAGACACAAAGTTTCAATACAGGGGTGTTATCAGCATGGACCTAGTGTTTTCTTGGATAGAAAATTTCATATTTTCTCATTCAATACTCTTACTGGTCTCACTACACAACCAAACTCTTGGGAACAAGAAACAAATTACCCCAACTTTAAATCAGAAATGCATAACAGACTCTGCATACTGCTTTACAGTAATATTTGGGGAAAAATCTGTAGCCATTTTTCAAGCCAGTATCATACTTTTTTGAGGCAGTTTGTATGAAACTGTTATCTATGAGACTATGATACCGATAGTTTGCAGGAAGACTTATTAAATTAACAGCAAGAAAGGTAAAAAAATAAAAAGGAATATTTGATACCTCATTAGCATTTCTATTCTAATACTCTATTGTTTCGAGTTATTGACACTGTTCAATTTTCCCAGTCCAGATTTTCCTGTTTGTACTCAGACAGAGTTCTGATGAAGAGGAATGTCTGTCTGCCAAGGATATGCAAGAAGTGTGGAACTATCTCAGTCTTAGGGAAAGTGCCCAGTTCATGCAGTTATCTGTCAGCACAGGTGTTAGATCCTGATCCTGCATTCAGAAGGATGCTCCTAAGGAACATCTCAGAGATATCAATGTAACTGGACAGTGAGTCTGTCTTCTCAGTGGAGAAAAGTACTGCTTCTTAAAGCCTTCTGATCCAAGTCTTTAGGAAGGATGCTTGGTGAAAAATTCCTCCCTGGAAACCAGGCTGCGATGCCTCCACAGTGCTGTCTCTATGTGCCCTGTGGCAGCACCATGTAGACAAAGAAAGGAAGCTCCTCCTGGATGACCAGCCTACAGGTGCATCTCCAGTGGCTGACCCAGACCCCAGGACACAGGAACAGTGTGCTGCAGCCCAGCACAAAGCAGGCTGAGCAAACAGAAGGCACCTTGTCTCTGTTGGTTGCACATCCTGCATTTACCAGAGCTATGCTGCCTCAACAAACTTGTGTACAGAAGCTGTGGTGGGGACAAACATTCCAACGGGGAAACAACAATGTATCTCTGCCTAATGGATGATGATGTCTGAAGATGCAACAAAGTCGAAGGAGTTGTGAAGAATGAGGACAGATCAATAATACAGAATGATTTGGGTAGCATGGTCAACTGGACACAGAAGACATTATGAAACAAAGTTTTACATCAAGGATGAAAGCATAACCCTCATATTCAGAGAACTGGTGAAGGCCAGGTGAGCTCTCATGTGAAAATGTGACATTGGAAAGGATTTGGCAATGAGTAAGGTGGATTGACTGCTGAACATTCAGCCTGTGCTCTGATTCTGCAGCCAAAAGCACTAATGCAATCCATAAATGTACTCATAAATCAAAAGTGAAGGGGCCTATTTGACATTTGTGTGATTGATCTCCACTAATTTCAGCGTGGAGACACTAAGAAGGTTTAGCGTAGACTCATAGTTGCCATTAAAAATTGGAAAATAGTTTGCAGTGAAATACTTCAGGAATTTAGTTTCTTTTGTGTCAGAACTCAGGACATCCCTCTGGCTGTCCTGGATGGCCAAGACCCCTGCCAGAGGGCTCAGAGACCCTGGCACAGAGCCCAAGATGCCTGTGATTTTGATTATGACCCATGGAGCAAGTTACCAACCTTAGATGAAGATTTGCAAGCCACAAATGTTTAAGATAGAATGATAGTGAATTTATCATGGGGTGAAAAATAGATTTTTCAGGGTTTTAGAATGGGGGTTCAGGGGGCAAGATGCAGGAATTGGGACATGATCAGCTTTTCTCATTCTTCTTCTTGGCCTCCATCTTCTGCTGTGGTGTTGGCACTTTCAGATTGGTTTAGAGTAGAAGCTCACTGTCTAACATAGGTGATTGGTATTGGAAAGTAATTGTAAATATTGTACAGGTAGTTTTTAGTATAAAAAGATAACACTGCCTGGGGGCAGCCAGAGCGCCTCTGACTGTCCTGCTGAGTGGACCTTGGCAGGCCAGGAGAAAGAATTTTATAGATAAGATACAATAAACAACCCTGAGACTGAGAAATGAAGAGCTCTGATTCCTTCTTTGAGTGCTGGGCTGGGAAAAGAGGCTTTCTAACTTTTCTTGGGGTCACTCTGACCAGCAAGAGACCCCGAGATTTTTGCTCATGAAACTTATGTAAGTCCATGACTCCCTGTGCAGTTTCTCTGATTGGATTAGTTCACTTCACTTGACAACTGGGCGCACTCTGTCATTTATAATGCATGTGTGTGTGTGTGTAGGTCAGCTAGTTAGGGTGAGGTCATTTCAATCTCATTTTGACTCAGTTCCATTTTGCAAAGCTAGGTTAAATATTTTCTTTAAAAGAGAGGCCCAGTGACAGGAGATGAATCTGTTACCCATCCATTAGGGATCTCATGTAAGAAACAAGGATTTTATTTAAAAACCCAGTTCTGAGAACCAGCTACTGCAACTTTCACCTCATGCCTGTCTGTGCAACTGATTCCTGCAACACCATCCCCCAAAACCCAGGGAAGTCCTGAGTACACAGGTGAGCCCCATTGACACAGGACTACAATTCATGACTGGGGGATGAGCACAAGCTGGAACATACCAATGCATTTGTGGGCCAAATGCAGCCTTGTTGCCCAAATGTTGAGCAGTCCTGCCCTCAAGCACTCCTTCACAGCCAGAGACTTGTTTCCTGCCATTGGCACTGTAGATCATCTGTCAATAGCTTCAAAAGGCTAACTTCAATTTCTAGGTGTTCTTGCAAACCCACATACACAGCATCAACTCAAGCCCAAAGCCAGAAGTCCTCAAACTAAACAGTACTGCAGATAAATGAGCTGCAATGCTCAATAAGCAAAACTTTCCCAGTAGCAAGCAAAATATCAAATAAATGGTTTCTCCTTTTTAATGGGAAGTGAGAGGATAGAAGGGAAAAAATAGCAACAGATCCACTAGATATACCTGAATAGTACATAATTCACAGGTCAACTACATCACTCCTAGTATGAGATTAGAAATAGAGACATCATAATTCTTCAAAAGCTATCAGGAATGACTGAGATAAGCAGCTACTGCTCTCAGATTGATGTTCAGGGTCAAGAGGGATGAGCTGGTGAGTACATCTATGAGCACACTGTGAAAAGAATGTTCATTGTCTAGAGTTGGCAAGCAGCTTACAGAAATAAAGTCAGTGTGTGATACAGACCACATCAGTGCTCCCAACCCAAAATACAGTACTATTATAGATCATTAGAATGGCCTTGCATGTCAGAACTGTCTTTCCTAACTTTGCTTCCCAACTTCAACTGGTTATGTGATACCATGCCAGAGTTTTCACTTCCACAAATGTGAGTTTTACACACATGTTCACCTAAGAAACTCTGTTTATGCACCAAGTAAGAGTTAAGCTCAGGCTAAGGAGCTAAGGAATATATTTAACCAGATCACTGTCCATTTACCATTTATAGCCATTAAAAATTTTTATGTTATCCATATCTGAATTTTTCAACTGCAAAACCCAAATCTTAGTATTTCCATGCTTCACAGTGAAGTCACAAGGTCTAATCCATGAAACTCCAAAGTGTGATGAGGTCCCCAGCTAGAAGATAGGTGGAAGAACAGTAAGATTTATTTGAAAGTACAGAAAATTATCTGAACAATTAATAGGAGGGAAATAGACTCTGTTTCACTCTATTAGGATGAATGGCATTTTGCCTGGACTATGAGTCATGAAAAACATTATATTCTGAGTGTAAGACATGGCTAGGCAAGAAGGAAGGGGGAATAGTAATCTGGAGGATAAATTTCAGGAAGAAATAACTAAGAATACACTGAGGTGTATATTAATGCATGAATAACTACTGTAAGATTAAAACTCAGTTGCATCTTTTCACTTTGAAAGTCATTCAAGTTAAAAGCCTCCAGAGTTCTGCTGAGAGGATTAATCACATCTCAAAGCCTGTCAATACAGCATGTGAGAGCATAGCACAATGCGTTCTCAGTCTGGGACACCTGCCTCTGGAAAGAATTTTCAGTACAGGTTTGATGAATCACAGTCAGAGCTTTCTTGAGTCATTGCAAAACTTTCATTAACAGTTTCAGACCCAAATAAACATTTGCAATACTAACTGAAACTCACAGCTCTCCCACAGAACAACGAAGGTTTAGCAGACACAGCCTGTTCCAACACAAAGTTTTCAAGAAAGTGAAATGTGAAAAAAGCCAGAGACTCAAAATTGAAACATTATTAATTGCTTCTATAAAGAATCCCCCAGAATTACTGATGGCATATTCATCTTCTTTGGTCATGTGTAGACATTTTATTGGTACTTAGACAAGTACTTTGGCAAAATGATAGTAGCAATACTGGCACCTATAACCACACTCAGAAGTCTCAGATTATGGTGGCAGCAGTTTGTTTTTCTTTTTTTTTGTGGACTGGGGTCACTGAACCTTCTCTGGTAGCATAGGGTATTGCTGTTATTGTCAGCAGTGACTGTTCAAAGGAAGGACACCAGAAACACAAAAGCATGTCAGGACTGAGATTGGGAAAGCTGTGGGCATATCTTAGTGACAGTAGGAAAAAGCAGACAAACTTCCAGCGCACAATGACTACATTTTACCTGAACTGCTTGCCAAATGCAGTCCTATCCACTGCCATTAACAAAATCCAGGCCTAATAAGTGTCATTTGTGTAGACTTTGTGCAGGACCTGATTTGACACATCTATTACTGACATCACACAAGTCCTGCTTGAAGAAATCTTTGATTGAATGTGCTGATGCTGACTGCATCCAAAGCTATTTCCAGAGGACTTTTGGAAAAATATTGCTTGCAGCTATAACCTGAACAACAGATGCATCTAGTATGTTTTACACATTATATAGCTAAAAAATACATCGGAAATTTGATTTGCTGCTATAGTTGAATGTACTCATTTATGCTATCAGCATAAAAGCAACTCACACACACACACACTGAATGCACTCTGCCTAGTTTTTGTATTACTGTACAAGTGGCCTCTGAATTTTGGTTCGGCAATGTATGAAGCTTATTGCCTAGAACTTCTTTTTAAGGCTATCAGTTTTATTTAATTATATTCAGATTTTAAATGTATGGCTTTGATTTTTCTGTCTTGATACAATGCCCAGTGAAGTCAGTGGAAAGTTCTTATTGACCTAAAAGGAAGTTGTTTGAGGCATTTTTGTGTGGCTGGTTTGATTTGACATTTAAGTTCTTCTTTAAATATGTTCCCCATATTTAAAATGGGTTTGGAACTGTCACAAAGTACTGAACAGTTTTTTGAATGCAGAGAAATGACTAAAGAGCACAGCTTGTGAGAGCCTGCCCCAGCTCTCACTGAAATCAGCAGGAGCTGTTTCATTTACTGCAGGGGAAGCTGAGCTAGAGCTGAAGATCAGAATGACATTTATTCCAGGATTTATTCCAGAAAGTGAAAACCTAATATAAAAACCAGATGGTTTTGCCCTTTCTGGGTCTTTATTGAGTTGGAGAGAAGGTAGGATCCCAGTGCTGGACACAATTGAATGAATTAAATTAAATTAAATCCACAGATTTAAATTTCCAGTGTTCTGTGAAACTCTCCACTTTCATCTTAAAAAAAAGAACAAAAGGAAAAGAGTAAAGTAACTGCTTTTAGAACTACAGAGAAAGGTGAAAAACATAAATCCTAAGAGCTCAGAAATAAGAAGGCCAAGTCCCTCCTCACAGAATGATACATGGTAAAATGCTATGATTTTTAAATCAGCTTCATAGTTTGGAGGACTGATTCACTTTGAAAGGCTTAGTGTCATTAATGCTTCTGTCTCACTATGCTGGATAATTATTCTCTGGGCCATTTCTCTCAACAGAATCAGCACTCCAATAATGCCACAGGCTTTCCAAAAAGTCAAATTTCAAAAGGTAAAAGTCATGCAAGCATGCCATCAAAATTAGTTTCATCATGAACTCATATGGAAATGTATTAAATATGGTGTTAAAGCTACAACACTATAGTCTGCCTTGCTCCTTGTATAAAATCAAAGTGGAAGAGAGATTAGAAGACCTTCCTCAAAACTATGTAAGAATGCACCAGATCATGTTTTTTTTCTGGAGGGAAGCCTGTGTCATATACAGGATACCATATATCTTTGGCAAACAGATGCCGCTTGGAATTCCAAGGCTCTGTTACTGATACAAGAATGATTACTGACAACCCTGACTCTAGATGTGATCTGCTGCTCATCCACTGTACCCAGATTTCTTCAACACAGAAACTATTGAGACAGCAGCTATATCACACACTTCTCATAAATATCTGAGCACTTTACCAGCTCTGCACACCCTGTTATGCTAATCTGCTGTTCATAAGGAAAATGCTTGTTGTTTTCTCAGCTGTGAACATCTTCAGGACCTTCTCCCCCCATTGTCTCCTGCAGTACATGAAATATGCCCTGCAGACCTGAGCTGTAAGATTTTAACATGCACCTCCTAAGGCTGGGAAAATCAGACATTCCTAATATGAAGGAGGCAGCCAGTGCCTGGCTGCTTTCCTCTTTTCTTAAAGCACCATATTACCACTTCTTCAGAAATCATTTTTACTTAATGAGGTATCCTCTTGCTAAAATGGCCTATTAAACCTCATGAGTCTGCCATATCAGACTTGTAAGGAATATTTTAATGGGAAAAAATAATTATTTTTTTAAAGGCCCTGCTTCCAAAAGCCAAAGGGGTTTTATAATTTTATGAATCCCCAAGCTTTTATTTTCTTTTCTCCATTTTTAAATAACATGGATGATAAACAATCTAAACTTTAATCCCACAGATTACATTTTGTAAACTTTAAAATCTTAATGTTTCTTTGGAAACCCACTGCACACATTATTTCTATCACTGCTACTGCTGGGTATTTTTAATTCTGGATATTCACATAACAGTTGGTTAGAAAAGTCTCCTATTATTTCTTTTGTTTAAAGTATGTAAAGGATAAGCCTTTTAATAGGGACCTTTATGAGTCTGTGTTTAAAGACCAATTGAAAAAAACTATCCCCATACAAGGAGAAAAATCAGCAAATAGTTACAAACACATTGGTCATGAGTGAAATGAAAATAAGAACAAACAACAATGTACCCAATTTTGTTTATCATCTGAGAATCTGTTCCAGAGCCATCTTTTAAGAGGCATCCCTTTCAATTCTACGTAACAATTTGATACCATAAGCAAAGGCCAGATCTTGAAAGTGTTCACATGTAGATATTAGCTCTGCTCACATGGAATTTGCCAGGGCTAAGATGGTTGAAGTGAAGGTGGTCCTGAGGTGTTCACCAAACCAGGTCACATAGCAGGTCAGAAGGAACTCACAGACAGTGACCTTAAGACCAAAAAACATCTAGGAGCAGTTTGAAAGAAATGAACATTTAGAGCATGATGAGAACAGAGATTTTTCAGAGCTCATCCTTCTTACTTAATCTGACTGTGCTTTCTCTTTCTTTTGCTAAGGCCTTCAGGGATTGATCTCTATTTTTGCCCTGGCAAGCTGCTAATTTCTTTGACTAGTTTGAGGCTATGATAATACTGTAGCTTCATTAATAATTGGTAAAAGCATTTTTAGGGATTACTGCAGCAATGACTTAAGGACTTGAATAAGGAAAATGGAAGAAGTGTGCACAAAAGAAAGGTACTTTGTGGAAAGTGTGAAAAATGCTTTACTCAAAAAATCTTCAATAAATTGCATCTTCTGCTCACTTCCTCTAATACTGGAAAATTACCTTCTTTTTTATCACTGCTTTCTGGGCTGAACCCTTTTATTTGTAAAAGGAAAGAATTATTTATCCAATGCTTTTGCTGTGACTCATATTTCATTTGGGGATCACAGCTTCTATGTGTCAACTTGATTTTGCTCTCATTGTAGTTCAAATGTTTGTGAAGAGGTTCCTCTACTGCTGCAGTGCAGTAGAGATGGGAGATCTTTTTTCTCATGGGAGAAATGGGAGATCTATTTCCTCATCCCCTCAGCACAACCACTACTTGTAAACTTGGGGTTCTAGTTTGATTTTTCAGAGTTTGTTTTTTTTTTCTGTATAATAAATCCATGTAGTTTTTTTCCATATTTTGAAAATATTCTAAGACTTCACGTTTAGAAAGGCCTCTCAGTCTGCCTTGATTTGCATTCAGTAAAACAGTTAAACAAATAAAGTTTAACCCTAGAAATGTATCCCATTGTGAATGGGACAGAAATTGGCCAGAACTCAAATTTTGTGAACTCTCAGCAATATTCGGAACCAGATGAAAAGCTGAAGACTGTAAATGTACCTGAGTCACAGATTTGCACCCAGAGGAGAATTCTCACTTTCTTGAATGGAGGGAAAAAGGAAAGAGCAGGTCTGGATGAAAACACCCACTTCCTCTTAGCAAAACTGTGTCCCCAGAGTAACTCCACAAGTTAACTGCAGGTTTTTTCACTAAAGCTATTTTCAGAGCCTGGATGGACACCTGTATCCCCCATTTGGGCTCTATGGGTCATTTGTCACATTACAACCGTAAACCCCTTTAGAGCAGAGTTTTCTGCTCTGAAGTCAGGTATTTCCTTTCCTGTAAAAGCTCATCTGTGCTTTCATGTACACTCAGTGATGCTGTCTTGATAAAGGTCTCAATGAGATGATGACCATTAAGGATACTGACAGGCTGTCCCTATGTAAGTACCACTCACTACCCTTCATTATTTACTGTCCAGCTCTTTATGGAAAAATCTGTTTTTCAGAGTCTTGGAGGCCGTGTTGAATAAAAGGAAATAAAGAGGGAAATAATAGTGAAGATAATAAAAGAGGGAAAATTGCTGTGAGTTCTTACTGCCCAGGGAGGTAAACCAGAAAAGAAAACACTTATCCTTAAAGGCATATGTTAAATTGTAACTTCTTAAAAAGATGGTTTGGGGAGTGTGAAATGTGAAAGTTGTTGTATCTGTGCCATAAAGTAGTCCAGGGCTGGTCACTGTAGATATCCTTCAAGAAAGAGTTACATTTACTTCTGTAGACAAACAGCTGAAAGCTGATGGCATAGGAAGGGGTAAAGCTGCTACTCTCCTTCAGGTTTTCATAATCCCCACTGAAATTAATGATAACGGGGCAAGTATTGCTCATGCAAACACTATGCAAACTACACCAAGGGTCTCCATCTGAAGTCAGAAAAGCTTAATCCAAATTTTACATTCACTGACTTCATCTTCAGATCCTTCCACAACTGAAATGCCTTCTACATTTATTTGCTAGAATGCCATTTAAACTAATTTCTTTTTTTTCCCCAACCAGTAGAACTTCCTTTTTTTTTCACCTTCAGCCATATACTTTTTCTATGTACACACTGCTAAGCTACAGCATGGCTCCAGTATTTATACCATATGAATCTTGGGCAGCTTGAATGACTTGGAATATACAAAAAATATACCTACCTGCCTTAGGAAAAATCCTGCTTCTAATCCAGACTCACATAAACTGTGCCTCAAAATAAATTGATTAATAATTTGAATCACTGTTTTAATTATGACTTAATACAGAAAATGGAAATTCCTGCCTTGGATCATTTATCGCTTTCCATTTCCATGGTTTTTTACCTCACAGAAAGAGTTGGATTCTCATTGATAAGTAATGTAGTGCTCATTTGCAGCAGAACATAGCCTTTATATTACATTGGGGCTTCATTTTGCTAATCAGTAAGACACCTTCTTTTCATACACAATCATTTAACATGGCATGTATTTATTCATATTTCTAATGCCTATATTTTATTCTAGAAAAAAGTAGCTGCTATTAAGAGTCAATTTATTTTTGCTTTCTGATTAATGTTAAGCTACACTTACATGCTAATTGGAATTCAAATATATTAAAAACATTCAGAAAATTAAAGTAGTGCTTTACTAGCTGAATAAAATCAGCCCAAATACCCAGCTATGGGAATAAAAAAGCTTTTAAAAATAAAATTCCCATTTTAAATGTCACCTTGTCTTCATGAACTGGATGATTGTTCATGGGCATTCCATCCTTCACAATGTTATGAAGGTAATGTTATTCTAAAACTGGAGGAAATTAAGGTTTTCAGCTCCTTAGCATCTCAGCTGTAAAATACTTCTACATATGCCCTGTTTACAGCTTCTAGGCTCTATTTCAGATGCAGGAGTGAATCTCCCATTGGTATTGCTTTGAAGACATGCAAGCTTCAAGACCACAGTTTAAGAGCTCAGCATTTGCAGTTTCTGATTCACACCTATACTGCTGTGGTCAGAAGCCACCCCACAGATTTAGTTAGCACAGAAATCCTGTCTGCTCATTACTTTGTTTAAACATCACCTTTCCTCCTAAGATCACTCCTAGTAGTTATCCAGCACTTAGACCCTTTCTTTTTGCAGGTGCCTCCTTTGAGTCATGACAAAACTGGCAGATAAAAGCTCTGCAGTGGCTCCTAACCTGACAAAGAGAGATGACCTTCAGGGAGCAACTGCAAGGTACACAGGTGAAACTCCACCTCAGGTTCTGAGAATACTTTCCCCTTCTTATAGCAGACAAGGCTCTTTCACAGACAACAGGAACAGTGCCAATGATAGACTGTGTTTTGTTTAGACCAGTAACAAAGATTATCTTAGATTTTTTTGGTAGGAAATTACAGTTTACATAATAAGATTTTATTATCATTTATATGGTTAATTGCAGCTTTTTACTGGCAGTGCTGTTTCATGCCACAGAAATGCTATCTTTTGTGACAGCATTTCTCAATCAGACTTCTTGAAAGCTTGCACACAAAACACTTGCCATCATCTACAAGCAGAAAGATTGGCAGGAGGGTGTTCTGTGTGAGAGGTGTTTAATTGAGGAGTTGGCACCTCACCCTGAACTGAAATAGCTTCAAGAGCATGCTGCAAATATTTTCCTATTGCCCAGACCTCTCAATGGGCAGGGACTTGGCAGGAAGCTGAGGCCTGTGTGAAGGGAAGGTTCTGTGGTCTGCTTAGTTAAGATCTAACCACCATATGTACATATTTTACTGGCAGCTGCTGATGGCCCTGCTGGGCACCTGCTAGGTTTGCCAGATGACTTTTGCAAAAAACCAAGGATACCTGTAACCTCCAGACTAGTGCCTCTCTCTGGATAGAATAAAAGACTTCTCACAACAGAGGAGGTCTCCTTTCTGTTGAAAGGGCTGATGCTATCAAATAACAAGCATACTCTCTGCACTTGAAAAAATGGTCCATGTACCCCAACACTTGCCAGAGACCCTCCTGTTCCTACTGTAACTGCAATGGAGGGACTGTAATATTGGAGATTGCTTTATGACTGTGATAGCAAGGCTGATGATGCATTGGAAAGAGATTACACTGCTAAAATAGGATCTCTTTGTCGTGGCTGACAGATACCTTACAGAAAAAAGTAAGGTTTTCATACGTTGACATTAGAAGACAGTAAAATTTGTTAATGCTTAAAATATGTATTAAAATAAGTGGGTCCTGGTTAAACTCTGGCCTCATAGACTTGGCCAGAGAGGAGCAAATGGTTTCAACCATAGCTGAGCTGCAGAAAGTGAGCCAGGTATTTCACTGGCTTATACAAATGGGACTGGGAGTCCCTAATGCCTTCTTTGAATGCACCCCAGAACTGCCACAGCAGCCACATAATCTAAGCAGCTGAGTATTTTTTAAACAAAAATATCTACAAAGAATATAGCAATGGTAACTAGCACATAGGACATTCTGAATAGGCCCTAATGCCTTTTTTGTCAGATTAGATATGGTGGCGTACAATCATTTGTATTCCCAGCTCAGTACTCCTCATTAATACTACACTTACTGGCTTTTCAGAGCATTAAACAAATGCTTTCAGCACAACAGCTCACTTCATTCCTTGGTGTTCAATGTGATGGCATGTGCCTGGAAGACAGCAGGACCATTCCCACACTACTTCACAAGTACAAGCTCCCAAAGCTGATTTTGGATCCAGATCCCATGACTTTGGTGAAGTCACCTGCAGCTAGCTCCACTGAGGAGACAGAGGTGCACTAGTGTTTCATTTTAGGCTAATTCATGTGCTATGGGATATTCAGCCTTAAGATGGGCACTGCTGCTTACCTGCACAAAAGTTCATTTCAGAGCTGTTCTCAAAAGTTAAGAATGATACTGCTGTGAACATTTGTCCAGACATAATATTCTAGAATAATAAACTCAGATTGAAGATTTAACAAATCACTGTATGGATGCATATGCATTGTATTATTGTCCTGACAAATAGCAGGACAGTCACCAGCATCATCAAGGGCAAATGGCCTGAAGTTGTGCCAAGGGAGGTTGAGGCTGGATATTATGAAACCTGTCTTCACTGAAAGCATTTTTAAGCATTGGAACAGCCTGCCCAGGGAAATTGTGGAGTCACACTCCCTGGAAGTGTTCAAAAACCAAGCAGACCTGGTGCTTTGTTATATGGTTTAGTGGGCATGGTGGTATTTGGTCAAAGTTTGGACTTGAAGACCTTGAAGATTTTTCCACTCCTAATTGTTCTATAATTATTTTGCATTCTTGCAAGGAGATTCCAAATCCAAGGAAGAAATTTCTCATGCTGATCAAGAATTAAATGGAAACAGACTCCAACAGTTCGACAGCACCAACAGTAAAAACAATTGCCAGACACTAGAGCTACCATATGTGGTGTTTGTGTTATGTTTGGAGAACCTCTATCAGAGCAACAGCTACTTCACAGCTTTGTTCTCACGTTCTGTTAGCACCCTGCAGTCTCCTAAAATTCCTGCTAGAGAATAAAAGTATTTTATTCATAGCTACCCAACAAAAAACAGATGAGGTATTCTCTCACTGTTCGCAGCATAATGCCACTGTAACATTTTACTGTCAGAATCTAAAACCACCTACTCATTCCCACACAAGAAATCAAAACCAAACCAACTCATCCCACATACAACAAAGTGTACAGAAGAAAAGCTTCACTGCATATTCCCAAAGACACACAGGCTTTAACCAGATGTCACAGAGAACTGGATGACCAAACATCCTTGAGGACTCAGAACACTGAGCCCTGTTCTTGAGGATTCAGCTCTACTTCAAAGGGCTCCGTGGGTTGTTTTCTAAAAGATGCCTTGATTATAAAAGGTGTTTATGCTGTCCCCAGACAGCATCCTGCCTAGGAACAGCTATAAAATACAGAATTGATATAATCTGCTTCTCCACTGTCTTCTATCATATCTGGCTGGCAGAATTAGGGCACGAGCTAAAATTCCCAGCTGGCATGGTTAGACAAACATGCCACAGGCTTCAGAAACAGCTGCCTGTTAGGCTGCCCTTTAGAATTCATGGCCCACCCGAAAAACAGCAAGGCAATTAAGTGCCCATATTAAAAGTCACTAGCTGGACTTTGGTTAAGTGGACTACAATGAAATAAGGATATGTGGTTGTGGAGAGCCATTCTCCTCCAAGACTGCCCCTTTCCTCCACAGAAATGTTTCTATATCCTGAAATTAAGACTCTCTAATACACAGAAATCTTATGGCCTTCTGCAGAATGCAAAGAAGAGGAAAAACCTGTATTTGTTTAGCCCTCAAAAAACATTTTTAATTCTTTTCCTTAACCTAAAGGAATTTTCTAGACCAACTTGGAGAAGGGTTGAATGATACACTGTATCATGCAAATGCAATGTATCTAAGTACTGCATGTTCAGCCTGTTTTGATGTATCAAAAAAGTTCAGTCAAGAGTTAACAGGTTGCCTCATTCTCCCAGAGAAGACAACTGATTTACCACTAGCTAGAAATTGCAGCTCAGAAGCAATTTCCCACTTTTTGAAGGGAATACAAAACCAACAAAGTAATACAAAAAATCAGCTTCTATTGTATCACTATATACCCACTAATGGCAAACTGCATTTTTGTTAAATTTTTTCTGGAAAGAAACCTGCAGTAACAGTAAATCAGATGGTGATGGTATATAAAAAATACCACTTGTCCCGATATGCCACATTTTGTACCTTACACTGTGCAGTATCTTATTACACAGCTTGATGTGGGCACCCATTCTCAATGAAATAAATTTAATGGGAATTAAGTCCCTAACTACCCTTAGATATTTTCACCTCTAAACCAAAGGAGGAGCAATACTTGGGAGAAAGAGATACTATACTGCATCAAGAAGTGTGTGAAAATCTGACTGCTAATTTGAATTTGAATCAAAATTTTATCTTCTATAGATTTTGGATTTTTTTTTTCCTATCAGATTATTGATTTATTCAGTATTCCTAGTTTTACCAGTTTTATGAATACAGCATTTTTCAAATGCAAATATACTTTCAGATACAGTTGTTCTTCAATTCACTGTAATCCTATTGACCCATCTTCTTGACAAATGCCCTACAACAATCTGGGTATGCCTTTATCTTTGGCAGAACTGGGATAATATATCATAGCCCATATGTGTTCAAGTAAGAACAAACTGAACAGATAGTTTTAGGTATGAAATGTTCAATAAATGTCAAAATTCCTATCTAACTTTAATCAATGCTGAAAGCTGACCAATTATACAGAGGAAATGTTTACACAAACAAAACAGCTGCATACCCCAAAGTATTAAATACTGGTATGAAACTTACACACACACATAAAATGTTATGGCAAACTGTTTGAATGGACCTTGAGGGGAAAAAAAAATCCCATATGAAAACTCTGCTGTACTTGTTTCTCAAACTAATTAATTCCTTCACTAAAACACTTCTTGTGTCAAGCTCCTGTCATAGTGTGCCCTGGTTGTACAGGTACCAAAAGATTGCACATGGAAAGGGCACCCAGAGACAAGGCACCTCCCAATCTACATATACCACAGCTCTTTTCTGTGAGTTCCAACCCCAACCTGACACCAACTTCCTCATCAGCCTTGGACAAATCAGCTGAGTGGTTCTTATTTATCCACCTGGTATGGGATTGTAAGGGAAAATGAATACTTACTGAGTGCTCGGTGACAGAAGTGTGCACTTGTGTTCCACACACTTTTACTGGTCCTAGTCCTACCATTCTCTCCCTCAGTCCAAACGCTGACATTTTCATTATGAATATAAAGGCAGGAATAAAGCCAGAGCATATGGCACTTCATGGTTGAACAGTGTTTATAGAATTGCATTTCACAGCTAGCATGTGACAAGCACACTTGTCAAAACCTGGCTAACCTATATATTCACCCCTAATGAATCTTCATGACCTTGCCATATACACTTTTATACTGGAAAGGATTTGAAACTTTTAATTATTTGTTTAAGTAAGCTTAAACTTTAAAAAGAATGTCCCTGGCCCCCAGCTGTTTCTGAAAAAAAACAAACCAAAACACAACACAATCTTCAGAAATATTTCATAGAATAAAAAATCATGGAGATTGCAAGCTGGTTTACAACCTTAATATTTGTATGACCATTTGTTTTTAATTCAGCCAAGATAAATAATTTTAAAAGTTTTCTCTTCTATAATGAATGTGACAGTCTTTAAAATTTTTTTTTTTGTTTTAATTCATGCGTCATAGTACTTGGTCATCTATTTTTCCTCAGTGCAACTATCAGTACTGTACTTAAAGTTCACCAGTAATAAATGCTTGTCTGTTACTCTGCAAATCTCCAGCATTTATTACTGGTGAACTTTACTGGAACAGACAAGCAACTATTACTGGTGAACTCACAACAACAACAAAAAAAAGGTGTGTGTGGGGGGGGAGGGTTGTGAATATTAGCAGCAACTTGAGAAATAAATTGCATTTGCTGCTCTCTACAAAGTTTTCCTAGAAGCTTCAAAGATTCACTCCCACAGTTCACTGTTTGTAATGTTTTAGAATTTGCCACAGAAATTAAATTTGAATACTTTGACTTCTAGAACCTGTATTCTGTTGCCCTCACTAGCAGACACATTTTTCTCTAGCTACCACCAGGAGTTTCTGTGCCTAGCACCTCCACAACAGCACTGTAGGATGCCACAGGGATTGTGCACATGATGCCCCCTTCTTCATCTCCAGAGCAACCCTACCAAATTTATGTAAATCCATACTGATCTACTTACCTGGCCACTATTTCTAAGCTAGGCTGGGAAATGTGCCAGTTTGGCGAGTCTCTGAATTTATATTTCACATATTCTGAGGATAAGGCAGCAATTACTGTTGCTAATACCTCACTATTCAAACAAGGATCTCTTTTAAAGCAGTCACAGCATCAGGCTCACTTCAAACTCAAGCTGACACCACTGCATAAACAAAATATGCCTGATCTTTCAAAGATTTCTTTGGAATTCTAATAACAAACAAACCAAACCAATCTGAAAATCAGTAGAATAACTGTTCCCTTATATCAGGTTTTTTTTACTTCCCATCCTTTAGGAAACAATGCTTTTGAAAGCCATAAAATGAAGGCTATTCATCACAGAAATGACATGTCATCACGTTTTCAAAAGCCTCCCACAGAAAGACAGACAATGTAAGATGTCAGAGTAAAGTTTTTGCTTAATCCAATTAGCATTTAAATATTTTAATCAATAAAATATGACAATTAGACTGGGCTAGAAGCCAACTCCCTGAGAGCCACGCCTTTTTTCACACATAGTCTTACTTGCACTGCTGTGTTACTGAACAGTAGTAAACATATCAGAACAGTAAATATGCATGACATAATTTGGGAGCTATATCAACTAAAATCTTTACCTTCTATGGCAGCCAAAGGAGCAACCAAAAATCAACAGCAAGTAAAGATTTCCTGGAGACTGGGCTGGTTATGATGTATTTAAGATGCATGTGACCCATCAGCCAGTAGAAAATGGCAAATGGGGAGTTCTATGTGTTTGCATGTGAACTGAAACAGTTAACAATACTGATATTGAATCATCAGCACCATGATGACACAGAAAACAAACCCTCCTCAACATTTGTTTTCCCAATGGCACTTGGCAGATGAGCACACAGCAAGTGCATTTGCTGGAAGTGCTGATGCTTAATGAGTCACTAACATTGCTAAGTTCACTTTGCATCTTTTAGTGCAAAGAGAGAGACAGAAAGGAAGGAGTAGTTTTGAGAAGTTTTCTACTAGAAAGCCAGTCTGAAAATGGCTGCCTAATTAGCTAGTTATTTGGTCACTGAGTCACCAGTGCCTGAAAAATCTACTTGCTGTTTATCACAAATGGCATCAAGGCAAAAAATCAAATGTCAGTAGTGCCTTCCTGAACCATATAACAAAGTAACCTTTTACTAGCAATATCTACATGGAGAATACTTCACCCATCTCTTTCTTCAGTTGCTTGGCAAGATATCAGATTCTTCCAGGTTCCTTGAACACAGCTTTTTCTGTTGCCCTTAAGTGCAAGACGTAAGAACTCCCTGTCAACAGAGCACTTGCATTTTCTGCATTAGCCAGACATGATGAACACAACGTTCTGTAAAGTCAACTATGGCCCCTCCCATAAAAGTTGATAAAAAAACAGTTCCTGATGAATTTCAGATGACAACTTTGTCCCATAAAAGCACACATCTGGGAGGAAGACAAGCAGTACAAAACCAACTGGTCTTCATAGGAGGCACAGCTATAAACCTCACAAGAAACAAAAAGAAATTTTAAGGGCTGCCATTAGGCTTTCTCATACTGTCCAACCAGTTCTGCTGACAGGGAAAGCAAAAATACTTTAGCTTAATAGCAAACCTCAACTGTGATGCAGCAATATTTTCATTCTCTCATGATATTCAGGGAGAGTTTCCCTGTCATTGCTATTCCCTTTTGCACCTCGCCACATTTATTTTCTAAACCAGTGATCTACTGAGAAACTCATAAGCCAAGAAGTATGTTCATGACTCCATGCTGAACCGGTGCTCATTGCACAGACAGTTCTATTAAACAACTGGTAGGTCAGTGCCAAAAACCACTCTTGGATTCTTCAACAGCCAAAGCAAATGACAGAAAAAGGCACATCTTTAGGCCATATATACTTACACAAAATCAGCAAGTCCAGTTCCAATCCAAGAAAAGCAATGATTTGTCAAGGGGAAGTCTAAAGACTTTGGTAGGTCCAGAATTTTATTCACAGCACAGAGGCCCCATCATAAACTAAATTTTGTCATTATAGATGTAAAGAGCTTGTCTCTTGGCTATCATCTTTAAATGAATAATGAATCTCTCATGCTGGGAACCTTGTGTATCTAGGAAACTTACAGCTTTGTATTGGGAAAATAAAGCAACATGGTTCATCGCACCACTTTGAACAGCTGTGTTTCAACTTTTGCATATAGCTTTAATGACCACTGATAATACAAAGGCACCAGCCATTCTTGCCCAGGACTGTGGGGAGACTGGCAGAGGGGCACAGCCAAAGCATCTCTGGGTGGAGCAGAACTGGAAGATTCGTACAATCTGAGGCACTGCAGAGAGATGGGCTGATGACAGGAGTGATGCCAGAACAAGCAGGTGCAACAGACTTACCATTTGAAATGTGCACATCTCTTATTTTGCCAAATAAATTTTAAAAAGGACAATTTTGGTGCAAGTCTGGGCCATTTTCAAGAAAAACTGAATGCAAAGTGGACAGTGACATCCTTGTACACAAGACAAAGTCTTTCTGGTTACTATTCTGCTGATGAAGGAACAGAATGGACCAAAGAGGGGAAAAAAGCCCCACCACATTTCTACAAGAAAACAATTAAAACAGTCTTAATGCTTTGGAACAGTATTGCCAAATGATAATTCTTGGATGGTCCTTTCTCCAGCTTCTGCAGCAGGAAGAGCAGGGTTAAAAAAATAAAACAACAGGGGAATGAATGGGAGAATACCCTGACACAACAAGGACCCTTCAACAGCTCCTGTTTAATTTTCAGCTGATTGGCTTCTCTAGTCACAGTGACATTATGCAGCTAATCTGTTCTCTTCATACTCTGCACCAAAATGCTGCTGACACTTAGCTCAGTAATACTTCTGGCCAATGAGCACACAAAGGAAAAGCAAGGACAGTATATACTAAGAATTCAGCAGTACTGAGGAAAATTCTAATCCTACTAAATTTGGCAGCACAAATCTCTTATGTAACCTGTGATTTAGAGGACAGGCTGATCATCTGGGAATATTACTGTGTTCTTCTCAGTACATTAAACAAAACTGGCAATTTTTCATTACAAATTTTGTTTTTCACTGCATAATGTCTCAAGAAAGACATCCCATGCTTACAAAACATTTTCAGCATCAACAATATGCTTTTATATATGACAATTCAATTATACAGAGGGTGTATTTAAGTTTAATAGCTACCCTTAAGTGCTTCTCTGCCAAGGCTGCCTTGAGCTGTGGAACATCTCTGAGGTTAAGGAGATGGATGGCTTGTGATCTACGTTTAAGACTTCAAAATAATGCTTGGAAAATGAGCTTTTCTGAAAGTTGAGTGTTATTTCAGCAAAATTTACAGATCTCTGGAACTGATACTCTCATGAAGCTGAGGAGCTTTGAGAGCTACATATGAAAGATCCTGAGCATGTAAAAACCACTAGAAAAACAGAAAAGTTTGTATCCACCATTAAAAAAACCCCACCAAAACAAAACCCATCTTTTTACAACAAAAACAGATCCTATCATGCAAAAGCAGCTGTCCAGTAATAGGACAACTTAAAAAATAGGACAAATGTAAAAAAGCTGATTTCACAAAAACAGTTATGAACCAACCATCACATTATTTAAATTCCAGTTGTTCTTCAGACTGTATGAAGTTCTTCAGTATGTCCTTCAAAAGGAGGAATTCATTCAATGTCAATTTTATAGAATGCAATAAACATTCAATTCATGCCAATTCATTCAAGAATTATGACGTCATGCTTTTGAAATACAGATACTGGCCAGTTTTAGGAAGAGAAGTTTTATTCACAGAACAGCAAAATCAATCAATCAATCCTATAGCACATATCCATAAAGGGTGAAGAGTTCAGGGATTATTGGAGAACCTGCCATCTGAAATTGTCACACACACTGCTGACAAGATTTGCTGCGAAACTTGAAGCCAATTACAGACACTTTCTTCTCACCCATATAAAGGATGTCATAGAAATATACACTAATATGGGAATTCCTTGATGTGCTTGGAAACAAGTGGCCAACACTAAGTTATCACCAGCTAGCTAATCCATGTACCTCTATGCAGTTGTTACAGTAAAGAAGCTTTTGCAATAAAAAGCAGCAGCATTTTCTCTTTGGGGAGGCCCAGCTCATTCCACTATCCTGACAAAGCTTCTCAGTAAACATAAAATGCCAAAAATAATTATCTTTAGCAACTGCAGGAAGCCAACACATTTGAATGAGAAAGTTTGCTGATAAATGCTCAAAAATTGATAAATAAGGATGACAGGAAATATCAGACAATCCCCTTTAGAGGGCTACTTGCAGCACAACTACTGCATGGCAGGAAGGCAACAATAAAGAGGATAACAATAGGCCCGGTGTTCTTCATTTTGCCCCACAGAAAGAATTTTTTCAGTTTCCATTAGTCATGTAGTTTCCTCTGTAATAATATGAGGACAAAAAGAAACCCAAAACAGAATCTGTTCATAGGGAAATTCCCATTGATAGTTTTTCTGTTACAGTTGAAAGACAGTTGCAGAAGCATGAAATTGCCAAGAGGAGGATGCAGGGGAGAAAACACTTAAATAGGTTTAGTAAAAACTTCACCATGCATTAAGAATTAATAATTCTTTGCCCTAAATTAAGAATTAATTAACAATTAACCATGAATTAAGAATGAATAATTCTTTTTCTTAAAATACATGCAAAGGAGTAATTACTATGCTCCATAACAGGAATTGCTTTAATATGTAGAAACTAAGCAAAAGACAAAACAATTGCAGAGTCACAGTCAGCCTCTCATGTTCAGACTGACTCCTTGTATCAAACCAGAGCTGGAAAGCAGGCAGCCTGTTTTGATCTTTCAAATTTGACATGTATATAAGGAACTACATCATAGAACTCAAACCCAGTATTTAAAAGAGAGACTACCTTAGAGTATTACGAGACTGAGATATTTAGAAATTAATAGATGCTCATTATTTTATTGCCTTGAGCCACCTGATACCATAACTAAAGTCCCCTTGGAGGCTAACAAGGGAATAGCTGATCAGTCCTAAAGCCTGCACTGGTTTTGGATGGGGTGGAGTTCATTTTTTCACTGTTAGTGGGTTACTGGGGCTGTGTTCTGGATTTGTGCTGAACACAGATTTGATAATACAGAGATGTTTTTGTTATTGCTGAGCAGGCTTACACAGAGTCGAGGCCTTTTCTGCCTTTTGCACTGCCACAATGGGAAGAGAGCTGGGGCTGTCTGGGAGGCTGGGAGGAGACACAGCCAGGACAGGTGACCCCAACTGACCAAAGGGATATTCCAGACCATGTGACACCATGCTCAATGTATAAAGTGGGAGAAAGAGGAGACATTCTGAGTGATCAGTTGGTCTTCCCAAGAAACCATAATGGGTGATGGGGCCCTGATCTCCTGAAGATGGCTGAACACCTGCCTGCCCATGGGAAATAGCGAACTAATTCTCTCTTTGGTTTTCCCTATTAAACTGTTTTATCCCACATTTTCAGGCTTTTACTCTTCCAATTCTCTCCCCAGTCCTGATGGTGAGGGAGTGAGGGAGCAGCAGTGGGGCTTGGTTGCTGGCTGGGGCTAAATCACAACAATGCCAAGAAAGAACTGGCAGGGCAACACACCAGATTTCACTAGCTTAACAATTTGTGATTTAACCAACCATACTGTAGGCAGAAACAAAATACAACAGGCCAACTGCATTAAAATATGAAGAGCAAGGTCATAATAGCTTGGGATGAGAATAATTATAAATACTTACAGGCATACAACTAAATGAAGATACTTTAATGAGTTGATGCAAGTTTGTATTTTATACATCTACAAACCAGACAAGCAGAAGACTTGTGATAGGGAAAAAAAAGTATTCATCTCAAAGATCTCTGTTCTGATGGTAATCTATTTTCAACCTATCCACTTGGATCTTCTCCTTCCCTTTGAACTCTAACAGTTGCTGAAAGCCATTAAATACCAGTTAATATTAGTGCTAAAACAACAATAATCAAATATTATGTACATTTTAGGCAAGTAGGCTGTCTTTACCTCTCATTCCAAGTACTACCATCCAGAAAGTAATATTCACAAATCATTTTAGAGAAAAGTTACTGTACAAAGACACAGAAGGTAAAGTTCATAAAAAGACTAGTCAGTACAATTAGACAGATGTTTGCTTGTAGTTCTTCGTATCCAAGACCTTCTTGCCACACATTGAGCAGATGCCTATAAGCACACAAAAAGCATGTAAATTATTTTAAAATTATTAAAATATTTTCTCAAAACCACAGTTACTATGTTCTTGTAAGCATCTTTCTCAAAAAATTGTTCAAATGAGCTCTTATTAGCAATCTATCTGTTCTCAACAGATACTACAAACTTCGAAGTAATATTGCAGCTCCTAATACAAATTAATACGTGCAGCATGTGTGCAATCCTTCCTCTGAAGAAAATAAGCTCTATTTTGAGAGCATTATTATTCACAATAGGGCTGGAAGCCTCTGTAATTTGCTGGAATGCCTGAAGAGAGCCAGGAAAGGCTCATTTCTGACCAAAAGGTAAAAATGGTGTATTGTTAATTGTTTTAAGTCCTGTAAAAATGAGGCCTGAGATGGACAGACAATAGCAGGACTAACAAAATACAGTCACCAACAAACTGATTGCTAAATGGGGCACTCACAGGTGGGATGCTTCAGAGAACTGAGTAAGTTTAGAATATGTTTTCATAGAATTAAGATATTTATAGAGCAGGAGTGAAAAACAACGAACACCAAGAATACTTGAGAGTTGAAGTGATGAACACTGAGTCCCAAAGGACTTTGTCCTAAACTCTAAGAATGTCAAGTCAAAAGCCCAGAGTACCAAAATGTACACAAGTTAGGCAGAGGGGTGGGTTGTCTCAATCTTTCCCTCTCCTTTCAAAGCAGAAAGGTGCTAAGTCTTTTATCTGGTAGGACCACACCTCAATTTACACAAACATTCACCTGCAGACAAAAAATGGCATCTACTGCTGCTTTGTCCAAATTTTGCGCTTTCGCCTCTCAATTTCAGAGACATGCAAAAGCTGAAGTACTGAGCTGTATCACTGCATTTGCTTCAAAAAGTATGTCCTAATGACATCTTTGATGGTCAGAGCTAGAACCTTAGAAAGTTCTTAATTTTATGAAGATAACTGGTTCAGCCTGGAAAGATACAAAAACAGACAAAGATCAAATCCTGAAGCCCACCCAAACCAGATGTAAATTTAAGAAAGAGTACAAGGTTCTACTGAATGGGATTCAGGCAGCCCTCTGGGGAGAACCTAGCAGGCAACATTCCTACAGCAGGCTGCTAAACCACTGACTCAGTGACACAGCACATATTTATTGAACAATTAATTTCATAAACAAAGCTTACTACTGGTGAGCTGTAGCTCTATACCTAAAAATCAGTTCACCTCATGTGCTGTAAGAACTCTTCAGCATTAAATATGTAACTGGCTTCACGATGCTTTTTTCTATCCAGGAAGTTTAGATTTAGCTATTATAAAAATGGGAGAGGAGAGAAGGGACCAGGAAAGGGACTGCAACAAGCAGCTGAGTTTTAGAAGACCTGGGTCTTTTGGGAATTCTGAGGAAAATCAAACTTGTTAAATGACAGTTCTCTATGCAATTGCCAAGATTAAGTTTCTAAATGTACTGATTCAGACACCAGAAATGTTCTAAAAGAATCAGAATTACAGAATGACAACAGTTAAAAAGAATCTCCTTCAGTCTCTAGTCCTGCCCCACTCAAAACAGGCAACTTGGATAAGGCTGGCTCAGGACTGTTCAAGCCATTCTCTGAATACCTGCTGTAAAGATTCCAACCTCTGATGGTACCTGCTAATAGAGTCTTTGATCACTCCCAGACTGAAAAATTGTTTTCCTTGTGTGTAATTAGAACTTTCCACATTCTAACCTGTGTACATTATTTCTTATTCCATTACTGTGTACCTAGAAGTCTGACTCCATGTTCCCTGTGCCTGCCTATCAGTAGCTGAAGATAGCAATTAAATCCCATCTTAATAAATAAATACAAATTTAAGTGTTGTACTTCTTTTCATAAATACAAATTTAAGTGTTGTACCTCCTCTCTTGTCCCAAGCCAAACTGGAGTATTTTGGCACGCAGTGAAACTCACCTTTTTTATAGGCACATCCTTGACAATAGTGGGACCCTGGCTGGTGGACAGAACTCTTACAAATCCGACATATTGCAAATTTGTTCTTTCCATAAGGATCAAACCTGGGAAAAAGGAAAAGTATTTTATTTATACTCCTTGAAATGAAGTCTTTTTTTCTGCCTCATCCTAAAAAGTCTTAAGCCAGAGGGTGCAGTTAGAAACTCCAGCAAAAACTGTAATTTAGAGAAGGGACATACAATAGTTATTTCTAATAGGCTACACAAAGTATGCAGAAAAGCTCTCACTTTTCCTATTAAGAGACATTTCTTCCATCACAGACAACAACTTCATGAAAGCAGAACTAAAAATGTTTATTTTTACTAAGATACTACATGACTTTGAGCTTAAACACCTTCCAGGAGCATCTTGGCCCCTTGCAAACAGAAAGTCCTGCAGACATGAAGGAAACACTCAAGAGATTATCCTGGCAATATCAGCACAGAAAACGGGTATTCTTGGCTTCTCTCCTACAAAAGCATCAAATTCTAGCAATTCCAGTGAGAACTGCAATAAAATACTCTATGACTGAGCAGAAAGCACCCATGAAATACATATGCAATTTTAATTTATGAAGTGTATTTTGGACAAGTTTGGAGTAGTTGCCCAGCTATGAAGGAAACAGGCCTCAGTTAGTTTGCTAACTGATGTTCTTAGCCAAAATCAGTGTTAAGTACTAACCTTGCCTTCTTTGAGGTCAGTGCCTTGTTTTCATTTAATTTACGACCACCGCTTTCTAAAAAAAAAAATTAATCAATAACCTTGTTCCAGGCATACTTTAAAAATCTTCATTTACAACTTTTACACATATGCAAATAAAGTCACAAAGAGAGAAAATATTCAGCACAGCATTAGGGGACAGGGTAACAGAACACTTTATGCTCCATTTAAATACTCTGTGTCTTGTCCTCCCATGCAAGAGGGGAAAAAACAGAAAACAAAACCAGACAAATTCAATACCGAGAGTTCTGGACAAATAAATTTCTAGTGCATTAAATCAGCATGGGAGGGAAAGTACATGACTTAATATTTAACTTGATTAGTAATATAAAGTTTTGGATTTAAGATGGTAACACAGCTCAGGTGCCCAACTGGCTTTATAATACCTCAAAACCAAGCTGCTAAACCTTGCTGAGGTTACCTGTAGTGTTTCTTGCACCATCTTTCCATGTATCAGGAGTGATCACTGTTCCAAGCTTCTTCTCACCTACATAAGGAAACATTGCAAAGGAGAAAAACTCAGAAGCATGGAGTCAATTAGGTGGGAAAAGCCCTCTGAATTCATCGAGTCCAGCCTGTGAGCAATCACCACCATGTAACTGGACCTTGGCACTGAGTGCCATGTCCAGTCTTTCCTGAAGCACCTTCAGGGACAGTGACTCCACCACCTTCCTGGGCAGCCCATTCCCATGTCTCATCTCCATGACTAGGAAGAAATTCTTCTGAATTTCCAATCTAAACGTCCCCTGGCCAGTTTAAGACAATGTCCTCTTGTGCTGTGGCTTGTTGCCCGTCAGAAGAGGCCGATCCCCACCTGGCTACAACCTCCTTTCAGGGAGTTGGAGAGGGTGATAAGGCCATCCCTGAGCGTTCCTCCTCTCCAGACTAAACAACCCCAACACCCCCGGCCGCTCCTCACCAAACCTTGTGCTCCAGACCCTTCACCAGCACTGCTGCCCTTCTATGGGCCCGCTCCAACACCTCAGTGTCCTTTTTGTAGTGAGTGGCCCAGAACTGAACGCAGCACCCGAGATGCGGCCTCACCAGGGCCGAGTACAGCGGGGAAATCCCTTCCCCAGTCCTGCCGCTCACGCTATTGCTGATACAGGACAGAATCATTTAAACTATGCACATTAATACGCTCCACAGGCGGAGAACGACAGCTCACACAGGGGCCTGCCTGGAACCGCCACCCAAGGCCTGCCCTGAGCAGCCCGGGACCCGCGGCGGCTGCTCCGCTCAGGGCAGCGCTTGATCCCCGCGGGCCGGGCACGGCAGGGCAGGGCCCGGCGGGTCGGGCAGGGCCCCCCGTAGCCCCGTACTCACACTTGTCGCACACCATGGCCGCCCCTCCACAGCCGCGGCCGCCGCTTCCGGCACCGCCCCGGAAGCGCCGCCGGCCGGGCCCCGCCGCCTTCCGCTGCCGGGCGGCGCCGCGCGCTCCGCGGTAAGAGACGGCAGCGGCACCCACGGGTTTGGTTTTTTGAACAAACGCTGTTTCCTGCCCCAAAATCCTCCTCTTGGCCCCCAGCCCGGCCCAGAGCTCTGCCCTGCGCGCCGCGGCCGGGGAGGATGCTGTCCCGGCGTGTCGGTGACGGGGCGGGGCGCGGTGTGTTGCAGGTGCCGCTGCCCGGACGCCATGAGGGAGGCTGAGGTCAGGAGGCTGCTGGCTGCCAACCTGCTCTGCGCCCTGGCCATCGTCCTGACCGCCCTGGCCCCCGCTTTCTTCCTGGACGGATTCAGCGTGCTGGGAACGCACCTCACGTGGCTGTGTGTTTGTTCTGTTTGTGTTGCTACCCTTAATATTATCTTGCACTTAGTCCTTAAACCAAATCAGTCTCCTAAGAGACGTTCCCTTGGTCACGAGGTAAGATTTTTATTTTTTTAATTTTTAAGTTGTTACCAGTCAATACAGAGGGGAAGCAAGTTCTCTGAAATAATCAAATGAGAAAGAAGACAATTATTCCCATTTCCCATTAGTGAGTTGAGTGCAGCACCTTTTGAAACAAAATTTTCAGTATTTTCACGATGTTAAACTTTCTTTACCTGTAAATAACATGTTCAGGTGAGTGAATATCTACTTTCCTGTTTCTTGTCAGTGCAATGTTGTTTGTAGTCCCAAAAATTTGTGTGGTGGCAAAACCTGGCAAAATTAAATGGCTCAAAACTCATTTTGCAGTCCAGGCCTGGCTTATCTTCTTGATAAGTGGATATACCAGGAAAAAATGTCATCACACGCTTCTTGTATATAGTTATAAGTTTGTAATAACTTTAAAAGGAAAAAAAAATTCAGAATCTGACACATAAAAGGGATGCTATGCTACATTTCAACAACTAAAAAATCATATGGAAAAGTATTAAAATGTCGGCATTTCCTTGTATGATGAAATTATGAAATTTGCATACAGAAGAATCTAAAGTTGGGAGAAACTTTTTGTAGTTACAGTTTGCAACGGGGAGCATTAAAGATATGAATCCCAATGAAATACTTTGGAACAGACTGATTTTGGAGCAGCACATGACTTACCCAGCAGGGAGGGAATACCCCAGAGTTTTGAAGTCGGGGGAATAGTCTTCTACTTCTAACTTGCTGAGCCAGGCAAGATGTAATGCTCTGAGGTGGTTTTTAAGCATTTAAGTAATTGTCCCTGCCACCATATCTTTGTGTGCAAAGCTCCAGTCTAGTTTTGCTGACTGAGGAGGATGTGAAATGCCAAAACCATGATGGGAAGCAAGTCTTTTAACCATCTGTGATTTGAAAATGAAGCACACTTCATGTTCTAGGTGAGATTTCATCCCAGGAAATAAATGTAGAAAGGAATAAAAATAGAAAAATAAGGGTTCAAGGAAAGTTACGGATTTTGCATTGGTGACCTGATCAGAACAGACCTTACCAGAACTGTTTATCAAGTGTTTTTGCTTCTACATGATATAGTGAGTATCCAGAAACTTGTTCATTGAAAATTATGTGTTTTGCAGACTTATAGATGGATATTTCTCAACTATATTCAAAATTTAAGATGCCAAGTTCAAAAGATGCCATGTAGTTTTAGTTAATGCAATTTTGATTCTTTACATAGCGGACTTTTTGTATTGTATGTTTTCTTGTTTTAATTTTTTTTTCCCTTTTGTGAGAGTTGCCTTTGAATGAATGGATATGACAGTCAGATGTGAAACAGAAGGGTAAAAATGTCCAATAAAATTACTTCTGGTTATCTTATAATTTCTGGTTAAATTTTTTGTATGTTTGCCCTGTTTAATGGGATGCACAAAAAAATTGTAGGTGGAGTGTGATGTCTTTAAATTAATTATTTAAAGTAATAATATATGGAAAATGTTTTGAAATATGCCATGCTGTTATATTGGGCTGCAGTTGAAATTAAAGAAGTAATCAGAGTACAATGCTCTTGATAAGGTACAGACTGTGTGTGTTATTTATGTTCTGTTTTGAAGCATTATTCTGATATCTCATTGCTCTTTTTTAGATATCCAGATTTCTAAAATGCTGTATATACTTTTTCATGTCTTGCATACTGTTTCATGCGATTATTGTTCTTTACGGAGCACCTCTCATAGAGTAAGTCAGAAGACCCTCTCTTTCTCTAAATATTCTAAGGGGCAGCTCTCCTTGCAGATGTTGGTATAGTTCTTGTGTATTTTCTGGTATACTGGAAGTTAAGGGATCAGCTCCTAGCTGGGGGAAGAAAGGTGGCTGTTTCAGCTTTCTCTTGGTTTTGGGGGTTTGTTTGTTTGCTTGTTCAGTTGCTTTTTTTTTTTTGAAGCCAGATCTTAAATGAGACTTCTCTAAATAAAAATTGTAACACAGTTACAAACAACTCCATTTACTTTAATTTTTTGTTAAGCATATGGGCACAAACATTTTTTGGAGCTTCATTTAGTCATTTTCTCTATAAGATGCTAAACCACACATCTTGCCTATTTTTCATCCTTTTGATAATAGTGTTTTAACTTTTATGAAAGTCTAAAATAAGAAATGTGAAGCAACCTGGGTTTTGAGAGATACACTAAGTAGTTGACTAACAATAGTTTCATGTGGTTTAGTTTCATGGTTGCTGTCACAACTGGAAAAATAAATGGAATCATGAAGTAAGTATCCAAGCATACTTCAATTTAAAGCTAATGGTCTATGTGAAGTATACCTGTGGTTTTTTAAAAATATGACAGGTCTCAGGCATTTCAAAAAGTACTACATCTCACTCTTGAGATAACAGCAGAACTCTTTCCAGCTTCCTTTACTATTCTATGGAATAAGAAGAAAATATTTTATTTTTTTATATGAGGTTTAAGAAAGCACACATGCTTTCACAAGTTGAGTTAGCGGGGCTTCTTTCTTCCTAAATCTTGGAACTTTTAGAACATTAGCAACCACCTCACTTAATTGCGTAATATTCTTTTTCTTTTTGTAGGTTAGTGACTGAGACATTTTTGTTTGCAGTTCTTCTGTCTACATTTACTACTTTACAATGCTTGTGTTTGCTGGGACCAAACATACAGGCATGGGTACGGGTATTTAGTAAAAATGGGTAAGTGAATCTAAAGTTTCTGATATTTCTCTGAATAGAAACAGACAGAATTGGTATTAAAAAATATATGATGGAATTTTTGAAAATTTTTTGAATGAAAAGAAGACTTCCTGGATGATGGGTGGATTTTGCATTTGTGATTACAGACATATGGAAGCTTTTCTGGCAAAGAAGGATTTATTTGAAGACACTGATTCAGAAAAATGGCTTTTTATTTTTTGTGTTCAGGTGCTAAATCTCACTCTGTATGTGTTCGAAGGAAGTGAAGTTTCCAGCACATATTCTACTGAAGTAAAAACATTGTGCAATTCTATATGATGGTTGTCAGATAAAGGGGAGACCTGACCCTGAGCTGTGCATGGGGAATCATGATCCTGTAGTACCTTTGTAAATACAACTTTTTTAAAGTCAAAACAAGCACTGGAATAGGAAGTCAAAACCAATTGTTTTTATAGCTTGAAAATTTACTTGATATTTAAAACTTGAATATAGTGTTGAAAACCTTTGTAAATACAACTTTTAAAGTAGGAATAGGAAGTCAAAACAAGCACTGTTTTAAACTTGAATATAGTGTTGAAAATTGCACATGACTTACCGTGTTCTTAATTATGTAATATTAACCCATACTCTTTTCTCAATTTCAAAGCTGTTTTGAGTGTCAGAGTTTTCAAGCATTAATTTTTTCAGGAGTATGTTTAAAATAAAACAAGCCTTCCAACTGCATTTTCACCTCCAGTGGTAGCCATGGCATTAGCATCTGTCAAGGATAATGTATTTTTCAGAAGATTTCCATTTCTTCTGCCTTTTGTCATTCCATAAATAATAGCAGGTTGAAAGACTGGGACACTGAAACATAAAGAGGCTTCACATATGCTTGAGATTCAATGAGATTTTAGTATTCATTCCCTTTTAATAGTTTGTAATGGTGAAGTCTCATCTCAGAAGACAGTGAAAGGTTGTATTACACTGCTGACCTATGGAGTTATTTTTGGTTTGCACTCCTTTAGAGAATGAGACTTTAATACTACTTTCAGGTATTAAATTTTGGTTTATCTCAGTTCCTAATTTACTGAAAAATATCTTGAATCCTTACTCTAGTAATTTACACTTTTTTTTTTAGTGGAAGTCTAAATAAATATACTGTAATGAAAGCAAGGAATCATTTAGCCAAAATAAATCTTTGCTGATTCACTTGGTCATTTTTGGAGGTTTTGCATCTGGAAATAACAGCTGAATTGAAGTAACAGATGTTTGACCATATTAGTCTGTCTTTGTGCCAGGTAGATTTTGAATGCCTGTTGATTTCTTTCTTTCCTAGTCTAGATCTTAATGCAATTTCAGCACAGTCATTGCCTAGGAAGCAGTTGTCTTGTTTTGACACTTTGGTGTGAGGATTTGTCAGTACTTCTTACTAGTGAGCCATGTGACGTTATGTGAGAAAAATGTTTATTATTAATGATGTTTGTTTACACTTTGAGTGAATATAGACTACAAAGAAATATTGTAGCAGGTTTCTTTATGTATTGTAGCAAGCTGCTCATTTAATAAATGATCCTCTGTTTTTTCATTTGAAATTGGAACTTCTTAGGTCTGGGCACGAGATGAGTGTAGACATGATACATTAAAAGGTTGTCTCTAACTTAACCATGTGGAATGAGGTGGGACTGGTTAAATGGAAGAAAAGGATGCTTAGGTGAAATCAACAGAGCTGCTTTCCTTGAAAGCAGAGTTTAGGGAATTGAATTGCACTGAATCAGTTAGCTTGAAAGTCTGATTAAGTGTATAGCTTCGTATGAAAAGAAAATTTGGTTTTGAGTACATGAGTGCAATTTAGACTTAAGTAACCTTAAGCCTATGTGCACATAGAATGCGTGAGAAAAGTAAGTCTGTGTATTCTACATCACAAACCCTTCCATTCTTAGTTAGCTATAAATAGGGCCCTTTTCACTAATTCTGCATTTGGGAAGGGGTGGGCCCACACCAGCATCTATGGGCTCCTTACTCTGACATCGAGAGTTGTGACTGATGTCAGGGTCATGGCACTGATCATATGCTGTCATGTGCTGCTGTGAGTGGTTAGAGGGAAGTAAAAGCTGCAGAAAGGGTTATCAGCATTCATGGCAGCATGTGGCTGTTATTTAAATAGTGTTTCAGTAACTTAGCTGGAATAGCCTTCTGCATAAAAGTCTTTAAGAAACCAGTTGAAAACTGCCTTTTTTTTCCCCCTTCTCTCTTTTTGAAGACTGTTTCAAATCACTGCTCTGAGAAAGTGTGTTGAAATTTCTGGTATAATAGTAATTATAAGGTGCTATCAGGGTAGAAAAGAGATTTTATTTGGATATTGCCAAAAAATAGTAAAAAACATTATGTTAGGGCTCCTTCCTGTTTTCATTATGCCTATTTTATCACTTTATTTGTGAATATTTAAAGTGGAACTGAATGTATTGTCTTATTTAAAGGGGTTAAATAATAACTTTAGGCTTTTAAAGACCTTTCCGCCACTAGTGTTCATTTATTATCTTAATCATTGCTACTTTTGTCTGCGGGATTATCTTAATTTAAATGAAAGAAATGTGGAAAATGCAAAGTTTATAAACATTGCTGCAGTTGTTAGTCTTATGCAAATGAGTTTATGTGGTGGTTTAAACAATAGCTTCAAAAATCCCAATAAGTGTCAGTCATGCCAAGAAGAAAAGTGAGTACTTAAGTAATGACTTACTTAAAAAAGTAAGTAATTGCTCCAGGATGATGCTGGAGGACAAGTCAGGTTGTCTTTGGGTAGCCAGTCCCTGCTGCTGAGGGGTTCAATTAGCAGCTGAAATAGTTGCCAAACTGCCAGTGGCTGTTTTTCACTTGGGCACCGTGCCTTGCTAATTCTGCTGTTTTGCATTTGGACTCAGTCTGATCTCTCCATATGGTACAGCAGTCTCTGGTGAATCTGCCACACACACAAGATGTCTTGTGAGGTATAACTGTACCTCAGTCAGTCCTTGGTGTATTCTGTTGTCTCTTTCGCTGCTTTAAGGTTGTTGTGAACGTTCTCTTCCTTGTTCTGCCTGACAGCTCTCTGCTCAGTTATTCAGCTTCTGAAAATAATTCAAAAGAATCTTCTGTGTGCAGACTCCTAAACAATTTTCCTGTTACATCAGGACTTTTCTCTTCAATAAAAAGAATCTCAAACTGGTAGGATTGTGAACTGGAGTATTTTAAGTTAAAGGGGTCGTGTTATTGTAGAAGAAACAGTTCTGCTCAAAATGTCAACCTTGCACTGTCAGTACTGTAGCCTGCAAGACCTTTTTTTCTGCAAACACTGAAAAATGTTTGCTTTGAATTTGTGAGCTGTTTGGTCAGTACCAAGTGCAGCAGTCTGTACTCAGAAGTAAAGAAATTTTCTTCTCTTCAAAACCAAGTGTTCACGTCATCCAACCTAAACAGCACGTGCAAAGTTCAGAGTTTACTGTGTATCTAGTCTTCAAACCATAAAAATGCTCATTTTTTTTCCTCTGTTAGCTGAAGCTTGGTGTACATTTATAATCTGAGATGTAGCAAACTTTAAACTCAGATCTCCTGCTGTACTGATTTGGAGCAGTGATTCTAGCCTGGTTCTCCTGTCCTGAAACTGTGCCCTACTGCCTTCTGAACTTCTGTTTGCTCGTTTCTTAATTGGTACAAAGTACCCAAATATTCATGGCCTCAGCAAAGCAGAGTGATCAGTTGCTACATTGATGGTAGTAAGTGCTCATCAGTCAAACGGAAATCCAGCTTCTCAAAAACTTTTGAAATCAGTAGTGGCAGAGAGCTATAAACTGAGGACTGAAGTAATTTAACATCTCTTACAATGTGTGCCATGACTGCTGGTGTAAGAGTTCTTTAGTGTGCAAAAAATTTATCCTGCTGCCAGTGTACTTGAACTTGAATGCACTGTTACCAAAGGACTCCGGTGTGCAGTTACATTTACTTGCAGTATTTCTTTTCAGTTGATGGAAACTTGTTTTGAAATATTCTCATAGTGGACTTCTATGTTAAATTTTGAGCTGTAGTCATCAAATATGTCTACACCACAGAGTCCTTTGTGACTGTGCTTGTGCTTTTCTGTGCAGTCCCACAGTACACTTCCATGTCTGCCTCTCCCTGCAATGCACACAGTTATAAAGATAGATTTATTTACTCAGTCTAGAAGTGTTTCAAGGTAACATAAATTAGCTTTTGCAGTAAACATCTCAAGGACAAAAAAATCCTGAAAGTGTGGTACAAAAAGATTGTAATTATAGCTAAAATATGCAACTTAGATTTTACTTCCAGTTTGTATGTTTCAGGAGAAACCTGCATGCTATTTATCAAATATGTGAGTTTTTATGTCTGTTTGTAGCCTCAAAAATTTAGGGAGTAATCTGATCTAACTCTCTGCCGTGGTAACTTCTGCTGTTGTTGAAAACTTCTAACACACTTTTTACAGAGCTATGTCCATATGGGAAAGCAGTCTACAGATTACTTCTGTGTGCAGTATACTTGGAGCTTGGTTTGGAGCGTTTCCTATTCCTCTTGACTGGGATCGGCCTTGGCAGGTTAGTATCTGCACCCTTACTATAAAGGTACAAAATTTTAATTTTCTGGAGACGCACACTACACAAAATTGCTCTGAAGCTGTTCAGGTGTATTGTACTTGGTCATAAGCTGCTCCTACAGAGTTGTGCCAAACTTTTAACAACTCTTTGGAAACATCTGTGCTGAGGGTGTAAGAAAGTAAAATGCATTATTTTTATTTCCAGTTTAAATAGAATCTTTATTACATGCTTGTGAATGTCCGTTGCATGCAAATTGTATAATGGAATAGAGCTCTAATGATTTGGATAAGAAGAAGCTAGACAAGCTGGAGGAGAAATGGGAAATGATGAAGATGGCTTCAAGTTTGCCTTCAGTCTAGTAGCTTTTGTTCACAGGTAGGGAAAGAAATGCTTTCCTGCTGTTTTAGCTCCCTTCTGTCTTCCATAAAAGCACTTAACAGAAGGTATTTTAAATGGATTTAGATCAGTTTGTGGAAATGGTATAGCCAAAGCACTGTACTAAACACTTGTGATTTCAAAGGAAGGCAAACAGTAGCTTTTTAGTTGAACAAGAAGAAATGTGAAGCTGGCATTGCAAATTCTATCTTTATGAATTCCAATGTTTATGCTAATTTCTTACTATGGTTTTTGGCATGGAGAAGTGATTCAATTAAACATAACTGAAGTCTGCAATTGCCATAAAATGATGGCACTAGTAACAGCTTCTTCCTACATGTGCTTCGTGTTTCGTAACTTCGTCTGGTTACCAAACTCATACACTCTTGGCTGAGTAGTGTCTACCAGGTCTGTTCTTAAGCAGATGGTTTAAGAGGTTTCTTCCAGAAATCAGTGTAACAGGCAGCACACTTTCCACTGTGATATTGTGGAGATGCTGTGGCTTACAGCTGCGCTTAAAATTTGTCTTCTCTAAACAGCTCAGAGCCTTTGTGCCATTAGTGTTTCATTGCAGTAGTGTAATTAGACATTAGAATTTGTATTTCAAAAATAATGGAGCAGTAGGTTAATATTTTAAGCAAAACATTTTCTTCCCTGAAACATTTGGTTTATTCTTGCAAGATATTCCACCATCAATCTGTCATGGGTATGTGTTGACTCTAATTAATTGTTCACAGACATGAATGTAACCCAAAAATCAAGGGATTCACTGAAATGCAGTCTCCTATCTCCTTTCCAAGTCTTTCTCACTTCCCTGTCCTGATGAGAGGCAAGCACTTTTTCCTTGCTCACATGGGATTTCAAAGTACCATGTCTCATCTGGCAGGTTTTGTTTTATTCCCAAAATGTCAGACTTTGTTAATGTGCTGTGTATAAAACCTTCACCTTTTATGCACCAATGATATGAGGAAAACTTGGGGAGTTCTGATTAACAAAAAGAAGACACTGATAGCTGAAGACAGATACTTTAGGTAGAGTTAATTTTTAGCTTTTGGTCCATTCCCACATGTTCCAATAGTGGGAGACACAAGTTTGATAATGGTCTGAAAACTTTTGCTGTTTGAAAAGTCTTTCTAAGTTAATAAAAGCCAAACACAACTGAAAATTTAGCTCTATAATCTACACTTCAACATCTAAAATGATACTGAATGACTCCTCAGAACAGTAAAGCATCTGCAGAAACTTCAGATACCCAAACTTGTCACTGGCTGTTTCTGGGTGTGAATGCTCCCCAGTGCTCCCTGTGTGTTTGCGATTTCCCTTTTCCTTCACCATCTCCACCCTCATTTTTGACATACTCCTGATAGCAAAGTTAGCAGGGGAGAGTTTGTGACTCAAGTTCTACATCAAAGATGTTATGCCTAGATCAAGAGCATTTGCTGCTGTTCTTTCCCTTCCCCTCATTTTTCCCATCCTCACTTCTCCATCTTACACATTGTAGAATTTTAAATAGTGGGATGGGGGAAGAAATTTTTTGCTCCACTGTGAGTCTGACCTCCTTGATCTTTAATGATGTGGGCAGTTCAAGAGCAGCCATGGAGAGTTTGCTTATCAGTCCTGCAGGCTGCCACTCCAACAGTCTGAAAACTGCAGTTTTAAAGGCTAATTTTTTAAGATCTACTGTATTAGAGGAGATTTTAAAAGTTCTTGTTAAAATGTAATGTAGTTTTTACAAGTCCAGTTGTTTCAGCAGAGCAACACAGTGAAGCACCAAAATTGTACAGATCTTCAAGGCAGAAATCAACCCCTTTGAAATAGCTTGTCAAGGATTGTGCTCACAACTTTCAGAAGTTTTCAATGACCTATTCATAGTCTAATATTTTTGTGAAGGTGATCTCTTAAATATTGGTCACTAAACCACAGAAGTGGGGCAGGGTCCTGGCCAGGCTTTTTCAGTATTTGCCCAGGAGACACGGCTTCCCAGCTTGCTCAGCTCAGCCAAGAGAGATATTGAGATATATGAAATATATTGTGAATCAGGTTCTGGGGAAATACAAATTCATGCAACAGCTGATGTCTTTTGCCTTTCTCTTCCTAACTGAACAGTATGGATTCAGCAACTCAGGTATTGCATGTAGTAGTGTAGGTGGCCTTTGCAAATATATGTATTATATAAGTGGCCCTTGAGTCCCAATAAAATATCTGTATTGTATTTGGATATCTGTGTATAGGCCTTGCCCTGGCAGGTCCCAGTTATTCTTGATGGGCTGCAGCTGTGATGTCCTTCATTGGGGTGCAGCTGGGATAAAAGGTAACTGGGATGGGCTGGCCAGTCAGGGAGAGCCTTGAAGGAGCCCTGACTAAGAAGACCCTGAGTCTGAAGCTGTGAAGATCTGCTGCCCACAAGAAAACACCGAGAAGGTTTCAAACACTCTTGAAATATGATAAATACAACATAGTAGCTGCATGGCCGTCTCAGAAATCTTCAGAACCAAGAGAAATTTCTGTTCTTCAGAAGTTCACTGGGGACTGGCACAAAGCCCCTTTTTGCAAAAGTATTCCTTTTGCTACCTGATGTCAGGTGATTACAGAAACTCATTAAATGGTAAATTCTTTCACTGTAACAATAAATGAGGAAAAGTGCTTTCTGTGTTGTCTTCAGCCTCAGACAGGGGAAAGAAGAATGATTCTCAGAAAAGTATGCTGTTGCTGCAGATCTGTTTAGTTTGTGAAGAAGATCTTTAGTGCTGATTGCCCCTGAGTGACCTAACTATTTACTGAACATAAAAATACCTGCACATAATACAGATGCAGGATTAATAATAATAATAAAAATAGTATTTTTAATTGCCCCCATATACAAGGGCTACTAATGTTTTGCATAGAACTCCACAGAACTTCAGCTGGTATGTTTAGGGGAACACCTACAGATTAAGTCTCAAGCAAGGTCTGAAAGAAATGTAGATCTTAATGTGACTTAAAAGTAATCAGAACCCAGTCAAAACCAAATTACTCCTAGACATCTGCATGAGTAAAGTATTAAGCTGTCGTGCTTCTGACATCAGCTGTTTCTCGTATTAGCCTAAAAAAAGAGAGCTTGAGGATTACAGTTTTGGATTTACCCTTTTCCTATCCAAAAATGGACTCAAATGGAACAGCTTAGTCTTTGAAATCAAGACCAGCTTCTGAGATAAAAAGAGGTTTCATTGGTGATTGTTTTCCTTTTGTATTTTAGCCTTCGTGCTGTAAACAATTTTTTTTTTTTTGATCTGTAGTGGAAGTGGTTCTGCTTTAAAGCAGAAAATGTGGTTTAAATCTTATTACTTGGGGAAGACTAAAGTGGTATTATTATTTTAGAGAGCAGTGTTAAGGCCTTTAAGCCTGTTTATTGCAAAATCTGGTTCTGATGTTTGTATTGATTGTAGTTAGTATTTGTGGTGTAACAACATGCAATAGAAACACAGCTGCATTGCTACCTGTAACTTCAGACAATTCATTATTGGCAGATTGTCACAGAAAAGGTGAAATTGGTACTACAAGAACTGGATGGATCAGCAATAATTGAGAAATATCATGTGATAAAGCAAACCAAAGGGGTTTTACTGCTGCCCTTGGGTTCTGTTGGTAGCCCTGGAATGTCAAAAGTTGTCAAAACCATAAAATATCAGGTGGTACAGAAATGTGCTGTGAGTTTGGGATGGAAAATGCTATTGATTTAGCTTTGAACAATACAATATGAAACAAGCTATACAGAAAAAGTCACTGTGCATTGGCATATTTTTCCACTTAATTGGGATTTAGCACTTAATCAAATCTGGTGTCTACACTTTAAACTGTAGATAGTTTGAGTGTCTAGTCAGCTTTTAAATTGAAAAATCATTCACAAATGGGAGAATGTAAAGCTGCTTCTGTGAAGTCTGGTTTGTTGATAGAAAGGTCTTCAAATGGAAATGGTCTGTACTCACTCACATAAAGCAAACAAGAGGTAAGAGGGAGTACTGAGAATGCTGGAATCCCAGCAGAGTGTTAAATAAAGCTGTCTGCACTATTCTGTAAGATAAGTATCTGAATTGCCATGCTCACACCTACCAGTTCTGCTTTGTGTCCTTCAAAGAAAAAGCATCATTGGCTTCAGTTTTTGCTACTGTTTCCCTGCCTTTGGCAGTCTGTTTTGAGTCTGACATATTTTCCTGCAAACTTAATAGAAGAACTGGAAAATTACCTGGTAGTCTTTGCTTTACATTGTGGTTGAGATGTATCAGTAGAAGTTGAGAAGCCTTTCGTACTATTACCTGGATCTTACCTGGTCAAAAAATCAGATGTCAGCATCCTTTGTGTCTTTCACCAGAATTTGTTTTTGCTTCAAAGTACTTCAGGGTTCTGGGGAGTAAACCTGATGATGAAATTCATAACAAGAATTCCAACTCACGTGCTAATGACTAAAGCCCAAATGCTACTTCATCCTTACTTATTTACAAAGCAAAGGAAACCTGTTGCTTCTTTATACATACATCTTGTGACATGCAACAAAACTGAGATAAATACAGATGTCTCAGAAAATTTTACTTTATTTTCCATGTTTCTGTTTGAAAAATAATGCATACAGGGGATATTCAGATTAGTGTGCCTCTCTACCCTTAAAAATAATGTTAATTGCATTTTTAAGCATACAACAATTTCTATGCTAAGTAAATATTACTTAACAGGAACAGAATATTGTTTCATTGTAACATTAATTTTCTGAATAATGTTTGAGAATGGAGATGAAAAATTGATAAAGCATTTCTGTTAGAAGTATAAAATATATTGTTGAAAGTCAGTTTGTGTCCTATGATTTGGTTTTTTTTCATTATCCTATTGTTTTTAAAGCAACTTTTAAGCATTCTATGTATGTTACTCCTCTGCTAGCTTTAAGAAAAATTTTGTAACTATGCAAAACAGTTGGTCAAGGAGGCCTAGTCTGTTGTTATTCCTGGTTGTAGGTCTAGAATTCAGCTTATCTCAGACAAAGGTAAAGATAATTACCTTACAGGAATGCAGGCTGGGTGCTACAGTAGTTACATTTCTGTATTAAAACCAAAACAAACAAAACAACAAACTTTCCAGGACTTGTTCTGCCAGGCATGTTTCAGTTAGAATGGTAGACTAATTTTGCCATTGTTTTGATATTGTTATCTTATTTTTCAGCAATTTTTAAAACAGTTAGCAGCACTTAACTGTGATGATTTAAATAAGGCCATTCTAGACAATTTAGAGTTGTACATCCATCTCAAGATGCCTCTAGGCTGCTGAAGCACAATGCATATGTAAGGGTTACAGTTAGCTAGGACAGTTCTACAAAGAAATAGAAAATAACTTCCTTTCTTACAGTTAATTAGTTTTTCCAGATTGCCTGTTTCAAGTTGATGGTGTGCTTTTAATAACCGTGCGTGATCATGATCCTAGCTTCATGTGTCGCTGAGAAGTGGAACCTAAAAACACCACCACTGAAACAGGAGGGGATGATGTAGGAGTTCCTAGGCACATCATTTCTCTACTCAGCTTGAGGAAACTAGTTGCAGAACAACATGGTATAGAGTTAAAAGACCACAACTTTATCAGCACACTTTTTATGTGGTGGAACTATTATTCCAGACACAGAATTTGCCACCAAGAACAACTGGATTTAGCTCACTGGGGAATTGCTGGGTTTATTGCATGTTTTGATAACAGACTTTTAAATCATGTGTTTGTTGTATGCGTGCCCTCCCATACATCCAGGGGTTTTTGGTAGCATAATTTTGATCTGTAGTACCTGTTACTAGTGGTAAAAAGTGACTTTGAAACAATATTCTGCTTACAGTGTTATTATTAGGTAGAAGTAAAATTGCTATATTCCTACTTCATAGTGGATACTGCAAGCGTAATAGGTAGTGCTGATATAGCTCACCTGAGTTGACTGACTGCCATGTAATTTAGCCAATATGACTGTAAATATTAGCCTTGGATACCTCTCAGACATTTGTAGCCTGAAAAATAATGCAGAAAATCTTGGGTACAGTTCTTGGTGCTTACTCAAGTAAGCTGAAATGGGACTATAAACTTTCACTCTACTTTGGTTCTTCTTAACACAGCTCAGAGAGTTTCCTTCTTGTATTCCTTTTTGCATCTACTCCCTACTGTGAAAGTTTTGTTATAAGAGAAGCTGCTTAATATGAGAAGGGATAATACACAATTGGAGTTGTTTTAAACAGAGGTAGAAGCTTGTTCCACTTTAGTGTGGTTCTCATTGTTTATTTAATCATGTGTTTTCTCAGTGTAAACCTGAATGGTGAGATCAAAGTCTGTTATACTTGCTATAACTTTAGAACACAAATATGTGAAATCAACCTCTAGTTACAAATGCCAGCCTGAAAAAAGCCTCACACTTTCTTCTTGGTGTGTGCTTGTCAACACACACATTCTGTACAATGTGATAAGACACTTGTAGTTAACATGTGCATGCAACCAAAATAGATTAAAGGCATGTACTGAAGTTTTTGAGACAGTACAGACTAAACAATCAGGAATTTAAGGCATGTTAGAAACAGGGAGGGAAAATAATTGTGCTCATTTATTCAGTTTTAAAATGAAACAAAAATTATTACATAGCCTTCTAATTGACAGTCAGAAATTAGTTTTTTGAAACAGTAAGCATACAAAAAATGTGTTTAGGAATATGAGAAAAACACTCTTAAGTTTACTGAAAAGTAAGTACAGTAGATTGCCCCACTGTATTTGCATTTGTATAATGAAAGTTCCAGCAGGCAGCTGCTTACTTCATAATATCTTTAAAAACTTTGTTTTGTTCCTCTGGTCTATAAGCATCTGGCCCTTATGTCCTTATCAATGTCTATGTAATTCCCTTGCATGGGATGCAAGACTCGTAATAGATGACAAAACTGTCATGCAGTCAGAATTCTGGTTTAGCCAGCTGCATGCACAGTCCAGCAGAGCTAGGTACCTTGCTGGGATCCTGCAACATGCTCTGCTTTCCATGCAATATGCTAAGCATTCTCACATCATAGAATTTTAGATGTTCTAAAGAGCATTGAGGAAAACTAGCTCATTTGTGTCCTGAAAGGTTGGCAATTCCTATTTTGAGTCATTATTTTTAAAATGCATTCTAATATATACTAAAAACCTTGAAGTTCTGCAGTGTCTATTTAGCTAGCCTAAAGAAATTCCTGTGAAGTCTGAACACTGCTGCCAGATGAAAAGGCAAAAAGACAATTTTAATGAATAGGAGAAGTCAGAATTGCTTTGCATTAAACACTGCCTCATGCTCTGTCCTTTAACATGCATTTTTGTTCTTGGTAAGATTTGTTTTTGCCAAGCTGCTGTTCAGGTTCCTAGTAATCCTCTACAGGTTGTTAAAATTGCCCTTTTCACCATGCATTTGATATGTAAAAAACTGATTCTTCTTATGTTAGGCTGTGAGAATGGTAGCTGATGCTTCCCAGCTGCTGAGACAGATAAGGCGTTTCATGACAGTTTCATGAAAAATGTTCTGTTCTATCTCCTGTGCTCCCCACACTTTTCTCTCCTTATCAGCCTTTTTTCCCCTCAGCAAAAGTGCAGCTAGGCCATGTGGCCTAACATCTTATTCCCCTGCTGCTGACCCAGCCCAGACATGACATCAGTACTGGGGCAGGATATGTCAGCCTCCTCAAGGCAGAAGGGAGCATGATGTAGGAGGAACTGAGCTGAAAAGTTCTCAGGGGATGAGAGGGGTGTATTACAAGTCTCATATTTTAAGCAAGCCAGAATGGAATCTCTTGAAACAGGCAGACAGATATTTGCTGTTTAGATTTTTATCACTTACAGGCAGTTCATACCAAGTCAAGGACTTTAAAACAAGTTTGAGATAATGTGAGGGGGGCAAAAGCAGGCCAATTGAGTAAGTCAAAGTCATTTAAAAAGGTCCAGAAGAAAGTGATTGGGTCTCAGAAAAATGAGGCCAGCAGCTAATACAAAGTAATGCAACCCACTTCCACAGAAAGAAGCAACCCATTTTCGTAGATGCCAAAAGCATGCGAAAGTGGTGTTATTTTAGTGCAGCTGCTGTGCTTAAGAACCATATCTTAATCTGTCTTTGATAACTTGCTGCTTTAGATATACACATGGGTCCCTCAGGCTGTATGTAGCCTAAAAGCCATCAGTCAAGAACAAAAGGTGCAAAACTGGTATTACTACCTGTTTGTTAGGGGGTTTTGCCAGGTCTTGAGGGTTAGAGAAAATGGCAGAAGGACAGCAACATTCTAAGTTCAGGCTTTTAACTGCTGTGCTGAGGGAGTTTTCAAAAGGCCAGTCAGACTGCCCTCAGAACTACTTTGGGCTGTCCAAGCAGCACAGTAAGAATAAGTGCCTGGCCTAGTACCCCTCTGTTGCATGCCACTAGAAGGGATGAGGTGGTGTCTCTTTCTGCCTTAATCATAGATGGGGAGATGGCGTGTTTTTTGTTTTCTTCCCTTTGTTTCCTGTCTTTTCCACCTCTGAGTGTTCAGAGGTCACAGATTCAACTGTTAAGAGAGAGAGCCTGAAACTTACGTAAGGTAACACTGACTTTTAAAAACCAAAGCAAAAATTGAATGTTTTGGAAAGACAGACAGAGGCATAATTGGTATTAAAAGTTACACAGCTATTGAAAAAACACATCCCAAGTTGCAGTTCAGTCAGGTGAAAGAGGCTACAACAATCATCAGATATCTTTTTAATCATACCAATAATCACCCACTATACACAAAATAGCACAATATACAGGGTCATTGGGTCATCAGGGATATTCACTCTCTGGTTAGGGGAATATGATCAATTCAGAGTCCATCATGTACCTATAGTTGTGGAAAGCAAATAGGCAACTACAAATTCACCTAATGTAGGTAAAAATTTAATGAAGGATTGATCATTGATCACTCAGCAGATTTGATGTAAAAGCACCACCGAGTTAAGAAGCCTTGTCCATAGTTTTGTGGATATTGGAGTGATACTTGACTTCATCAGTGGATAAAAAAGTATGACTTGTGTTCCATCTGAACATTACTGAGTGAGCAGAAGGGTTTCAGGGACTTTTTTATTGTTTTGTCCTTTAGACAAGTGTAATATGCAAAATGCTAGAAATAATTACATTTTGTTTAAAAGTTGAAAAGATCCACCTGAAGTGTAAGTTTAGCCAAGGCCACAAACTTATGTGAGTTTCAAATGCATGTAGTACTTACCATGCCAAAGCCTCTCAAGGCTTTTTATAGATGATCTACTATACACAGTAAATGAATGAAAACAAGCAAATCTTTGGCTTGAGAGGCAACTGCTGAAATATTCAGCAACAAAAGCAGCAGAGACAGAATGTATGAAAGTGAAAGAATGAAACAAGGTCAGTAAAGAGTACCTAAGGCACCTTGTTTAGTAATCATCTTTGCTACACTCCTTAAGACCTCCAAATAACATATAAAAGCTGTAAATGCTAAGGAATGTGAAGATGAAACAACTGAGGAGATTGAAGATGAAAGAGCAGAGGACAAAATACATTACTCTTTTGTAGTTAAAATTCCCATGATCAAAGGATGTGAATAAATATATTCTTTTAAGTGATAATGAAGTAAAGAGAAGAATCAGAGCTAGGAAAATGAATGAAAGGAGGAACCAGTACCATTAAGAGTAAGTTCATTTGATATTCATGAATTGCAAGTCGAAGTGAAGTAGAAAAGAAGGCTGGAGATTGGGATATTTCCTCTATTGTCTAGTGCATTTCTCAGTCTCAAGCACTATGGGGAGGGGGGAAATATCCCCCTTAATTTAAAAAACAAAAGAATAGGAGAGTCCAGTCCATTCTTGCTTTAGGAACATGCACTGTAGAGCAGGAACTGCAAACCTGTCCTTGCAAAAAAAAAAAAAGCAAATGAGAATTTTAAAGAGGCCTGGGAATTTTGTTTATTTTAAAATAAATAAATTAAATGAGACTTTCATCAAATGCAGTTTGTATGGACTGGTACTATAAGCTACATCTGATGACAAACTGGTTAAGTTTTGGTTTGGCTATTCCTCCCTGCAAATCAATATCAATTATTAAAAAAAAAAAAGGGGGCAGGGAAGAATTCTACTACTACTCTGGCTCAGTACAAGATGGTTTGTTAAAGTGAGTCAGATCTATTGAGTTGGCTTCCTTTTCTTATAGTTGAAAATAGAGCATATAATTAAAACTCTCTTTGACATAAAAGTTTGATGATCTGGGTGCAAGATGTTCAGTCAGCTTCCAAATTTATGTTCCCTCCCTACTAGCCAGAGGGAAATTTATCCTTTCACATACTTTTCAAGAAAAAAAGCCAACAAACCTCTATCTAGCTCAGTCTCTGGCCTTATTTGAATACTAATTCCTCTATACACACCTGAAAGTTTCAAAACACCATGAGAGATTGAAAGGAAAAGTTGCTGAGAAATCTGTAGGTATCCAAATGTGTACAGCAGAATAGGAAGTCAGGTCAGCTGAATGCTTCTGGGGATATAGATACTTCTAAAGGGTGTTTTTTTCCACATAGTTTTTGGACTATCAAACTAAAGTCTGCAATAGCCAGAAGCCTGCTTACATTTTAATGCATATTAATAAAAAACTCTACAACAGCATTTAGTGTTCATGAAGATGATTGTTACGCTTTTGGCATTTTTAGGAAAGCACATCAAGCTTTAAAGTAGAATAAGACTACTGTCTTTCAGTACCTAGACTTTGTGCTCGTGAAGTACAAAAAACCAGACATTTTCCTCATTGTCTGCTTTTGCCTTGCGTTCTCCCCTCAGGTATGGCCCATTTCCTGTTCCCTTGGAGCTACCTTTGGCTATATGGCTGGTCTGATTATTGCACCTCTGTGGATACACTGGAACCGGAAGCAGCTTACATACAAAAGCAGATAACTGGAGCAAAAAGAGACAAGGTATTTCTTTGTGCAGATTCCATACAGACTGTGCAAAAGTTGGGGGTTTTAAGAGATAGATATATATATATATAGTAAAAGCAGAAGACTGTCCAAATTCAGTTAGAGTATTTCAGGCCAAGCATCTCCACTCAGTAAAATCACTTAGATGCCATTTCAGCATGGTGCAGTTTTTTGCTTCCTCTAGACTGTGTAACCCTGAGAGATTGTACCTTCCAGTCTGAATAAAATATTTGTAACAGATGTGGTGGCTTCTTATTACAAGTTCGTTGAGTTTGATTTTATTCCTCTGGATTTCACTGGTTGTAGAAGGCAGAAACGTAGGTTTAACTTTCAAACCTGGAACAAATTCACTATGTACTTAATGCATTGTATTTAAAATCAGTAGAATTTCACAGTAAGCCTGGCCATTGTTAAATGTCTCTCACGTGATCAAACAGCAGTTTATGCATCTTGAGCCTATTCTCTTCTTCACTGTGTGTTTCTTTGGAGTTAGAATGGCTATAATAGCTTCATCAAAAACAGTCTTCAGTCCTTTCTGTGTTAAAGCTGAACACTCCACGTAACAGTAGGCTCCTATCTGTCAAGAAAATAAGTTAATTCAATAGCAGTATGTCTCAGCTGTTCAATTCCATCTGGACACTTCTGCTTCCTCCCCACCCCCATAGCAACATTACAATGTTTGGCTGGAATCTAAAAAAGTTATCTGAATGTGCACCCCCCTTGTTGGAGAAAATAAGATTTGTCTTTTGTCCAAAGATCTGGAAGGTATTTAAACTGGTTGGTTTCTGTGGGAAAGAAGTAAGTTCTTTAGATTGGCAGTGGATGCCTAAGATATGGTTGATAATTAAAGAGCAAAAATTAATTACATTACTCATTTTTGTTTCAAAAATAAAGGCTGTGTAAGTGTCCTGATAAGCATTATCCACACAGTAGTTACAGTGGTAGTATAACATTCTCAAATAATGACTAAAAGATGCTTCCAACATTTTGCTTGAGCAGGAGAGGTCCCTTCCAACCTCAACCAGTCTGTGGATTTTAACTATCTTTGAGTAATATTTATATAGCTTGTATAGCTTTTACAAGTGTCTACACTGAAAATTAGAACTGTTACTGACAAGAAAGTGTAATTACATAGGTCTTACTCATTAATGTAAGTAAGTGTTTTTAACTGGTAAGCAGTCACAAGATTTCATATGCGGACTGCTAAAAAATATGCAAAGAGTGGTACAGGAAGACAAAGTCAAGTAGAAATAGGGCTGCCTTTTTGTTGTTTTTGTTCTTTGTTACGTGGTTTCATTTAGAGTATCCAGTTTACCTCTTTTGCTAACTTCTGTCCTTGCTCCACAGATACGGGCTTCTCTTTCATATCATTCAGTCTTGCCAGAGTTTTTGGGTCATCACGGAGATCAATCTAGCAAGAAAGATTGAAGTCATGCTGGAATACTTTCTCTAAACAAAAGTCAGCAGGCAATATGATACCCTCTTTTTAAAGGAGAATCATTCAATGGAATATTATCTCTATAAGAATGGAGTCATGTCATGATTCAGATCGTGGACCCTTCCTGATTCAAGAGCCCTCAATTTAAGTTGTGAACCTTTAGAAGGAAGAAACATTTATTCTGTAATTCAGCACTTCAGTTAGATGTGATCATCTTAGAATACCAAATGCAGTGGCAGAAAGATTAACCCAAAGGTAACACCAACATGTGGGTCACTTCATAAATGAAGCCCAGTCCACTGCCCGCAGGAAGCAAGAGGAAATTGTCTCATTTCTCCCCTTTTCCTTTGCTTCAGCAAATATTGCATGTGCTAATAGTTGTAAACCCAAGTAATTCCAGTAACATGGGCATGAGCAGACAATTTTATTCAATAAGTTCCGTGACTTTTTAGAAAGTCACATGGGAGACATGCAGCCCATCTTGCCACCATGTTTACAATGGACATTTTGGTTTTTTTACAAAATGGAGATAGCTCATTGGAGAGCAGCGTGTATCTGTGTTTTTCTGCCACCTGTAAGGGTTGTTCCTCCAAAGGCAGAAGGAGGTGCTGCTCAGGTCCTGTTGTGCCTCAACTTCCAGCCCAGAGAAAAGGCACCATACAATGATCCTAATTGTTTAAATAAAAGTAGAACAGAACCAAATATACCTGTGTTCCTACTAGTAAAAATGGAACATTAGGTGCATATTCCTTCAACTCCGGTACCCACTCTTCTTTCACATTTTGAAATGAAGCAGGGTTTACCACTGAGAAGCAGATAAGGAAGACATCGGTCATAGGGTAAGATAAAGGTCTCAGGCGATCATAGTCTTCCTAAGGAAGAAAAATTCTGTTATCTGCAATATTAAATTGTTGCCTGTATTTTAACAGTTATATTCAGAAACTGTATTTGTATTTCATGAAGGTTGTTGAGGCAAACTTTCTGTATGTTTAAAACTATTCCAAGTTAGTTAGTGTCACTGTTAGAGCAAAATTTACATTTGAAGATAACTATATGTGAATGTAAATATTTTCAAAAATGTGTTAATACTGATAGAAACTTGCTTCTCTATGAGAATATACAGATGATTACCATTCAAAAAGTTTTCACTTCAGGAAAAAAACAAAAGGCCTATGGTTCAAACATACTTGCAGATCAAAGCCTCGTATTTGTAGAGAAACAAGCAGGTGTGACTGCTGTAGAGTCATGCAGGTTATACAAAGCTAGACTAGATTAAGGCTGTTCAGTGCACTTAAACATTCTATTTTGGATCATACACAGAGGTGATATTTAAAGCCCTCCTTAGAATTTCCTTTGTTCCTCAGAAACATTACAGTCCTGTTCCTAGTGTTCAGGGCAGTAGGAAAGACCAGAAGGGACCTCTTTTGTCTAGACTGTGCTTTCTACTAGCAAGCCCAGCAAAGGATCAGATGGAACAGAAATTCAGAATCCGAACACTATGGAATACAATGCCATATAATATTCATGCCTTTGTTTGTTGGGAGTGTGGGGGAGGAGTTAGCGTGAAAAGATTTTGTAGACATTTAGAGCCCCAGCATTTAAAGTCAGCAGTCCTACTGCCAGGGTATACCATACTGTGGCAAGACAAGTACCTAGGAGCATTGCCCCTCTTGTAAATCAGAGTTCTTGCTAGCAAGGGAGAAAGTGGATTTTTGCCCCATGTTGTAGCTAACAGCCAGAGGGAACATGCCCCAGCTTCTCTCTGCAAGGCTTTGGTCTTTGGCAGTGAACCAATGCCTTACCATTCCTACTATAGAATTTTGGTGGTTTTTGCAACATAGATAACTAAGACCGAGGCCAGGCATTGCAGAGACACTAACAAATGCTGGATTTATACCTTCCACAGTAAACACCAATTTATTAGGGCTGCTGCAGCAGTTTCCCTCTTTCCCATGTAAACTCCCCATCTTAATTAAATCTCACAAATATTGCAATGATTCATTCATTAAACATAGAGACAGAAATGTAATTCAAGTCCATGTTTGAAATGAGACAGAAAATTAAATTTTTGTTTCCTTGGGAACAGCCACATTACCAGATTATTAACCTGTAGTCACACCCTCAGAAATGCCCTTCATTGATTTGTTAGGTTTTAAACATGGTCACTAGAATTTCAGAAAAACTGTGAGAACATCCTCAGAACAGTTTCTGCTTGACTCATTTTTCCATTTGGTAGTCAACAGCTGTGGGAAGAGAGCTGTTATTCTCATGAACTGGAGGAAAGACAAGCACAGGCAGAAATTCTGCAGTAGCAAGGAGGTGATCATTCCCTGTCATACTCTTGTGCCATTTTGAGCATCCACTCTAGTTTTGTAAACAGGCTTGTCAATTAGCTAGAGCATGTTAATTGTTGACAGGGCTTCCCAATTTCACAACCACGGTAACTGACACCACTTTGAAGCTACAACATTTGACAGGCCTTTTCCCTGCCAGTGTCAGGCTCTTGCCCCCATTCAGAAGAAAGAAACAGTAACCATGTCTCTTCCAAATGTGTGGACGTTCATCATAGAAAGCAGAAATAACTTCAAAACGCCAACACAGGAAGTTGAAACTCTTTTGGCATTCATTTTTTTTAGACATGTATTTTATGTTTCACTTCTGCTACTGAATATAGCTAGATCCTGCTCAGGGTTGCACTGTTTTCTGGGGTGGAAATTAAAATCCTAAAAGAAGCTTCTCAACTACCAATTACCCTGTTCCCAGGAGTACAAAATCTGCATGAAAGAACACACAGTGGACCCATCAGTTGCTCTGAAATTCAGCTCTAAATCATATGTGAGGTATTAGTGAATAAGTTGTATTTTTTAAAAATCTACTTAAAAGCTGTAATTTGTTCCTACCGCCAAAGAGCTGCTATCCCTATACTCTGCATTTTCTAAAAATCTCCTGTCTGGATTAGGATAACTAGAATACTGCCTGCACTAAATGCTTGAATGTAGAAAGCATTACACCATCACCAGAAGTTACCGTTAGTCCATTAACCTTCAAATAGCTCTTTAGTTAATCCATTTCAAATTACAGATGGACCTTTTATTCATAGCAAATATTAATCATTTTCTTAAAGCCAGTCTCAGGTCTGAGCTCTTTTCCTGCTCCTGCATTTGTTTGTGTGCCTTTTGATTTATATCCTGTTCCACTTCACTGGGCCAGCTGTGGGCAAGTGTAAGTAATTAAGAGTTAAACAGAAGGCAAGCACAATGTCTTTGGATACATTATGTACCACAGCCAAGGATGTGTGTGCTGTTTGCTGCAGTGGCTTCACTGCATTTAAGCTTCCTTAAATTATCAGAGAATTTGGCTATACCCACCAGCCCTGCTGCTTGAAACATGACAGTGCTCTCAGGCTCTCCTTTGAACCTTGTCTGTGCTCTGAACATCGGGTGTGCATTGACACTAATAGTGGCAGTAGTTCTAACAAAGCCTCCCACCACATGATTGGACTGGTCCTGAGTCTTCCTGGGAGAAACTCTGCTTAAATTTTGCCAGCATCTAGTAGACCATCTGGGCTTAAAGACTCCTTCTGCCTCCCAACAGCCCCTCAGAAACAGAATAAAACCTGTAAACTTTCTCTGATGTATTGGGCCACCATAACTGCTACAACTGGTAGAAGAATCTGAAATACCAAATTAATTTAGACTGAATGTTAGAGAAGCCTGGCAAAATCTTATTGCTTCAACTATAATTTATTTCCTGAATCTAGTGTAAGGGAAATAAATGTGGTTTATTCTAAAATGAAATGCAATGGCAAAATTGATTATACTAGCCAGTCAACATAAATTCCAATTTGAGTGCATGTACATACCACACTATACAGCAGTTAGACTAATTAGACAATCTGATTGGGGGAGGCACTGCATATATATATTTAGAGTTTAAAAATATTTAAGGATATTAGCAGGAATATTTTAAGAATGTGGATAAGATGGGCAAGAAAGCCCTAAGGATTGAAATAGTCAGTTTAAGTCTCAAAAACTTGAGGCTGTAATATTGAAACAGCACATTCTCCAACATACTCTAGAGTTTAAAAAAATTGTTTGCTGAAGCAGGTGAATACAGAAAATATGAGGGCTGTAGTAACTTCAAACAAAACTGGACACAAGAATGTTGACTTAATTAATGTTCTGTGGAGCTGTGATCCCTCTCAAAGACATGACACTGCAGCAGGGCTGTTCATAATTTCCCTAGTATCCCTGTGGAAAGCCAGGACAGCTGCCAGTACACAACAGACATAAAGAAGATGATGAGATGAAGGAGCTAAGGACCTGGCTTCTCAACTACATACAGGGTGTTTTGTTTGTAAAGTGAAGAATGGAAATTCAGGCTTTAAAATTACCATGTCTTCTTATGGTAGATTGAAGGTATGTCTAGCATTGCTTTTATCTTGGTTCCTTAAAATCTATCCTTTAGGTCTCCTTTTCCATGTTACATTACCTGATAATCTGCCTGAGATTTTCTGCAGCCTTGTATTTGAATACTGTATTTTGGATGAGGAAGAGGATTTGCTCTAACACATCCAAAATCTGGCTATTTCCAACATTTACCTGTCTAGAAACAGAGGTCTTGAGAAACTTTTTGTATGCAGACTGAAGAATGGTATTGCACTTCCACAGCATTGTAATATTCTTCATTTCATAGGTTTGCTCAGACCAAAGCAGAACATAGTGTCCCATTTCAAGTCATGCATTTGATTTTGAACTGATACTTTTGCCCAGTTTTATGGATATCAGCTGAGACACAGCTAAAAAAAGGAAACTATTCCAGGTTCTGCCACTGACACAGTATGTAGCCCTGAGCAAATCATTATCCTCTCTCTGTTTGCATCCTCCCATCTGTAGGGGTTTGCTAGCTTAATAATGCATTAGTCTTTGCAAAGCACTCCAAAAGCCTTTGATGTACACAGCTTATGTGCAGTGGGATATTTTTTTAAAAATAAAGTCAGACAAAATGGAGTATAATAATTTCTGGACAACCTTCTTGACCCACAGAAAGGCACTATTTCCTTATATTTCTCTGAACACTGAGATGCAAGGTGCAGATATACAGAGGTTCTGTACATAGAGACCTTTTGGCTCCCCTGATTTATGGTATCACACTCCTCCTAGCTCCAGTTGAAGTGATGGACACACAGACAGAGGTCCTTACCCCTCTGTCAGCAGTGTGAGACCACAGGCCTCCTGCTCATCTGGAATGGTATTAAGGTCTCTCTGGCCACTTCAGAGACATGAAAAGCAATTAGTCCTTTGCAGCCAATACCTTCCCATAACTTGACCAAGACCTTTAAGGAAGTCCAGGCCTCTCAGATCTGCCATTGCAAGTCATGAAGACAATGTTAACCTGAATCTGTCTGGTTGGTTTTTATTTCTTTGCTAGTGTTTTTAAGAAAATAGGAGAAACCAAATTATGGTGTATCATTAACACTGATGCAAGGGCCTAAGATGTGTCATGTTTTAATTCACACTCAGTGTCTTGTTCTGACAGAACCGAAGTAATGAAATATTTTATGTGTTTTGCAGTTTAGGAATGAAATTTTAACAATGCATCTTCAGTTGTCATACTGACATATCCTTGATAAACCTATTTCTATTCCAAGAGGTATAAAGTGGATGGGTGGAAACAAAATAAAGCTTGCACCACTGGAAGAAAAACCAGAGCTCAAAACCTCTGCGTTTGTGATCTGTGTGTTAGCAACCATCTGTTGCTTTCACAGCTTACAACAGCAATCGTAAGGAGAGGTTCTCACTCCCAACCATCTGTTTTTAGAGGGGAAGCCAAAAATAGACATCAGGCAGAGTTGCTAGAGGAATCCAACCTTCATGCAGCAAAGGGTAATCACTACTGCTCAGAGGGGTGCAGTGAGGCAGAGTTTTACAGAGTAAAATCCTTGGTAAAAGTCTGTTTTAACCACTTCATAGTAACAGGAGTCAGAAGTCCTCTCTCATTATGAATTGCCATATTTCAGTTTTTGAAATGCATTTCAAAGCTGTCCTTCAAGACTTCATTTTTCAGTTTTTCTCCCTGAAAGTAAGTTTCTGTTTCAGAAGGCCCCCTGTAATATTTTGGAAAATATAACAAGTGAACCATAATGACTGATGTACATAAATGTGGACTTAGTAACAACTCACAGCTGCCTCTGGACACATCTCGCCATCTCCCCCAAATTATTTGGAATTAAAGGCTGATCTGCAGCTTTGCCATAAGCACCAGGCAAAGCTTCTATCTAAAGGTTTTGCAAGCAACTACTTACTGCAAAAGTACACCAGGAACCAGACTTCACAGCACTGAATCACCCTGTGGTTTCTGATTCTACAAGACACTTGGTGGGGGAGGAGAGAGAGGGAAGTGGCCTGTACTGCCCCATGCCAAGCATAAATTGCTTCCCTGGCTAAAAAACACTCTTCAGATTTTTCAGTCTGGGCTGTGTAACACTGTAACCCTTTGCAAGGAAGGAGGGTGGAGCGTCCCCCAGGATGCTGGTTTCCTGGCACTGCCACTCACAAGGCACCACTAATGCAGGACCATTTGGCATAAAGCTGCAATTTGGACTGACTGTGCATTGTCTGCTTAGCCAGTTCCACGACCCAAGCTCTGCTGTGCTGATGACTGCATTTGATTTTTCAGTTGTCTACATCTGTAGCCCCTAGCTTTTGAACATGCAAAACAAGAAAGATGCAGTGATTATTCCCTGGCTCTAGGGGAAAAGTGCACTACAGACCCTCTGTCTCTTCACAGGCTTCTGAGGATACAGCTTGCATTGCTAAAGAAAGCAGAATTGTCCTGTTGTGGTTTGTTAGCACAGGTTTCCCAGAGAGTGCAAAAAGCTGTTGGTTTGGACCCAGCATCTATTTTTAATTTATAGAAAAGGCTGCAAGTATGCAGAGTAAGTGCTCTTCCATTGTATTCTAAAAATGAAGTAAACTGATCTAAATCCATTTCTGAATTCCTGTGAGGAGGACTGTTCAAAGGACATATGAATTATACATTGAAAAAGCCCAGGGTTTGTGAATTACCTTTTTTTTTAATAACAAAACTTTCCTCCTGGCATATTTGAGAACTGTGCAGCTGCTTACATCTCTGAAAAGCTTTTCTGGATAGACAGAAATAACTAGCTGGAAGATGGAGCCTAGTTAAGTTGAATTTTAGATGATTAGAGACAGGAAGGACAGCATATTTCTTTTCTTATATACAAAATTGCCTTTAAGTGATCAGATTTCATCCTAGCCTTAATGACTGTCCAAATGCTACATCTTGCCATGTGGTGATGCTAAACTACTTTCCTAGATGGTCTCAATAGAACACTCCCTTCTCTCCATCACCATGAGAACTTCAACTTGCTGGTTGGCTTTCTAAAAGTGAGAGTCCATAAATTTTTCCTATAGGGCTTATTATTTTAGCATCTGTATCAACAGAACATGTATTCAGCTGAGTGCAGGCACAGTTTCCCTTGAACACCTTCACTTAAACCTGTTGTCTACCCACTATGGAGCTCCTAAGAAATGGCAGAGTAGCTGGCATGGACAAACCCTTTCACTCCTTGTCCATAAGAAATCTCAGTCCTGCTCTGCATTTCTTACTCACTGTCAGTGACTTTATAAACAGCATTTTTCCTCACTTCATTTCCATTTTCCCCAGGAAAGGAATTCACCCCAGTTGTATCTGCAGCCATGAACAATCATGGATTTTCCATAATTTCAGATACAGCAAATAAAGTTAAAAAATAAAATGCACCCTGACACAGGAGATGTGGACAGATCCTCTGCAGAACCTGCTGTTTGGAAAGATAGGTTCTCTGACTTTATTTTCACAGAAGAATCTGACCTGCTGTCACAGGCAAAACAGCCTACAGAGTAGACTTGGTTTAATACAGCTATCCATATAATATCAGATATGTCTTTTTATTTGCTACCTGTATAAAGACTGATCAGACAAACAAGATTGATCAATTAGGTGTCCCATTCCCTTTCACCTTTTACAAATAAACCCCAAAAGCACATTCTTCAGTCCAGTGTTGAGGAACACATAGAAGATTACAGCTTTACTGCCTCCTCAAGATTAACTCCCATCACACAACTTCTCAGAGGAGTGCCAGGGCCATCATGTGTACCTTGAATGAACACATCACAGTGAAAGAGTTTCTGGAATGAAAGGAGTTCCTAAGAGTTTTCTGCACCTTGTTTTATATCAAGTCCCATTTGCTAGGGCTAACAGCTCCCACTGAAGAATGTGATAAAACACTCAGCAGATGTTAAAGCAATTGAAAGAAAAACCGTAGGCAGTTTTTCTTCGGTGAGGAGTTTTTAAGCCATCTCACTGCCTGTGGCTGGCCTATCTGTTGGTCATAACTAAAGACACATCCCAGATTACACCTGGCATGCATCCCTTGTTGACTCCAACACGGAATCCCAACTGGAAATCAGACCAACAAGGAAGTAGCACTAAGTCCTAATGATGATCTTAAAAGTATTCGTAACTACATCTAATTTAGAGCACAAGCTGCCTGAGGTACTCTGAATCTATTTTATTCATGTGGTACAATATACTCACCTAGGATGCTGACAGATGTTGCTTTGCTCTGGAGAATAATGCTGCCACCTGCATTTTTATGTGCACACCAGCGAGTGCCTGGCATAGCAAAGAATTATTGCACACGTGCCACAGCACAGATGCAGCATGGAGCAGGATTAAAACAGACTGGGGACAGTAACTGTAAAGTGTCAAATGACACAACCTCTTCAGAGCTGCTGAAAGTGTCACGTAGCACTCAGACATTTTTCTTAACACAACTCACCCAATCGCCAATTCAAACAAATAGACTGCTTATAAAACCCCAGAACAGAGCAGTAAAAAGACACAGTTCTTCTCCTCTGTGTCCTTATTTTGCTTTTTTTCTCTTTAGGGGAGGAGGAATTTTGTTAGAAATGCAAGTGTTAATTTGGAGGCTTAAAAAAAAGTCCTGAAGTTCTGCCCCAAAGCATCCATTTTTGAGATGTTGAAGTTTTTTATTCACAATAGAACTGCAGGATTTTGAACCAGTGTGCTTTGTATTATTTCTTAATTACCAGGTTCCTGGAATCTCTATAAAGAAAAAGTACATCCTTTTCACCTTTAAATGAAAGATTAATTTCTAGTACCCCACAGATACAGAGAAAGGTTGATACATGAAGAAAGATGGAGGCCAAAGATTTAAAGAAAATCCACATGCAGCAAAGGGCAAAACCATTTTAATTTCCTAGATTTTTTGGGTAGTGGTATATGTGGATAGGAAGAGCTGGCTCATCATTTTGAATACCCAGGACTAACAAGACTTTGCTGAAGCAGGTTCTACATCCACTTTGTCCATGTGTTCTTAATAAGGAACTGGAACAAAGTTTACTGAAATCAGCAGTAGGGTGCCAGCTAACACAGAACTTTGTATTAGACCCTAACACACCCTTTTACATTGCAGGTTCATGCTATGGACAGTGCTCCATCTGATTTTGTTTACTTTCTTTTAAGATGTAGTTTGGAGGCTGAATCAGGAGTTAGGCTATAAATGAAAACTGCATTTTTTTATACTTCTATTTACCAAAATATGTAGAGTTCTTTGCAAAGAAAACAGATTTCAATGAGAAGTCTGAGTATGGACCTGACAAAAATTCCCAGGGTCTCATATGTTCTCTGTCAGAAAAACTCCACAAGTCATGCTACCTTAGCCAGTTGTCCCATTCCATCACCCCTGCCTCCTGCAGCACAGCTGTAGATTATATGATACTCAGCTGAGTGCAGGTGCACACACCATCTTAAAATGAACTCTGGGAAGTAAGAGGATATGCAACAACATTGTGCTGGAAGAGCAGTAACTGTTTGTATTCAGTGTTGCCTTTTTAGCTGGTCATGTTTAGATAGCATTGTAAGATGCCACTGTGCCTCAAAGAAATTAAAAACTAGTAAAATTCAGACAGTTCTCTGTCACAAACTAAAGGATATCTTAACCCAGGAAAAAAGGGCTTTTTACTTGGCCATCAGTGTTTAGCTAGGTCAGTAGTCTTCATAAAAATGTGCTTTTAACATATCAAAAGTTGAAGTTTCAGAGAACCTGTCATACTTGGTTTGCTTTGTGTTCTTTATTTTGGTCTGCCATTAACTTGCTGTTAAAGTGGCAAAGATATTCTGGGTCTACATTTGCAAAGGCATGCCTTAGATTTGGTTTTATCATAGCTCAGTGTCGCTATTCAGAAGTACCGTGGGGCTTTTGGCACTCTGAAAATGAAATGTAACTGTCCTGAGTGTCCAACATCTATCTAGTGGATGCTTCTGAGAACTCAGAACACCATCTCCCATTCTGCAACTCCCCATCTGGTGATAACAGCGCTTACCTATCCTTCTAGGAAAGCTGCCGTGCTTTCAAAGCATGAGTCACAGCTCACGAAGAGCCGTTTAGATGCAGGCTTTGCACTGACAGTATTATTGTTGCAAGGCCGTTTTTAATAACCAATCTGAAGGTATAAGTCCTTTTCCTTTTAAAGAGAAAGCCTGTCTTTGCTTGAACCCTTATCTGGAGAGCTCTAAACACAGATTGTTAGCTCAGGCACTTCACCTCCTCTTACACTGAAAAACTGAAATTCCAAAGGGAGAATCTAGGCATGTTTTTATTTTATCTGCATACATCCAGTTGTTAAATCTACGTGGCTGGCAACATCCTGAGGCACTGAGCAGCTTCAGCGGAGGCTGAGCTATTCATAGGCCAGCACGCTGGGCTGGGAGTGAGCTCATGAGCTCCCAGCCTCCCCAGTGCCAGCTGCCAGCTCGGCTGGGACATGGAAAGGGAGCGAGGCAAAATGCATGTGGGAGGAGGGAGGCACAGGGGGGGGCAGAAAGGGGACAGCATGTTAGTTGCTGACATTTCACGTTTAGATCTGCCAAAATCATGTTGGAGGGCTCGGTGTTTACACCTCTGCAGTAAAGGGTGGCAGGCTTTGCATTGTGTGAGACTGCTTCACTCCAGGCTGACATTTGCAGCTACAGCTGCCTGGAAGGGGCAGCTCAGAAGGAGCAGCATGCTCTGAGGAGGGACATTTCTATTTTGCAACAGAGCAGCAGCTGCCTCTCTTCTCAGTAAGATACTGGAGTGGTACCTAGGGCGAGACCAGGCCTACTTACCAAAGCCAAGAGAAAGAGGAAGGAGTATAAAGATTACTGCTATTTATTTATAGCAACCACCACAGGTTTGGGAACTAGCCATTTTAATAAGCCCACCTCACACACAGACACCTTCACATTTATAACCATTTGCTTCTACACCTCTCCTTAATGCAGACACTCATCTCCTTAATAACTGAGTTAGCTTTATACACTTCAGCAGCCTGACCAACTTAAATATAAAATTGCTTTAGCATCAGGGCTTCTGTTACAACCAAAAAATCAGTTTATTTGAATTAAGATGGGTGTGGCTGCAACCAGTGTGACCATCTGAGCTGAGATGAGCAAAGTGGCTTGTTCTGTGCTTGTGAATACCGTGTTTTGAGGTACTGTTCTGGGGACAGGTGGGAAGGCACCAAGAACTTCATTTTATCAGACCCTGTATTAGGGTGTTTAGGGCAGAGAACCCAGGAACACAGCTCACCTCAGCTTTGTCTGACCAGGCCCCTGTAGTATCAACAGTAAGTGATGCTGAGGGATATAAATGTTATTATGAGGCACTGCACCATAGTAAGATTCACCATAGCCTGCTCTGTCCAGATGCTGGCTTGGTGCCAAACCTGCACAAAACAGTCGTGCCATGCCTCAGCATCTCTCTTCCCAGAGCAACACAAGCAGTACAGACTCTGCTACTGCAGCCTCCCCCATCCTTCCTCTAGATCCCAACCATCCTTTACAGCAAAGGCACAGGAGCAGAGCAAGGCTTCCTCCTGTATGTGGTCAGCACACACTGGAAGAAAGGGACACCATGAATAAAAATCCTGCAGTAAAAGGAACCAGCAGAAGGATAGACTCCAACTGTCATTTTAAACAACAGCCTTGAATATAGAGCAAACCCCCCAAAAGGCAACTCCTGTGTCCTACCACTTATTCTGACCACCTGGGACATGGCAAAGTTGCACCTCTTTGTTAGTGCTTAGGACATTCCTTCAAAACTGTCAACTTCTTGAGAGCTGGTAGTATTACTTCTGGTATCTTGTAAGGGCAAAATGATAATCACTTGCCAGCAGTTCAAAACCACTCCAATGTGGTGATCTTAACAGACCCCTGATGAAGCCACGGTTCTCTTCCCAAGCTGATTTTCCATGCACCCCTGTTCAATGAAGAGCAGCATTGACACACAGACTCCCAGGAGAGGCTGCTGCAAAGCCCGAAGCCTCCAAACATCAGCATCACAAGCACCTCATGTTTAAACATAAAGTGCATTGATGTGTTTCCAGTGTAGGTAGGTGCCACAGTTCTCATCTTCTGGGGAAACCAAGACCTGCTCTAAACTCTTGCATACAGCAAGGCTAAAAGGAGCTGCTAGCTCCACCTCTGGGAGGAATTGCTGGAGGAATGGCACTGAATTCCCACCCACCTCCCTGATATGGGAGGCTGCCTCCACAGCTGCAAACCCAAATGGGCTCTCAGAGCCTCCACAGCCCAGCAGCTGTACTGGCTATTTTCTGCTGAACTAGGGCCTCAGTATTTTCAGACAGAGAAAACCCTTCTTGAACTCACAAACACTCAAAGGCCTGTGTGTAAACTGAACTTTGTGAACCACTAGTGGTATTTTTCCTTGCTATATATATTACCAGGAAAAAAATGGGATTTTAATAGGTTTGTTTTCAACCTACTTTAAACTCATGAAGATATGAGGCCTTATGTCATCGTTATAGTTACTACATGTGATCCTGTGTGTGTTGTGAGGAAGCAAGCTAGAAGTGAGTACTGGATGAACTCAAAAGCTTGCAACTCCTCTGCCAAAGCAAAGTCTGTCACAAGTTGCTAAATACATAACCACGCAAGTTAAAGAGACCCACACACTGATAAGCCAGTATTTCAGGGTGATGAGCCTGCTGTGCACCAGCTATGAATCAAAACTTTGATTTTAATCTTTCTTCTGCTAACAGCTTTCTGTGTGGATTTGGAGTAAGTCACTATCTGAACTTTCATTAACCCTTTTTACTCCTCTTCCCCCTGAACTGAGATCTGTAGATTGGACCTATTTACTTTGTCCGGGGCTGGAAGTATAAACCTGCAGATGATTGTGAACTGCTTAGATATCACAGTGATCACACACAGCCAAGTTTTATAAAACTATACTATCATGCAGATATTTTACAGTAAAATTATTTGGGGATGACAGAATTAGAGAAAAAAGCACTGATGTATGCTGGCATAGAAATCCCAGCTTTGGGCAGCAATGTATCCAATCCACACAGAAGTCTGTGGAAGCAGCAGGCATGTACCAGGTACAGCATGCTGTTTCCCCAACACAGAGGAGACATCATCAACCCATGCCTTTTGTGCTCTTTACTATATATATTTAAGTTTTAATGTAAACTTTCTATTATTGTGTAGCTTTGGGAAGACTGGCTTGTCAGCTGCTCTGACAAAGCAGCTTTTAACTGAATGAAGTCGCTGGACTGGCATCTTTATACAGACTGTCTTCTTTAGTTGCACTGGATGTTGGAATGGGGCTCCTGTGGGCAGTCTCTGACATCCACGAGTTCCCCAAACGTGCTGAAGTGGGATGGGGATAGTGGTAAAGATTTTATCAGTACCACAGGTCTGACTAAAAGAGGAGTTTTGCCAAGACCAGATATAGCTATAAAGGTAGCCTCATTAAAACACCTTATGTGAACTGAGGGTCCTTTGAATCAGGCCAACAAGTTCTATTTCTAGGTGCCTCAAAAACTGCCCTGGAATTGAAAATTAAGATTTCAGCTTTTCAAAAATTGGGAAAAAAAGCTTCCCTCAACTTTCTCTATATACAGTTTCACACTGAAAAGTTTTTTCTTAGTGTAACAGGAACACCTTAATTTGCTGTTTGTTGTAAACTGGCCAGTTTACCCTACTGACTTTTGAGGAGGCCAAAGGTGACCTGTGTTTGCAGTCAGCACATTCAGGCAGAGTGGGTACCACAAAGCCACCTTAGTTGAGGTTACACAGAGCTAACACATACTCACATTAACAGCAACAAACCCAGAACAAGCATCCCCAAATAAACCGTGCATAGGTACAGAAGTGCTAGGCTCACTTTCACACTTTCAAATGCTCGTTAAAAAAAAAAAAAAAAATTAGTTGCACACTAACGAAATGCTTTGTCTGAGCACTAGATCCTGACTTTGCAACCTACTTAAGCAACATTTTAAAGCTGTATTCTGAACTACTTACTATTCAAAAACAGGACTATGATAGTAATAAGAAATGCACTTAGCTGGCATAAATTTGACTAGCTTGTGTTTATATCAGGGAGATGACAAGCATGAAGTCAGTCTTTGTGGGAAGAGTCTCATCCTTCAGGGTATCAGCTTTCTGGAAATGGCGCTGTTTCCTACAATTCCCATGGAATTAATTTTTTTACTGATTTCAGGCCTAACAAAGATATAAAACTGGTTAAATGTTGATTCCCTAACTCAAGGCTATATACAGATCTAAAAAGGTACACTAGTTCAGGAGCAGTTGTTCAATTAAGTATAGGAACAGCATGGTTAAAAATTACAGCTTCAGTCTATGCGACTTCAGCGAGATTGCCTTACGAGTTGCTCTTTACAACAAGGAAGCATGTCTGAGGTCATGTGAGACCAAAGCACATGCTCACACTGCAAGAAGAAGTTTAATATAGGGAATACACAACTTTGCCGAAACCCATGCTGCGTTTCTGTATATGCCCTGCACCTCCTGGGGTCAGGCTCTTCACAAAGGGTTTCAAAGAAGCGATCCCCAGACAGTACTCTAACCCTGGAGACCAAACTTTGCTTGTGGCTGGTGCCGTGCAAGTTAAGCTAAGGAAGAGATGATTTGAATCATGAAGCCCTTTAGAAACCACTAGACCAGTGACCCCTCCAAACATCCAGTATTTTATCCATCATTAAAGTTCCTTAAGAGCCATGCTGAGCCATGCCATCTTTCACAAGTGGCTGTAATGATCTTAACCAAATTAATCACTTCAGTTGTATGGGACAGTAAAAGAAACCCAGGTTATCTCAAAGGCAGTGGCTGAGAATTACATGTTATTTTCCACCTTTAGTTCGAGCAACTCTTAGTAGCTATTTGAGTGCTGTAAACCACAATCAAGGCAAGCTGCGGCAGCCTAGCTCTCCATCCGACCCGAGGCGGCTGAGGCAGTGTGTGCCCTCTGTGCTGAACGGGGCACATTTCCCCCCCCGCCGAAAGCCGGCGGGAGGGTCGGCACCCCGAGGAACGGGGTCTGGCCGGTGGCCATGCCCGGCCGGAGCTCTGCCCCGCAGGCGCCGGGCATCCCCCCCAGCCCAGCGCCGGGCGATGCCGTGGCGCCTCGGCCCCAGCACCGCTAAAAATAAAGCCCGTCTCCTCCTGCCCGCCCTCGGGAATCGAGGTTGGATCGATGCCTTTCTTCTAACGCCGGATTTTATCAATCGCCCCCCACCCCGGCCAACCCTCCTCTGAACCGCCCAGCCCGGACCACAGCCCTGCGAATAACTTCAGCGCCGGGATCGCCGGCGGGCGGGGGGACGGGGCCGGGATTCGCGGGCAGCGCTCGGCACTCACCTGGCCGGCGGTGTCGTACAGCCCCAGCAGGTACTGCTTGCCCCCGACGGTAACGCTGACTGCGAGGGGGGAGAAACACAGCGGGTGAGGGGGGGGGGCAAGCCCGGCCGACCCCTGTGCCGGCCCCCCCGGCAGGGCAAGGCCAGGGGATGGAGGGAGGAGGGAGGGCAGAGAGCGGCTGCCGCCCCCGGCGCTAGCGGGACCCCCCGCCCGCTCACCTGCGTAGTGGTCGAAGACGGTGGGCACGTACTCCTCGGGGAAGGCGTCGTTGGCGTAGCTCATCAGCAGGCACGTCTTGCCCACGGCGCCGTCCCCCACCACCACGCACTTCAGCATGACCGCCGCGCTGCCATGGGCCATGGCCGGAGCCCGCCCTCATGGCCCCGCGGGCGCGCCCCGCCGAGCCGGGCCCCTCGGCATCGCCGCCGCCGCCGCCGCTCAGCGGGCGCCCCCGCCGGCCCCCGCCGGGCGCGGCCCCCGCCATCCGCCGCCGCGCTGGGCCCGGCGGGAGCCGCCTTCCCCGGCCGCGCCGCGCAGGGGAGCGCCCGCCCGGCAGCGGGGCCGGGAGCCGCGAGGGGCGGGCGGGCGGCGGGGCTGCAGGGCCGGGGCCGCTGTGCGAGAGCGGCCCTGCCCCGGCCCCGCTGCCCGCACACGCATGCACGGCAGCAGCCCGCGCTTCCCCGCCCCGCAAGTTACTTGGGCGCTGCGGGCACCCCCTGCCCCGCGCAAGCAGCGCTGGGTCTGTGGTGATCCCCCACCATCGCCCTGTGCGTACAAAGGAAACTCCGGTAGCATCCTCTGGTATGAGCCCCTAACTGTGCCGGTAAGCGTGAAAATAATCAACGCGATGCAAAAGGATTTTGTTCTGCGCTGAGTTTGTTGGCTTTGGATCTAAATTCAGTAGTGGGAACAGATTTAAGAACACCAACGTGTGTCATTTGAACAGGCTTTAGTACTCGGTGTCAAGGCTAAAGGACCAAAGGACAAGACCCAGAAAGAGATGCTGCGTGAAAAATGAGTGAAATCATGCTCCCACCAGTGTCAGTGGCAAAAGTCCCACTGTTCAGTGGCACTAGGCTGTCACCTTAGCAAGCTGTTTCTAACTCCACATTTTCAAATGGTGTGAAATACGTCTACAGTCAGACAGAAACAATTGCCTTTTTTAGTTTAAATTTTTTCCAGATTTATGCTATAAGCCCTATCCAATTACAACAAAAATGGCACACAACAGTGCAAGCCAAGAGAAGACCTCTGTGTTGTGTAGTTTGTGTTTCTATTTGATCTGACATGCTTCAGGGAGAAAATAAATGCAAATCCCACATTGCACAAAGCTTATCTGAATATTCAATGAAACACATTTCCAAACCAGGACAAAATACAAAAGTTATTACTTTGCAAGTTTTTCAGCTTAGTCAATCAAGCTTTCATGCCTTCAGACCACAGAGGGTGTGAGCAGGACATCCAAGACTGCTTGCTCCCGTGCAATCTCATCACAATTCATGCAGAGAGATCAAACCCATGAAGAGACAGAAGCTGCCCCAGGAGGTATTTCCTCAGCCCTTGGAAAATGCCAGCTATAAAAGGAAGCTGGATTTACCAAGAAGTCAGTCAACTGGCAGCCAGCACAGGACTCAGCACACAGATCTCCCAGACAACAACTTTTCCTAGTGAGCAGATATGTCCTGCAGGAGCAGCTGTTTCAGGGTGGGTTATGGCACCACATCCAGGAAAACTGCTTTAGAGGTTTCCAGGTATCCAAGAGGGATTTGAAATCATGCAGATACTCAGTGGCCCCACTCAGTGACATCCACTTCCCCTTTGCTTGCCAATTAATACATTTAGGAGTACCCACACTTACGGTCTTGAGCAAGCGCAGCCCAGGCTGCAGTCTGCACAATCAGTGGGAAGTATACTTCCTCCACTCTGCTGCTTGCTTAATTGCTAGTGTTGCTTCCCAAATCCTGCAGTCATCATTTTGAACTTGCACAATCTCAGCCAAATGATTCTCATCCAGTCCTCCATCTTGCTCAGACAATGCATAGGCAATTAGTCTGCACTAAATATTTAGAGAAGATGAAGATACAGAACCGGCACACTGAAACACTCACCTTGGCTCTCTCCTCAGTAGTTTGGCTGTTTGTACAGAGAGAGAACCACATAGCTGAAGGACTGGGATCTCAAAAAACCTAACAAGAGTTCTAACAAGAGTGATATGGCTCTATGGAACCATCCTTAGAGGTGTAGGACTGTTGGTTTCATGCACAGCACAATTACTTGGTTTGTTTTTCACCCTTTGCAGATGTCATTTTCCAGCCAGCACCCACAGCAGTGGGATAAGGAAGGTGCAGCTCTAAGGAGAATACACATTTCAAACGTTTCTGGGAATTTGTTTATTGTCTTAAACTTCTCTGGCTTTCAGCAGCTCCTCAAGAATGTGCTAGAATATGCTCAGTGTCAACCAACTGCCTCAGTGGAGGTTTTCAATTCAGCTGTATTGGCACAATGGATACCTTATCATATCCTTCTTTCACACAGATTAACAATCTGTTCTGGGTAATATGCTTTCATTTTTCAGCAGTATAGTGTTAAAATAATTGCTTATAGCAAATATTATTGTAAACATCTTTATTAAAGACACTCAATCTAGCTCTATTTTTCCCTTTTTTCATAAGGTAAAATAAACCAGTAGAAAATGTTGAAAAGAAATTCTTATCATCTTAGTGATACTTAAAATGTATTTTTATTCCTCATTGTTTGCTATAAAGTTGATAGGAAATGAGAATACAGTTCCATTTAATTTTTCACAAAAGGGACACGTTCTGACTAGTTCTAGGCTATGTGCTGAATGGTTACTTTAGTATCACATATGAGTACTAAACAGCCCATTTTTTTCATTTAAGGAATTAAAATTTTGCTTTGAAGGATTTCTGTAAGATTTCTATATGCATATGAGGCTGAGCACTCATTGGGAGGAAGAAATAACTAGATTACCCTTAGAAAGAGGTCCTGTTCCAAATAATTCAGGTCAGTAATGGGGGAAAGTGTATAGAGGAGAAGGTCTAATAAATTATGAGAAGCCTGTGAGGACACAAGACTAGTGAAACTCCACAATGATGGTGCAGCTGAACATTTCTTGGAAGAAATTTCTGGGGTACACAGACTTTTCAAGAGAGAACATGGCACAATACAATGAAGCAGGATCAAAAAATCCTTCATCTGTGTTACCAGCAGCAGGGATCACAGAAGAGAAAGGAATGGAGCCAGGCCTCAGTACAGGCAGCAAAAGACCTGTTTGGTCTATGGAACCAGGGAATAAATGGTATTAATAATGTAATCAACACATTTTGAAATGACAGATCTGTCCATGTCCATATCCATTATTAACATGTCTATGAATTTAACCTAGAAATTGACACAGTATTGTTACTTTCATCACCTGTGCTGCCACTCTGTGCGCTCTGTGGTGTGAGTGCACCCCAGCAAGTCTCTGTCCCAATTCCCCTGTTCAGCTGCCAGATAAACTGCAGTGCCTTGCTTTGTTACTGGGGTGTTGTGCACCACTAGCATGTGCCATGCATCTCACCACAGAGGTGGACATCCTTCCATGCTGGGTGAAATGCCTTCATGGAAACGGCCAATATTTGAGGAAACATCCCTAAAAATGCCAAGTCCCAATCAAAGCTCAAAGCAGCCTATGAAAACCACCCAAATTACTCCCACAAAGTCCATCAGAGGATTAATTTCTTTCTAGGCATCCCTGCCTGTGGAAGATTGGAGCCATGGTTCTCTAGTTCTCTAAAAAACCTTCTAGACTTACAAGGAATGTTAAGCCTTTAGTAAAGTCAGTGGAAAGGGCGATGCCATCGGAACGCCCCGTTTGCACCATATTGTCTTTCAGGCCAATCAATCTCTCATCCTCAAGCAGAGATGTCCCTAAGCAGAAGGTTACACCTGAGTGAGTATAACACAAGCCTGGTTTTTAGTCAGAATAATTTACTGTTTTCATAAGTGGTGAGAACACCATTTTTACAGTTTATGAATCATTACAGTTTTGCTTTTCTGCCCAAGATTAGGTAATGCTGAGAATGTGTCTGTATCTCAGCTAATACAGAGGAAACAAATCACATATTTCTAATGTGCCAAAAAAGGATAGGCAATTTGATAGTTGCAGATCTAATTCCTTCTGAATGTCAGTTTCCACTCTAATTTCCTCTCAATTTAAAGGGTCACAGCTGCGAGTTTGCCTTCCTCATGTTTTTCAAGAACACGGTGATATCTCCATAGGGCAAGCACTATGTGAAATCAGAATGACAGGATGACACATCTTAGGTCATCTGCTAGAGCACACTGGCTCTTTACTGTACCTGCAGTGGCCCCCTTCTCCGAATGGGGGTGAAGGTTGCAAACAGGGGAAACATCACTTGTTCCCTTCAGGAAGCAACCTAGCGTGCTCCCCTGCCTGGAAAGCTCAAGCACGGGTCTGGTCTCATTCTGCTATTCTGTTGCAGCTTGTGATTCTTTATTAACATTTCCTTTCTTTTTTTTTGCATGGGTGTAACTGAGATGGGAGTTCTCACAAAAGCAACATAGTAGCAAAATAGCAAACGTGAAATAGTAGCACCAAGACCAAAACTAGAATGCATCACTGAGAATGAGATACAATATTTCAAAAATAATTTTGCACTTCCCACTGCAAAGCGTCAAAATCACCGCTCTGTCCTTTTTTCTTAATAACTCTAGTACAGGAGCTTTAAAAGTGGTCAAAGAAAATACATCAGTGGAAATACCTTCTCTGAAAAATCAGATCCTTTGAGAAGAATACCTTTTGAAGTCATGTCAATTCCATGAAAATGTTTTAAGAAAGCCATACAAATGTTCTGACAGCTTCAAAGCATCCAATTTTTATTTTTTCAGTGTAAAACATTTTAATTTCTAAATCACTATGTTTCAATTCAAGTTAGCATAGTGTTAGCATATGGTAAACTGTAAATGAAAAGGTGCCATCATTAAACATTTCCATCAGCTTCATTTTTCTTTCAGAAGTTTTGGGGTTTTTTTTAAGGACTGCAAAATTTTCATATTGCATTGCTAATTAGAACAAAGACAAATCTCAAAAATATTAATAAAAGTGAACTTTAATCCTCTGAACAGCTTATGTCCTCCTCATACTACTGGCAGAGTTAAAAGAGATATTAAGAAAAAGAAGAAAGAACAGCCAAACAAAAAAAGAAACCAAAGTGTCTATTCAGATAGCTTCTGAGAGGGTACTAAATTTCAAATACGATAGGTCCACAGATCCAGGCCCATGCCTAAAGCTAATCTTGTGCTTTATTCAGGCCAACATAAAATTCCGTTTTCTACACAAGAATTTAAAGCACCAGAGAGAATAAATCTGTTGGAAACTTGGTGAGATTAGGGCACCTGTCTCCCACAGGTCTCTTGACAAATCTTGCATTTCAAGATAGAATATTAAAATAAAAAATAAATTATGCCAGAGATCTCTTGGTGCTATTTCATATTCAGTGAAGGAACCTGAGCAGAATTAAATTTCTACTCAGCTACTTAGCACTGGGCTAAGTGTCAAGAAGCAGCAATTCTTTTCCTCAGGCCAACCTGATAACGATGCCTTGCAGTTCACCAGACATTTTGTTGGAAATAAAATCTGCATCATGATGGGGCTTTTTTTACAAGTCACCACCATTCCCAGGCACAGAAGAGAACACTAAGCACTTAACCTCCTCAGCTGATGCCACCTCTATGGCTCCATACACCCCCACAGCATCAGAGCATCCCTTTCACAGGTGCTATGAAATACCCACCTCTGATTCATCCCTGACTCATCCCAGCACCCAAGACTGTATAGTCTGGCATGGCTGTTGTGTACCCTGGTGTACCAAAAGGAGAATGAAATAAAATCTTAAACCTTGGTTCACTGCCAGAGACCAGAAGAGGTATTGTTATATGAATGGGAGAGGATTTGAGAAAGGAATATTGACTCCTTCCTGTGTTTTGAAACAAAACTAATCCCTAGAATATCTGGATCTGGAAAGTTAAAATTGATTCCTACATGGCATTGGTGAGTTCCCTGGGAGAATCATGCTGTTGCTCCACTCAAAACTACCCCAAGAATGTTCTAGGGATGCCACAATCCTGGTAACTGAGCCTTAATATTTGATAATATATTCTGACATTGTTTGATTTACTAGGATAAATGTCATCATTGCAAGGCATTGTAAGGCCTATGTGTTCCAAATTTCATTTTTATTGAGCTCCACTAATTCAAAGCAAATTATTTCCCTTGATTCTTACCAGTAATTATTATTTATTAATTCTGGTAAATCTGGTAATATTCCCCTTTGTGCAAAAAACAACTAACCAACCAACAAATCTTCCAGCTGTAGATGTATATGCATTAAAAAAATACCTTTTAAATTCCACTTGTTATAAATGAATCTGGCCCTAAAACTGACATCTGTATTTTCCCCAGCCTTTGATAAAGTCTGGATTCAAGTTTGAATTTTCATGAAGTTTGGACTTCTTCCAACAGGTTCTCTGAATTTGATTCTAGATCTGCTTGACAGACAGAAGCAAGTCCCTAAATGAGTTAATCTTCTGTACACCAGTAAGATTCAATTGTGAAGCCAAATGGTGATACAAACATCTTTGGTATGGTAGTAGATGGGATACTGGGAATTGGGGGTGGAGAACAAGAGAAACAAGTGGAAAGGCAGGCAACCCCACAGTACCCCCACTCCTGCTCTAGGACCCAAACACACCTTGCACTGGTAGGGAAAGACAGCTCCTTCTTTGGCTCTCCTCTTCAACAACTTGTCATGTAATCTGGCATGTGGAGAAAGCTGGAGGGCATTAAAAACAGACCTGAGAACAGAAATCCAGGCTTGGGGAATCTAGCATATGCAGGGGAGCTTGGGCTGTAAGCAGCTCACTGTGAAGCACTAGAAACACCTTAGGTGCTAATAGCTTCTAGAAACCCAATGGTTTAATAGGGCTGGAAGAAAAGAACATGCTGGAAATTTTCTCAGGCAGAATTTTATATATTCTGATGGGAAATGGAGGGGAGGGAGAAGAGACCCATAATTTTTTTCTTAGGTATGTATTGGAATAAAAGAGGAACTGTAATTTCTGAGGATTGTCTCATTATGGTGTTGATAACTTCACATGCCAAAGATTCCAATGCGTGGTGACAACCTCCTTCCATATAACCATAGAGAGAACAGGGCTTCAGAGTCACATGTTTATTTAATTTCATTAGTGCTGTTGCTGCAATATTAACTACAAGCACCTAAAGAACTTCCAAGATCTAAGAAAAAAAAGTCCTTATTAAAAACATTACTTTGTTGGAAAACTTTGCTGACATATGGTTAAAGCAGCTCAGTTGCTTCCATGAAGTCAATATCAGCATAATTTGAACTTCTGAGAAACCAGAAAATACAGCGGATAATAAAGCAATATTAAATTCAACCTTTATATACCTGTAATGGAAATAATTCACCTTTCAGTGAGTGATTTTCAGAGAACATAGTATATAACTACTGTAGCTCAGGCACCTCTTGTCTTTGGAAAAGTGGACTGTATTCAAAGTGACACTTCTTTTACATGCGTGCTCTGACCTAATTTCCTAGATAAAAATTCCATGACAATGAAATTTTATCTTTTCCCCCGACTCACCATTTAGTCACACATGTATTATTAAGCCCACAGAATATTTTTCCTGCTTTACTTTGCACTTTTGATCCCACCCACAGGAATGATGAACACTGTGGGGCTGAGGCCCCATCTGAAGGCATGGACTCCCATTTCCCCTACTATCATAGTTCACTGAGTTTTCTACCATTTCACACAGCATTAATCAGCTCAGCAAATACTGCCAGTTCCCTGTTCCCATTGCCAGCTCCCAGGAGGGAAAAATAAAGGTTGCTTGAATGTTGACCTAAACTCTGTATTTCCTGGCTTCAAAAAGTTTGAATTTTGCTGAAGCCGATATTTTATAAGAGCTCCAACTACTGCCAGGAAATCTTAACTTGGCATTAATTAAGGGGTTTTGTCAGTCAGTAAAAAGGAAAGATGCTTTAAAGATCTGATATTCACTGTTTCCTTGATTCTTAAAATATATTTAGAGAGCATCTTTGCAATGTGTCAGTCCATGATTCAGGATGAGAAAAAAATTCTGAAGAGTCTTAAAGTTTCTGGTATGGACTAGATGCATTTGTAGACTGGGGTTGGGTTTTCTTCTGTGTGGAGGATGGTAGTTTGGTTTGAACACTTTTCTGCTGACTGACTCCTTTATACCAGGTGAATGGTGTTCACCACCTTCTTGCTATTTTATTTACTGATCTCCTGGGATCTGTTTTTAATGAGAGTCAGAAGAACTGAGCTATGGATGAGCTGCCTCCTTTTGCAGGTGTATACAGAGAAACCAGCTTTTACAAATGCACGTATAACTGTCTGAAGCCTAAAACACTGCACCAGTTTTCAACTGAGCTCAGCTTCTATCTCTTCAGGGAAAAAAAAAAAAGAAAAAGGATACTTAACACAAAATAATTGGTGGATCTCTCTGGCACATTTTACAGCTGGGTTTTGAGAAGTATATGAGTGAGCTCTTTGTGAGTTACATGAACACCCTTTAAAACAGATCCAAGCTGTGTATAGATAGAGTGAAGCTTAAGTCTTGACCTAGGACTAGGTCTAAAATAATCTAATCCTTCAGTTCAAGTTCTGTCAAAACAGCCACAAACTCATTACTGAATTTTTCAGTTCCCGAGCTCTGTGAAAGGATGGAAATGCTGTGGCAAAAGAGTCATGCAGACAGAAGAGTGGAGAGGAAGGACCAGCAGTGTCAGTGGAAACAGGGGATGCACACCTCTGACCCCTTCTGTCCTCTGATGTAAACTCGTATACCACAGCTGCCTCTCAAGGGTAACTGAAACCTTCTTGACCTTTCATTTCCACAACCTGAAAACTCTTCTTCCAGGATGGCTGGAAAACACTGTGGTAGAAAAGGCAAAGAAAAAAATCTTTTAAAGTCAATTCAAGCATTTGAAATTTTCAAAGAATAACACGAAAAAATGTTTTCCATGGGAAACTGGCATTATTGTGCCAACTTAAGAATGGTGAAATACCTCAGGAGATGTTCATGAATATTCAGGAATGTGCAGGAGCACACCTGCCACCAAACTCACTGCTCCTTCCAGGTATGAAACCATCATCAAAAAGTGGTGGTTTATGCTGGGCTGCTGTACCGTCATCCCATATCAAGAGCTCAAGGAGATAAAAGCTGATGTAGACTTCAGCTTATAGTAATAGATTTTGAAAAGAATTCTGCAGTGGCATGAGTCAGCCCAGTTGCATCAGCTCCTGTGATATCTGAATTTGGTCAGTGGATGAATCCAAACAAAGCAAATCTTGCTTTAAAAATAAATTTTACATAGCCTTTGTGCAGCTGAGCAGTGCAGGAGAAGAAAAAAAGGTATTCAAGCACAGACAACTCCAGCACTCTCCCTGAGGAAGATTTCTGTGATTAAATGTGATTGAAGCCATGCAAAATATTTTCAGAGAGCTGTTGCTTCCCAGGTCAAAACAGGCTTGCTTTTGAATTCACAAATTTCTAAAGGAAACTGGCCACCTCCTCACATGTTACAATGTGTGCCCCCTTCCTTTCCCAGAAATAAGTAATATGATCATCTGTTCACTAGAATGGCTGCCAAAATCCTGGGAGTAATGGTTGTAAATATTTTTAATTTCAAGCTGGTTGAGTTGTTCTAGAATTGTCTGTTGGCACCAGACAAATCCCAGTTCCCTTACCCACCATCCGGTTTCATGTTATCTTAAAAGCCAGTAGAAAATTCTCCTTCATGTTTTCAGACATGGAACTGCACTCTTTGAGTTATTCTCTAGCTGGAAAAGATAAAGATTCTGCCACTTCCTGTGTGTGGGTCTCTAGAATCTGTCTTACTGACCACAAGAAATGCAAAGAGACAGACATAGGGACATAAGCATTTGCAGAAATAACTACACATTATAAAGTCATCAGAGGAAAGTATTACAGGCCACCTTCCCCTTAGATAGCAACACTGCTGTGTTTATGAACACCCTTAATTTTGAACAACCCTTACTCTGAAATCAGAGATAACATCACCACCTCAGGTCCTTTCCTGGCAGTAGGGCTGGATGTAGCACAGTTATGTGGAAGTCAGCTTTGTGTGTTTGCATGCAAAGGTGCTGCCATCTCCATTAATTCCACAAAGACTGCTATCTCCATGAATTTACTTCTCTTGCAGTGAGCATGTCCTGTTCATGAGGTCATGCCTCTCTCACATGGTAAAACCAAAACACCTTCCACCTCCTTTGCATCACCTCCACAAACACAGACTCATCCCCCAGAGGGTTCCCAGTTCCGGGGCTTGATGCACCCATCCTTTCCAAAGAGCATGGAGAAGGGCTAAGTGCTAAAAGCAGAAGCAGCCAGGGAGTGTTTATGCTAATGGCAGCTTTTATGCAAGTGCCCTGCCACCTGTCTGACTGACTGCAGGATGCCAGCCTTTGCTCTGCTAGGGTGTGCCTAGAAACATTTTAATGGGAACTGGACTGTTTTTTAAAAATCAATAATTAGAGGGGAAAATGTTGTTTAAAAAAATGGAGCCATGTCACAGAATAGCCATGCAACTGAATAAAAGTGTTTCCAAACATGATTCAGTCTGTATCTGTGTGTTTTTCCTACACATGCACAGCAAGCACTTCTTTTGCAAGAATCATATTTTTTCTGCCTTATTGTTTTTATTGGAAGGTTTTTTCCTCAAAATCCATGCTCTGAAGTAATAATTTCCAAACTTAGTTTGGTTTCATTAAAAATTTTGCCCTCTTGATTTTGAAAAGGATGAAAATCCTTTCCATTGAAAGCTGAACTGTAAAGTTTCAAATACTAGAGAATTTTTCAGCAGGTCCAGGGAGGGAAGTTTGGGGCTAATGGTCAGTTTCTGATTGTTGGAGTCAGCAGTGCTATTAGTCTCAAGACCAGGTAGCTTAAAAACATTGGCTTAATGCTCATACAAGGATTTGAGCAGGATGTTTTCTCTTATTCTTCCTTCCCCACCCCTATGCTAGTACCAAATTACATACATTGCTTCAGATTTTCAACATTTCCCAATCTGGATTAATTTACATTTGGAAAGAGGGTGTGAATTAAACTGTTATAAAAGGCTTAGATGCAGTGCCAACTTGTTACTATGCTCTTTCAAGCATCAAATGTTTTTTCTATTAAGGAAGCTCTCAGAGAATTTCTTGCATCTGGAAATCTCTCCCATTGCAGAGCTTATTTATCAAATGCAAAATATGACGTATATAAACAAAGACACTCATAGTAACACATCTCCTGCTGCAGTTAGAGGCTCTGTCATACTATGGCCTACAGTAAGATATTGCTGTCTTCAAGGAGATTTCAGTCTGAGAAAAGCCTAACTCCTGCAGTGATGCCAAATGCAAGAGTCAGAAGCTACCAGCAGACAAGCAGAGGGCAGAGTGCACACCCAACTGCAACAGCTGACAGTCAGAACTCACAGCCTTCAGCTTGTGCTGCACCTTCCAAAGTGAGAAGCTGGGCCTTCCTAACTCATAAGCACTTCCTAACTCATTAAATACCGAGGAGTCAAAGTGAAGCCTGCCCTTATCTTCTACTGGTCTCTTCCCTTGAATTTTCTCTTATGTCAATGTCAGACATACAAATCCATTTTCTGTCAAGGGGTGTGGTGTAAGTCTTGTTCCTACTTGGTTACAAACATCACACTCATAGCACAGCTGTTAATTATAACACTAAAGCATGGGATGAGGCCAATTCAAATTTGGATGTCTAAAGGATGGTCTCACTCTTGCTGTTAATGATACTTGTGTCAGAGCTGGGCTAATCACTAAGGATTCTGCTAGCAAATTGCATTCAAGGTCCATGTAACTTCTCCATTGCCAGCATTAGCCTCTGCCAATTTTTGTAAGCTCTGTAAAAATTATTCATGGATCACAAATTTCCCACAGATTGCAATTTTCAATTTGAAGCATTATTGGCCAACACATCCACGGGATGCTTTAGAATCCATCTAAATCCATCTTTAGAATTCACCTACTTGTGATCTGAAGGCTGCCTTAGCCTCACACTCACGGTCACCTGGGTAAGTGTCCTCTTCAGCTGAGGGAATATGGGCAGGAGCATAGAGTGAGTGTCCAGGTTTCTTTCTGCAGCAGCAGAAGGGACTCAAAGCTTTGAGGGGAATTGTTAGCGAACATTTTTTCTCCTTTGTTCACCTTTTCCAATGAACAGCTACAAGAGCCTTAGAGGTTCTGCATTCCCCTTTTACGAGATTTCTTCAGGGGCATGTGATGGCTGTTGTAGGGTAGCTACAGAGTACAGCTCTTCTCCCACATCACCTCTAGCTGTCAGAGACAGCCCAAATGCTGCCAGCAAGGATCATAGTCCTTGTTCCCACCACTTCAATAGCTTGCTTACTTTTCTCTCTGATTCTCTACTGAGTGTGGAGAGAATCATGAATCAGCTTATAACTCATCAAATGTGACCAGTGGTTTTATGGTGATTAACAGATGAGATAAATGTGAACTGAAAAGTACGGAAATTACCAGGCAGCAGGTTTTAAACAATCAGAAAACAATTGCTTTAACATGGTGCTTAATGCTTCTGTGACTCATAACCACCAGTTGTAGCCGCAGAAATGGGTAAGTGTGCTTTAAAAAGATTGGAAAGATTTGTGAAGGATGATTCCGCCCTTGGCTATTAAATATGATGATCCAAATGCCACCTCTGACTCAGGAAACTGTTCAACTTTGCCAAAAAGAGCTACAATGTTCTGGGAGAAAAACACTCATCTGAGATAAATATTCCCTAAGCATCAACCTTGGCCTCTGTTGATGTTAAGTTGCTGAGATAGCTGAATTCTGATTTGACATAATGTTCTTATATTTTTCCTAAAAAATCTACATTTGGCTAACATAGGGAGTAATCTGTGTCATATAGGGGCTAATCTATAGGGCCTTGTACAGTTCTGATGAATTTACAACTCACAACAAATACTGTTGGATATTGCTGGATCCTATGCAATTAAATGCATCAAATTAAATTAAATTACATTAAATCCTGTGGTTCTAATAATTCAGGGGTTACCCAGTACACAATCTGTATTAATTCTTCTCTTCCATGGCTCACCAAATAAAAATGGAAACTTGTAAACAATGGGAATGTGTCCACGCTGTGCTGGCAATGCTTCTGAGTCTGCAATACAGAAGGCAGGCTGCAGAGAAAGAGAGAGAGAGAGAGAGAAAACAGTGGTGTGCTGCTGCACCTCCTGACGTAACCCACAATGGATCTGGCTATCCCTGTAGTCATAATACAGTCACTGGAAAAAAAAAAAACAAATCCCGAACTACTTTATCCAGTGATTTCATAACCTCCACAGCCACACTGCAGCTGAGGTGAGGATCTTGCAGATAGTTTGGGAAAAGGTCATAAACCCCATTTTCTCCAGGCAGGGGACTGCATTCACTCCTGCTCAGCCTAACAGGCTCAGAGCTCTCCTGGAACACAGAGGTTAAATTTGCCACTCCAAACAGTCCCACCCAAGAGACTGCCCTGAAGCTTTTTGCAGGGAAAGGATTTAATTAGAATGTGATTTTTGTGGTACAATGCAATATTCAGTACAACAGGACCACCAAAATGTACGCTTTGGGATTTGTGGTGCAAGTTTGCTAAGGCAACTTTTAAGAGGATCCCTAAGCAGAGAAAGGACAAATGCACCAGACAGGAGGAGAGGCTTTGCTGAGCAGGTTTGAATGTCATAAATGCACAGTTATGGCTTAGTATTTGTATCACAGTTGACAGATGCTGCAGCAGTCACATGACTAGAGCATGACCTCATATTTCGGCTCTCTCCCCTCCTCCCCCAGTGATGAGGGCAGTGCTGGCACTTAAATAAGCAGAAGGCATTTCCAGAAGGCTAGTTTGTAAGTTACTTAAAGGAGAAGCCTGAATTTTGGCACAGAGGTACACTTTGTACAGACTATTAACAGCTGCTCAACAGTGGCAGAGAAGCAAAACTCTTTAGCTCTGCTTGGGAAGTGCACTACGGTTGTTGTTAGGGTAAAAACATTGAATCCCAAATCACGTGGGCTTAGATCATCCCTTCCCAAGGAAAAATCTGCAGGAGGAACAGCAGAGGGAAGAAATGCCTCCATGACTCCTCACAGGTTTACCCTGCAGACAGTGGAGCTGCTGCAAGCTCTGATGTCCTCTAGGGATCTGGGAGAGATGCTGCAGCCACGAGGAGGCCATCTCTGCCCTGATGCTGTCCCAAAAGCCACTCTGGATGCTCTGGCAGGGTAATTTCACAGGAGGATTGAACATCCAGGAAGAATATATAACTTTATGAAGATTTTCCAGGGGTACTGAGTGAACTCATAAGTCTATCCACTCCTTCTGGCATAGATTCTGAATTATGCAATTCCCAGAAGGGTCCTGGGAGGAAAACACAGTATGATACTCTCTCAACAGCTGAACATCACCTTTTCCAAATTTCCGAAGGTGCAATTGGCTCCATGGGGATAATTTTCTATCACAGCACTGTTACACAGGAACCAGACTGGCTGAGAAGTAAAAGTCCTGAATTAAAATCCCAGAGTTGGCACTGATCCCCATTAAAAGTTACACCAATGTGAAGTGTTCTAAAAGCAGAGATTTTTGTATATTTTAGAGTTTTCTCACTAATGTGGTTGCATTTTGCAGCTATTCATGGACTATACAGACCTGAAATTTTCCATACAGATTCACAGTTTTCCAAAAGATAAAAAGTAAGAATTCTCTGTACAACTTTTTGCCTCTAAGCCCTCTTTTCTTTGTCCTGGTGCTAGATTGAAATGTGGTACGATCATTCTCACCTATAAGACCAGAGGTGATTCTTTGGAGCCGTAATAGCCCACTTAACCTTGTTAATGTTGACAGCACACCAGAACTGGCTGGGATTTCTCTGCTTTTAGATACACAGGGGTTTTCAGTCACGTTTGGCTTTCAGCTCCATGAAGGTCTTTGCTTGAAAATCTCTGGCTGCATAGAGCAGTGGTTATTTGGAGTATCCCAGCTGAAGCATGAGCATTCCCAGAAGGTCCAGCAGCTCAGCACCCTGCTTTGTCCCTGCCCTGCTTTGTCCCTGACCTGTTACAAGACTTTGCTGAAATCTTCGTGTAATTACTTAGTTTCTTAAACAAAGTGTGAAAAATGCGTATTTTATGATTGGCTTTTTGCAAATATTAAAATGAATATTATATGTGTTATATTACAAAGTAGTGCTGTATAAATTCTCTTAAGTTGTGTGTTAAATATAGTTTTAGGTTATAACAAAATGTTAAAATAGAAACTATTTTATGTAGGATAATGTAGGATACTTTTTTTAAAAGAAAGGACTCCCACTGAGATAGCAGTCACAGGACACCTAAATCTTTCAGAGAAAGAGACTTTATTGCCCCATTATCAGGGGAAACTAACTTCTTCCCACCTGGCTCAGGAAAAGCCATTAGGATTAGGAGGAAGAAGTTGATGATGACCAGACAGAATCCCGTATTTGAATGGAATTTATGCATCATGTATGAAGTGTATGAATATGCAACAGGCTATAGTTTTTAAGGATTAATCCTCTGTTAATGTGTGTCCTTTTTTGGGCTTATGCTGCCCAGAAAAAGGTACCCGGACATCCGTAACTCTTTGTTTCTATTGTCTCATATTGTCCTAATTCAAATTGTCCAAATTATTATTAGTCTAATTGTATTACTATTTTTATAACCATTTTATTACTATTAAAATTTTAAAATTTTAAAAACAAGTGATTGGCGTTTTTCACACAAAGGAAAATTAAAACCTGAAAATCTGCGGACAGGAAGAAGCATGCATGGTGTGCCACACGTGTGTCAAGTATTACTACTAGACCATAAGCGAGGGTCTTGTGGTCCTTTGGAGTGTGCTGGGGTGGTTGAGCCTTCATCCCCAGCAGGCGCAGTGTGTGTCCTGCGTAGCACCTGAGGCCAAGGGCAGGGCTGTCACAGCCGAGGCCCCGCGTTTTCCCCTCCGTGGCACCTGAGGCCAAGGGCAGGGCTGTCACAGCCGAGGCCCCGCGTTTTCCCCTCCGTGGCACCTGAGGCCAAGGGCAGGGCTGTCACAGCCGAGACCCCGCGTTTTCCCCTCCGTGGCACCGGAGGCCAAGGGCAGGGCAATCACACCTGAGACCCCGCGTTTTCCCTCATCAAAACGAGCAGCGCCCGGTAGCGCAGGTCCTCCGGCCCCGCCGCCACCGCCCGCGCCCGCCATGTTGGGAGCCGCGCGCGGCGCCATCTTGTGGTCCCTGAGGGCCGGCGGCGAGAGCCGGGCGGGCGGGACGCGGCACCGCGGGCCCGGGAGCGGCGCCGGCTGAGGGGGACGTTGTCCTTCTCGTTATGGGGAGGAATACAAGCGTTGCAAAGTTTTGTAGGGCCGCCTGATTCTCGGCAGAGCAAGCAGCAGTTTCAGTAATCCACCTGTGATGCCTCCCTGTGCTGGGTGGAGATTGGGATTTGTGGGTGTCTCGATGAGCCCCAGCTCCTTCCCAGCGTGTGGGAAGGCAATTTCCCCGTGAAAACCCAGCAGCGGCAAAGAACTGCTGCTCACGCTACAACACAGCGGTTGCCAAACATGTGAAAAACCGCAGTCATAAATATGCACCATTCCTGTTCACAGTGAGCCTGCACTCAATTCCTAAATGAGAGCTGAAAACACAGCTCTCCACGTTTCACTGAGATTTTAAAACCTCATGGGCCTTTCTTTCACCTAGCCTGGCCCATGATAAGGTGTTTAACAGTAAAACGTTGAATTGGAAGTGAATATTTGGGGAAAATAAGCTGTTGGCCATCTCCATCATTCCTCAAATGCCGGTGGCAGTCGGGAGTGTCACCCTGGTGCTGGTGGAGCAAACTGACTTAGGCCGGGTTGGGAACAGGCTGGGTTGGTCAGGAAACGCTGGGCAGAAAGCTCATGCACCTTTTGAGGCCTTACATAGCCTTTGGAGCTGGATTTGAGCTGAATGAGATTGCCTGCCGTAGGATGGAGAGCAGAATGCGATCAGTCACGGTTTTAGGTATTGACCTGTTTGTCACATCAAACATCATCCTTTGGGGAGTCTCACTTTATCTGCCTTCTTGCTAAAGCTTTCCAAAAAGAGGTATTCAAGCCCTTTTACAATCTGCTGTCCTATGTCATTAAATGAAAAGTTTTCAGAGACATTGTATATTCATTATGTTACGAACATTGATCAAAACATCTAGGTTTCTACAGGTTTATGCCGTACATTTAGGTGCCAGTAAGCATTTGAACATGTAGCTCTTAGTGTTTATCTCTCTTTTTCCCCCTTAATTTTCTTAGCGCTGGTAAATTAAGAAGTTATCCAGTTATTGTTGCTATTTAGTAAAATGTGGGTAGGGTGAAAGCAACGAGCAATCTATCACAAATACTATGGCATTCACTTGACTTTTTAACTACTTAAAAACAGTTAAAAATCACTTCTAGGAGGTAAAGCAGTACAAGGTCTGTGTGTGAGCCCCACCTAAGCCATGAACATTCAGGGGTGAAGATAGCTTATTTTCACAAGGTTCTAATAAGCCTGGATGGCTTGACTATAGGATACACAGTTTGTATCACTTGTACACCAGACCCTCCAAAACCAGTCTAGAAAAGGAATTTAATCTATTGGTGAGGGGCCTCAGGATATGCCCGCTTATAAATGCTGTGTGTCACTGTAACTGAAATTTTATTCCGGGGGTAAATTAAATGACAGTATCATTGACAATTTGTCTAGGGCTTTACAATTTTCTCTTTTGACTTGAACTGGGATGTAAATTAAGCTTCAAACCGTGCTTTTCTGTTCACAATCTGCCTAATCAAAGAAGGAGATTCTCCTGAACATTTCAATGCCCAAGTTGCTGGTGGGAGTCCCTGATAGATTTCTCTTTTAAATTTAGCATAGCTCAGAATAGTAACTCTTACATAACATATACAGAGCAAATATGGGACTTGCTATAATTTCAGTGAGAGACTGCAGATTTCCTGCTGAATAACTAAGGCAGACAGCATTAGAGTCATGCCTCAAATACAAATCCTGAGCAAACAAGCTTATTCTTACAAAGCGAGGGATAATATTTCTTGTATGTATCAGAACAGAGCTGACAACCAAATGGACTGTGACAGATCCCAGCTCCTCTCATGTGTCTGTGCATGGCATTGTGGCCTCTGATTACCTCAGATCTTGCAGATGCATCAGACTCCCTGCTCCTGGGGCTAAAGAGAAACTGCAGGGCAAGAACTTGCGCTCCACTGTCCACAGGACACTGGTGCTACTTAGGAAGGGAGTTCTTAGACAAGTAAGATCTCTGCTTATTCACAGCTAGCTGACTATCTGTGGGGCATGTACTCCTCCATGCGGCTCATGTCTCAGATGGGACGTCTCAAAGGAGCAAAGGCCAGGAGCTAGACTTTTCTGGCATTGTATAAAAGAAATAAAATGGACCTTCAATCAATTTTCACCTCCTCCTGCCTTTTGTTTTCCACAGCTTAACACCTTCCCTAACAGTGAACCACAGAGCAGTTGCAGAGGCGATACATTACGTGTGTGTGTGTGTCACACACATAATTGATCCCTGCCATGTGTTCCAGGGGTAAGTCTGTGAAATACTGCATCCTCTGAGTGCTCTCTGCCTCTTCAGGCTGGCAGCCTCTAAGGACTGTAGCTTTTATGAGCTGGATAGGAGTCAGCTGTTCCAGGAGGCAGGACATCGGGTGCTGCAGCATCCCAGAGTTGCTCCAGCACTGTTATACAGGACAATGCAGCAAGGACCTTCACTGTACCTGGTAAGATGGTATTAGTCATGTGAACTCTTGGACAAGATTTCATTTCACTAGGATCTACAGAAACAGAGTCCTAGAATTGCTAGCAGCTTTTATATAAAGTAGAGGCTGGACAGAATTTGTCCCTGTGTAATTTGACAAGATTATTTACAGAGGAATTTGCTTAGCAAAGAAACCTGATGGACACGCACACATGTCAAATAAGCAATTACCGCCATACTCATAGACTTGTGGAGATCTATCATACTGACCTATAGTCCCTGCCATTTCCTGGATTGATTTATAAATAAAAAACCAAACAGGAAAGGCATTAAGTCATTATTAGATTTGCCTTGGTTTTGCCTTGGTAATTTTTGATCTGATAAGAAGTTTCCCCCCTGCTGATTTGGTAAGGTACCCTTTTCTTGTCAGTATAAGTGGTGGTGCAGACGAGGCAGTGGAGTCTGAAAACCAGTTCATTACACAGAGGAAATGGATCAGTTTCATTAGAGGGATGATATTGCACCAGTTTAACTCTGTGTTCCCTTTAAACCTTCCTGATCCTGATCCTGGTGCAGAGTGCGTAGGTACACACGCTGCCACACTCGTTGAACTAAAGAAATGTGCTGCAATACTTTTCAGCTAAATCATTACAGCTCTTCTGTGAATATTTAAGTGTGGCATTTATCCATCCCTCAGACTGACAGCAATGCACTGATCCTGCATTCTGGTGTCAGGAGCTACTCTGTGCCTGTTTTCTATGCTGATAGAAAAGGCTGGGGATTTAACATGTGTGGTGTTTTCCTTCCTGCTTGCTTTCCCATGGACTCTAGGTTCTCTGGACCCATGGAAATAGAAGGCAGCAGTGACTGGAAGGGTAGCTTGAATGCCCCACAATGTCATTCATAGCCATTCATAGTATCCTTTTTCTGCTCCCACAGAGTCACAGAACTCAGAGTGTCTAGATTCTGTGCTTTTATTCAGTGTCATGATTGCTGGTCAAAATACAATTTCCATAAGGAGTAAAAAAAAAAATAACCAGAGGAACTTGCCTTTGTGTATGCAAAGATTGGCAATAAACCCCATGGGAAGGTGGGAAGGAAGACTCAAAAAACCTAGAAGTGAGTGATCTAGTGTGTTATAAATATCTGAAACTCTTGCTACAATTTGTGCATGTATCTGCATGTTTTTAACAGTGAACGATAGTTTGGTTTACTGAATTCCCTGTTGTTCATAGTTTTTGTGACAAGAAAAGATACCTTCCTAGAAGCTTGACTACTTTTCAGAGGAGAGCTCTAGACTTTAAATAGGAATTCCTGGATTACTTTGGTCAGTTGTCTGAAAGAAATCAGACTAGAGCATCATAATTGATATATATGAATTTATATCAATTCATATATATCAATTGATATATATGAATTTAAACTCTTTGAAACTGAGATTTTGTTTCAATAGCACAGGGGAACGGTGTCATTGACCTTAAAGGGAGTTTAATCTCATGTGTCCATGGAAGACTGCTATACATCTGCTGGCAGGCAGGCTCCAGCAGGAACTCCCATCATGCCAGTCTCTGGCAGATGCAACTCTCTGGGTCTTATTTTGGAAAACTGTCAAAAGCCAATGGTTTAGGCTATAAATCAGCAATAAACTGTACAATCCCAATGTAGTGGTTTAATTTAAAATAAGGAGAACTTGATTAAAGAGGTTAGATTAGAAGCAGGATTTAAAAGTAGTCATGTAGAAGACATTTAAAGAATACAAATACCTTTTATGAGACACAGTACATAATTCAATAAATATTTAAATAAAACACTTATGTTGAGGGTTTTGCCAGAAAACCCTTGGAGAATTGTTGGTTTAATCAGGTTCTTACTGGTGCTATAAATCTGCCTTTAAGAAGAGTTTCAGTTCTCTCACATGTCCTGGCAGGGGCCAGATAAACACCTTGGGGTACTCCTGCTGTGCTAAGGTCACCTTTATGCAGACATACATCACAATGCTCTACTTAGCAGCATCAGAACAGGACTTAAATGATGCATAAATCTTGAGCTCTTCAGGAGTTATTTTCACCCTCTCTGTACAAGAAGAAAAGCAAGTAGTTCCTTTAATACTGTATGGCTTCTGTATCAAAATAAGCCTTGATATTAATCCCTGGCTGTCTGGATTTAAACTGACATATATACTACAGCTTCAAATACCAGAACATTTGAGTTACCAATGTGCCTTTAAACCCAGAGCATTTATGTGCTTAATCACACCAAAGGACAGAAAAGTCATTATATTCCCAGTGTTTCGCTAATACTGTACTGGGTTCCTTCAAAGCCCAGGCAGTTTTCCTGACATTATTCTATTTTGCTGCAGTGTTCTCAGTGTTCCCCACAGTGATTTGAAAAAACATATTGAGCAAGGTAAATGTCACAGAGCAGTATATCAAGGTTGTGTTGGCATGTTGTGTAAATTCAACTATCTAATATACAAACTGGAGTTTGCACTAGAATTTCACAAAAGGCAGATGACTTCACTTGTATGTGAGCAGATTTTCTTTCTGACAGAAACATCTGGATTCCTAGGCCCTCATCCTAATACAGTTGTCAAACTTGACCAAAAAAAATATTAGTAAATTATAAGGCATCCATATTTCTGGGTTTTATGAGTATAGATGGGATGGTAAAGTAATGGTAACTACAGTGCTCCTGTAGTGGTAGCTTCAACAATGTCACGTCCTAGGTGTACTGTGCACATTATATAACACAAATAGGCCACCAGCTTGTATCTCCTGGTGTCCCTGAAAGTGCAGGAGTACTTCATAAGATGCAGCTGCTCTGCATCAGTTCACTTTGTTCTTTACCTTGTCTTTGTATCCATGCCTTCCTTTCCATCTTCTGTTTCTCACCCCCGTGTGTTGATAGGCACATAGGTGGTTAACAGTGAATGTCCTGCCACACTCAGTGCTGATGGGCAGGGCCACTCTTGGGGTTGCCCACGATAAAGAAGTTACATGTGCTAGAGCCACATTTGTGCCTTATGCTTCTTGCTCCCCTCTGTATCACGTCAGCCAAACTCTGTCAGTCAGCAAGAACAGGGAAAAAACTTCTTTCTTCTCTCTCTAAAGTTCTGCTTCATAAGGTCTTTGGGACAAGGACTACCTGACTGTGAGGAAGTGGCCTTGATTTCTCAGGCATCTTTAGACACTAAAAAGAGCAACTACTGAACATCAGCAACTTCCCAAATATGGGCAGGCAGAGGCAGCCAGAGTTCATCTCACATGGCAGGTATGAAATCTGTTCTCTAAGTAAATGTAAAAATCCTTAGCAGGAGTGGCTGACAGTGGAGAATCCCATGAAATTAACACGTTTCTGGAGATGGAAACCAGCACTACATATGTTCTGATGCTAGAGAATTAGCAAATGAACAGCAAAGAAGATTTCCACATGCAAGGAAATATTGTCATGACCTCTTCTGGCAGAGGAAAGTTCTCAACAGATTTTCATGCTCAGAGTAATGATTCCAGCTTCAAAGGACTCTCTGCAATGAGGCTTCTCACTAACTCATGCTAACCAAGAGGACAAAGCATCCATTTCTGAAATCTCTTGTCCTCTTCAGGTTACTGAAGAACCTCAGGCACAGATTTTAAAACCTGATATAGAGATACCACATCAAGCCAAAATCACATCAATGCCACTATCTTTTTTCCTATCTAAACAACAGCAACTACTGTCAGCCACAGTGAAAAGTGTCTCTGAAGGCAAGCAACAGAAACACAATCTGTAATTTATGTATGGCCACTAATAAAGATGGAAGAGAGTGCCAGCTCCTTTTGGGACTATTTTCTAGAGGTTCTACTTTTCCAAGAAAGTATCTATGCCTCAATCAAAGAAAAAATGCAACAGCTTTTGAAATGCCATCTTACTCTTGTGACAAAGCATGGAGTAGGGAGTCATTAGGACACTGATAGGAGAAATGGGTGTTCATATCTTCACAAGTGACTTGGTCTGAAAGAACCTTGGTTGTAGAAGGTAACAGGTAACTTTCCATTTCAAAGCTATATGCCAGTGGTTAAATAACCCCAGACAACAAACCTGTGAAAATCAAAGACAGTCTGTTACTGTGTCAATTTCAAGAGTGTGCTTTGGGATATTGTAGCTGATGATATGTCCAGTGAGTACCTATATGGAAGGCAGAAAGTGACTGATCTCTAAGACTATATTTCTAGTCCTCAGGAATTTCTGGTTCGATACTCATAAGTTAAAAGTTTTAAACCGTCTCTAACCAAAACTTTGGAAACTGTTTTATTTTAGAAAATGACGTACCATGTTTGAAAGTCATTGAAAGAGCTTGTAGTCGATACATCAGTCAAGCAAACTTTACTTGGATACCAATGAGCCAGCCAAGGAATTTTAAGGGAGTAAAGATGAAGTGCTCCACGGATTTGCTGTTGCTATGAGGTAGATGTGATGTTGCCACTCTCAAAACCCTGTGTAAGTAAGTGTCATAGGGGCTGCAAAACCTACAAAGTGTTGGAACCTCTGCTGTCTGTGCTGTCCTTCACTGTTTTGGCTCCTCCTATGAGGCTGCTTGTGCTTCACTCTTATTCAGGACTGCACCCACCATTTTTAGTGCTACAAAACCAGTGATTTCCCCACCTGTGCTAAATATTCAAGATTCTAACATCATGATTGACTTAAAACTCGTGGGATTTTTAAGAGTCTTAGAGCATTTTAAATTGTTATCTGGCTTCTGGACTTCTTGTTCTGGAGTTTTCATCACTATGAGAGCTGGAAACTTTAAAGTGTTTACTGTGTAATTGCTTGACTGATGGCTGTGACAATAGAATCTGTAAGAGCCAGCAGTACTGGTTTTGATTTGTAGATCCAGTTTTCACAGGGGGGAAAAAATGGCTTCTATAGCCTAATGCTGAAGAGGAACCTAAAGAATTTTACCCTGTTACTCAGTTTGTGCACTGCAGGCAAGAGGTGAATGATTGCAGGCATGGGAGCAAAATTGTCCAATTGCCTTTGGGGCCACACTCAAGTCCTGCAGGGGCCACAACAATTCTTAGTGTGAGCTGGAGCCTCCCCAGGGCTGGGGTCACTTGTGTTGCCCCTCTTAAGGTGCTGTGAAGCAGAGACTACCCCGAGCTTAGTGACTGCTGGCTGGACTTCTGATCTTCCCTGGGTGCTGGAGCTGGGAGAAAAGCCAATATGTCAGTCCTAAATCAGTTCTTCACAGCCCAGAGGGACCCTTGGAGCAGGAAGTGCTGTCAGAAGCTTACTCACCTCTGAGTGATAATGCCAAAACAGATTTCAAGGCAGGAAATGCCCAAGTAAAATCTGCAGCATTCTTAGATGAGATGGTTGAAATGTGCTAATTGTTTTGCATTTTCTTTTTTTAATATATTTTTTTATACAAGTTTCTTTTCGAAATGGAATTATAAAATTTAGAAAGAAAAGGGTTCTTGAAAGCCAGAAAACTATGGTAAGAGGGAAAAAACACTTCATTTAAAAAACACTTTTTTTTTTTAAATTTTGCACACAAGTGCTTAGATGTATTAGTCCATATATACATTTCATCTTTTATAGATTTTTTGCTGAGTGTGTAAATAAGGCCATTTTAAGTTACATTAATCTAGTAATTCATTTTCCAGTTGTATTGGGGACATTGAGATCCATGACATAAGGGGTTGTCTCTTAAACTCAAGGACTGACAAAATGACACAACCAAGGCCAGTGCTGTACATTAAGATGTGCACTGTAAGGCACAGTACAATAAATTTGTCATCGGTGTGACTTGCTGCTATTTACCATCCAAAAAATGCTGGAATTCAGACTTTGGTTCTTCCAGTGCTGGTAAATAAGCTCCATCTACTGGTTGTTGTGCATGACAAAGAGTTAGGACTGAAGACATTATTCATTTATTGCATGAAGACAGTTCTTAGTAATCCATTGGATTGTTAGAGTTGTATTCTTTTAGATTCACTTCAGTCAAGCACTTAAACTTTTGCTTTTGGAATTCCGAGGGACAGCATGGAGAATGGATGCACAAATTTTCTGGCCAAAGTAGGCCAGAATGTTTTCCTAAGGCAAAGGAGGAGATGAATGTACCCAAGATGACTGAAAAATGGGTGCATGCAGACATGTTGGATCAGAGTCCTGGGACTAGCAGACTTCATTCACTGCAATAATGACACAGAGGTCCTGGGGTGCTCCTGATTTGCCCTAGGAAGATGGTGGCTGGGTCCCTTTCAGAATTTCCACGCTCAATTCACCTTCATACCACTCTCAGCATCTCTGTTACAGTTATCCACAACAGCACTATAACTGTAAGGAAATAGTTTGCCATTAAAAGGCCATTAAAATTTCTAAAGTCTTGAAGGAATTTCTTCATTTTGTATCAAAAGAGACCATGAACTTTCCAGAAAGCAAATGTTTTTTTTTTTTTTTTTCTAATAGTATGCTTAGATTTTCCAATTTCATCTGAGCTTGACCTAGACAATCAAAGTTTTAGGTCTAGTAACTAGGTCAGAGGGAAAACAGACCATTAGGATGCAGGTGCAGATGAACCAATCCCCTGTTGCAATATTGCAATATTAATGGGACAGGATAAGTATGTTCCAGGTGAATCTGGTAAGTCTAGGCATGGTAGCAAAAGTACTCACCTGGCTTACAAGAGAGCTTTGTGCAAGATTACATCCAGAGTCCAGAAAGCCAGAGTGTCATAAGTCTCAGACTTCCTAGAAGACTAGTCTTAGCTCTAAGGCCTGACTCCTTCTGCCTTTCTCAATTCCATGTTTACTATCTGATTCACAACAGAAGTTGCTACAGAAGGAGAAACTCCAATTCTAGAATAATCTATTGCCTGTGGATTAGGACACTCACCTAAGAGATGGAAGACACAACTTGTCCCTTCTCTAAATTAGGCTGTTTCCTCATCTCTCAGGTGAGGTCCTTGTTACTGGATTACTACTTGCTTCAAGGCTTTCTGCTGAAATGTGAAGATGCATCACTTGGCTTTTTCTTCTGAGACATCATGCCTGAATAACTTGCATACAGAAACATACCTTTAGTATAGAGATAGATATTTAATACCTTGAGGGAGGTCTCATTTTCTTCTGCTTCCTGTCAGCTACTTTCATCTAAGTCATGAGACTTCTAATGTATTTTCACGCATGTAGCATGTTAACCACAATTTATGCCTTCATAAAAATGTTTACATTTCATAGCTGAAAAGAGAAGCATGTAAGCTTCTCCCTGCTTAGACAGAGTCTGAATGAGTCAACAGCGAAAGACTGAGTTAATGAGTAATGTCACCAAGATACAGGGTCCTTAAGAAATATCTGTTGCCAATTTTAAGTCACAGTTTAACATGGCCCTCATATCTGAAAATATTGTGTAACCATTTAAAACTTTTGGCTTCAGTTTTTGTGTCTGTTGTTATTGGCAAACATTCCTTCTTTAATCAAACACATTGGGACATTATTGCTCTTACACAAGAAGTGCTTAGGCATTATAGCAGTACTCTCTGGACAGTTAAAAAGCATAATTTTCACCTGTGATTAATTGTGCTTTAATTTACATCAATGAGCATTTTTATTTGATGGCTCAGTTCTCATGGTTTCTTTTTGCATCTAATGCCAGTGTGGAGATAATGAAAAACCAAGGGTAGCTGCACCACTGTTTGTTGCTTTATTGTTCCCCACTTGTAAGTCTCTGAAAACATCTTTCCCCTAAAACTTTGAGATGCTCTTATCCCTGTGACCACTAAAAAAGGGTACAGCCCTGCCAGTCCATAAAAGCAATTAACTAAGCAGGAGTGCCTCTTCTTCCTTCCCACTGCCACTACTTAGAGAACAGGGCACTGAACTGCCTGCCAGTCCTCAGTGTATCAGCACCAAAAACCTGAGATTATGCTTGGCAAGTCTTCAGTGGGGCTTGAGGGTTGCACAGGGGAGCCAAAGCAGGGTCATTTCCCCCCTCTGCTTGCTCAGTTTTCCTCACGAGGGGAAGAGAAAACAGGAGTTTCTGCTGCTAAAGGGTGTAGCTATGGTCCTTTCAGCTCCATGTCAACACTGAAGAAACAGATTCATAAATTGTGCTCTCGTCTGCTTCAGTGCAAACTCACAACTGGAAATCATCGTCTCAAAGGTTAACATGAAGATGCTCCTTTCTCTATGACCATTTTGCCTTATTTTCTAGCTTCCTATCACAGCCCAGTTTTTCTGCTTTCTATAGGGAAATGCAGCTGCAGTAGGTGGTTATGAACACACAAATTGTGATGACTGTAGCTCGGCTCTAATGCTACTCTGCCTGGAGAATATTTTGGAAGTGGAGCCATTGGCCAAGACCAGGTAATTTAGTACAGTCATCCTAATACAGTGAGATTGAATATGCAGGAAACTGGAAGACAGAAGAAAGCAAGCTCTTGAAATTGATGCAATAGCAAACCAAAGATCCACAGCTTTTCAGATTTCTTGGGAAAAAACCCAATTCCACCAATGAGGGAGACAACATGCCTTTTCGTTTCTGTGGAAAGATTTCACTGTAGATGTTCTGAGTTCTTGCATTTCTCCATAAGTGCCATATTCCCATGCCTCATCTTTTTCACACATGTACTTCTTTTGTGACATGAAGAATCTGCTCAGCTTCATGTTTTTCTCTCCTGCCTCTTCCCAAGAGGTAGGCTGCCACTTGCTGTCTGTGTATACTCCAAACCCCATCTCCTTCCCTCACAACTCAGTAGCTTTTCCTTCTCATACTACAACAGTCAAAAGACTTCCCTTGGTCAAAGTGTGCTCCTTTGAGTTCTCTGAACTCTTAACATCCTTGTTTTCAAAAGCCACTTCCTGCTTTTTGTTCCTTCTTTTTTTTTCTGGGATTTTTCCATGACACATCTCCAGCCCTTACAGACCACTGGGTGCAAGGGCAGTCATACATTTCTTCTAAGACAGTTCTTCAGTCCTTTTTAAATGGAAGGCTGTTAACGGCAGTGACTCACATAGGCATTTTTCCCTTTTCAGGGAGTTATATGACACCAGCTGTGATAGAAAATTGCTGATTCACTACAATATTAACCTTTCCACAGTACAGCAATTTTATAGCTTTATCCAGCATTCATAAATTTGAAGTAAATAGTTTTTCCTACCTGTCATCCTTAGTTACTTAGGACAAGCTTTGGTCTCACATGAGTTTATAGAATTGTTTGATGCAGGCCTAAATACAAATATGACTACTGCCTAGAAGTGTGGGAAAATTATATGTTTGTGCCAAAATGTGAAGCCTAGAACATGTGAGAAAGAACACAATATACAATGCTCCAGTGCTTTGCATTTGACATCATTTATACAGGTCCAGGAAAAGGTTTCCACAACCATTTCACTTGGTGGCTACTAGCAATGGTGTAAGTGACTCAACAGCAACGCTACAGAGTCCAGCCCAGATTTTTTTTTCTGCTATATGTGCTGTGTCACAATGAATGCCTCACAGAAAATTATGTCTGCTGTAGGAAACAGGTTGCTTAATGCCATTTAAAAAAACTTATTTCATTTCTCAGGCAATGGAAATTTGGAGATTTATTTGCAGGAACATCGTAACTTGATAGGATTAAAAATTATGAGCAGAAGCTGCCCAATATCTCACCTGCAATAAAACTGATGCAATAAAACTTATGTAAACAGATGCCATTCCATGGGGAATGTCTTCTCTCTGGTTGACTTTCAACCTTTCATGACTCAGGAGACACTCATCATGAGACTAAATTGAACCATTATTTTTCTAGTGGAGAAAACTGACAAAAAGGAATTCACTTGTACAAACCCTGTAGCAAACCAATGAAAGAGCTGGGATAGACTCCCAAGGTTTACCCAGCATCATGGAGGAAGGTCAGGTTCAGCTTCCCACTAAGTAGAGGGCTGTGGGTATCAGAAGTGCTAGAAAGTTAAAGTGCTGAGGCTCTGCCGGGCTCCTCAGAGAAGAAGCTGGGTATTCAAGAAACAGAAATATAACCTGTGTGGGAAAAGTGAAAACAGCAGAGAACCTATTTTAGACTGATGCATTATTTGCTCTCTACAATTTTTTTCAGCCCAGAATTCAGGCATAATGGGAGAATGAGTTTCTAGATGAAAAGATTTGTGTTTTAACTTTGCCTGAGACCACTGGGCTGGGGTGCAGGACATGAAGGACTGAGTGAGACGAGGGAGAGACTTCACCTTTTTTCCTACTGCTGATGTGTATTTTGAGAGCTGGCCTTTGTTATGAGGTCAGTGCCTACACAGGTAGACCAACACTTTTTCTTTGATGAATTCTTAAAAGCCTGTCACTGAGTTTTTCTAGATGGTTGGTTTTGTTTTGTGGGCCAAGTTTAGCAAAGGAAAGTGTCTGCTTTTTCACTAGATTGCCTGTAGTTACAGGCTTATGCTGAGAGCGTGGACAAGTATCTGGGAAGTATGGGCCACTAAAGGATGGCTGATGCAAAGCAATTTTTGTTGCTGGTTGAATGTAAATGAAGACTTGCATTTACTGTGGTAAAAGAGAATTTAGGGTTACTGTGGTTTCTTTCAGTTCTGTCTCTTACTTTTTTTTTCCCAGTTACATGGTTCTTTCACTTAGGGGGAACACTGTTCCATTGTTGTGATGTGCCCAAGCAAAATATAGAGCCACTTCAAGGTTGCTTTAATTGACAGAGAAGCTTCTGATTCTTTTCTATTATCCCCGGGCTATAAAGAATACAGCATTACAGTAGAACATAGGCCACTCCCCAGACACTGACAGGACCCTCATCCCAACTTAAGCAGTTGATGGTTCTTACAGCAGGCAGAGTATTTGCACTCCAGGTCTTCTGTGTGTTGCTAGTTCAGCCCAATGGAGCTTTGTGGTTACTGACAAGAAAACCTGTGGAATAGACTCATACCAGATCCTCAGCCTTCCTATATCAGTGTTCCCAGCTCAACATGAAACCAATAATTCCTGCTTAGCTTTTTGCTGAGTGATAGATATGTGTCTGGCACTCACATTTGCACAGCTGTTGCATAATTACATTAGGAATGTCATTACTATTTGTGTATTTACTTATTTGCATGATTTATCACTGAGGTATCTAGACACTCCTGGCCTATCTACCAGAAGATTGGAAATAACACCCTGCCCAAGTCCAGTTTTCTTGCCACTGCAAATATACTTATATAGAAAACCTGTCATGTACTGATAGAGCTCCAGCTAGCTAAGTATTCAGTACTCTTCCTTCTCCTTTTGTTTTGCAAAAGATTCCATCCTCCTTATCTTTAAGTCTTCTTAGCAGGTATGCAAGTCCCAGTTCACCTGTATTTGAGTGTGAGTGACCAGAATCAGGTGACTGAACAGAGTTGCAGGTAGCATCTCAGCTGTGGCCTACTGAATATTCACACTTGTGCTGTGACATTTCACACTGGGAGCACCTAGAATCACATTTTGCAGAATCAGAGAATTGTTGGGGTTTGAAGTGATCTCTGGAGATCATCTTAGTCCAATGACCCTACCAAGGCAGGGTCTCCTAGAGCAGGTTACACAGGAATGTGTCCTGGTGGATTTTGAATGCCTCCAGAGAGGAAGACTTCACAATCTCCTGGGGCAGCCTGTTCCAGTGCTTTGACACTCTCAATGTAAAGAAATTCTCCCTTGTGTTGAGATGGAATTTCCTGTGTTTTAGCTTATGGCCACTGCTCCTTGTCTTGTTGCAGGGCACCACCAAAAAGAGTCTGGCCCCATCCTTTTGGCACCTGCCTTTGAGATATTTATATGCACTTAAAAGATCCCTTCTTAGTCTTCTCTTCTCTAGACTAAACAGGCTCTGCTTCCAGTCTTTCCTTATAAGAGAGATGCTCCAGACCCCTCATCATCTTTGTGGCCCTCCACTGGACCCTCTCTGGGAGCTCCAGGTCTCTCTCATTGTGAGGAGTCCAGAACTGGACACAGTATCCTTTTTCTCACAGCTGCAAGTAGGGCAGCTCATAGTCCGCATCCCTCCTTCTCAGTCACTTCCAAATTGATGAATCCTCTGTCTCTAGCATAGACTGCGATTCTTCATCCCTGAAATGTACAGACTGGGGACTCATCCCAGTTCTATGACCTCAGCTTCCGCAGGCCAGCATTGCTCCCGGCGCTGCCCCGGTTCCGCCGGCGGGGCCGGACTGCGCGCTCGGAGGGGCCGGGCGGACCGGCTCCGGCTCCGGCTCCGGCTCCCCCGCCGCGGGCGCTGCCGGCGCTCACGTAGCCGAGGGGGCCCCGGGAAGCGGCGATCGGGGCCGCACGTAGCGGGGCCGCCACCGCGCCGCGCCGGTCACGTCGGCGGGGCCGGGCCGGCGGCGCCTCGGGGCGATGAAATCGGGCTCTGTGCGCCGCCGACTGTCCTCTCCTCCTCTCCTTGGCTCCGGCCGCCGGCACCTTCCGCCCTCCGCGCCTGTCTCCGTGCACGTGTGAGGGCCCCCCCCGTCCTGCCCCCAGCTCCGTCCGACGGCACCTGCCTCCCTCCCCCGCCCCGGGAGCGGAAAAACTGGTCACGTTTCACCGGGAAAGCAGAGTCGTGGCTGGAAAGCGTGGCTGGAAAGCCTGTCCTTACTGTTCCCAAAATTCTTAGGAAACGCACAGAATTTTCACATCGGAGCAGCTGTCTGTTCTCCCAGAAGGCTCCGTATTCCACTGAGTTCCAGGAGGTATTTTGAGCAGACTAAAGATGTTTATAGTGTGTCTCAATATATATAATAGGTTCCAAAATGGATTTTGTATCAGACACATTAAGTAAGTCGCTGTTACATGGACTTCACACACAGATGTCTACCCGTAAGCGCTCAAAAAAAGTGGCAACCGGAAAATACAAAAAATTTCATTTGACTTGAAATGGTGTAAAGTATTTAAAAATGGTTGCCACTTATTTTTCTTGCTTGGTTATCCTTATATACCATAGGAAATGCTTCACCTCTTAGGCATTCTAATGATGGCTTTTTCAATTCTCATTTATGGTTATGCATAACTTATGTACACTGAAATGCATGTTGTTTCTTCTTTTATTAAAGCATCATCGTGCCTGTCACCCTAAATCTGCTGCTTACTTCTTCCCTGTCCTCATGGCGCTGCTGCTTCTTTTAATTTCTTCTTTATTGTAGCAGTTTTCTTCCACTTTTCCTGTTCCTACACACACTTCCACTACTCATGCCAGCACCCGCGATTTAGCTCATTTCATCACCCAGGAAAGTGAATTAACAAAGGAAGAGTAACAAGCTGGTTTCCTGTCCTGAAAGGAATCCTTATTAATGTGTGTAGGACCTGACTCTCGGGTCTGCTTCAGCTGTATCTGTCTGCATGGATAATTAGTAGGGTTCCCTAAAAAAAAATAAATTTAAAAATAGTTCTCTATTGAGAGAAGATAATCAACCTTATTCACCCACAAAGGTGACATCCCTTAGAGTAAGGAAGTAGGACAAGAGACAATTCCACAAAGGCCACTGGCTCAGTGAAGCAAGCTCTAATTGTAAGAAGACAGAAAGTCACTTTGAATCATGCCAGAGACCAGACCGGATCCTTTCTGCCCCAGATAGGGCAGAAGAAAATAGGAAGGTCTGTGCCTAACACTGTTTTTTTTCCTGCTGTGTATTGGGAATCTAAATTTAGACCTTAATGTATGGATATTTTGCAAATAGTCATCTCAGAGCTCAGTCTGAATGGCTGGACAATGTTTTGTGTTTGGGAAAGAATTATAAAACTGTCACAGTTTATCAATACTTTAGGGTCTGTTAACAATGCACTCCAGGAACACCTGCTTGGAGAGAATAAATTGGTTAGTTTCTGCTTTTCTGCAGGGGCAATCATATCAAATGTTCTAACTTTTATTTCCAAACAGCTGACATTTTTCTCTGTCTTGCCAAGATGCTTACAGAAATCTGTTGGTTTAAGGCTGGTCAGCCCACTCAAGTTTTCACCCTGCAAAGAGAAAGGAAGTATTCTCCATGCAACTCACCATACAAGAAATTATTCTAATAGCTAAGGTGTTTGGTAACAGGCAGGCATTTGCCCAGAGACAGCTTTGGCTTTCTGTTGTAGCAAAATGTTTAAGCTTTTGTCAGTGTTCTTTTTTGTGTTCTCAGAATTTTCTGATCTTGAAAACAGCTAAGAATTCTTGTTAGTGCTTGCTGCTCAGTGCAAGATGCCTATCCTTTATTCCACCACAAATCGTGTTTCAGCTGTAATTTAGAAGTCATAGGACTGGTATGTCTTTTTTAATAGTTGTAGATAATAGTGTGGTTATTGTGTATTCTGAGAAGCACATGCAGGTATGAAGCTTTCCTTGGGATAGCTCTGATGACATTTCTGCATAAAAACACAATTTTTTCAGTGACATTATAAAACAAACCCTCCTCAGTGGAAATATTTCATGAGAAGTCTGTGTGACAATAGATTCAAAAAAGGGAATAAGATGGAGATAAGACTGCAGGCCATAGCTAAAACTGGCTGTATATATCTTCACTCTTTAACTAAAGGTTAAATTCCTCACTGCCCTCCATGGTCCTGTAGATCAGCTAGAGTTACTTCTTGTACCTGTGAAGCAGTTCTTCAGGATTTCAGATCCTGAAGGACCTAGATCTTCAACACAATCAGTAATCTTCTTTAGGGCCTTATATTGAAATTGAGGTTATTCTCTCAATAAAGTAGATAATTTGTTTGGGCTTCATTTTATTTATTTTTTCAAAAGACAATGTGTGTGTGGAGATCAGAGTCTCTCCAGGAAACCATGCCTAGTATCCCCTTTTCTTCTAGGTTTCTAAGAGAGCTGCAGATGATGAAATGTTTATCTTTATCCTCAGGAGAGGAGTTATTGTAAACAGTGAACAGTTGGACAGAACAGAAATTCATGGAGGTGTTAGAGAAAAAGATTGTAGAGATCATGTAAGCCGCAAAGACTCCCATAAGGGGAGTGAGAGAGATGATTTATGGTGAAAGGCGGTGATGCTATTGAACAGTGGGTGTCTAAGTGTCCCCTTGCAATAGAAACTTAGTGGACTGAAACTGCACAATGGCAGCAACTTTCTTCTTCCCAAAGTGAAAAATGCCAACCTAGCTGCAAAGCAACAGCATTGAGCCAGTAATGCAGATGTGAAATCTGTTTCTTCTGCATCAAACTCTAAATCAAACATAACATTCCTAATTCACATTCCAGTGGCTGTACAAGTTCTTCCTCTGTATTAATGTGTGTGTGTGTCAGCTGATAACCCAGACTTGCATGGGTGATAAAGTTTAATGAAAAAGAACTGGTCAAGAACATTTGCAGGATTTATGGCTGGTTCTATTTACCAAATTGAGTTCAGAAGTGGGGAATGAGGTTTTGATATATGTTTCTTCTTTTTGCTCATTCATTTTGAGGCAAAGTCTAAGCTTGCATAATCTAAATAGTTTATAGTTGTGCCAAGCTGATGCTCATAGAGAACTTGTAGAAATGAGTACTATGATTTATGACTAGAGAGAGACATGAATATTCTCTTTCTAAATTGTTTCTAGGCTCACAGTAGGGATTTTGTCTAATTCAGGCTGAATTACAAAGACAAGACTAGAACTGACTTCCTCAGTTTTGTTCTCAGATATTGTATGCAGCCATGCCTTGTAATCCCTTTTATACCCTTCAGTTGGCCCTAATCAGTGTAAAAATAATGCAGTGTCTCAGTGAACTGGTTCAGCTCTCTGAATAACCATGTTCTGGTGATCCCAGCAGAGTGTTAAGGCTTTACCTGAGAACTTCAGTCTTCCTTTAAATCTTTCCGAGTATTTTCTTCCCGAATCTATTCTTTGCTCCCCTAATCTTTTGTTATTTTTTCCCCTTGCTTAGCAGTCAGACAGAAATCTGTTTAATGTAACTGATATAACTGGTCAGTGCTGTCTCAAGGGAGCACAACATAAGAACATGCCATTACTTTTAAAAAGTAAGGGTTCCCTTTTTCCCTGGGGGTGGCTTCCCTTAAGAATAATAGCTGGAAAAGAAAACGTGAAATTATGGAGAGAGAAATGCACCATGTCAGATGCTCCTGGCAGTAGCTCTTATACTCTAGAATAACCTCTCATGGTAGTCAGATTGCTCTTGCTTGGGGTATTTAAGATGGTATTGCACATAACATCAGAGAAGACAGTTTGTTAGCTCCCAAGAAACTGACAAAATGCTGTGGTAGGCATTCACTTCATTTATTCTTATACCATACTCAGGTTTTGGTTTTTTGGGGGGTTTTGTTTGTTTGTTTGTTTTGTTGGGTTTTTTCTTTCTTTTTTTTTTTTTTTGTATAAAAACAGTTTGTAATCAGTAAAATATTTTACAGGGCTTATAGGCCATCTGAAGGATGGAATGAATTCTTCAGAAGTGAAATGCCAGAAAAAAACAGATACAGCTCATATGACATGGCTAATCTTCTTATAAGGTGTCATTCATCCTTATATCTGAACAGTGTGGATTGCAATCAGAAATTTTGGTGAAGGATGATATTGGAGAGGAAGATCTAATAGCAAGTAAATAATTCCAGAGATTTTTAAATTATGTATAACAGAGTCAATACAATAACAAACAGCTGATGCTTCTCAACAAAAAAGAACAGCAGTTCATTTTCTGTGTGCATAAGGAGCGCGATGATGAAGTAGTTCAAATAACAAAGCACTCTGCTTTTGGGACACATAAATGTCCTGTGATGTTTCAATAGGCTGCAAGGCAAAAAGAGCAAAAATTGATGTGTGAGGATTTCATCAGGTGGGGAAAACCGGTGCCTTATGTCTGCATTCCTCAGCACCGCTCATATAGTGGTGGACAACTAGTCTCCCATCTGAATGACATTCAGACATGAATATTTCAAGGGCAAGCTTCAAGGGCAAGCACTTCTCAGTGACACTTGTCATGATCCACTGAAAACCATTTGAACTGCATGGGAGAATGTCAGTGAATTGCAGACTAATGGCATTACTTAGGGAAACCATTCAGCTGGTGTTTGTTGATGAATATTAAATGTCTCTGAATATTCTGGCACTGAACTCTGCCTTTCTTGTGCATGAAGTTCTTCTCCAGTACCAGAGGCAGAAACAGCAATATTCTATATATTTTTATATCAGCTGCAGATTTTTTCTTTAAATCCCGGAGGATGACTTAAATAACAGAATCATAGAATCACAGAATCATTTAGGTTGGGAAAGATCTCTAAGATTATTGAGTCCAGCCATTAACCAGCACTGCCAAGTTCACCACTAAACCATGTCCCCAAGTGTCTCATCTACATGTCTTTTAAACACCTCTGGTGCTGGGGACACAACCACTTCTCTGGGCAGCCTGTTCAAAACCTTGACAACCTTTTTGATGAAGAATGTTTTCCTAATATCCAATCTAAACCTCCCCTGGCACATCTCAAAGCCATTTTCTCTTATCCTATCACTTGTTACTCAAGAAACTGACCCCCACCTCACTACAACCTCCTTTCAGGTAATTGTAGAGATGTAATTTCCTCCTTTCAGGTAATTGAACAGTTTCTAGGAACTTGTATGCAAAGTCACTTGAAATCATTGCTACTTCTCATTTTTCACTCCTTTGGAGACTGGCATTTGGTTGCATAGTCCATTTCTCCAGAAGATACTTCTGGGACATACATTCAGCACACTGTTCTAAAACTGAAACACTGCTACATTTAACTCTTGTTACTGTAAGAAGAGCACCATGCTGTATATTGGGTAGCTGATAGCTGCTAAATTCTAGCATGAAAGTTAGTAATTTAAGAGCACTGGTGTTTCTGAAGAATTATTCTGATTCACATGATAATGGACCTAGACTAGTGTTAAGTTTTGCCTTTGTGGCTGTTATCACTGGTAGACTAGAAGCTTTCACAGATATCACAGAAATTCCAAAATTACTATTTTTTTCAAACTATTTATGGATTAATTTTCCTGTTTTCACACTGAGTCATCCATGCAGGTATTGCATGATTTCAAAATATTTCCTGGAACTGATGTCAATTGGATAATCCAGTACCAAGTAAAGTTATTAGCTGTTGATTTATTTTCAAGTTAAGTTTAATTTCTACTTTCTAAAGTATCTCAAAATCTGTGTCATAGAAAGAAAGAGAGGCCATGGACATTCTTGAATGTCTCTTCATCAGATATGCCATAGCAGATTTCTTACTATCACCTGCTCCACTCTGCTTTCAATTGGGTAATTGTTAACAAACTGCCACTTGCTTGAGACAAGCAGAGCTTGTTTTGCAGTCAGTGGCTCGGGTCTGCAGTCAGCAGTCTGAATAACTGAAGACTCATTTCAGAGCTAGCTGAGTTTCCCCACAGCTGTACTGCCATCTGGCCTGTTTCTGTTACATCATGCTCCATGTCTCATTATTCTTTTCCTATGAGCTGTCCTTGTGTCTATTAACCATCACAACTGCTTGTTTTCCCTTGCCTGGGATTTGGTCCCCTAATCTCCTCTTCAGTTGCTTCAGAATTTATTCAGTCACAGAGTATTTTTGAGCTGACTGAATGAGTATTCCCTTGCCTCAGAAAAAAATGTGACCTCTCCTAATGTTGGTTCCAACCTTTGCCATGCCTTGCTTATATACCCCTCTAACCAAAGAGATTTGGGGTTATACACTCCAGGCAGGCAGTTACAGCAAGGAATTCTGGAAAGATAAGTGGCTGTATGAAATTGCTCCAGAGGGAGTGCAGGAGACAATAGGCTGTGGGCCTCTCCTCCTTGCAGAGGTGTAACAGTGTATTCAAGGTAGCACACAGCAAGCTGGCTGAGAATGGAATTAGAGAAGAAGCTGCCTGTTGGAGGGCACTGATGAGACTGCAGGCATCTGTGAAGAGTGAGTTTGGGGCAAGGAAAGGAAAAATGAACTTTCTTCATTTAGTGAAATCTCAGAGCTGAAGATAGTGGTGAGTTTCAGGAAACTTCCTCCAGCTCTGCTGGGCTAGAGGAAAAAGGGAGTCTCTTAACCCTCAGCATGGCTTCCTTCTGATAAACAGAGACTGAAGAGCCAAATCTCTGGCATCAGAATGAAAAAAGACAGGGGGAGCCAGTAAAGGAAACTGAGAATAAGATAGAATTTTTTTGCTTTTTAAAATATTTCATCATCTCTAAAGCTTGTCAATGTTAACTAGTTTATTGACTGTCATTTTTACAAACTTATTTATCAATTGAAAAGGCTCATGTCCCTTCCCTTGCTTGAAATGTCTTCCCCTGTCATCTGTGCCAAATGCCAGACCGACAATGTGGTACTGAGCTCTAAGTGATGATACAAACATCTGTCAGGATGACTGTGGCATGCTTGCCTTTCTTTTCTCAAAGCAAAGGTCACTTGTACTTACAAGCAGTAAAAAAAACCTAGAGAAAACTAGACTGTTTGCTGTCTCACCTCATGTTTTGAAGCTTACCTCACTTCTGAGTCCTGCTATATAAGATGAACTCTTTTGCTTTGCATCCCCTTCTGTCTTCTGGGCTCTGTATCCTCATGACTAAGCCTTTAAAGTCTTTCTTGCTGTTTTCAGGACTGGAGGTTTCTAGTTAGAGCTGCATATAAAGTTTTAAAGAAAGGACTTAAGGGTACTGTCATCATCACATGTAATCTTGTATAATTCTGTGCCCTTTCAAAATGGCATCAGTTGAAGTAAGCCAGTGAATGTTGTCTGAACATCTCTTTATTTAGCAGGTGCAGGAAACCTGGACAAAAATTTTTATAAGAAAAAATCAAACAGAAGAGGTAAACTCTTCCTGTTACAGGTTTTAAATTCTGCCACAGTTCAAAGCCTTCATAAAAAAGAGTAAGTAAACATGAAACTAGACAGCATTCCTATTACCTTGGAGCAGATAGATACAAAATGAGAGAAACTAATTCTGGGCTCACATATGATGGCCTCAGTCTCTCAAGCCTCTCATTCTCCATGCAGAGGACTCCAGGAAGCCAGTCTGAGGCCAGCTCAGTGTGTCCAAGCTCAGTGCCTGGTGTATGGGATGGCTGTGCTGACCTCACTGGCCATTGTGCTGCCCTTGCTGCCCACCCACGGCACAGGGATTCTCCCTGAGGGGGTGCAGAGCCCATTATCTCTCTGGCTTGAAAACTGGATGATGTTGACTTTCCTTATATATATATATATGCAGCTTGGAGTAGAGCCAGGTCAGTATGCAGTTTATCTCAGACCTGATTTAAAGCTGTAATTTCTAACCCATCTTTCCTATTTTCTCTTCTGCCCATCTCCTGTTTTCTTTTTTTCTGTGGAGGGAGATGCAGTTTTATCTGTGTGATTCTGCATGCTATAGAGTGGTCTTAGTTCACCCTCCAAAATACTTATGATTAACTGAAAGACCTGGAGAAGGAAAGACTTAAGAAGAAATTGAAGAATGTGCTGGTGAAGCTTTCCTTGGTTCTGAAAGGGATTTTCCTATTATGTCACATATCAATCATGACAGACCAGGAAAGTTATGTACAGATGTGTTTGTTAGAAAAATAACATGGGCTAGGTTTGTCATTTCTGTATCAAAGAAGATCTGTGGTGTTACCTTGGAGCAGTCTTTAAAGCCTTAAGAAAGCTTATGTTTAAAGTAGTAAGATGGCAAAAAGAAAGCAAGGTGGAGCTAGTTACAAAGACAAAGGGTAAAGTGAAAAGTAGTAAAACCATCTGGCATAGGCAAAGTTGTGAAAAGCCTGGAGGCAACAGAGCTGGAAAAGTGGAGGTGAGCATAGTCAATCAAATGGTTAGAGGCCCATGGACAAACACTTCGGCAGTCTCTCAGACAAAACATGGTGGTCTTTGCAAAGCTGTGGAGAAAGGAATAGTAAGACTTAAACAGAGGCAAGATATAAGGGAATATGGGAGATGGGATGAGGAAGGACGGTGCCTTGTTTATGTGTAGTGAATAGGAAGATGATGCTGTCACCCCTGATGAGAGGAGGAGGAGATGGAAAAATGGGCAGAAGCTTGAATCTTAGTCAGACTATAATAACAGGCCTGCAGCAAACCCTGAAGTGTTGTCACCATTAGATAGACATTCACCATTCATCTATGTTTTAAAGTGAGTCTCACAATGTGTTTCTAAGGCATAGATTTCCTCATGCCATTTCTCTCCTCCCTGTGAACTGCACAGCTAAGCACAAATGTACTTTTGAAATATCTGGTTATTCTGCCCCATCCTAGATTCTCTATTTCTTATGAACAATTTTAATGAAGATGACTGAGAACATTAAAAGAAGAAAAGATGATCTGTGCTTCTTTTGTAGAATATGAAGTGAAACAGACTTTAAGAACTGAACAAAAAGGAATAATCATAAGAACTGTTCTTCAAAGGAACTGAGACAGGAAAAAATCTGACAGGCAGACAATTTTCTATTGTAATAGACATTGGGCAAAAAGAAATCCTGGAAGAGCATGAGTCTACACTGCTAAGTACACAGAAGTGATAGAAAGAACAGATGAGGGTGCTCAAATTACTTAAAGTCTGTTGTTTTCCACAGGGAAAACTATAAAAGCTTGGGCTTTGACAGATGTACTCATTGTTGAATAACTTCATGGATCTCCAAAAGAAATGAAACAAAAAGAAGAACAAAATTAATGTCAAAGCTATTTCACAGAGCAGATGAAAGTACTCATGTAGCACCATCACAATGTGCATAGAATAGAAATGTGAATATAACCAGCAATCAGACTCACCATGAAGAAACATAGGAACTATAGCATTCAACCGTAGCTCAATGGAATTCAAAAGTTACTGATCAGTATTCTGACCTTCAACATAGCCATCTGAAAATGTTAAGTGGAGGAATAGAATTTTTTTGTTTCTTCATAGACAGCTTTCTGCTCTCCTCATAGGATTCATGTTTGCTGGAGCTGTGGGTTTCAAGCTGTGACATTCTTTGAAAAACTGAAACATAGAATTTGAATTTATTTGAATCCCTCATCTGGTTTGGAGTGGAGATATGAATTTAGATGTCCACATCACTCCAAAGGAGCAGTCTAATCACTGTGTTAGTAGATGTTAGGATTGTCAAAATGGAAGGCAGCTTTTATGATCCTATTTTGTGCAAAGTAGACAAAACACATAATAGGCCCATGTCCACAGGAATTAGGGTTTTGATGCCCTGTGAAGCAAGGGGAGATGAGGACCTGAGGATGTAACAATCCATGTCAGGAGGTCACTTTGATGGGATAACTTTCCTTAGGAGATAGGTAAAAAACTGAACTCATCCATCAAGTCAATTATTCTCAGCAGTCTGAATATATTTTTCTGTTTTAATCTTTTTTCTTCTGAACTTTTCACCTTCATTCTTCAGGGCAGAACTCATCATATTTTCATGATTCTTTAATAATCTACCTCATCTACTTGAGCTTTCCAAGGAGTGCTTTGGCTTTGTCTGTGAATATGTTTGCACTATTGGCATATTTCCTGATCTAATTTAAAACAGGCTAAGAGGATTCTGAAGAGTAATTTCTGAAGGAAGGAGATATTAGCAAAATGCAGAAGCATTTCACAACTGAGCTGGAGATAACAATTCCTTCTGTGTCCTGCCCAGCCTTCCTTTTCCCATCCTTGCCTACAGATTTGGGGGCTGACTCTTAACATGTCTTCTCCATTTCCTGCTCAAACACCTTTTATGTTTAAGGGGTTTGGTTTTTTTGTTTCTGAATCCCACCACACCCTCCTTAATATTCTGTAAACTTCATGCTTCAAAGATGTTCTAGGTATTTCAGATTATTTGGCAGAAAAAGCTCTTTAATCAGCTTTGACAAATGCTCATTTAGACACATTTTTCCATATATTATCCTAATGGGATACCTAAGAGTCAATCCAGTGACCTATTGACACTGCTTTTCCCATTTTTGGAAAATATCAGACTATAGAGATACTGACCGAAAGGCTTGGACACTGTTCATAGCAATGAGCTTATTTGAGCTAATAGTAAATCCATCATCCATTCTTAACATCTGACACAGGTTACTTTCTCTTTTATAGATATTTTCTTTTGAGCATAATTTCTTTTCTTTTTCATCTTCCTTCAGATATTGAGTGTCAAACAGCCATACCTCTGCTTCAAAATCTCTTTCATCTATTTTCTTTTATTGTTTCCTCTTACCACTGCTAGCAGAGAACCTGATGGTCACACAGCATAGCTATTATATATCATTGTGCTTGTATGTCTTGACTTGAAACCTTTAACCTCGTCTCTGCTTTCTGAAAGCTTGAGCATAATACTAACACATCATATGTCTATGATCTAAACAGGCGTTTATCACCAAAATGGTGCTAAAATCAAGAGTTCTTATGAGTGCAAAAGATTTATTTTCATTTCCAGTTAGTTGATTTCTGGAGAATGCTGTGGCTTACACAAAAGAAAGCATGTATTGTTGATGTCCACAATACTATTGAAAAAAAACATTTTTACAATAGTTTCAAAATAGTCTTTAGGTTTTCCAGTTTTCATAATAACATAAATTCATTTTCTTCTTCCTCTTTCTCCATGAAAAAAATGAGAAATTGAAAAAAAAAAGATGTTTTAATATCTAACTCATTAAACACTGAGTTTCTGGGTATGTTTTTCTCCTTCCTCTTTTATAACTTGCTGTACTCTTCACTCCTCTAAATTGTCTTCTCAATGCAATATGTGAACTTGCACCACCAAATCAGATGTTTCATCTGGAGGCTGAAAAAACAGATCTCTAATTCATGTACTGTAGTTCTTGAGTGATCTTAGGATACCTTCACTGGACCTCCTTCAGTTTGACAGTGTTTTTTTGTGCCCTGGAGAGCTCAGACTGGGTACAGTACTCTGGGTGTCATCTCAAAAGTCCTGAACAGAGAGAATAAGCACTTCCCTTGACCTGCTGTCTACACTTTCACTAGTGCAGCCTGGCACACCATTGACCCTCCTCCCCCATTAAGGCATATTGCTGACTCATGTTCAGCTTCTCTGCAAACACAAGTTGCAGCAAGAATTGGTGGCCATGCAATGCAGGGCTGCAGCAGGTATTCTCTGCTCTCTCACCACAGCTGTTTATTTTTTGGTTTCCTTTTCATTACCTAGACTGCTCTTTTAGCTTCTCCACTGGTGGTGGGGCAAGGCAGGATAAATTGTGTCCAAGAAAAAGTTAGTGATGCTGTTGCTTGTTTCTGGGTACAGATTATATGTTATGTGGCCATCTAGTCAATATAGGCTATAATTAGGCATAAAATTCACACTCACAGAGCACCAGAACTGTTCAATTTAGAGAGCTTTTGCAGCAAGCTTAGTAATGGAGGAAAGTCTCCTATAGGCTGTTCCTGTCCAGTTACATATCCATATCTACTCCAAAGCTGCCTAGTTGCTATTTAACTGGAGACACAGATCATGACAGTATTCAGCGTGTGTGCTCCATCTCCCAACACAGCAATTATGTATAACTGTATTGGTGGTGGACACTTCCCTCAAGTTTGTTCTGTCTCTGTCCATACAGCCTAGTCATTTCATGCTGCTACATCTGGCTCTGCAAACCCATTTGTCATTCCTGGACTCACTCCAGAATGGTTTGCCAAGCCTTACACACTGATGCATTTTCTTTGCTGTTATTATGTTGCCACAGTAGTTTATCTGGCAGCAGGAATGACAACTGCAGCAGGTCACTTTAAGGTCATACAGCACTCTGCTTCTTCATTATATAAGGCTGTCATTGCTTATAAGTATTGTCTTTTAAACCAGGTGTAAAGGAGTCTTGACTGTGTCGGATGGCCAGCGCCATTCCTTGATTTATGCTGTGTAGGTTATGTTACAACCTTTCCCTCTGCACTATCCCACAACTGCTATTTAAAGAGATGGCTGCTTGGGACAGCAGCAGAGAAGCTGAGGAATGGGGCCATGTGCTTACCAGGTGGAGATGTCCCAGTTAACATTAAAAGAACATCTCTTAGTTGTCTCAGAGAAGTATTGAAGGGCAAACTGTGATCTGCTGCTTGAAAAAGGGAGATGCTTAGGAGGTTTCTCTAGAGATTTTAGCTGGCAGAAAATACATAAGGAAACGGGAGGCTGATAGCCTCAATGACAAAGATGAGTTGTGCTGGTAGGAATTATACTCAGGACTAAGAAGGAAGATCTCGAGCCATCTGGAAAGGTGGGGTGTGTAATCTTGTGTTGCTTATTAAAATTTTCAGTAAATGAAAATCCCCAAAAGGCAGATGCTCTTTAGGACCTGTCTAACTTGCTGGGAGAATGTAAAGGGAGCTGTGAGACATGATGTTAGCAGGGTTAGAGTCTGCCAAGGGGATGTGTGCCCTGGGATGGTGCAGTGCTGCCTTCCTGTCTGTGCAATACACACAAATGCAGACTGCGGACAGAGACTGCTTTTCACATCAAGAGTGTCTATGTTCAGTTAATATTTCATTGCTCTTTTGCTCCTCTCTGAGTCATCCATTGTTCTTTGTTTCTGGGGCTTCTCTATGAGGGAGTTGAGTCTTGGTGATATTAATTTGCTTTGTTTTTTGGGAGCGAGTGCCATTCAAAACTATTTGTTAGCTTGCTTTCTTTATTCAGTCCAAGTATTGGACTTGTTTCTTCTTTTGTATCTTTGTCCTACATGGATTTTCATGCCTTCTTTTTTGCCTTGCTTCTCTAAAATGCCAAGCATCATCTCCCAAATTGCTATTTATATGTGTGTCCTGAATTATCAACTTCCAACCAGTGGACTGAGAAGTACTTTGTGCTTCCATTGCTCTTATTGGAATTCTGCTTTGTTTAAAAAAAAAAAGAGCTAGATAAATAAGTAATGTGCTCCGTTTACAGAAGTAGAGCTGTGCCAGGAACAATCTGGCTTTTAACTGAATCATCTGACCTTGGTTTATATGGTAACATTCTGGGAGAAGGGACATATGTGTATCAAGACAGATATATTAGTGTTCAGTAAAGTTAGTCATAAAGAGGAAAGCACCACCCCAAAAGCTTACAGAAATGACAGACATGTATATAAATACATATTAGAAAAAAGAGAAGAAATGGAGAATGTTCACAGTATTCCATACCCAAATATAAAGGGATGTTGTAGTTTTGATGGCTTGAGAAGTGATTTTTTTCTCTTTAAAGTAACAACTCTTTTTTTGGAGAAGGATTGCTGATAACTCAGAAACACATCTCAAATGTTAATGCCATTCTGAGGCAGTTCTGACCACGTAGTATGAGCTGGAGCAGGCTGAGTAACTAGGCTGACATTTAACGTGAGTAGTATTAGTGTGGGGGTTCTTCTAAGTACAGCTGTCATCGTGAGCCAGTTCCTAGAGTAGGAGGATAATAAGAGCAGGTATCCAAATAAATCCAGGTGTCAGCTCTGTGGTGGTATCTCAGGCTTGAGCAAGGTCCAGTTGCTAACAGCATGTGTGGCACCACTCTGTTCTCAGAGTGCTGGAGATGGCTTCTCACATAGCTATGTTGTAGATGCTAAGTTTTCTAAAACCTGTAATTTTAGTGAATTGTTTCATCTGAACACACATATCCTGAATATTAAAAAAAAAGATTTGCCAGCTTCTATGCCTATAACAAATGCAGTAAGATTTGGTTCTAGAGAGAAAAGTAGAAAGTATCTCAAATGTGAAACACCCAACCAACACTTCCTCAGGAAGAAATAACGTTTTGTCAGTTGCCAGTCTCTGGAGGGATCGTATATTCTAACAGAGCTACAGGCACTTGTGAAACTCGTGTAGGTGGAAGCAATGGGAGAAATAATTTCCATAGCATTGCCCCACAGCCAACAGAAGAAAGGATGTGTTAATCTTTCAGGATTGGCCTTTTCTTGGCTCAGACTCTAGCAATGATCCAGAACCTGAACAAAACTTGGGGCTTAGAATATGGAGCAATAGACTTGGAAGCAAAAATTTCATTAATGCTTCAGTGATTGATACACTGACTGCAGTGAAACATGCAGCAAATATAGCCCAGGTTTTGCAAATAATTTTATGGGTTTTTTTCAGAGGTAATTTCTAACATTACCTGGGATAACTGCAGAAGTTAATATAAAATTTCAGGAAAAACAAACTGGTGAGGCTTTTGAGCTGGCTGTTGACACATGTTGGTTTTCTTTGCTTACTCAGAGGAGCCAGACACAATGTGCACAGCCTTCTACTCTCATCTTTCAAGTCTCTTTCAAGCTTAGACAGCTTGACAGCATTGTTTCAATACCCGTCATGGGAGAAGCATGCTGCACCTTTTCACCAAAGTGAGTAGGGTTGGTCCCAGGCTTCAAGAAATTAGCTTTTCTGAAGTGTAGTTAGAATTTTAATGAGTACAGAGTAAAGTGTGAAATCAAGGAAGCTCCAAAATATAGGCATAATGAAACAATTCTGTCATTCTGTAAACAACTGATATAGAAGTTACTTGGATTTGGGTATGTCATTATTTTTGGGCAAAAGAACACTGTTTTATGTATAGTGCCTCAGAATTTTTGTGAAATATTCTAGGTGAAATTCCTGGATGATGAAAACCAATGGAATGTCATGGAAGAAAATGAGGTTTTCTAAACTAGTCTAGATGGTAATCTGATCCCTGGAGGGTTTTAATATCTTCACAAATTACAAAAACACCAATATCATTCAACCAAACCATCACTCAGAAAATTAATGTGCCCTAATGGGTCACAGGACTATATGTATTTCCTGTTCTGTCCTTCATGACAAACAAACACCTTAAAATAGTCATAATGTAGATATTTAAGTAGGTTTGTATGTGATAATCAGATTTTACAGGTAAATAGTTTTTCACTATTTTTACAAAACTGAAGAGCTCTTTCCTTGGTGCACAAAGAAAAGAAACTGTAATAAATCAGCTCATGAAAGTGAAGTATCCCAGTGCTGGCAAAGGAACAGATCCTGAATTTATTAGATAAGCTGCAGAAAAAACAAAATAATGTATTTCATGGAGAAATTAGATTACTTTCTCTCAGTACACTTTAAGTAGTATTGTCTTTGTTATTTATGTACAGCCAGGGTGTATGTACATTCATTTGTGCTTCAGGAAATTCAAATGTATATTCTGAGTGCTCATCAAAATTCACTACAAGGAACAGTGAAGCACAGTTGGCTAGAATAATTTTTAAAAGTTCATGGGGATTGATCGAAAACTAAATAGAGGAGGCACCTTAGCCTTTGCTTTTAAAAAGCAATGCACATAAGAGAATTTTGATACTTGTTTCCTTTCTAAGAGGAATTTTATTTTATCTATTGCTGCAGTTGGAAGGAGAAAATATGAGCAAAGAAGGATGGTTGGACATGCAGGGTGTAAGATTAAAGATAAGGCTTGGATATATCATTTGTTTTAGCCAGTGGCTCAATTCCCCATATGTAAAGAGGAGATAACTCCTCTTACCATACCATTAATAATGTTATTGATTAATTTTTTAACCACAAATTAACCCAACTGCAAAACAATCTGTAGCAATAGTGTGTGTCCTGCAGAGCAGCTAATGTTTTATTTCCTAAGAGGCGTCTGAGGAAGACAACCTGGCTACTTTAACAGCCTAAAAGCTGCAATGTAAGGAAATATTTTGCCAGCCCAATCCCATTTTTCCAAATAACAGTGGTTTGATCCAGTGTATTGGAAGGTTGTCTAACCTGAGTGGTCTGAAACAGCTGGTGGCTACATACAACACCATTTGCTGATTTGCCCATTCATTAAATATTTTGTAGGAATTTTTCAGTGGCTGACTCCCAAAAATTCAACTTCCGGAATTCCTTTGGAATTCTTTGCACCTACTCACAATCCCTTATTACTGACATCCTACTCTAAATTTGGCCTTCAGCATAGATGCTCATATGACATGCATTGGGCTTTACAGAGAAATTATCTTCAGATACTGAAATACATAGTGAAGAGACAATTGCTGCTCAAGCATGAACATCTCTAGCTCTCTGAACATATGCAGTTGTCCCAGCTGTTATGTACCCTACTGTGCCCTTGCAACTATGGAAAATTTATAGAAAAAAGGAAGTGAAAGTAAAAATTGGCAATAACTGCAGCACAAGTGATGACAACAATATACCGTCCTGCTCTGTGTTAGCTTCAGCTTTGCTGGCAAAGAAACAGCAAGTTTGGAGAGAGAAAAGGAAAGTGAAACAGAGCAAAAGAGACCATAATTTGTAAGTGGAAGTAGCAGCTTCATCTTTGGGTGAAAGAAGTGATATCAGCTTCTTCTCTGGTTCGAATATGAAGACATATTTTAAATCAGTAAATCAAGGACAAGAGCACATTTAAAATTGAAAGGTCTTGGGTATGTGGAGAATGAGGGATATTTTAAGTACCTATTTACTGTAGGAGGTTTACTGTAATGTCTGCCAAAGAGTATCCTATGCCTCCCATTTGCCAATTAAGGCATCCAACAAAACCAAATTGATTTCCTGACTGCACTGCAAGGTTTGATCCCTGGACAGAGATGAAAATCCTTTTTGCAGTTCTTGAAGATTTATGAGGAAAGAAATTAATGAGGATGTCTTGAGACTTTCTGAACAAGTACATAATTAGAAAACATTTAAGGCATTATGATATCTGCATTCTCCCTGAAGGAATTCAGGGAAGCTAACTAATTAAAGCAAAGAGACTGCCATAGCTCCATTTCAGTGTCTTCTTAGAAATACACATAGGGAAAGCATAAGGTAAATATACAAATATACATGTACCCTCTATCCCTTCTTGCTCTTTTACTGATTATTCAGTAACTAGAATAATAGTTTAACTAGGGAATTGGATCATTGGCACCAAAAGCAATTAAAAACTAATAGATTCAGCTAAAACTAATGATGGAATTCTAGAGAACTGTGTATCATTCTGTCTTCAGTGTGCTTTGGAATTTGAAAAAACTGTAAACTGACAGAACATTTGATAAATGATTCAACAGGAAGTGGTCTCAGTAATTCCATTAGTCTTTCTTATCTTCACTGTATCTGTCATCCAGCTCTCCACACATCACCTACTGAGCAAATATACTCGCTTTGCACTAGTGTGTATGATAGATTGAACAGGGCAAAAAGCAACTGAGGTGCTGTGTTTATTTATATGTTATAAACTGTAATTGATAGATCCTTTTCTGAAAGGTTATATAGACTAATAACAGTAGAAGAACTTTGTCTCCCGGTGCCTGTATAACAAAGAAGAAAGTCTTTTGTAAGATTGTTAAAGGCCTCACGTTACCTTACTACAGACATCTTTTACCATATCACAAAGTCACTGTGAATTTGTGACCAGTTCCTGCAAGGAATTCCAGTTTACAGCTGGGAAAAGGAAATGCTGGCATATCTACAGTAGGGAATAGAGAACAGCGCAGAGATTCCTGGGTTAATTATATCTATGCGATTCAGTGCAACACCTTGATGAGAAACTCTTCAGGAGCACTGAAATGGGAAAGCCATTTTCATGTTGCTTTTTCTGATCCAATAAACCTGCCTCCCAGGAAAAAGCTCATTTGCTTGTGCACAGGGACAGTCTGGGAGCACACAAATTCTGGCAGAAAGCTTCATTGCAACATATAAATATATTTATAGGGGAGAAAACAGTGCCTAAGTAGGACAGTCTGTGATGGAGGTGGTAAGCTCTGTCCCCTCAAGGAGCCTGGACACCACCCCAGCAGTCAAAACAGAAATGTGACAGATCGTGACCTTGCCAACAATAAGCATCAGTTTGTTGTGGCAACACACCAGTCATGAAGTCAGCCAAGGGCAGAATCTCTGAGGAGGTTGCGTCCTGGCCCTTGAACTGGGACAGCTGATTTCACATTTTCTGTATGGAAAACCTGGGAAGAAGAGTCTGTTACCTCCTGCCTACCCTGTCCTTGGACATTAGTTAGCCACCATAATAACTGGATTTATTTTCTTCCTCTTCTGCTCCTCTTCCTCAAACTCAATAATGAACAATTTGATTGACTTATTATAAACCCAAATATTTTCTAAGATGTGAACTCTATGTCTTCTATAAATTGCAGCAAATGCTATAACAAGAGGTTTGACTTTCAGTTCACATGCTGAAATGTCAGCCTAGTTTTGGTCTGTTAAAAGGATGGGACTGCCTTCTAGCTAATGACCAGAATCACAGAATCACAGAATTTCTAGGTTGGAAGAGACCTTTAAGATCATCAAGTCCAACCCATGTTCTAACACCTCAGCTAGATCATGGCACCAAGTGCCACATCCAGTCTTTTTTTAAACACATCCAGGGATGGTGACTCCACCACCTCCCTGGGTAGATGATTCCAGTATTTGACCACTCTTTCTGTGAAAAACTTCCTCCTTAATTCTAGCCTGTATCTCCCTTGGCACAGCTTGAGACTTTGTCCTCTTGCTCTGTCTGTTGTTGCCCTAAAAGATGAGCTCTGACTGTACTGGAGGCAGTAAGAACCCCCTCTGTCTAAGGTAGATTTCCATGAAAAATATCCTTGTTTGAGCTACAAAAGGATGTTGGTTATTTTACATTTTAAAGAAGTGTGATACACTGTTCTTACTTCGTAGTGGCCCCTAGCCAACTCCACAGGGAGTACTGTACAAGGGATTGCTGACAAATTCTCTCTTCAAAAGCTTACTGGTGAGATTTTAGGAAGATTTACCTGCAGGCCCATATTCAAATGGTATCAAATTTTAAATTCATATCTTGACAAGGAGCATGATAACCATAAATGAGAGTTAAGCTCCTAGCCACTTTCCTATAGCCTCAAGTATGCCCTGTAAGTCTGTGCCTATATTATCTTCAGTCACACCTTTCCTTAACCTACATCTTTGTTAGCACATAGATATCCCCATTCTGTTCCAGAACATCCTTGAAGATGCTTTAGCATTATTACAAAAATAAGGAAAAATGTTCTTTAAAAATGCAGCTTATTATACTCTCTTTGCCCTTATTTTTCTGCTTTTTAATTATTTTTTCCTCACTACACCAATCATACATAGAGAATTTCAGCTGTTATACACACAGGAGCCCAATTATGGAAAATGAACTGATTTCCTCAAGAAAACTGTGACTGAGTGACATCATATCACCAACATGTTTGGCATCATGCAAGGGCATTCATCTATCCAAATAAAGTCATGCCCAATAAGAAATCATTTTGGAATGTGTTCCATTTTATCTCTTTAGATTAACACAGTGACTTGGGCTCACCTTTTAAAAAATTATCACGGAGAGATTTCAGAGTTAAGTTTCTTAGCCTGAAAGGAGGTGCTCAGGAGAATTTAATTTTCTGCTTTGTGTTCACTCTCTTGCTGGGCAGGCACCTTGCATTGCCTCAGGGCTGTCTGTGCCCCTGGAACAGAAGCATTGTCCTTTGTGCTGTGCCACCCTCTGCAGTTATAGGCTGTGTCTGTCATCAATAGACCAGGGACCACATACCTTCTTTGTAGCTGAAGTATTGTGACTTCTGAAGTTTCCATACTGATAAGGAAAGATATGAAATACAGCCTAAATAAAAGGTATTTTGTCTAGTGAGAATATGGCTGGACCCTTTCCATACAACTTTAGTCATTCAGTAGAGGCTATTTCCAGCTGAGGAAAGGTAAAAAGTCATCTACCATATGGTGTGTCAGGTTAAAGTAGGTACAGTCTCATCAGCCTTTCAGGGTAAGGATCAGAGCATAATTCATCCATATATCCTCATGTGCATCCCTTACTGTCTTCTATTTAAATAAGCATTGTCTCAGTCTGCATTCTCTTTGCATAGTGTTTTAAACAGGAAAACAACTTTAAGACCCCTCACTGCTTTAATATTTCTGTGGGAGGCAATGATTTGACTTTATTTTTTAAAATTACTCAAGAGTAAGACCTGTAAATAAGCTGCTTGAAATATCTGTTCTTCTCTCACTGAAATAATAAGAATGTCTCCCAGACAACTGGGTGGCAAAGTTGGTCTTGTTTTCTGCTGAATCTGACAATATTTTCTGTACAGAAACCTGGTTTATAATACCATGATCAACTTTGAATACTTATTTTCATCGCTGGTAACCCCTGGGTTTTCATCAGCAGCAGAGGTGATACCCATTTGTATCCAATATTAATTCAAATTCACAGGCACGGATGTAAGACCACTGAAAATTTCAGAATAGAGAGTTTGCACAAAAGCATGATTTTAATACTCATTCAATGCTAACTTCTGGGGAGGGGAAGAACTAATCTCTTGCATTTTAGTTACTGCACACAGGAGGTAACACTAAATAGTCTTAAATATATCCCCAAATCATAAAATCAAGGAGCAAAATAGGTTAGCCTTGCCCTGATAGGTTTTTTCTGAGCCATTGTGGGTACCCATGCTATACTTCCAAAGTTATTCCCATAATAATGAAAGGAAGATTTATTTTTTTTAAAGTGGCAATTTCTGTGTAGCTGCCTAGCTTCTGGGACCTGCAGCTCAAAAAACTGTTGAAAATAATTGTTGATAGTCATGAGAAGTAGCAATACAGCAAAGGACAGAAAAATCCAATATCCTCCCTCACTGCTTCAGGCCTTTCTGAGCTGTGATCAGTTCTTGACCTTCTCTGGGCTGACAAACACCCCTTTTAAGTTGCCTGGCCATGCCCTGCGCCCTTATTTTACAACAGTAGGCACACTCATCACCAAGTGTATGGTTTCATGTGAAACCACAGGAAATGGTGGTTTTAGCTATTTTAAGCCGGAAAGTGGTCAGTTTTTTACAGCTGGTGTGATTTCAAGAGACCGCAGCAGGTAAAAAAAGCTTTTTAACTTTCAGGGCTGTACCTTAAGCTAAAATATCATAAGCCACATGAGGACCCCCAGATTCATGATTGACAGTAATAATAATTCCTACGTTTTTGGCATCTAATTTGTGATTTATTAATACCCAAGTTGGGAATTACTGACCTTGGCAAAACAAAAAGTTTGTTAATTCAGTCAAGGCTACATTTCACATATTTTATTTGGCATTCTCCCATAAGCTGCAGCAAATCAAAGGGCAAATCTGGAAGCAGAAGGAAGACACTCTCACTCACTAGTTAATTGAAACTTTTTTCGCATTTAGCAACTTCTGGGGCCCTCTAGCCAGAAATTTCTCTGAACTCAAAGCTGGAGGTGGCTTTAGGGTTTGTTGCCAAAAGTTTGCACAGACGACTCTTAGTGAATTGGTGACTGCAGAGCTCCGGTGGACGTTCGGAGCCCAGGGTGGGCTCCTACCTCTACACAGGCTTAACAAACCTGATCAAAACCTTTCTGTTTTTTTTTTTTTGTTTGTTTGTTTTTGTTTTGTTCTGCAGTGGAAGGCTAAGGAAAGGGACGAGGACAGGGACAGTGCAGCAGAAGGGAAGATGGTTCCAGGAGATGGCCCCCGACGTTCAGTCCCAGGCGGCCGCGCTCAGCCGGCCGGGGCTGCAGCGGAGCTTTGGCTCCCGCCGTGTCCCCAAAGCGCAGCCACGGGCAGCCGGCGGCTGCTGGCGCTCCGGGAAGGCGGGACAGCACCGGGGCTCGCTGGCCGAGCTCGGGAGCCGCCGGCTCGGCGGGGTCCCGGTGCTCCGGGAGTGCCTCAGGACGGGCGCGGCGGGAGCCCCGCCCCGGCCCGGCCCGGCCCGGCAGAGCGGAGCGGAGCAGGGCAGGGCCGGGCAGGGCCGGCTGTGCCTCTGGGGGCGGGCTGAGACATCGCAGTGACCGTGAGGGGAAAGCGCCGACTGGCCCTGGCAGCGAGGCACAAAGAAACTTTGGAGACCTTCAGTGCCGGGCAAGGGTGAGTGATTTCAACTCTTCTGTTACAGGGAGGAGGATGCTGTGGGTGCGTTTTCATGGTCTGAAGAGTGCAATGTTAATTTTGCTTATTTTCACCAGTGCAATCCCAGACGTGTTGCTCTGATAGAAAACCTGTACTAACTTGCTAAGAATGGTTTTCAATTTGCCATTCTGGGGGTTGAGGTGAGATAGGAAGAGAAGAAATTGTTTCTGGTGAGCTGCAGCAGTGTCCCAGGTGCTCAGGTGTGATCCTTGTCACCCTGAGCATGGTAGGAACAGGTGAGGAAAGAGGCTGTCAGTAAAGGCAGCTGCTAGGACTCCTGCCCCACTGCTTTTAGGGAGCAGTTTGTCTGTGGCAGAGTTTGGTGCAGTTCTGCTAGTTGAATATAGAGCTCTTGCTGGTCTCAGTTGGATGCTTTTGCTCCAAGGCCATTTGGGACTGGCTTAAAGGCCAGTGCAACATTTGCTAGCAGTCATGAGTAGCCAGCTTCTAGGTGAAATGTATGTACTCTGTGTTTGGGGAGTGGGGTAGAAGAGGCTTTCAGGTCCTTGAGACCACTTTTTAGATTAACATAGGCTGCTGTTGGAAAAAATATTTTGGAATCTGCCTGCTGTCTTCAACCTTATAAACTTCTTTGTAGGTTTCACAGAATGAGGTAGGTCCTCACTTGCACTACAGTTCTGAGGATGACTCTCCAAAATAGAGTACTAAAGTGTAAAAAGTATGGGTTTGTGTATGCAAGTGGCTTCTTTTCAGTGGTGAGAACTGAGGCCTGACTGGGTAGTGTTTGAACCTGGGATGCCACTGATCATAGCCAGGTCTGGACTGAGGCTCCTCCAAAGAGCCTCACACCTTAAATTCTAGTGCTCCCTGTCATCTTCCATTTTCTTTGCCAAGATCCATTTAAGCTAAATTACAGTAAGGTTTTTGAATTATCCTTTTGTCTGTGCTTGGTTGTATAACTGTGAGCTTTAACACGTATTGAATGTTTAAAAGCAGGATACTACCTTTCTGCAAAAATGCACCTGTCTGCATAAACACCTGTGTTCCTGGATTTTCTCTTAAAAATAAGGTCTTTGTGGTGCTGTGGTTAGGGTAATTAAGGATTCCCTACTTGTATGAAGCTTAGGAGCTCAAATTGCTTAGCACTTCATGGACTCAAATCCTGTCAATTGACTTGAAATACCAAACTTTGAATGTGTCATTTTCAGATGGGGATTTGGCTCCTTAAAAGCCATGATATCCTGAGACGTGTTGCTACTTTATTATTGCTCAGAGAATTTTAAAATCCTCCCTTGGTGCTTTTGTCCAATGACCTTACCATGTAGCACTAAGGCTAACTTTCACTGAAACCAGTGAAAATCATTCTGTTAACCTCAGTGGTAACGGGCTTAGCTCTTCTGGCTCGTAAAAACACTCAAGAGGATTATCACTGTAGAGACCAATGACATATTGTAGCTGTAAAACTCTCAATTCAGACCCAAAAACCTTTTGGGTCTGCACACTGGGCACCACCTTAGATAAAAGTTGTTTGGGGTTTCCCGTGGTGACATTCTCTTGCAGCAAAGGTGGAGTTTGTTGCAACTTAAGGATTTTTAGTTCCTCAGTGAGGGAAGCAAGGAAAATAGGTCCTTATGTGTTTTCTTATGTAACCTTGAAATCACACTAAAGAAATTGAATTTTCATTAAGATATCTCCCCCCCTGCATTCAATTTTTTTGCATTCTGGCCCTGAAAGTTTCACTGCTGTCTAAAACTCCTGACTCCACATGGGTCAACCTCACTGGAGAAAAAAACATGGGTGTGTGACTTTTTTCACCATCTCAGTGAAATTAATGAAATTGAACTTCATTGAAATTGGTCACCAGCTTGAACAAAGATGTGAATGCTTTAGAGAGAGAGATATAGAAAAGTATGAGGTGCATCTCTGAGATGATGAGGATTCTGGTTGAAAGGACAAAATTCACTGGACTCCAGTTTCTCTGACTGGTGAACCTGTCTGTGGGCTTTGCCGCTTGCATGGCAGGAGCAGATGAATCTCTCAGGTGTTATGTGATGGTGTGCAGCCAGACTAAGGGTCTTAGCAGGAGGTTCATGGACATGAATCAGGGTCTTGTTACTTAAATAATTTGAAGTAGTGCCATGCTCACAGCTGTCCCTCCATCCCTAGTTTGGTAAGCACTTCTGCAGTGGTCCTGAGGGATAGCATGCGTCTGTCCCCAGTGCACTGCTGCTCTGCATGGCTCCAACACAAGCAGCACTGCCTCTGGTCCCTCAGTGCACTGCTGCTCTGGGTCCCAGTGCACTGCTGCTCTGCATGGCTCCAACACAAGCAGCACTGCCTCTGGTGCCCAGAGCTCTGGGTGCTGCTTCCTGCATGCCAGCAGCTGGCTCTGCCTTCAACCTTGCTGTGAGTAGAGGTAAATGGCTTATACAACTTGGGACATTTCCAGCTAGGAATTAATATTTTTGTCTTCTGAGTGTAATCACCCAACATGTCGTGTCTCCACAGGGCCTGGAGAGCACCATCAGTCAGTTGGTGCTTTGGCTGAAGTGTCAGTATTAAAAGGATGGGAATAAAGCTTTGGAGGTGTGTGAAGTGGTGGGAATTAGTGGAAAGGTTTGCATCTTTCTAGAAGCCAGTCTGTTCACTGGCAAGAAAGAAGATACTGGTCTGTATTTGGGGGCTGACACCATGGTTTTGATGAAAAGTAGAAAAGATTCTGGTCTGATGTAATTTTCTCTCTCCAGTTGTTTAGGTAGTCCAGCCTCTCCACAGAAGGACAAATGGACAGTAGGGCTGGCATAGCCCAGCTAGCTCCTACTGACTTAAAAGCAACCAAACAAAAAAGACTCAGAGAACCTTTGTCTTTGAGGAGATAAGTTACATAAATTACAAATTTTTAAATAATCATTTTGCTCTGCTGATATTTGATATTGCAGAGTCTGTGTGATTGTATCTCACTCTGACCTTGCTGATGGTGAACTTGGAAGCAAAGTGAGTTGGCTTGTACAAAATTGATGGTGTGTTTAAAGGTGAGCAGTATTTATGAGCCATATTTGTTGGACTAAATCCATGTGTGGAGCACTGTTCCTTATATTACAGTATCTGTAAAATGGAAATATTTTCCTTCCTTTGAAACTTGCAGCAGGCCAGCTTGTAAGTTGCAAGACTCTTACCCAAAATTTTTTCATGGATGGTGGTATTTAAACATCAAACTTCTTAGATGCTTACAGTAAAATGTGGCAGAAAACAGGTGTAACTGTAATGCTTTCTGTGAATCATCCCTAGTCTGACACTGCCCTCTCTTGGAGGCCATCAGTTGCTTTTTTTTTTTTTTTCCTTCCCCGGAGTGAGGGCTTGGTTTTCCCTCTGGAGAAATCACTAGAAAGTTTCAAAATAGTTCAAGATACTTGCTGCTATGTTAATCCTGGGGTAGACAACTGTCTTCTAGGTGTTGAGGTTTTTTCTTTAATTTTTTCTCTTCCTTCAGAAACAAGGGAAATTGCTGGAAGACTAGAAATAAATCAACCTTTTGAAGCATTTGTTTTGAATCTATCAAAACAGGGTAGAGTTCCAAGGAGCCAAAGGGATATAGATAACCAAACTTTGGGAGGGATTTCAATGTCATAGGATGTCAATGCAATAGGAAATCTTACTCTGTGTTAGTATGCAGTGTCCTACATCTTCTAGCTGATCATGCATGATGATTTTGAATTGCCTTCTGCTTAAATGTTTCAAGTAGCATCTTTTTAGTAATATGACCAGGGCAACAAGAAGGTATAAGGACTAAAAGTTTTCTTTAGCTAAAATAATTCTGAAATATTTGTTTAAATTATGCTAGGTTGACAAATTGCTTCAGACCTGGTTATCCAGCCTCATTCTGGTGTCTGAATGAAATAATATATATTTTATTAAACTATCAAGTTTTTAAAAAAAAAAATTCCCAGGTGATTTAACATGACACAAACTTGGTGTGGCTGTGAACACTTTGCTATCCTGCTGTTAAAGCCTGACTTGACAAATTTTGGTAAGTAACTTATTATTTGTTTCAGGGAGAAGAAAAATTTGAATGTTTCTGCTGGCCTAGGAGCAAATCTATTTTACTTTACTATAATACTGCCCTGAAGCCTGATTTTTACCTAATTTCATGGGATATCCTGAGATCAGAGGAGAGATTCTTGACGTTCTGATCCATATTCCTGAGCAAACCAACATGTCCTTGACATGGAGAGTAAACCAAAAGGCAGGAGATAGTCAGACTTGTAGGAGGGAAGCAATCCAGACAGAGCTGAAGGCAGCTCGAGGAGGCCACAACAGCTCCAATAATTTTACTTCACTTGTTTTCAGGGGCCTCTTCTCAGAGTGAGCCTGCCTGCTTTCAGGCTGAAGACTTCAAGGGGCTAAATTAGTTTTTTGGTTGTCTGTGGTCACATTATTGGGCGCTTAAAAATAAAATCCTGGAAGCTTGGGATTACCCCAGATCTTGTGTCTTTGCTGAACAAAGGTTCACTCAAGCCTTTATCTGTCACATATTCCCAACACTGTTCTTCAGCTCTCTGGATGTGTGTTGTTGGTTTTGCTACAGCAATTCCAATGTAGAAAACTCTTTATCTTTTCCCAGGAGAAAAAGGAAATTAATTGATTGGTACTTGTTGCCTCACCAAGATCACAGCAGCCTTCAAAACTATCCAGCTTTAAAAAGAGTATTTTGAATGTCTGTCTCTGTGAAGACTAACTTTTCAAGGGTGAAATAAGTTCTCTTCTGTCTTCTTCCTGTGCAATTAATAATTCCTCTGTCTATTAAGACAAGAAAGTGCCCGATTTTTTTTTTCTTATTTTACCCCCACAAGTGGATGTCTGAGAACATTCTGCCATGGTGGTGGGAGCATGTTCCTTCCAGAGCCTGTAGGGGGTGGAAGATTATTTTGGCCTCAAACCTCAATTCAGAGGTGCTGGATAAGTAGCCACTCTAAGAGCAGGAGTTTTAAGATCATACTTCCCTAAGATGCTTTAAACTTCCAGCTATGGTGGAACAAATCCTTTAAGTTCAGTTGTTCTGAACCCCGGCTAACACCAAAATTGGAACAAGTGCTGTTCTGATTTGATGCAATCTAGAACAGCTGCTGGAAAATCTGGCTTGGGCTTCTAAATTGTGTGGGCTTCAGGTGCTTGTAGCCACCATGGTATTTCAGCACCTAAAATGGAAATAAGTAGTCAGCCAGTTTTTGGTAGCATTTAACACATCTCACTGCATTTTGAAGACTAGGAGAGCTTGCAATGGTTTATATAGAGATATCTTATGTTCTTCTAATGTTTTCAGATCTGGGGCTTGTGGCTTCTAACCAGTGAGCTCTCAGCATGTTTCATGTGAGACAAGTGTTTAAATTTTTTCTCTTGTCCCCCCTTTCTTGCTGGAAAGGAAAATCATCAACACAGGAAGACCAGGGTGTCTTTTAGCTCCCACTCCATTGATGTGCTGGGGCTGGTTCAGTGGCATCCAAGTTCTTTTTCCTCCATTGCCCTCTTCCACTTGGGGACAAGGAGCAGGATGGAGAGGACAGGAAGGGAAGCAGCTGGGAAAGGTTGCGCTGGGAGATACAGCAGATGAGGGCACAGTATTGTGCCTTATTCCCTTTGGTAGTACAAGGACAGCACATAGGTGCTTTTGACCTTTTGAAAGGCAATGCCCTTTCATTCTCCTGAGTGGAGAATGGTGATAGAAGACAGGGTTTTATGGGGTTGGAAGGTAGCTTAGTTGGAGGGCAGACTCCTGTGAAATGTACTCCTTGGCATCACTGCCCCCAGGGGCTGTACAGAAGATTTCTGCTGTGATTTGAGACTGCAGGGTTCCCTGTATGAGAGAGCAAGTGACAGAGAGGCAGTGTCAGTGCAAAGACTGTTTCTTATAAAACTAAAAAAAGGCAGGTGAGGAGAGGGATTTGAGTGGGGCACAGCTACAGATTGTGCTGTGAGATAAAATGTGACACATCATTTCCTGCACAGCCCCTGGTATCTAATGGTCTGGCTTAGCTCTGGCTGCAGTCTGTCCCTCTATGAGGTATTCAGGCTCTTTCCTTTTCCTGCATATTGTCAGGACTCTTATAAGAGCCTAAAATCCCTGAGGTCTCTGTCAAATTGGGATTGGGACCGGGCAGATATTTATTTTAAAAGGGAAAATAAAACCCAAACCCTCTCTGTTAAGTGAGGCAAGAAGGGCAGCAGAAATTACTGAATAATCTGCTTCTACTTCAATGATGTAGTAAGATTATTTTTTAAAAAAACAGGGTTGTTTTTTTTTTTTAAACCCAGTGACCTTTTTTGATGTCAGACTGCAGATAAAACGTATCCAAAAATCCTAAGGCAGTGTCTTTAACAATGATGTTTCACACATGCTCCAAAAACACCCATAAAAACACATGTGAAGAGTGGAAAGTATTTAGTTTTCTCTCTGTGGTCTCTGTCCCTGTGCATGAACAAATCAGTCACCAAAAGAGTAGTAGAGTCAATGACATTTTAATCCAATTGATCTGTGATCTAATTTGCTTCTTGCTCACCTACTGTAGTGACTCCAGTGTTTGTGTGGCTGGGGTCAGCACTGGGCTAAAAGAGTATTTGCAGTGGCTGTTGGAGGGCCACATCCAGGCTGACTGGCTGCTTCCAGCCAAAAAGGGTCCTAGCTAAGTTCCTCCTTTGCTCTCCCCAGCTGAAGCATGAATCTGAAAACCTCATTTTCTCAACTGCTAATTCTCAGGAAGTGAGTTGGGATTTTGGGATCTGAGGTATTTCCCCCTTCTGTGAAATTTGATTGAGATCTGCTAGCTCAAATTAGTAATTTTGAGATTTGAAAATACTAGCAGCAGAGATGAACAGACTGAACAAGATATACCATGCTTTCTTAGAAACAAAGGAAAAAACTAGCAGAGCTCAGACATCCTCTTGTAAATGTTCTTTTTTTAGTTTTACTGGAAGTTGAGAAATTAAAGCCATTTGACTCTGACATACATGCAAATGCAGAACCAAGCTTGGAAATTTGTGGGAAAGGTGAAGCAGCCTGTTTGCTCGGCCTCTGAAGCTGTTCCCCAAAAGGTGGCAGTCTCTGCTAGCAGGAATGTGTCTCTCACTGGCAGATGCATGCTTTTCCTTAAGGTTCATTCAGTTCAATGTTCTGCATTGGTTGGGTTTTTTCCCTTCCCCTCCTCCCTCCATAACCTTTATCTTTCAAACGAGACCAGCAGCCTGTATATTTGACAAATATTTGTCTAGCACTGTAAATGCACACAGACTTAAAAATGACCTTTGAGTTAAACCAGAGCAGATTCCCACACAAAAAGGAATTAGTTATAGTTAGGCTTTTTTCCCTAAGCTGTGTAAACAAAAATTATTAGAATGCATGCTATGAATGCTTCATCTCTGCATCTGTGACTGGGCTTCCACAGCTTTTTAAAATGTCGTCACAGCTACAACCTTTCCCTAAAAAACATGCCAAAGGCCTAGACCAGTACTCTTCAATTATAAGGAATGCTTCCTGGTTTTTGCAGTGTTCACTTAGCTTGGGCTGAGACTGAAGGACTTCAAGCTGTCCCTGTGCTGTAATTCAGACCCTGTGGAGCTGGGACTCTGCTTGCTGATGTTTTTCTAGTGGAGTTGTATTTACTTGCCAGCCTGGACTCTACTTCTGCACAAGCACAATTGTTCCTGAACCACTGCTGGGTCTGAGAGCAGCAACAAGCCTTTGGATCTTCCTGCAAGATCCAGCCAATGGTCATTATGGGACAAGGGGAATGCATTTCATACTCTGATCTTTCCACTTCCTTACGCACATGACTGAAGAGCTCAGTGAACCTAGGGAATGGAATGGAAAATGTCTGCAGAAGCAGATAATTCTGTCCTTCCAATTGGGGACAGAAACCCAAGTTTACCTCTTGGGACAGTCAAAGGCATGTGCTGGTTATTCCTTAAAAACATATGGAAAAATAGACTTTCCAGAAGGGATCTTTTGCACTTAAAAGTCTGACATTATATTTTAGGTCTTTTGTAATTTAGGGTTAAACTAACAAGTGTATTCTAGAGACAGCTTCACTGGGACTGAGCTTTGTACTGTGCAGGCACTCTAAAGCAGTTTTGTCTTTACAGCATGACAATTTCTATACCAGTTTGGTTGGACTGAAAGGATCTTCATAATAATAGTAATAATAATAATAATAATAATAATTCAAACTAGCATGGTACCATTAGAAATTGGATTAAACTAATCTGTTTGTCATTGGGCCTGCTCTCGGATTGTCTTCTCTTCTTTGAAAAAGAAATTGCTTGGTTAAAAATTCTGACTCAACCTCACTTAAAAATTATATGACTTGGAATGAAAACCTGGAATTCCTGGGATTTTTTTGGTGCACAGAGAGTTTGGGAGTGTGGTACTAGTTTGTTTTTAAGAATGCATTTATTTGTTTTCCAGACCCTGTGGAAGTGATGAGTGTAAAACCCACCTTGCCTCACTACTGATCTTTGGGAGGGCTTTGGTTTCCCTGTTGCCTGCATTAAGGCTTCAAAAATGGGATAAGTAGTCAAAAGCCATCAGCACAGAAAATGTCTAAGGGCATCTGATCCACATGAAGGAAGGTAGATCAGAGCTAGAGAAGATTCAGATCACAGAAACAGTAATTGTCAAAGGCACCTACCACCTTCTGTACAGCAAATAGGCTTGGGACTTCCTTTCTTGGGAAAGAAGCTACTGAGAAAGGATGGACAGCAAGGAAGGGATTTTCTTGCTGCTGCTTATAATCGTAGATCCAGGGAATGTGTAAAATTTTAGTGGGTTTGGGATTTAAAGCAAGGGAACGTGGTTTATAATGTCATCTAAGCAGTTGTGCAGAGGATAGAGGTAGGAGAACTTCACATGGGTTCAGGAATGTGGGATTAAGGAGTCTCACAGGAGACCTGTGAATTGTGCTGATCCTGGCACAGTGAGGTGTCATCACATGTTTGCACTAGTCTTGCTTTTTCCCCCCATCATCTGGTATTTGCCAGGGTCTGAAACAGATGCAGAGAGTGATGTGGCCAAAAGATGGGCCCATCTACTGTGTGTGTCAGTGATTTTTAAATGCTTCAATAACTAAATTTCATGTGGATAAGAATCAGTTTGAAAGTTTGCCTCTTTGTATTTAGGCAATCATGACTTCTAAGTAACTTTTCTCCTTTCAAAGAAATATTTCACAGATGTAGAAAGAAGTTGGATGACCTGGATTGTTTCACAATTGATGTAGAATTTCCTTCCATTTTTTTTACCCTTTCCCCTCTTGGCTTGGCACACTGCAGCTTCTCACTAGGGACCAGATTCTGGGAGATGAATATTCTAACTTCCACAGAAAGTTTCCTGGAGGCATTTGGCAGTGGAAAAAACCTCAGGTTTTTTTTTTTTTTTTTCTGTTAGAGATGGGTTTGTTATTTTTTTATCTTTTTTTGGTAGTTTTTAATTTATTTGTTTTTTGAATTTTTTTGCCTTTTTTGGTGGTTTGTTTTTGGTGGTGTTTTTTTTGTTGTTTTTTGGGGTTTTTTTTGGTTTTTGGAGGGGAGGTTGTTGTGAGGTTTTTCCCCTCACTCTTTCTTTTTTTTTTTTTTTTTTTTTTTTAACTGATCACATTCTGGAGCATTTGCTTTGTTCATACCTGGATTACACCAAAAACAAGGAAAAAAAGAAACCTACAGGGAACCTCCAAACCAGTAGCTTGTTCCTCTGTGGACAGAAGTAACATGACCACATTGGCCCTGCGCATGTTGCATAGATGTTTAAATGCAGACAAGCTGCCACTGTCATTAAAATAATTCATAAAAGTGTTTCAGTTAAAGTTTTTCAAAACTCTCATTGTCCTTCTTTCCTCAGTTAAATTTCTGGGGGTTTCTGTCAGCTGCCATTGGGAGACCCATTGAAACACTGGAAACCTCGTTGGTTAGATGCTATCTAAACTTACTAGGAGGGTGGAGTAGTCAATAATCTTTGTTCTGAAGATTTTTTGTGTAAATTGGATGAAAATGACCCTTCTTAAAACAATAAATAATCCAACAGCAAACTAGCCCTGGCATAAGACATTATAAGACATTAATAAACTAAAGTAAGTATAACCTTTTGTTGTTGTTGTTATATTTTTATAATCTACTAGGGAATAAATTTCCTAATCAGATAAGGAAAGGAATGAATGTTAAATACACATTGCTTTAAAATAGACCTGGAATCTTAGTTTCTTTGGATCTCTGTTGCAAAGACGTTTGGATCAAAGCTTATTTCTTTAATGACAAATAAATTACATTAAACACAATTATATGCCTTTCATGAAGATTCAAAGACAGAGCTTGTCAGCCATGCAAATATTTTGGCATATGCATTACAGGTTTCTTCTGGGCTGGGCAACCTCTAATTAAATTTAAGAAATGAGTGGGGGAGAATCATATTTATAATAATAAAATCACTGTTTCAGAAGAAAAGGATAGGAGCCTGTTTACTGCCTTCAGTGGGCTTTAGATCAGAAGCAAAATTATCACAGTTATCTCTAATGCCCTTAAAATTATTATCATAAACTTCCTTTTCTTCTCTTTGGTATCCACATGGAAGATCTTGTAATCTCTGCTAATTTTGAGGCAACAGTTTCCCTGACTTTATTAGAGGCTTTCCAGAACTGTGTTAATGAAACAATGATACATGACAGGTTGGGTGTTATGGTCTAATAATGATCTGCCTCAGAGGTTAATGGCATTTGGCTCGCAGCCTCCGAGTAATAGGTGGTGTGTGCACTCAGTGCCCAGGTGTAGCGTTGTTAATTCACTTTGGTTTACTCCAGGCCCAGAGGAGCCTGGTATTTGAGAATAGCAAGGTTTTGCCAAATGAGAGTAACACATCTCAAAACAGAAATGGGATGAGAGGAGCCTTTCCCCTGCTCCTGCCCAGGCTGCAGCCTTCCCTTCATGCCTGGAGCCCTTCTCCATTCCCTGGAGCCCTTCTCCATTGCCTGGAACCCTTCTCCATTGCCTGGTGCCTTCTCCATTGCCTGGTGCCTTCTCCATTGCCTGGTGCCTTCTCCATTGCCTGGTGCAAAGCTGGAGCTGGGCACAGAGCTGTGCTGTGCTGTCCTGTCCCCCTGCCCCTCTCTCCTGGGGAGGTGGTAACCTAGGCCATGCCACTTCTGCTACATGCCTAGGAGAGCTCAGCTTTGACAATTGAACCTTGAGGACAAAGGAGCTGAAAGGCCACGGGAAGCAGGTGACAGCAGCCTGCTCACAGGCTTGGAGGCTTTACAAGCAAATTAGCTTCAGCCATAGGGTGGGAATGTACAGGGTGGAGGCAGAAGCAGAATAGCACGAGATGGCACGAGGCAGCAACAATGGTGATGCATGGTTGCATGCACCAAGGCAGGGTGCATTCACAAATGTTACATTTTTTCGTTCTTATTTGACTGTTGTTACTGCAAAGAGCCTGTGAATTCTGAATAATATGGATGTGTAATTAGCTCAAACCTGGAAGAGAGGCAGGAGGCATTTTGTTTAGCTGAGGTATGCTCCCTATGGAAGAGAAAGCAGCCCAGAGGCTCAAGAACAAATTTTATATACAATTTCCTTAGGTTAAAATTCAAACCCTCCCCCAAATCCTTCTATAGTAGAAACACGGAAACTGAAACACCTACTTATTGCATTAACACAGCCAGACAGTCCTGGGGGTATGAAATAGAGCACTGAGTGCATACACTGCTGGGTAGATGTGATGCAGACTCTGCTCTTGAATGAGACACCAGTGCCTGCACTCTTGATTTTCTGAGCTGCTTAAGGAACCCAAGCACTGCCCTGCATCTGGTAGAAAAGTGCCAAGAAGAGTGAATACACGTCTCGTTCTCACCTGATGAATTTTGCTTGTGGGTAAACAGGCCCGGGATCCCAAGCACTCATTTCAGAGAATACAGTTGTTATCACATGGACTATGAGGAGAATGAGTATTTCTGTACTTCAGTTGCTTAACTAAGAATGACTTTCAGGGTGACACGTCTCTGCTGTTTGCACGGAAGGGCAAACAATAATGCTGTGTATTGTGTTTGATGCTCGTCTAGCAGAGTGATTTCATTTTGTGCTGTGATTTTTGGTTTATTAGTGCTTAAAATGGGAGCTTTTTTTAGCAGACATATAACTAGACTTTGGGGTGATGTTGTCCAGTGATTAAAAATAGCCTTGTATGTGGGAGGAGAAACTATGAGTTTACAGTGAAGAACAAACTTTTAAATGCTATCCAGGAAAGGACAGACAACTGATTTGGAATGAAGAATATTAAAATATCATCACTGTTCTGTAATATGTCCTGTCCTAATACTTTCTCCTAAAACTTCAGCTCCTGAAAAGAGTAAAGATGCTGCTCCTGTGAGGCTGCTGCTGCTGTGTTCTCCAGAAGCACTGATGTCTGAAAGGGTGTTTCTAGCAGAGACTGATGTCTGCAGGCTAACTGCGTGGGAGACCAGGTGTGCCGTGGGATGGAGGGGCTCAGGAAGCCCGAGTGCTATTTCTGGCTCCCTCAAGGCTCTGGTGCATGACCTGGGGAAAGGCACTCAGCCTCTCCCTGCCTGTGTTTCCTTTCCTGTTTATATAGCCTGCACACCCTTCAGGCAGAGCCTTCTCCAACTGCTTTCAGTATTGACAGTCTACTTTTCCTCATCTCTGAAGGAGGGCTTTGGCCCTTTAAATGTGATAATGGATAAATAGAGATATGGAGGTCCTTCATGATCCTAGTCAGGGATTTGCCTGTGAACAATGAATACATTTACTCTTTCCTGTGAATAATAGATGGTTCACTCTCTCATGACTCTTCTTTTCCCCAGTTGAATTGCTTCAATCTAAGTTCCAGAGAATTATTAATATAGTAACCATTGCATATTTTTTTTTTAAAAGTCAGAGTGAACTTGAGACGGCAAGATGCTGAAACAATAATTTGTTGCACTTCTTGATTATTAGAGTACTTTATGAAACATACCTATGGTATGGAGTAGTGACAACAATTCATGTGAAAGTCATAATAATCCAGGAAAGAGTACTGTGTTAGGGGAAGAGACATCACCAGCAGCCTGCCATAGGTGCATTTCCAGGCCCAGCCTGCAGCAAGGCTAACAATGTATTCCCAGGCATTTGTAAATGCTGCACACTGCTCCTGCAAACTGTTTACATATGACCGATCTTTTATATTCCTTTGTCTCTCTATTTTCCCCACATCTGTTCATCCCAAATCACCTAAATCCATTCCTTTATCCATCTCTGATGCCTTCCCTAACATCCTGTAGAAAGTTGCCTGCAATCCCAAATTGCTCTGCCCCCGTATTTCACAATGTGTCCCATACCCCTGCGCAGCAACTCCCTCCATCCAAAAGGCATTCTGGTGTTGATCCAGCTTGATGGTTTTCATGCCTGTACATGCAACCTGAATCCCTGTTGGGACAGCCCCAGGAAGGGTCTAGGTAGAGCCTCTTCTTCTTAATTTGGACTCCTGCCCTAGTGCCTCTGTATTCCTCTAGGGTTGGGAAGACCAGGCTGTGGTGAGCTCCTGGCTCCTATGACTAGCCAGGGCTGGGTATTATTTGGGCTTCCTCTTGTGCCACCATGTCTCTATTCTCATTTGGGTGTGGGCAAAGGATTTTTTATCACAAAACCTAATGCTCCTGAGGTTTTCTTTTCAACTCCTTAAACAACTACAGGAAAAAATGTGAGTAAGCAAGAAAACCCCAAATCTTTAGCTGTTTAATTAATGGCTACCCAATGTGCCTAGTGCCTGAGAAACACATGTATCAGCCTTGTCAAAACTATATAGTGAAACCCATGGCCAATCAGCATAACTGCTTTTCTGTATTAGCAATTCTGCCCTTGCTCACTATTTTTTTTTAACATGATTCTTGAAACCATAAGTACAAAACCATAATTAGTACTCAGAGCAGATACAGCAACTTTAAAAACAGAAATCAAGCAATAAACCCTGGGGCAACATAACCACATCTTGGTTGTCACTAGCATGTTATAGAGGCAGTAATGATACACGGAAGTGTATGGCTTCATGTGGAGATGAGATAGGAGGCATATACAAAGTTAACCCAATTTCTGCACAAAAATTGAAGGGCTTTATCTGATGATGATGGCAAACTCCCAGGTTTGTCTTTGTGGTGAGTTAGGTTGCATATCCTGCTAATTATTTGTCAGGCTCTTTTCTGTAGCAAGGTGAAAGCTGTAGATTCCCTCTTTCACTTCTGTATCATCTAGTTACCAAATTCTTCTACAAGCTACCAAACTCCTTGTTGGCCTTGGCAAAAGTCAGACCTGATAACAAGTTTGCTTTTTCACCCTCAGCTTTTGCAGAGATGACTTCTTTTCCAAATAAAATCTGAGCTGGAGGAAAGACTTACAATTTGTTTCTTTCTCTTCCATGTGATGCTGGGCAGTGGTTGCGTGTTTAGTACAGAACAGCATTTTATGAAGGCATGCTTGCTTCAATTTAAGCAGCCTGAGCTGAGGGCTGTGCCCAGTCAGAGCTTGTGCAAAATCTTGGTGTGGACATACAAAAGGATCAGTTGACTGCAAGCCAGAATCTAATAATGACAGCTGTATCTTGGGTCTTGTCCATGCAAAAAAAACCAACCAACCAAACAAACAAACAAAAAACCACAAAACAAAGCAAAACAAAAAACACTGCCTTAACTGTTCCAAAGGATTGTATTTTACACAACCCACAAATACAGTTGAATTGGTAGTGCCGGTGTCATGGTATTTGGTATTAGGGATCTTTCCCATTCATTCCTGTATATGAGACGATGAATGAATACTAGTGGAAGACACACAAATGAAGCTTGGTACATGTCCTTGTAGCAATGGTCTCAAGCAAACGCAGTCACACAGCCACAGTGACTGCCTGGTAACCACCCTGTGTGGTGACACTATGTTCAAGGTACCTACAAAGCCTTTGAGTGAAACCCCCCCAGACACAGTCATTCTCCTGCCCCTTTGGTGGGAACGGAGCTGGGTGTGCTGCTTGCGCAGGGAGTGGAAATCCAGCTCTGCCCCATCAAGGAGGTCTGAGAAAGGAATGAGTGGAGATGACGATGAGATCAAAATGTGTTACTTGGGGAGTCACATAAACTGTGATCACAAAATTTGATCCTGAAACATAACCTGGAAGACAAAAACTATTTTAATAACAATGCTTTGAGGCGCAAGGGAAAGGAGGAATAAGGTAAATGACTCTGTTGGTTTGTAAAAAACCCAACAAACCAAAACCCCCTAACTTGTATTTTTTGGGTGATATTATGTTCCAAGTGCAAACACAACATGTAAGACAGTTGTTAAAGCAGCTCTGAGAGGTGCCCTGTGCCAGAAGCCTTCTGTTCTCTTCCTGAATGGGAATTAGTTATATTGTTCTGAGTGTATTTAGAAGAATACTACAATGTTTGCCCTTAGAGAACTTGTTATCTATGATAATCAGGGTAAAGCAACAGCATTTCAAAGTGAAGATAAAGGTACAGATAAAGATACAGATAAAGATATTTTTCCACCTGTGACCCTATTATCCCACTCTGTATTTCTTATTCTCTGTTTTGATCAGGTTGCTTCTAATTGCTTTTCCATTCTTCTGATAAAGTAATTGGTGGGTTTAGTTGAGGTTTGCTGAGCTGAAAACTGATGTCTAGCACTTTTTTCTTTTCTTTTTTTTCCCACGAGAACGTCTTGCTTTGTGGTTGCTTGAGGAAGTTGACTTAAGCAATTTAAAATGTAGTCGTGGCTTATTTAGAAGGAGACACTGGCTGTTAACTCAAAAATATATGCCTAAATATGTGAACAGGTGCAAGAGCTGCAAATCACATGATGGCTACAGGAAACCTATTAACCATAGTGTTTGGGTTAAAGACGGGTCATGCTGATAATTAAATAGAGAAGGTATTTTTTTTTGCCATATTTTTTCTTCCTCCCCTCTCTGTTCTATGTTTCTGTGTTCTAGAGCTAATATGAAAGGTTGTGACACTGATTAAAATCAGAGACAGTCATAGCTGTAGTAGGAACAGAAATAGAGGTGTGAGGTTAAGCAGATGTCAGCGTCACAGTGAACTTCTGTGCTCTTTCAGGTCACAGCTTTTCAAGTACTTTCTATGTATTGCAAAAATAAAGCTCTTGAAAATATATTGTGAAAAATACGAAACTAGAGGTCTTATGTAAAGCACCACTTGGGTTTGGTTTCCAGAGCTGGGACTTTTCTTTCTCATTGTAAGGAGAGAGCACACAGAAAAAAAAAAATCTTTGGTGTGGATTCCAGTATTAAAATGCAGAGGCCCTCTTCTATACAACCCGGTCTATCAGGTCTGCAGTCTTGACCTGTAAGTACGTATAGCCCATGTCAAAGCTCACTCTCAACTGAGTAAAATCTGTTAGCTTTCTGCATCACAGATTTCTGTAAGCAGCGGAAACCTGGAGATTCATCCTTGGCTGTGTTCCAAAGCGTTTCACATGTTTGATATTGTTGTGCTTGCTGCTTGAATGTTCAAAGTGCAGGTTATCATTTCACTCTTACTTTTCCTCCCCAGTCATTAATTTAAGATTATATAAATTGCCCCAAAGCTGGTTGGTGCCATTCTGCCACTCTACCTAATGTGGAATCTTTAAAACATGTTCATGCAGCATGTAGCTACATCTGGTACTTAGAGTTGCAACATTTCTATTTGAGGTCTACTTCCTAAGGATGTTTAGGGAAAAATCCTAGCAGCATTCTCCAGTATCTATTCTTTCTGGGACAGGAAGAACATCTGCCTCCCTATAGCAAAGGCAGTGCTCTCAGAGGATAGGTCAACCAAGCCTGTGTGGCAGGGATAGTCTTCCAGCAACAAACAAGGTGATACAGGGGATTCCATCCTACAAAAGGAAAAAATATAAGCAAATTAGAAGGTTTACTGTGCTCATCTTCCCTCATCCTCAGCAGAGCAAGATGATGTGAAGAGTAGGATTTTTATTTTCCAAGATGCCTTCCAACATGGTGAGGTCATGCCTGTCTGGCCTGTGCCAGTGTACCCTTGATCTTGGGACTGAAATCTGAAGTTGCAGTCCAAATGCCTTGCTTCATTAGTCAGCTTGTGCTGTCCACACTTTGGGAGCTGTACAGGAGATAGAAGTTGCTGGGAGTTTCTCTTAAGATTGTAACTGTCCCATTTCTTTCAGTATTATGGTGGAAAATTGATGATGAGGTGAAATTAGTAAGAAAATATCTAGACTTAAGTGGCAAATGTGTAGATTTTCATGCTTCTGCTTGAGGCTTCTTACTTGCAAGGTGGGAGTATGTGAACCCCACTTCTCTAATGCAACAAAAATCTTGGGATCTTTCATTGTAGACCATTTCCCTTGGTATAAAATCCCATGCAAAGTAATGCTGCAGTATGCAACTAACCTCTGTTCATCCACTAGCTGGTCTTCCTCTTTGAACTGCCACATAAAATCTTTATATTGTAGGTGTTGGTAAGCAGTGATGACTGAACGATTAAGGGGTTGAACTCAGCTTGTTCTGCTACAAATTTCTTCTCAGGCTTCAACACATTAGGCTGTTTGGCTTTAGAGCACATCCTCCTTGACTAGCAAGATATCTTGAAAGATAAAGATGATATGAGAAACTCCTGCCTTGTAGTCAAGTAGTCTCTTGTTCTTCCTACCTGATTTGTCACCCACTGATATCTCAGGAACTCATCTGTGTCTTGGATAACCACAAAAATAGAATTTTATTACTGTTTTAGTAAGCAGTCGCTCTTATTCTCTTAATCATTCCTTCCTTATGTTGCTTAAATGTTCACATTTGCATGAGCTTGATTTGCTTACTTGATTATTTTTGAGATTTCAGTGTATTTAACCATTTTTTTTCAATGTGATACTTGTGTTTTTTACCTAAGGTGAAAAACATGTCTAAGGTAGACTGTCACAGGATATTCTGAGTTGGAAAGGACCCACAAGGATCGTCGAGTTCAAGTCTCAAGTGAATGGCCTGTAAGGGGATCAAATGCACAACCTGGTGATATTAGAACCATGCTCTAACCACCTGTGTCTTCTGAATGTTCCTTGGAGATTAGAGCAGCATGTTTGCTTCTCTGGATTCTTCATACTTTGTGTGTCTGCTTGAAGCTGCAGAGCACCACCCCCTCCTGGTTACATGTATTCTAATTGTGTAGCTTTAGAAGAAACTGTAGAGAGAAGTGGGCAGAAGGGTGGCTTAATACTCTTGCAGCTTATTCCACTGTGGTCTCATTTCCATTACCATACATGACTGGAGAAAGTATTCTGAAAGGCTCTGCATTTTAGAAAAGGCTAAAATAAACAGCATTTTGAGCTAAATATTACATCAGTGATGGTGGAGGTTTTTTGTTCAACTTTGGGTTTTTGTTTGTTTGTTCGTTTGGGGTTTTGTTTGTTTTGTTTTTGGTTTTTTTTTTTTTTTTTTTTTTTGGTTAGAAGAAAGCAAGGGTGGAAACAGAGTTATTGGAATATTATATCATGAGCTGGAAATGGGGCTGATCCAGGCAACTGAGAGGTGAAGAAAATTTGCATTGCAAAAGGTGCACAGTTCTCTCCTGCTCAGAACAGTGTTGAATAAAACCACAACAGATGCAGCAACATCAAATCTGTTCCTCCCCAGAAAGAAGGAAGCCACCTTTTTTTAGTTAGTGACAAGTCTTGAAAGGAGCAAAAAGACCTAATTTTGTTTGCATTTCAACATTGCTTTTTGCTCCTATATCAGCTTTAAAACAGCATCCTACTGTTGCTCACCTTGCATAGCCTCATCTATTCTGTGCCTGAGTGAGGAAACCTTACATCCCAGAGATACAAAGTTCTTGTTGATAGCTTGAGGGAGGCTTTGAGGCTGTCTATACCAAAACCCACTAATCTGTGGCAATCACACTGCACCTTTCAAGGCAGCTTTATCAAAAGACCTGTTGATACAAGACATGGAAATTACAGAGCATGCGTATATCACTTGCAGTGGGCTGAACTAGAGCCTTTTGTTTCTAAATACTTGTCCATGTGTGAGGATTCACAGGAAGCCTGTGCAGAGCTGTTATTGTTAAGTCAAAGTCTGTGCTGTGTTTTCCTGGAAGCTCTTGACTAGCCTGTTGATGTCTTTGAGTGTCTATTCCCGTCACTCCAGTACAAACCTCTATGAAGTGCAGTACTTGGTATGAACTTCTGGAATTTGCATGCAGGTTGCCAGTAAGCGTAATAGAAATCCAGGATTCAACTTAGATGAAAAAGAGATCACACTTTCCACGTGGGATTGGAGCACACCCCAGTGATTTAGCAGATCTCAGCCCTCCTTTTCACCTGCTGTCTTCTCTTCATCACTCTCTCCTCCCCTGTCTCAGTTTGTCATTCCTGATCTTCCCATCAAGAAACTGAGCACCTTGGTGAATAGAGTTTCCTGAATATACAGCTTTTGTACTTCTCCTTTTCTTCCCAGCTTGGAACTTCCCGCCAGTGGTATTAGTCTTTCTTCTTGAGAAAAGGAAGCCCTTGGAAAATTGGGGAAGGGACAAATGCAGCTGTGGTTCAGTCTGCTGCACGGCAAACACCGTGTGTTTGGAGATTTGTACAGCTCTCTGCCTGCCACGACTGCAGCACTGTGGAGGGAGAGCAGAGGTTAAAAACCAGAACCCCTGTTGTGCTCTTGCCTGCCTGAACACAGTGCTGAGGTCCCTGCTGTTCCTTGCTGACAGAGACACTGTGCTAATACAGAAAAGTCAATATGAACAGTGAAGGGCAGATAATGTATTTGGCCTCCTGGAAAGGAAAGATATTTTGTTACGTGGTGCACAATACAGCTTGG